>OX457007.1:1225000-2425000 GCA_949752705.1 Callimorpha dominula | reverse complement strand
CCTGGCTAGTGGACCACATTCATAGCATTGAATTATTTGATAGTCAATATCTTGTCTGGAGGCATGATCGTGATTATTCCCGCAGTAAACAAGAGCTTGGCGGTGGTGTTCTAATTGCGATTAAAAGTGAATTTACTGTTCTCGAGAGACCGGACTGGCGTAGCTCCGCTGAGGATATCTGGGTCACACTTATACTTAACAAGCCGAGGCCTCAGGTAACCTATAATCTACATATCTGCGCTGTCTATCTTTGTAATGAAAACCAAGGTAACTCTTATAAAACACAATTACTAAACTTTTTTGAAAACGTTAATCAACTAATTCTAGCACACCCCCTGTATAAATTTATAATTGTAAGTGATTTTAATTTTGCGAACAAAGTGCAGTGGTCTCACGTATATCCAGGCAGTGCCGAGTTACTCCCTAACAACATTTCATGTCCATATATTGTTGATTGCTGGGATGTCATACAGACGTGTAACTTATCCCAATATAACTGGGTACGTAATGTCAATGACAGATTATTAGACTTAGTATTTTCTAACGACTTAGTTACTGTTACTGAGTGTGACGTGGATCCTTTAATAATGCCAATCGATGTTAATCACAAGCCCTTTGTCGTTCAGGCAGGATTTGTTGAAATCCATGCACTCTCGGATAAATTTACAAAAAAGTACCTTTTTTCGCGAGGACACTATACAGCTATTAACAACGAACTAGACCGCGTTGACTGGGAGGATCTTCTGTCCATTGAGTCATTGGATGATGCTGTCACTATATTTTATAACAAATTATATGAGCTTAGAGAGCGGTATATCCCGTTAAAATCGGTGAAACATTCCTCACACCCATTATGGTATAACTATGCTTTGGTAAAGATTCTTAAAGAAAAGTACAAACTCCACCGTAAATATAAAACTTATGGGAATAGGTCAGACTATCTATGACGTATGACACGTACTCATTACTTCGCAGTAGGGCAATAACCATGGAAAAGTCATGTTTTGATGCATATATATGGAAAAGATAGAAGCCTCCATCGTAAGAAATCCCAAATCATTCTGGACTGGTATGTGAAGAGTAGAAGAAATGCGGGAGTATTTCCTAATGTAATGCAATTCCACGAGGTTACAGCCAGTACAGGTGAGGAAATTAGTAATTTATTTGCAACTTACCTCCATTCAACCTATCTGGAACCAGAATCTGGTTCCAATGATAATAATATATCTTGTGAGCCTTGCCATGTTAATAGTGTTGCATCTATCAGTACTATTGAAGTATGTCCTTCGCGACTACTGCAACTACTTACGACCCTGGATTTATCCAAATCTGGTGGTCCTGATCTGATACCTCCAATTTACATAGTCAGATGTGCGGAAGGTCTTGTTGTTCCTGTATGTATTTTGTTTAAAATATCTTTATCGGAAGGTATAGTTCCAACAATCTGGAAATCTGCGTTTGTTACCCCTGTGTTCAAAAAGGGGAATAAATCTGAGGTTGAAAACTATCGCCCCATTTCTAAAATGTGCTTGTTTTCTAAAGTACTCGAACGATTGGTCTACACAGATGTTTACGCAGTAGTCAGGAGTGGTTTGGGTGAGGAACAACATGGTTTCCTTAAAAATCGCTCCACAACATCAAATTTGATTCTCTCACATGAATTTGTGTCCGATGGGATGGAACGGGGCACGCAGGTGGATGTCATATATACTGACCACAGTAAATATTTTGACAGAATAGATCATCGACTGCTATTACAAAAATTACTGGCCGCTGGAATTCACGGAGACTTGTATAGGTGGTTCTCTTCATATGTAGAAAGTCGGACACAGGCCGTGGTTCTTAAGGGCTACACCTCTGCCTGGAAGTCTATCCCATCTGGCGTTCCGCAGGGGTCTAGTTTGGGGCCTTTGTTGTTTGTGCTATTTATAGCTGATATTAAAAGTTGCTTCGAACATTCTTACATCCTACTTTATGCTGATGATATGAAAATTCATAAAAGAGTTGAAACCATTTCCGATACACATGAATTACAAGCTGACCTCAACAAATTTGACGCGTACTGTAAACTTAACAAGCTTCAGCTGAATGTAACCAAATGCTATCAGATAACCTTCTCCCGTCAAAAAACAACAACAGGTTCAGGTTACACATTGAGTCAGCAAAACATTACTAAAGTCAATAGTGTTCGAGATCTTGGAGTCATACAAAACAGTAGGCTAGTGTTCGATCAACACATCGATGATATCGTCAATAAGGCATCTAAGACTCATGGCTTCATTATGAGAACCGCGGCCTGTTTCCGTACTAATAAAACAATAAAAGTATTGTACTGTTTTTTCGTACGCAGCCTTTTGGAATATGGATCACAGGTCTGGAACCCACAATACGAAGTTTATAAATCTCGTATTGAAGGTATCTCGTATCCAGAGAAAGTTTATGCGGGATTTGGACTTTAAGGCACAACAATGTTCGCATGATTACTATCATCGTTGCAGACGGTATCACTTCCTTCCACTCGAATACGGGCGACATATAAGTGGCATTAGTTATTTGACTAGCATCGCGAATGGCACAATTGACTCAACCGAGCTCCTATCAAAGATAGGATTACGGACTAACCAAATCGGTCTAAGACAGCGACCACTGCTCCATATACCTTTTGTGACGACTAATTACAGGCGTAATTCCTTTTTACTGCGAAGTGCACGCGGTTACAATGAACTGCATGGCTCACTGCACTATGACTTGTTTTGCACAAAGGCTAGCACAGTGAGAAAGCTTTTAGCCAAACCATTTTTCACTGATAGTGTCGGATGCGGTACTCAAACTGTTAGGTAATGAAGTAAATAATGTTATTCTTTTTCTTTTTATCTTATATCATCTCATTTTGAATTTGTTATTGCTACAATATTAATGAGTACTATTTCTAAGAATTTCTTTTGTTGTTTGTAGGTGTATTTGTATGTGTATGTGTTGGTTCAAGACGGACTTTGCTTGAGTGTAGTATTAATATTGTTACCTAACTATGGAGGCTTGTTGTTAGCAACATGGATATATATTTGTTGTAACCATAATTATTATTATTAGTCTGTAAGCCATCTTCAAAAGATATTAAATAAATAAAATAAAATAAAAATAAATCTGCAACAATTATAAATTATATATTACTAGCTGTTACCCCTGATTTCGGTTGCATTTAAACAACCCACGGGAACCGTACATTTTTTCGGGATAAAAAGTAGCCTATGTGCCATTCCAGGCTATATTCTATTTGAGACCTTTGTATTTAATGAACGGATTTTTGCTAAGACGTGTCTTTAAAATAGTTGTACGGATCGCATTATCGTTTTCGTTATTTCAGTCAAATCGATTGCTGAACATAATTTTCTCCCAAAAAACATCCACAGCTCTTTCTTTCTTACTTTGGATAGGTTGTTCAAGTCTATCAAGCGGGACCACAGGTTTACCTTTAGATAATTGCAACGTGCGATGCGTTGCGATATGTACAAACGTTAAAGTGAACAATTATTTATTAATAACTTATGATAAACAAATATTCACATTCGGAAAAATATTTTACACTATAATGGAAGTATTCCTACGTTAACGATATGCCAAAGTGCCCTGAAGATGCAGCGATATTTTTTTCATTTTAGATCTATGTAATAGGATCGGCTGTCGCTTCGTTTGTGACTGAATTAATTTTAATCCTATTTTTATCGAGTATCCATCTTGAGTATCCATCAAAATCAATAAAGCAACGTTATAAACCAATAAAATCTATATGCTGATAATATATTTAATGTTATGGTTACAAGATAAGTAGCTCTCTAGAGCAAAATGGGTGTGTATATACACAGTGTCAGAAAGTGTTGTTATATTTTAGGTTTGTGTTAGTAGACGCCGTAAATAACATAAAGCGCTAACATATTTTAGAAAATTCGTGATTTTTCGTAAGATTTCTGTATAGAAATCTTAACTTGAACTTGTAAATTGAACGATAAAGCTAACATTTCGTAAGAGAGAGGGCTGACATAAATGAAGGTATGGGTATTTCATACTAAGGATGTTATAATATTATCTACGTATCTCTGAATTGCCAGACGGAAAAAAAATTAAAAAATCTAAGGATGTTAATTGAATGTCCAGGTTTTCAAAAATAATTGCCTAAAAAAATAAAAACCGAAATCACTGAAAATGACATCAATCAATCAATCAATAGACTATGATAGGCTGCTATCATAGTCTACTGCTGGACAAAGGCCTCTCCCAATGAGCGCCACAGCCCCCGGTCCTCCGCCTTCCGCATCCAGTCCATCCCTGCTACCTTCTTCAGGTCGTCGGTCCATCTGGCTGGGGAGCGTCCTAATAAGAAAGTGACATAAAAATTCATAATTTTTTGTTTGTAAAAGTTACCTCAGGCAAGCAATTTTAGATGAAAAATAAATAGAAAACACTTTTTTTTGGACCACATCTTTCTGTAATACACTGTATACCTTTACGTGAGAACACCTGATTTAAATATGATTTTTTAAGTGGGAGAGCCATGCTTCGGCACATATGGGCCGAAGCATGGCCTTCCCCTCTCCCCTCTCCTCCCCTCTAATCCCCCCACCCCGTCTTCCCGCTCTTCCCCCCTCCACCCCTATTCCCACCTTAAAAGGCGGTAACGCACTTGTGACTCTTGAGTTACAGGTGCCCACGGGCGGCGGTAGTCATTTACCATCAGGTGACCCGCCTGCTCGTTTGCCCCCTATACCATAGAAAAATGAAAAAATGAATTACGAAAACATTTTCTTATTCAGTATGGTTTGGCACACATGTTAACGTTTAAACTGTTGGAGTTATTTTTCGTGCTTAAGAGAAATCCTTAGAACTGACAAAACATAAAATTTCTGATATTTATTACTTGCTATCTAAGATGAATTGATTATAAATCAAGCAATTTCAACATTCAAAATTGGGATAATATCGTGAAGTATGTAATACAAAATGGCGACCAGATTTCGATTTTAATATGTACATCATTTTATTAGATTGTTTTGATAAGACAGCTATACATATTGCAATCAGGTAGTAGAAACTTCCAGATATACATTAAGAACTCTAAGATACTACAAAATACCTTTGAAGTGTTCATTATCCTTTACTCTCTGAAAATCTAACGCAAAATAAATAACAATCCAGTATAAGCCCTATGTTATCGTAACATTTTTGACAGAGCACCCCTAAGACCTAGTACCCTTTGTCCTGCCAATATTAAAAGGAACAGATATTCATCTATCATCTCGTTCAGATCAAACGACATGTGTAAACCTTTAACGATAACAAGCCTTTTGTCATTGAAATTTATGGAAATCGTACTTATGTAATTGTGCTGGAATAATATTTTATCGGTTGGACCGTATTTGGGTTGTCTCAGGTTTACCATTGATATTATTTTTTAATACTTAAGGTTTTTTGCCACTAGAGCTTAACAGCCAAAATAACTTTTGTTTTCTGCAATATGTAAGAACTAATAAAGTATAGTTAATTTTTTCATATTTTAATGGATTGTGATGGTGTTTGAAGTATGTTTAATAATGTGTCACAGACCACCAGATCCTCAAGTATTAAAATTAAATCAGTGTTTTTATAAATTTTAATACCTCTAAAGATATTTACTTCTATGAAATATAAGGTTGTCCTATAAATCGACTTGTTTTTTTTTATGTTTATAGAACCGGCAAGCTCCACTACCCAACGGACGTCTGTGGCCCGTTGTTCGAGGAAGAGCTAGAGTTCTGGGGTCTCGATGCCAACCAGGTGGAACCTTGCTGTTGGATGACGTATACACAGGTAAAAAGATTAGGAGGACCTCAGACTTCATTACACTTTGATTCGGTTAAATCGCTGGAAACGGTGGTATAGAAAATAAATTAATACATTAAGAGTTACACTCTAATGAAGGCGAATAAAATGACAACACTTATTACTAAATTACTAGATGTCTAAATATAAGGTAAAGATAAATACCTGTAACTTGTAAAAATAATAAAAAATGCTATGCAACATAATACTATAAATCCATGTGGCCGGAGGATGGACAGTGATGGGCGATGTCGAGATGTTTGAACAATCGAAAGAATCGCAGTCGATAACATTTTCAATCGAGTCAACGATTATCTCGGCCAGCCATTGAACATTTCAGATGGTTGTCGATTGTTTCGAGTCAAAATCAAAGTTCAATGACTCCGGCGCCCATTCTAGCCGAAGGCAATTGAAGTAATTAATTGATCGACAGCCGAATCGGTGCTAATGAAAGTTTAAAACAATTTAATAATTATGCGTTGCTTTCTTAATATTTACATCATTATTTATTTTTATTCAAAATTAAAAATCATCAAAACCATCGATGACGAGTCAAAACCATCGAGAGTCATCGAGATGTTTGAACAATCGAAATAATCGACCTAAAAATCTCGCCTTCACCCATCGCTACTTCTTGGGATACAAGTGAGTATTCAGGGCCGGCCTCATCATAGGTAGGTTTTCTACAGGAGACAAATTTCAAATACTTGGCAATACCGATTGCTCTGCACTGGCGGTTGAGGTCTGCCATGTTTCCCAGGAATACCATGCTACCCGTGACGTAAGACCGTGTGCTACGGTAACCCTGGGTACAATGAGTTGGCAAAGCCGAATCCTCTTTGCAGTAATGAACTTATCAAGAAGGTAGAATATTGTAAAACTTTAGTTTAGTTCTAATTAGTTATTATTCTTTTCGTTTCCATAAATCGATATTAAGTGGAGTCAAATAAAGGTTGAAAACTGACTCACTACCTGCCGTTCAAATATGAATTTTAAAGCACCAAGACTATTTTCTCTAGCAATATTACTAAAATTTAAACAGGAAATTTCCCCGTAATGACTAAAGATTCACGCTCATTTACTTTGCAAGTAATGCCTTCCTGTATCATTAAAACCAACAATAATTAAACTACGTTAGCATCACTTAAATATTTTGCAGTCGTTAAAACAGACTCAGAAACAGAGTCAACCTATTTTTAGATTAATGTCAGCTTCCCTATTCGCTCGGAGTATTTCATGAATATGCTAACCAGATTTTGATGGAACTTCCTTAAAGTTGTAAAACTAATATCAGTTGTAAGAGAGGTTCAAGAAATAAGAAAAAGTGTGCGCGAATGTAGTGAGAGTTTTGAGTTGAGTCCAGTTGGACAATATAATACTAATTTTATTATCTCCTCGGCTTCTGCTGTAGGTTGTAGTGTGATGGTATATAGATTATAAACTTCCTTCTTAAATAGACTATCAAACGGAAAAGCAATTCGGACCAGTAGAAACTGAGATTAATGAGTTCCATCAAATGAACAAACTCTTCAGATCTATATATAATATTTGTATGGACGTGTTTGATAGCATCCGCGTTAATGACTTCTAGATCAAAACCAACTCATCTCACTACTCCAACAGCATTTCATACAACTTCACTTGAAAGCAAAAATATATCTACTGTAGTAACAATATCTACATGTTTATACGTCGTTCACGTTGCTAAGTTTGCTTATTTGTGAGGATTTACCGACGTCCGCTTTTATACATAAAACCGCTAAGTTGCTGCTTATTCGTGTAATGCTTCTTTTTTTGGTTTTATGTTTAGTTTTTACGAGTTTATTTACGTTGATAGTTAGGTTTTAGGTGCGTTGTTAGAAAAAAAAAATTAATTTTTATTTATATATTTTGAAAAATTAAACATGCTTAAGAGGAAAATATAATATATTTTACAATTATTGCAAGGTTTAACAAGAAAGCGGACACCAAGCAATATAGTCAGTACCCTTTTAGAGTAGAAAGTATTTATTACGACCTCCGCGATATTACAATAAAGTACGATTCACACCGAACGGACCGCGCCGGAGCGCGTCGGACCGGTTCTAAACGGACGCGCGTGAAATCCGCGGTAGCCCACCACATTCGCTGTTCCGACCCGCTGTGCTGCAGTGCGGAGCAACGCCCGGCCGGAGCCTACGCTTGTTTTTGAAAAAAAAAGTCTAACAAAGGGCTTCTAATTTGTATAATCTGTATAATTGAACCTATCACCTCATATAATAATTTTAATTTCAAATATAATCACGTTTTCCAAAAATAGTTATTTAGAAAAAGTAATTTAATTAAAAATAAAAATTGTATATTTTAAGAAAATTTTCGAATACCCAAAAGCAAACCGTGTTGTTATACAATTCACCTCCTACGAGAATCAACGAAGGCTTATAAGTAAATGGGTATGAGGAACGAAAAGAAAAAAGTGAAATATTTCTTTAGCTTTTCAGCTTCCACCTGATACAAAAATTTATTAGCAATGCTACTTTGCACACAATCTTGTTAAGTAAACCGTCCAATAACGATGTTATCTACCAGAAAAATTTTGTAGCAGATGCTAAACAAAAGACGTGCAAAATAAAACGAACAAAACACAATGTAGTTCAAAAGATTGCGACACATGTTTTTGTGTACGCTCGGAAAACGTGTGCAGTTTATTGTGAACTGCAGTAGTGTACGTGACGTCGATGTCTGCATGAGATTTATACATGACGGCTTTAGAAGCCTTCAGTACTAGGCGTTAAGGTTTATATATTTTCCAATACCATTTTTTTTTCTTTGGAAGCATCGTTTTGAGTTGGTTTTAGGATTTAACATCGGTTGTATCTTTTTCGTCAAATTAGTTTTTTGAACTCTGTTGAAACTATCTTAAAATTTTTATATCTGATTTTACTATTTGAAATTATGTATTTATTTCTAACTAGAGATGGCGTGGTGGTCGAATTTCGACCATGGTTCTTTCAAAGGCTAGTATAATTTGAACTGTCATTGTATAGACTTACTTACCATGACAGGTAATCACATATACTTGACGCGTGTAATTTTTATTGTTGTTGTTTAAAAATTTTCACTTTTTCTATATATCAAATGTAAATATCCAAAAACTCACGTTACTACCTTCGCGAAATTTTCTTAAAAAGGGGTACTAAGAATTCTCTTTACGTATTAATATGATGGTTCCTGCCAATGCATTGCACATTGTGAAGCATGTGGCAGGTGAATAATAAACTTATAATGAAAATCACACAAGGCAGTAGGTAGGACACAGTCTTTCCTTTTTCTGAAGATACTGCTCCGTAGCGAAATTACGAGTACCTCAACCCTGAACAAGATTGCGACGAAAAAGTACCGATATCATAAAGATATATTTGTTGGTTGGTAAGGTAGACAGTAATACATGAAAATGCTGGTATTGCGAATGTTAGATACCGATCACCGCTTTCTATCCTCCGTGTCGTGTGCTTATTGGGCTATGATTGTAAAAACATACTTTTGTTTGTTTAAAAAGACAACTCCCGCATTAGGAATTACTCCTGTGTCGCGGGGAACTTTACAAACATACTCGTACAAACAACGGACACAAAGAACATTCAGACTCTGGTGGGAATCGAACCCAGCACCTATGGCATAGCAGTCAGGGTCTTCAACCACTAGGCCAAGAGGCCAGTCGTCTATAAACAGACGTAGCATTTGAGGTATACTTCAGTTTCGAAAGTGATTTACATAACTTAATATAATACATATTAAAAATGGACAGACTTCAAGCATCAACCACATTACCGAAAAATTAACTTACATCTCTTTTACAATCCATTTTAATATAGGGAATTCAGGCCGGATGGCTTATCTTTGTATTAATATTGTTGCGTCCAATCCAATACAAAATATTCTGCGGTTTCCGCATTCTCAGATAATATAGTTATGTTATATGTAACATGATATTAAAACCATTGTTAAATTAATGTTGTTAACCAACATTGTGAAATTAATATCGGAGTGTTTGCGGCTTCTGCTAAATTAGTTAATTTCCAATTCACAGCATTTAATTATTTATTTTGTATGACATTGTATTTCAATATGTAACTTTTTGTTTTACCGATTAAACTCTAATTAATAGCTGCTCAATAGGATATTTAACTTTTGCTGAATCTGTTCGGTTTTGTAGGCGAAATTAAGTAATGTATTCTTAAAACATCGTACATCGCAGGCAAGCTGTAGGTTTATTTGCTATAATTATGATTGCATACTTTTCTTCAGCTTTCATATTTTTTAACAGCATCGAGACACCCAAGAAACTCTTGCAGTCCTCGATCGGCTGGACCTGGATACGGAAAAGCCGACGGACGAAGAGGTAGCCAGGAAGTTCGGATTTGAAGAAGACTATATGAAAGGCACGGTGTCTTGGTGGCAGCACCTCAAGCCGCAGATCTGGTCGCTGTTTGATGAGCCGTACAGTTCTAACGCTGCAAAGGTTTGTGTTTTATCACATCTGTTCTATCGCATTGGTTATACGAGGTTAAACTTTTTACTGTATGTTACAATTCCAACCCTTCTTAGAGTAAAATGCAGAGTACGAATTACAGCTCATCAAAATTATTCTACGTCTTTACCTCGTGGATTTAAATTTTAAAACCCATCATTAACACACTCAACAGTGCAGTGTGGTTAAAGTTGGTTTCGTCATTTCCATATTTGAGAACAGAATAACTCTTCTGCCAAACTGAAAAACTCTTGCGTAAAAGAATTATTCTCGGAGGGTTCTGTAATGATAGCCGACGGTCATTAACCACGCAATATATATTTCACAAAATATACATAAAAATAATTAGAAACTCAACAACTCTAAGCCATCTGGCCATGTATATCAAATTGAAGTGGTATTTTAAGTTCTCACAATGCTGAAAATGTAATCTTTTGACTTTATGAGCTGTAAAATATTGTACAGAAATCTACCGAGTTTCTTCTAGTGGCCCCTTTTAATTCAAATTTATGCTAATTTGAATATTCCAATGCAGACCTTACAGGGGTTGTCACATTGCTCAGACGGCTAGTAAATTTCATTGCCACTAGGAATATATTTTAGGAATGGGAATATATCACGAAATGTAGTCATAAATTTTATTTATACACAATCATGATTGTGTATGTCTTTAGAACCAATTTAAAATAAAGAGACGTAATAACAGCATCACTATTTAAAAGTGAAAATCAAGGGTATTAAAGAAAGGTTGTCTCATCAAATTCATCTTGGCCATTGTTCTTACCGAAATAAAACCAATAAATGAGCAACGTACCGAATTGAACTATCCATCAGCATTATCCCTCACAATCGCTCTGAACAAATCGAAAAGACTTATCAAGATTTTAGGGTAAGTTTTTGTCTTTGCACCCGTGAATACGTTTATGTGGCAACAAATATATACCGTACATCCTTATCTACAAGTGATAAATAGAAAGAACAATATCTGAAAACATGTCAACATGTTTACCGTTTTACGAATGTCGTAATTTTATTATATTTATTATACCAACATCTTACGCTTCTACAGTGTTACTATTATAATAATAATAATAATAATAATAATAATAATAACTTCACACATCTCACACACGGCCGTCTGATCCCAAACTAGGCAGAGCCTGTACTATGGTAACCAGACTGCTGATAAACATACTTATATATTTCTAAATACATACATATTATAGATAAATTACACCCAGACACAGAACAAATTATCGTGCTCATCACACAATTATTTGTCCTGGGTGGGAATCGAACCCACGACCTCTGGCTTAGCAGTCAGGGTCACTAACCACTAGACCAACAGGCCAGTACACTATAAATACACCCTATGAAAACGTACATGATATTATGATTTAAACACAAGCCTATCGTTATGGAACTTTTAAATAACGGTCCCTATAAATATTTGGACCATGTCTAATGTAAATAAAATTTGGAGGCTGTCTTTAAATGCGTTACCAAGAAATAAAATAAAAAAAAACATCAATTTCAGAATCTCTGAAAATAGCCTAAAAAATTAATTTAAGTAATATACCATAATCATTTCGACCAAGCTCTGACTTCAGTTAATCTTTCTCATTTTCATACAATCACGAACTTTCTAATGTCCTGTCATTAACATGTCTCATTACGAAGGTACAACCTTGTTTTTCCTGAAAAAACCTTTTTTTGATTACGAAAAAGTGACTTTGTATAAATACTATCTGTCTGTGTCATTAACCGTTGTAACCTTTACAAAAACACGCTTAATTTCGATAATAAAAAGACTGTATTTACTTTAATTATTTTAAATATAGGGAATGTAAACTTTGTCATTTTTATATACCGCTAAAGGGTAAAAGGTTGGCTTTTGAAGACGGGTTTAATCTGTACAGCTACCTCAGTGATGACCCCAATATCAAAGCTACCTCAGTGATGACCCCAATATCAAAGCTACCTGAATTTGAATAACTTCTCGTATATATTGTGGAGAATCGTAATATAATTTCAATGCTCTTAGTATTTTTGTAACATAAATATAATAACGAAACCCTTTTTTTTAAACCAATAAAGGTAGAGTAAAAAAGAAATTGGCTAAAGATAAACATATTATATCATGGAAATTTCACGTTGAAATTAAAAAGCAAGGTCAGTCAGTAAATGAAAATTATTTCTAGCAGTTTTATCGCAAGTTTTCACGTTTCCTTGTTATTTATTTTATACAAAACTTTATTCTTTTGTCTATTACTTTTTATTAATGTGATAAAATATCTATAGTTAACTTTTTAATGTAATAATATGATCATCGGTTGTTTCTATATGTACGAAATAAACCACAATCTGGATAAAGGTGAAATTTTTGTTGCAAGAATCTATTACATTTAAAGTTACAGTTCAATAAAAATTTACATCTACAGACAAAAAGTGAAGATAGTTCAAAATATTGAAATCAAGAGTTAACACTGTAAATCTAAAAAATATCTAAAAGTAATAAACCACGCTAATTCTTTTTTATATTGTGTACCTCACTAACTTGGTTTTTGTTATTTTCAGATAATCGGCTTAATATCAGTTTTCTTCATATGCGTATCAATATTATCGTTCTGTCTTAAAACTCACCCGGACATGCGAGTGCCAGTGATAAGAAGGTATACAGTGACAACAGCAAACCAAACGCAAAGTTGGGCATTGGACAAAGTGCAAACGAATGCCCACATCGCGTTTTTTTACATAGAATGTGTGTGTAACGCGTGGTTTACGTTAGAAATCCTAGTTCGATTTATATCGTCACCTAACAAGTGCGAGTTCGTCAAATCTTCCGTCAATATTATTGACTACATTGCTACCATGAGCTTCTACATCGACCTGATCCTGCAAAAATATGCCTCACATATCGAGAACGCAGACATCTTGGAGTTCTTCTCCATCATTAGGATCATGAGGCTCTTTAAGTTAACGAGACATTCGTCTGGACTCAAAATCCTGATCCAGACCTTCAGGGCGTCAGCGAAAGAGCTGACGCTACTAGTATTTTTCCTAGTTCTGGGTATCGTCATCTTTGCTAGCCTAGTGTACTATGCTGAGAGGATACAGACGAATCCCCACAATGACTTCAACAGCATACCGCTGGGATTATGGTGGGCCCTGGTCACAATGACCACTGTTGGTTATGGTGATATGGCTCCGAAAACTTATGTGGGCATGTTCGTGGGGGCGCTATGTGCATTGGCTGGTGTAAGTATAACCTTAATTTATATATATATATATGATTTTTATTAGGTAATGTTTCCAGTTAGATTTCTTTTTTTGTAACTTTTAACATTTCAATTCCTACTAACGTTATGTTAACAGAGGCATATGTTAATATTATAAATTTATCATTGATACAATCAATAAGTAGTGAAATATTTACTTTTTTATACTTTTGTTCCAAAAACTGCTAATGCTCTAATTTAAATAGCATACATTAAAACCTTTCCTTTAATATAAACAGGTACTTACGATAGCTCTCCCGGTTCCGGTCATAGTATCCAACTTTGCTATGTACTACTCACACACACAAGCGAGAGCCAAACTGCCTAAGAAGAGGCGAAGAGTCGTTAATGTAGAACCAACAAGACCTCCCATGCGTAAGTATAAAAAAGGAGCTATGAAAATAGTCATAAATAAAAGTTGAAAAAAATCAGGCTAAATATAGGTAAATGATCGTTTTCATGTCGCAGCAATCTGCTGTTAACTATAACATGCGGGTAGCTTACACTTGTTTGTATTTCATCTATTGTAAGGTAAACTTAAAACACTCTAATTTTCTAATAATAAGATAGAATACTTTATTTATTTTTTAAAAATACACGGTTTTACTCAAGTATGTATTTCGGAGATGTCCGACTAATTTCGGACCCGACGGGGGCCCTTTATCAACGGGTGATGCGACACCCCTTATCGGTGTCAGGTACTTGATAAAGGTCAGGTCCTAAACTAGTTAGGCATTCCCAAAAGAAGGCTAACCTCTTGATTTAGAACTTCTCAGTCCTCTTTGTGACTAAGACCCGTATGACACTTTTTTAAAACATTTTCTTTTTCATTTCTTGTTTCTACTAAAAAATCGCTGCATAATTCAATTTAACAATTTAAAATTTTGTAATCTAGGTGCGCCTGGAGCACCCGGGGCTCCAAATCCTTTAGCACCTGGTATGGGACCTCAGGTGGTGAACCGCAGAATGAATGCTATCAAAACGAATCATCCGAAGGATATGATGGGCCCTAACATGGGTAAGACACAATATCATAAGCTCTAATTACAACTGTATAATTTTGTAAGCGACACCATTTTTTTATGTAAATAAAATTAAAGGGTTACAATTCAGCTTGTAACAGATACAACTATATTTAAGTTAAGTTTGTTCGTAGCTTTATTGCATAGCTGTAAAAATACACATAACTATGGTACATACATCCATAGCAAAAGAACCTTAAAATTAATAAATGTATATATGAAGACTTTTTTAGTTGAAATAAGTCTTCATTGTTCACTATAGTTTTTAGCACTATTAATGTATGAAATCACGTTGTAGCAAACAAATTTGTAATGAACAGAACAATTGGCGTTATCACAGATATAGAAAATTTTCACGTACACTGTATGAATAAAACATAAACTAACGACACCATGCAAATTAACCTTATATTATAACTAACTTACCGTCTTTAACTAAACAAGACTAACCGAGCATTTTACGTAATGATTACAGCAAAGAACATTATCAATGTCTAAAAATCAAAGGATAATATTGAAAGTATATTTAATAACACAAATGAAAGCATTTAAAATGGAATAATTGTTTTATATGTAACTACGATATTAACCATAACTTGACCACGTCTTAATTGTTTATTAAATGTGAATTTAAAAGTGATTGATTACTTGATGACAATTAACTTCATTTTTTTTTATTTTGTAAGTTGAAGATACACAGGAAAATATGCTGCTATAGGTACACTTATACTATTGATGTGACTTTTAATAATGTCCTTTGTATGTTTTTTTATAAAATCTAATAAAATAATCACATAACTAACAGTAGCTTATGCAATGTAATCCTCCACAGATGGTGATCGTAGCGAGCTAGAGGCTATGATCCAAACGACACCAAACAACTGCAAAAGAAAAAATTTAAACATGCTTTAGAAAGCATCACACAACGCCGTTGGAACCGAACGGGCTTTTTATATCGCCTGCACATTTGGATTTAGCTTACAGGAATGCAAATATATTTTTAGTCACTAATCAGTCATTATTATTACCATTATCATATATGCACACGGCAGTTTCTTCAGGCAGCACTGGATCCACCGTCTAGGTCTTTTCGCTTCGATGAAATGGAGGTTCGGGACTTTGAATATCTGTATTTTGTACCCCGAACATTTGCTTCGCTTCCAAAATTGGTGTTGTTTTAGATATTGTGCATTTATTTTCTTATTTTATAGTAACACCTTAATTTTTCATGTTAATGCTTAATGATTATTTTATTTAAGCAGATGTTTTAGTACATTTCTAGGTATTAGATAGTCATGCTTCATTGTTTTTTCAGGCAGCAACTACACACCAACTTCTCCACCACATAATAGTCAAAACAATACAACAAATGAAGTATCAAACTCAAAACCAGACACCTCGGTACACTTTAGAAATAATCTTGACACTAACGTTATACTTATCAATGTCTTTTGTTACGCTTTTAAAAGTATATTGTAAACTTTTGTACTTTTCTAGCACTAGTCAATTGTTTTGTGAGCGTGAATCAATGTTATAATGTCTTCGTAATATATGTGTATAGCTATTTCTTTATTATACAAGAAAACAAGAAATTCTATATAATTGTATCCAAAAATTAGCATGTCAATGCATGATTGTTGATCTAACCTTTATAAATGTTTATAATTTACATGAAATCAATGAGTTAATGTTATTATTTCATTTCCCACAGTTGCAACTTTGATGCCAGGAATGGATCTTTCGGTTACTACTCGACTTACACCTAGTCCTCGAGATATGAGCCCCGCACTCGCGATTGCATTACCTATGATGAAATCCGTTAACATAGTACCAGCGCAATGCTTTGATAACATGGCGTTTCATAGTGAGAAATTAGAAAAACAAGAGGATGAAGAAAAAAGTAAAATAGCCAGTCGTCAAGAATCTGTTGAAAGTGATAACAGTATTCGAGTGATAAATTACAAAAATAATATTTTCTTGGACAAAAGGAGTGAAGAAAAAACTGATGCTCGGACGCCGTTATTGAGAGATCATAAGATAGAATCGTTGGATGAGACGAAGCTAAGGGACAATAAGACGGAGAAACGGAAATCATCTGCTTCTACATAATGTTAAAGTCTTGACCAATAGTGCTAAGAATGATTTCAGATAGGTCTGAACCCAAAATAATATTTAAATAAAATTTTGAAACAAATGTGTTAAAAATAAAGTAAAATCTAAGGAAAAAAAATAAACTATTTATTTGGCTAAAAAAGTACATTTAAATATGATTTGTAATTATTTGCTTTCATTTGGAAAGCGGCAAGGCAAGAAACAAAAGAATTTGATATGTAAGTATTCGTCTACTGTGGAAGACTTGAAAAATTCTTATGAATGGAAAATATACAAAAAAAATCTTTTAGTAAGAATAGAGTATCTGTGTATCTGTCATTGTTGATAAATACGATTACTTTAAAGCCTTTTCGAAGGCAGTTACGACTCTATTTGTGCAAATAATCGCTATTGATAATGTCTAATAAGAGGATTCAAGGCCGTGATAGAATTAAGATAGCTAAGTGTTTGCAGCACTTATTAACATTTTATAACACATACGTACATTACATTAGTATAGCAGCTATCACAACCTAGTCAAAATAATTGTAAGAAAACGACCAGTATAAATAGGCTCGTTTTAACTTTCTCACACATAACATTATACTGGCCAGGAGTGTCTAAATATACTGGTCGAGTAGTTACCGTTAATGACCAGAAAATTTGTAATCATAGTGAAGTATGTTTACTGTCCATTAGTGAGAGAGGTTTAGCTTGTTTAGGTTTAATAAAATACAAATTTATTGATGATTTTCTCTTATATTTTCAGAAAAAAAAGCACTGAGCTAAATACGTTTATGAAAATACCTTTTCTTTTAGTTATTTAAATTTGATAATAGTGTTTGCAACGAACTTATTTTATAGGTACGTAAACGGGGTGACATATTCAGTTACCTTAATCAGCTGGACTTCTCAAATTACTTCATAAATTGGTATAAAACGATTTCTTGAGTTAATTTGTAAACTAAATAAGCCGTACCTCAATTCAAGTAAGCTAACTATAATCTTACTGTAAATAATAGTAGCGTTAATAATTTTATATCTTTAACAGTTAAAATAATCACTAGATAACACATATCATTGGCACTTTCTTTTATTCTTGGTGTTATATACCTGTTTTACATGTATATAGATAAATATAAATAACATAAATATATACATTAAGGCTAGATAGTTTTAAAGAAATGTATTACTTGAATACAGTAATTTTGCTGAGCTGTTTCGTTACTCTTCTAGGCATACACACAAATTTATATCAATAAAACACTCAAGAAAAACAGTTCTATTACTTGATTTTTCCTTTTAATTTATCGATTACCAAAAGTTCCACATTTACAGTACTATTGTGGGAAAATTCTATAAACGTGGGATTCTTCGTCACAATATTTGCTAACAGATCTTTACATGCTTCTTCCTACTTTTTTATTATTCTTTCCTTTAAAGAACAAACCGATGAGCAATTTCTAAATATATGTCAAATTGGATTAATATCATGCAAAAACTTATCTCACCACCTTTGCAACTACTTTGTCTCTAATCTTCTCGATAAACACCAAAGAAAGTGTTATTTTTAGGAGGTAATATGACGTAATCACAACCCATTATATAACGGGTTCCTGCAAAAAAAAATACGTTTTTGAAAAATTTAAAAGAGGCAAAAATCCACTCAAATTTCTTGACATATAGTCGTATACAGAAATAAGCACTAAATTTTTCTAAAACTGGTGAGTTTTAAAAATATGGAATGCTCTTACCTTTTGTGATGCTTAGCAACACGCAAGTAAGGGAATTAATTGAAATGGTAATTATGTCTAAATATGGGGACCCTTAATGTTTTATATTTAAATACATACATATTGTATGTATGTTTTATTGACTAAGGTTGCAAGTGGCTACAAACAACCATTCGCTTTTAAGCAAGCTTACTAGTGCCAATCTTGGTATGGATATTTATACTCGTATATTTCACATTAAACATTAATTTTATTTCGTTATACTGGATTTATCAAACATGGATACATATAAGTAATAGATATATCCATGATAAAATTGGAAAGTTTTGGTTGTTTATGTAGATGATGTTATATTTTAATAATATCCCAAAATTTGAAATCTATCATTGTGTAGTGTTATTGATTACTTTTACTTACTGTCTATTTATTGTTTCTCAAAAGGTTTTTCATACATTACCTATTATTTGATAAAAAGTACATTACACATTAGCAAAGAGAAAAATGTATTAAATGTAACATTTAGAGAAATGAGAAATACAAAAAAAATATTGAAAATCTTTTTGTATATTGGTACATGTTTAAAAAAGCAAAGGAGGAGGTTCTCAATTCAACTGATTTTTTTTTACCGTGAACCGATTTCAATAATATTTTTTTATTGGATTGATTATATACTCAAGGTTGGTTCCGTTGAAATTTGAAGAAAAATATTCCACCTGCAAAATTAAGGGATGAAGAATACAGTTTATTACAATTTTTCATGATTAAATTATAGAGCCTTTAAGTCGGTGATACTTTTTTTAAAGGCTAATTATATGATAATTCAGTTAACCTTCTATGATATTCGGCTATTGTTGGATACCTATAAAACACTGTTGCAAAATGGTAAGCTCTTATTTTTTTAATGGACTTTAATACTGATATGTACTCTTAAAGTCCATAGCATTTTTTTTTCTGACTTCAATAGTAAGGTATTTATATGGTACTTATCTGTAAAGTGATAAATCTGGCTGTAGCCATTTACACTTTCTTCGTATTTAACGCACCATATCCAAAACTTTACATCTATGAATTTGATTTTTTTACAAAAAAAAGCATAAAATGCAATAAATTTTAATGTTATTTAGATAGCACAAAACTTGCATTACAAATATATTTTGTATATAGTTTAAGGCGTAATTAGTGACTAGCCTGTATTATAATTGTTTTTTTTTATTTAATAATGTTGTGTTAATATTTGACGGAACACTAATTACTACTAAGGCCATGAGCTAAAATATATACTATCGTTATTCATGTATGTCAGTCTTTACCATTACGACTTGGGATTCTATTTACGTTTAGGTCACAAGACTCCATTCGTCTGACAGATGGATATTTGTTTGGATGTTAGTTACAGAAACTGGAATTCGATAAGAATCAAAAACTTTTTGAAGCAACTGCACACTTTATAATAATCTGCCCAAAAGTTTTGATTTATCATCCATCTCCTAGACTTCTGATCCAGCTTAAAACTATAATTAAAATCAATAACCAAAATTGCGTTTCCATCTTTTTCTGATTTCATATTATGTGTTGAAGATATAATTATGTTATCAGGCGCCACACTCTGTCTAACATCGACCCAGTAGGCCTGAAACAAGTCGGAATCAGAAAAATATGAAAACAAATTTTTGTTTTTTTGGTTTTATTATGGCAGTTTTTATTCTTTATTATTTACTTAATTTAAAACTCAAATTCTGACTTGGATTAAATGAAGAGAGTAAAACCTTTTACCATGTGAAACTACATTGTAATTCAAAATTAAGCGCCCGAGGCTCGCACAAATATATCTGCTAATAGCGTCTGTGTGAGTAGCAATAAATGAAGGCTATTTTCATATATTTCAGGTCGTGACCTTAGGAAAAACGGTGTCTCTGAACGTTACGTTAGATGATCCGACTTGGGATTGGACTTAGATCGTAAAACTAGAGTACCACTTTAGTAAAGTACCTATTCAAAATACTGTGAAGTAAAAGTATCTATCAATCGTAACAGGATAATATTTGCAAGAAGTTTCTAATACCAACATCAGGAGGCTAAAGCAGAAGATTTCTTTGGCGTATATGGGCCAGAATTAATTATTTAAAATAAAAATTAATATACTATAAAAAAGACAAAACTAAAGATTAACAGCGTTCATCCGCTACCGTTATTTATTTGCGTGATCAATTATCGTCTAGCACATGAGCAGGAAAGAAGAAACTATTACGTGAGGAATACTGACAAACAGAAGAAAGAACACAGAAAAGTAGTTTTTACACACAATACATAAACAATTTCCTATACAAAAGTCATACTTACCAATAAACAGCATACTTAATCTAATTTTATCAGCTACTTTAATGCTTACTAATTTCTAAATCTCATTATAATAGTAAGGCAAACTTAACAAATCAAACGGGAAGGCAAAACTAACATTGAACAAAAGCTTAACCAGAATCTACCGTAACAAACCGCACCACACACGTTATTGTATATACAATAACATACCTACATATGTATAAGATGGATTGTGTGAGCGGTCGACAACCTTGAATCTTAATAATTCATGATCTTGCCCTAAGCTAACGTCCTCAGTAAATTCATTATCTATGTTGTTAAAATTCATAAATTGCCTAGACAGATTTTCTGTGTTAGGACTCGGTCAAATACCGTCAATCGCGAGGTATGATAATATAATTAATGAGGCGAAAGGTTATTCACTCGCAAAAGAAAAAACAAACAAAACAAATAAATGATAAAAGAAAATTATGAAATCAATTTACAGGTATCATCAAAGTTTATGACGAATTTGCTTTTGATCGTGAAACAGAAAACAAAAAACATTCAGGTTAAAAGATTTTTTATTTTTTTGTTAAGAAATAGCTTTATTTAAAAAAAACAACCTTTTATGTGAATCGGAATATATTAGCCGCACTTAGTAGCCATACCTGGCTGTATACAGAACCTATGTTATCAAACTAAGATCAACTTCATTCACTGGAGGTAACGAACTTACGCGGTATACATAAAGTACATTACTGTTGAACCACGCGACGAATTTTGTGGCAGTATCGCGACAGAAAATTTACTGAAATGACATAATTATACTATAGCAAACTTTACAGCATAATATATCAATATGGAAGATAATAATATTTAGTTTTTTTTTAGAAGTACCCTATATTTAACGATCTCAATCCAATCTCAAAAACATTCGATGCATTGGTTCCAATACGTAGAGTGTGCGACAAATTTTCAGTTCTGTGCTAAATATATATGTAAATAAATTTTAAAAGCGGATTTAGCGGACCATTTACAAAAAGTTTTATACTTAATTCTTTAAGCCTTTGACGTTTAAAATCGCGATTTTTTTTACTTCGAAATCGATATGTTCGATCTTTGCTATAAAATAACTCTTGATCATTCTTTTCTAATTCCAAGCACTGTATTTACTTAATTATAGTGATTGTTTATGTAATTTGTTTACATAGTGTTATTAATTATAAATATTTTATACGAATGTTATTTTAAAATGAAATTTCTATGTCTGAAAGATATGTATTGACACTTGTCTGAATATATAACATTTTTAATATTAAAGTGATTCTATTGCTTTCAAATAAGCTTTTGTAGAACAAAATTGTATACACGCAAAATTGGAGTAACTAACAAGTCCGAAACTTCTTTCAGATGATAAAAATAACATTGAATTGTCACTGGCTAATGTAATTTGAACTTTAAGGTTATTTGAAAGTAGTACGAATAAGTGTAACACATCCAAAACATAAAGCACTAAATATTAGGCTGTATTGTTAACATTTTGTAAAATACTGATGGTATACCAGTAATGTTTTCCAACTGATATACAGTGTTGAACACTGAGTTATTCAGTGTCAGTAATTGTCGAACTCCATCCGAAGTCGCATGATACAGTGTAACACTGTGTATGATTTGAAGACCACACGAGCAATGACTAGGTTTAAGGCTTTCACAGTGAGTAAACAGGGCTTTGATGTTATTATATAGCGTTCTATATATACATATACAATTTTGAACAATACGAAAACAAATTATTTGAAATATTGTTCATTAAACATGTGAAATTCAACAATTGTTTTATTTTTTATAATAGCTACCAGCTCTTATTCCAAACTACTTATTATTATCGAGTTATTTTTTCATTGAGTAATGGAAGAAGCGTTTGTTTTCTAACTTACTTGATGGACAGCGTATAGGGGGCAAACGAGCAGACGGGTCACCTGATGGTAAGTGACTACCGACACCCATGGGTACCTGCAACTCAAGAGTCACAAGTGCATTGCCGGCCTTTCAGGTGGGAGTAGGAGAAGTGGGGAAGAAGGGGGGAAGAGGAGGAGAGGGAAGGGTTAGGGCCTCCGGTAACCTCAATCACTCAGTGAAATACAATGAAAGGCTTGTTTCACTGCCGGTTTTAAGAGCTGGCCCATACATGCCAAAGCATGGCTCTCCCACTGTTAAGTTTTTTATGCGCAACTAAGTTGTCAAACACGCAAAAGGTCAGCGGTAAGCCATTATCGGTGCGTATTAGCACTCGCAAAAACAGTGGTATTACTTCTACCGACCCTAGCCCCTATAGTATATTGTATTGGGTCTATACCATCGAGGTCATACGAGTTTGGCGACGCTAATTTACTGATGATTTTAACTGCGGTCTTCTGGAGTGCACTCTTTTATAGGTTATATACTATTAGAGAATTTGAACAAAAATCTGCTGTGCAATTTTTAGTTATAAAAAATAAGTGAAAATTGCACAGCAGATTTTCAAGTATGCTCTTCTGTATTGGTTTTTTAGTTCTTTCTGTTAATCTTATCTATGATTTTGTCAGAACTCAATCTACAGAAAGAAAATTTCTTCTTAATCGAGGGCATTAATTCAAGGAATTTGCTTCTGATGTTATAAAATAAAAAGGTAAGTGAGTTTAAATTTGGAATTAACTGTTATTTAGTCTCATTTCATGCATTGTCATTAGTCTAAGCTGGATAAATTGGCCCCATGTTGGGGCGCCAATCATTTATCCTTGTCGCCCATGCAGGGACTAGTTGTATCATTACATCCAAGAATAATCTATTACAGACATAGTCATTAATAATTTAATGAACCAATTAAAAGGTCATTTTAAGGACATTTTATTAGTCAGAATGTATTAATTGTGATTTATGCAGTTTTAACTTTGTGCAGTGTCTTGAAAGACTTATGTTATAAAATATATCTTGCGTTACGTTTAAAATATTTTACTTTTTACTCTAATCAGCAAAAAAGTCGCATATAAATGTGATAAACATAACCCTGAAAATAAAATTAGTTCAGACCAGTCTTGGCACCTGACAGGTCCGGACCAGCTATAAACAAGAGTAATACGGTCGTAAAATGTCTATTAAGCTGAAAGTTTGCCTAGATAGAGAGACCCTAATTGTTTATGTACATTGTTATTAGGTTATTCTACTTGGGTACTTCAAGACCTTGAATTGTTACTGGGTGCTATAACGCATTGACTAAGTAAGGATAGAGATTCAGATGACTTTTTATCTAAATAAGCAAGTAAGCGTAACATTGCCTGCTGATATATGGACGAAAATGTAATGCCATTGTTGGCCAGTCTACTGTAAAACTATGAGAGATTTGTCATGTCTTTGATTAGTAATGATTGCATAAGATTTAAAATGAATGAATGTCAGTTATTTTTTTAATTAATACATAAATGAAAATGCGTAATACGTGTAATAATAGCTATACTATAGCTTAAACTAAAAATCTCGCGGTTGTTTTAGTAATATTTACTTTTCTGTCCATTGATATTTTTCCCGAGGTACAGCCTTACAGAATTTAGAAGGAAAAACGCTGGCCATGGTGTATTCTCAGTTATCCATTTTTAAACTGTGTGTGACTTGACGACATTTTTACATAGCATTACCATCAAAATGCACCTTGTTCGGATCAACGTACAACCACGGCCCTCTTTTAGTTCAATTCCATAGAATTGAAAGAACAGTTCCTAGAATGGTTTCAGATTTAAGAGGATATATGTTTGTGGCTAGTTTTTTAATTAAGACAAACGATACTGACTATTATTTTTTTTTTCCTATTTTGAATCCTTTTTTAGTAGCGTTTAAAGTCCCTACCCAGAATGTAATAACTATAAATAAAAACTTAGTTTGCTATTGAGAATACATTTTACCCGAGGGAGACCTGAATTGATTGACAAAAAATCAAAATAATTTACATTAACGCGACCAAAAAACGGCAAAAGACAGTCTTTAGTAAGTTACTCGTCTGGCCTGCTAGTCTAGTGGAGGTCGTGGGTTCGATACCCACCCATGACAAATAATTGTGTGATAAGCATGTTTATTTGTTCTGTTTCTGATTGTAATTTATCTAAGAGCGCCGAAATCGCAGAACATACGTAATGTTCTGCGATTTCGGCGCTCTCCAGTCCTGAAACCATTTCGCTGGATGGAACAGCGATCCCAATGTGCTCCGACTTCAAGTACCTCGGTTCTCTTCTTCAAAGCGATGGCGAAATAGACCGCACAGTACAGCATCGAATTAATACAGGGAGGATGATGTGGCGGCAGGTAACAGGAACTATTTGTGATCCCAAGTTTCCTATTAAGTTAAAGAGACAGGTGTATTAAACTATCATCAGACCCTGCCGTCCTGTATGGATCTGAGAGTTGGCCCACAAAGAGAACGGATGAGAAACGCCTGCACGTAGCCGGAATGCGAATGTTGAGAGAGAAGAGAGAAATGTTGGATGAGTGGTGTGGATGACCCCAAGTAAAATTGGGACAAGGGTGGCAGATGATGATGTATGTATTTAGAAATATATAAGTATGTTTATCAGCAGTCTGGTTACCATAGTACAGGCTTTGCCAAGTTTGGGATCAGACGGCCTTGTATGAGATGTATGAAGTTATTATTATTATATTACTAATCATCTAATAAGCTAATCATCAGGGCAACTTGTTATGGTGTGCCAGGGTGTGTGTATATAGTCTTACAATGCTACCATTCAGATTGTACGGTGGAAGCATCTATAGACTAAAGCCTCACATTAATATTTTTCTTAACATTCAGGTGTTTAAACCTGGCTGGTCAATCAATAGATTGCGTAATCGTAACGTTTATAACGAACTTATATTTTAGGCTTCTATTTCTATTGTTGGGTCTATTATTAAAAGGCCGTCTAAACATGATCTCCAGATGTTTTAGATAACCTTTTTCAAAAATATAATTTGGCTTTAAACTTCTTTAACTAATCAAACGTCTCATCTAGCTTTTTTGCTTAATTTAATATAACGTTAGTTATCCCACTTTGGCTCGATAGAAGTACTAGATTAAATTCAACGAATGTCTTTTAAACGTAAATCTTAATAGCATACCATTAAAGTGAATGTGAAGCAAATCTGCAGAATAAAAGCTTTTAATGCGATTACACTTCAAATTTATTTAATCAATTATGTTAAAAACTTTATAGATCTATACAGATCCTAGAAATTAACTAATCTCTCGGGGACTTCCTTCTTAGGGTAAACCCGAGTCCCTTGCAATAGACTCACTTGTGACGGAACACCGTGTGGTTTTAGTCGGTTCGATTTCGTCATATCACTTCACCGATAGCCATGGTGAGGTGATGACCCGTAGGGGTTTCCACAGGAAAAAAAAAAGAAATTAACTAATTATTTACTCTGTCCCTTATGTGTTTAAAAAACTCTACAGTATATAGAGTTTATAGAATGTATCTATCTTTGTAAAAGGCATAACTCTAGTATGCAGTTACAAAAATAATATTTTTTGCAAAAAAAAACTATCCGTTTAAAAGTAATGACCGTTTCAATTTCCAGGTATTATCACCTCCAATTCTCATAAAATTGGATATTTTATGAGTTGATTAATTCGGTAGAATGTGTAAAGTTAAAGATTTTAAATCGTACACATATTTTTTTTTATTTTGAAGTTATTTACCCCGTTATTGAGAAAATTCGTAAAAACTAACTACAATAACCATGCATATTAGTTTTTATGAATTTTTGGTGATTTAACTAAGTGTTCCATTGTTGGGGGGACACCCAAGTAACGAAAGTTGTATGAAAAGCAAAAAAAAAAGTGTTTTAATATTTCTTGGCGGTACTGTGATGTAATGGTATTGGTAACCTATTTATTACATAAAGTGATCCTGCAAAAAAAAAATAAAAAAAAAATTACGTACTTCAACCAATTTTGCCATAGACGCTAGTCTGTAGATGTGGTGCTTAGAATGAGCAGGCAACAGCAATGGATTAAATCAAAACCATTTATTTCAATTAAACCAATAATAGGTATTTTTGAATTGTCAGGAGTAGGAGTCAGTCAGACTAAGTCAGCCGTGAAGCTAGTTGCCTGTTCCAATACGTAGATCCTATGGAGAAGAACAGGCAAGAAACTCATAGGACCACTCTTTTTCAAAATGATTTTTTACAAATTTCTGGTTACATTGCTTATAAGCGTAAATGAAATGTGAGGACAATGGAACATACCTACCTTATTCTAAAATATAAATACCCGACCAACATATACGTCACCATAGGCAGGACTTCTAGGCGAGCATAAAATACTCAGAACTGCCAAGCAACATAGGAAATATAACTAAATAGATCTTCTCTCTAACGCAAGTGCTCGCTTCAGAGGTTACCTGCCTCAGCGTCTATCCAGAATTGGCGGGGGAACGATCTTTTTTTTTAAATACATCTTACACAAAGAAACACCCAGAGCAGTAATCGAACCCGTGATCCCCGGTGTAGCACTCGAATGCACTACCGCCACGCCAAAGACGACGTCTCTTTATACGACAGGAGGATCCTAGTACAATAATTTTATTAAAAAAGAAGCCCATTTTCTATACCTGGTGATAACAATACAATCAAAAGTTTTGTATGAAATCCAGATGTAAATGTAGTTATTGATTGTATATTAAAACATTAATATTCACATTTAAGATACCAGTAGCGACTCTATTGTTAACTTTGATAAGCTAACCGTGTGTTCTATTTGTTTTACATGTCTTTGCGGTTCAATTCTAATTATCTATTTAAAAAAGTATCACCGACTTTAATGCGCCTTAATTGTGATAATTTTTTTTTAATTCCCTCGATTTCTCCAGGATCCCATCATTCCATCATCAGATCCTGTCCTGATGATGGAAATTATAATCTTTCAAACAAAATAAGAATTTTCCAAATCGGTCCAGGCGTCTTTGAGTAATCGGGGAACATACATAAAAAAAGATTCCGATGAATTGAGAACCACCTCTTATTTTGAATTCGGTTAAAAAAAACTATCAGTCTACCCTAAGTCTACCCCTTACAACGAGACAACCCTGTATCGTTGAGAGGTAGGCAGAGACGTATTAAACAAACACATTTTGCCAACCATCATTTGATGCTATACGTAATAGGGAGCTAGTTTATTGCCACCAACCAGGCACTTTGCACTTTTAAAAATGTACCCTGCTCGTTTGCCCATTATAATATTAAAAAAAAAAACCCCTATAAACTGCCAGCAGGTTTTAAATCTAACAAAACTGACGTCGTCATGGTTAAAGTTTTCAGTTGTCATTGTTATTCATCATGGTTTTACATCAGTGTGAATGTGAACGATGCAAGCTATTTGGAATCAAAATATTCCTGACAGAGTACTCTTAATAAAAAAGTTTTGAAGTGTCATCCATAAATTAGTCTTCCACAAAAGCTGTTTTAGAATAAATAGTTTTAGTGAGTGCTATAACGTAACGTTATAGCTAACAGTATATGAAGCGGTGCAATAACTGCTAGTCGCATTAGCCTCTGAGTGGCTTTCATTTTCATTTTATCTCGTTTTCAATTAGTTGTAGTGTTAGTAATGTTTTAGTATTCTGTGAATATACACTATGCATGTCTTAGATAATACTCTAAGACATGCACAGTGTACATTCACTCTAAGCTGTAAAGTGTTTAATCCAGTTTTGATTTAAAATTTTATTTTATTAGAGATATGTATATAAATATATATAAATTGAATAACTTATCCAATTGTTGGAATACTTTTAAAGTTTATTTGAATGAAGGGTAAGCTCAAAAACGATTTTCTTAAGCTACATTTTTATTATTTTATAAAATTAAGTACACAAAATATACCTGACCCTTTTGATAGTCACCTGAACCTTCTGTCGATAAGCAATTTTACCCATATTTATATACAAATAGTGTGAATCATATATACCAATCAGCTTCTTTATGTACCTAGTTTAATAACATGACGTTATAATTCCTCTCAACTAAATTTATTTTTTTCTTTACTACTATCTTACACCAAAACTACACATTATTCTTTTATCCATTGAGATGTTTGTTACTCTTTCACGCAAAAATTACTAAACCGATTAGGCTACTTTTTATACCGATATTCACACGGGATCAGGACTTACGCGGGTAAAATAGCGCGGGTCAGCTAGTATATGATATAGAGGCAAAAACTATTCTAACAAGAATTACATATAATAACGGAGGTTGATCTTTTTTAATACAAGTAAATTAGGTAATAAGACTTGCTGGATGATAAGCAGTTATTAGCGCTTATAAGCTTTTTCAATATAAATCGTACTACGAATTTCCACCAATATCTTGGTTTGATGTCTGTACATTGATCTTAATACAAGATGGTGAAAAGTATGAAATATAAGAAAATATTTGTTAAAAGGTAACCTTTGATGTACTTAAATTAAATTAATTAACCCAAAGTAGTCTATTAGTTATAGAAGTTAATGTCATAAGGGACGTAATATTACGAATTCACGTGAACTGGAGCTAGTGGTAATAGGAATATTAACTGAAAGTTTCCTTTTATTAAGTCTTTTACAAAGTTTATTCAGAACTTTGTAAAAGGCTTTAACAAAGCCAATATTTCTTATTTTCCCGTCGCTGATCAAGTTACGAGAAAAAAAAGCGAATTACCTGTAAATCTGCTTCTTCGAGATTATTCGCCCAAGCTGACAGCGCCCTGTCGCCTGCTTTCGCTGCTTCACAATTCTCTATAATTGAATGTTTTTTCCTTTTTCTTTCTTTTTTGGCTGTAAATAGAATCTTATTTATAGCTAGGGATTAAAAACAACGTATTTTTTTTTTTTTTTATTCATGACTGCAGACAATTATTTAGAAAGCGAACACGGTAGAAATAAAACTGAATATATGCTACTGCTAACAAATATCTAATTTGTGATTTTAGTATAAAACTAGAAAAAGAGGGAAGAACTTGATTTAGTTAACAGAGAGCAAATAACAAGTCTCCACTTAAAGTAATTGAGTAGCAAAGAATAATTAATGAATAAACACAAAGAACACATCACGTGAAATGCTTAGGAATTTAAATGTACAATTAATTAATCGAACACAATATTCCACATGAAACATACACTTCGCAATGAAACAGAAAATCAATTTGCAGTTTGAAAAAAAGGTCAATATCGCACTATTTACATTGCCTGTTAAAGTTTCTACTTGCTCTCAAAATATATCTGTTTTGCCTACAGTTTGTAGAAGCACTAGGTATTTGCAAAGGTGGGTTAAAACGGATTGCCTTACAGGTTAAACGAGACCTTAGAGCTAATAATATTATGATTTAATATTCTAAGGATGAAAATAAAATCAGCTATCTCTCGACGATTATAAACGGGGTAACTTACCTTGCCTACCCGGATAGAATTCTTTGGAGGTATTTATGCCTAAATCTTTAGTGAGGAGATCACCTCACTAAAGATTTAGGCATGCATGATTCGGGGGCGTCATGCGTCCTGCCGACTTGGAAAAATTCAGCCAGCGGGGTCTAGCAGCTCCCCAGCCCCTCATACAGCAGCTGCACCAAACCAGCAGGTAGGCTTCACGCGGTTATCATAGCATTCTGGAAACGTGCCTTTTTTTTCTATATAAGATTTTAAGTGTTTAAGCTTCAGTGAAATTTTTGGATAGCCTCATTATAAACCTAGGTGATTTCAAAGAATTTTTGACAATAGCGTCTTATGTAATTATATAGTTTTAAATATTTTCAAATCATCTGCAAAACACAGGAGTAAGGACGACTGCAAGCACATGTCGATGTCGTTCATATATATTATGAACAATAAAGGACCAAGCAGAGAACCTTGAGGAACTCCAGTAGGCACAAAAACCCAGCTCGAAGTGTAGTTGTTAAGTACAACTGCTTGTAAACTGTTATTTATATATTAGGAGAACCATCTCGGTATAACGTCTTTAGTGTAGTCTGTACACACAACATCAACTTGTTTACCATCATCCATAGCCTGAGTGAGATAGTCGCTGAATAAAGCTAGGTTAGTTATTGTTGACCGGTTCCATAGAAAACAATCCTGGATCAAAGAGATTTGGTAACGGCTGCGTAAAGTTGTTTCTAAATTATCCTCTCAAACACTTTCTCAATTACTTATACATAATTATGAATATAGTAGTAGGTTGGAAAAAAAAAAATGTACAAAAGCGTATGGTGCTTTTTACTAAATTTATAATAGCTTTCCTTTCATAAATAGCTTCCAATGAGTTATTTGTACCATTTGATGTCAAGCACCCCACTGTTTTTTTTAATCAAATTAATTACTTAGTTAAGTAAGTTTTTAACAATAACTTAATTCTTATTTCAAAGTTATTAGATTTTATTAACTGTAATAAATCAGTGACTTTATATTGCTTTAAAACAAACGCTTCATATTTAAAAATATTTTCTACAAATTAGTTCGGTTAAGGCTTGTGTTTAGGGTTCCGTTCCTCGTAAGAAAAAACGGAACCCTTATAGGATCATTTTGTTGTCCGCCCGTCCGTCTGTCTGTCTATCAAGACCCTTTTTCTCAAGAACGCGTGTAGGTATCAAGCTGAAATTTATTTTAAATACTCAAGTCTACTGTTTCTTGGAGCTGTGAAAAAATCAAACTTCTAAGCCAACGCAATCAAAAGATACAGCCGAACTTATGCCGTAAATTTCCGCAAATTTTCGACACTCGCAAGGGAATCAAAACCTACAGGGTACTTCCCGTGAACTTAGAACCTTGAACTTTAGTACGAAGCAACGTCTTATAGCACAGATAAAGGAAATTTGCAAAAACCGTAAATTTTTAGTTACATCATATAATAAAAATATTTTACGGAACCCTCGGTGTGCGAGTCCGACACGCACTTGGCTGGTTTTTTTCGATTTAGTTTATAAACCATAATTTATTTAAGACAACTCCCGCACACGAATGGCTTCTGACTTGCGGGGTACTGTCAAAATGCAATATGTGAATTTAGCATACGACACAAAGTGAATGCAGGCAAGTTTTAATCAACGCATTCGGAAATTTGTTCGTGACAGCCATTAAAAATAATATTCGTTCTATAAAATATAGCTTTCCGAATTATTATTTACATCATGTCCGTTCTCAACGTTTATAACCTATATAGCTAGTTTTAAGTATAATTAAAAAATTATGGCGAACTTAATACACACAAATTGTCATCGTCATTGAACGTTAAGTTGGCGAAACATAAAAACGGCAGCACGCGTTGATTACACCGCAGTTGTTCTAAGAACAGAATTTCAACTAAAAACCGCACTTGATTTTAATATTACACGTCAGGACACATGCTTTTCTTGATAATGTAATCCAAATATCTCTTTTATGAAAAATGAACCAAAACCGTACTGCATATAGAGAGATAGAAAGCTCAAGATGAAATCGCGTTTGAGTATAACTTAAGAAGGTAGGTGATTACCAATACTTGATGACAAATGTGTGCACTTTCATTAAAAAAAACGGTTGGACAGACTCGTATAGACCCATCTCTCCTATTGTAGGCAACTTGGTAAATAAAAATGTCCTAAGAGACACAAAAAATATTATCAAAATCAAGGTCCTTACTTTGACATTTATTGTAAAAGAATGTACTTTTTTTTAAAAGGATTATTTTGATATTTCAACCTCTAATAATATTTTCTGATTAACGAGTAAATTAATTTAAAATATGTATTACTAGAAACCCACCACGGCTTCGCACGGGTAGTAGAGACATCAACAATCATCATCATATTTCAACCAATATTTACACAGAATGTTAACAAATTATACACCTAAACCTTCCTCATTAATCACAGACAGACAGAAGTGGTGGGGGACTTTGTTTTTAAAATGTAGTGATTTTTTGTACATATATACACACAAACAAACAAGCGCACGGGCACGGACAGCTTAGCAGCTCAGCTCAGCTACCCAGCTACTGTTCCCTACAAACAGTCGAGACAGCCTAGAGTTTTCCCAAATTAGATGGTATGCATAAAGTTTGAGGAATCACTTAAAGTAACATAATTTCATAGGTAAAGTTAACTCACGTTTTAAACTTTATGAGGATATCGTATATTATAAACTTTGGACGGAACTCATACCAAGATTGCTCAAGTTTATCTCGTTTCAAGTATTCGTGTGATGATTTGTTTTCTTAAATTGAACAACTTGTAACTTTTCCGTTTAAGAGAAGATCAATGTTGAGTTTGCTTGTTTTGAAACTCTTGATCTTGTAATCACCTTAAGACAAATACAACGATCTAACCGACAAAAAGTCATTTATTTATTTTAATATCTTAAAGTATACATAATATATATGTACCTACTTACATACCATAAAATCGGCAGTCTAAACTAGGGCCTAGTTACGACCGGGAGTGCGCGTCCTCGACGGGGCCTTATTACTTGTAGCACAGGTTTATTCCTAGCACAGAAGTGATTCCCCTGCTTGGTTGCTACTACGGTTGACAATTGGTATTCCCCAAATGATATTGTAGTAAACTGGGTACACTTTTTGTCACTTCTTAATGAAATACTATTAAAAAAAAAATATTATTAGTTAAAAGCACCCGTAACCGGCGAGAGTGTATGAAAAGTCTGATGAATGTGGAAGAGGCGCGAGCTGTATGTCAGGATCTTGGCAAATGGCCTTCTATCGTTTCTGCTTGCCCTGGAAAGGAATAAGGCGTGAGTATATGTATAAAAAGTGACGCGCTACAAGATTTGTATCTTGATAGTGTCGTATAAAATGTCCCAAAATATTGTTATTATCAAACTAACGTAACAAAGTAATTTGGTTATACTTAACAGTCAAAAGAAGACCCCGTGACAGTATAACGGTAAATCTTTAGTTTTCGTGGTTTTCGTACGTTTTTTTTTTTTAATAATATTTATTATAATATGTATTATATTTTGAGTTAAGGCTAATATTATTGAAACTATAGATAATACTTAGATAGTTACTGGGGATGTAAAATAAAAATGAAATTAGAATCTATGGCGGGGCGACCAGTAATATATTTCTCTCTGTGTTTCTTTTCGTCTTTCGAACCGATTATATTTTCCAAAGGATCTAAACTAAATCTATGATCTAATTATGTACATATATTTTTATTGGGTAATAATGGAATAGGCGTATTTCTTTCCACTCACCTGATGGAAGGTGACGATGAAGACGAAGATGGTACACGCCTATCTAATAGAAATATCAATATGTTTCTGTTGTTAATAGACACATTGTTGATTATGCACCCTACAAATAGAATTTATTTACAATTTATTACACTATCATATCTATAGAAATATCATCATATTTCACTTACAAAATATAAGGTAAGACGACATGTTAGTCTTGTAACAGATGTAAGAACAACGTATACGCCTCAAATCGATATCCTTATGTTCTTATTGGATTTAATAACTTGTTGCGGAATGAGTAAGTATTTGTTTATCACATGCATGCTATGGATAGTTTTATAGCGCAATTTAATTCAACAATTTTGATTTTTTTTTTCATGTCAAGGATAACGGAGAAGTGGTAGGTCGGAGTTAAAGCGTCTAAACCTGCTTTTGTTTAACACGGTATCCGGAGTGTTGTGACTTTGGATACAGTGTGATAAAAAAATGGACATGATGTTAAAAAGTATATAAATGTAAAAATATCTCGACGTGGAAAAATAGGTACTTAAATAATTGCTTATATTTTTAATATTCTCATAGAAGTGAAAATAATAAAATTTCTCGTTGATATCAGTTAAACATTCACACACCGGTAGTTTAGTATATCTATGCTAAAGAAATCAAATAATAAAAAAAAATAACAGTCCACAAAACTTCTTAGTCTCATTTTTGTTTTTATTTCATTAATCCCGTGACTTAAGTTGACACTTATGCATCCAGTAATTGAGAGTGATTATCATAGATTCGACTCCTGGAACCTGCAAAGTATTATTATGTAATTCTCTGATCAGTAAATTGAAGAGAAAAAATATAGGTAGTGAAATCTGAACGAATATAGTACACCTCTGCTCACACTACAATACAGGTAGGTGTGAGTAATACTAATAATTTCACACATGCCACACACGGCTGTCTGATTCCAAACTAGGCAAAAGCCTGTACTATGGTAACTAGACTGCTGATAAACATACTTATATATTTCTAAACACATACATATTATAGATAAATTACACCCAGACAAAGAACAAATGATCATGCTCATCCATCAATTATTTATCCTGGGTGGGAATTGAACCCACGACCTTTGGCTCACCAGTCAGGGTCACTAACCACTATAGACCAACAGGCCAGTCTATATAATAATTACACATAAAATTAGTATAACGTAGACCTCAAAATTAAAAGTATAAAATAGAATTTTTTACACAATAATACACGATAAAGCAACAACAATATTCAATGTCCACGTAAGTGATAACATCTTAAAAACAGAACTAAGACATATTTCAATCAGTTGTAGTAACAAACGCGAGTAATTGACTGGAAAGTGCTTATGTTCAAGAGTATTTTACATTTTGTAGTGGTACAAAGGATTTTATAGGTAAAGATACCTCGCTGGTGAACTAAAAAATAGTCTCTGATACCGGGCTGCGTAAAATATAATAGAAATAAGCAAAAATGGGTATTTTGAATTTAAGCGGTCGTACGAACATCGATGGCGCAGAAAAACCTCTGGAACAAATTGTCGCCTGCGGTATTTCCAGACCGATACCTTCAAACCTTCAAGAAAAGGGCGTACTCCTTTCTCAAAGGCCGGCAACGCACTTGTGACTCTTGAGTTGCAGGTGTCCATGGGCGACGGTAGTCACTTACCATCAGGTATCCATCACCATCACGTCTGCTCGTTTGCCCCCAATAATATATATAAAAAAAAAAAGAATGCTCTTTTTGCCCAAAATCTATAGTTGTTCCTGGAAACATAAAATGTCTTCAAAATAGTTTTGTGATGTTGCGTGAGATAGCTGTCTGCTCAAAGATATCAAAAGGTTATGTGTTTACAGTTTTATACAAAAACTTAAGTATACTTTTGATGTGGGTGCTGCGTTTGATCACATCGAACCAAACATAACATCCTATCTTTGATGCAGAACGTGGAACTGTCAAATCAAGATAAATAAGATGTATTATATCAGTTTGTGGCAAACGCTGAAATATGGTTGTGCTACTAACACACATGTATAAAAAATATCTTCAACTGAGAGGACAGCAACCCATTGAAAGTCGTTCAAAGCTACCAAAAACGGAGCTGATAACCGATTTTTTATACAAGTGTAGTTTTTTGCTCATAGATTATTTGTAGAAATCTTCTAAGAAAGAAATCTTCTTCTTTAAACATACTACAAATCTCGTAAGTAGAGTCTTTAAAGTCTCACGAAGATCGGAAATGGGTTGTCACCACTACAAATACGAGGATTTATAGGTAGGTGGGTCTTTTTTTTTATGGTATAGGAGGCAAACGGGCAGACGGGTCACCTGATGGTAAATGACTACCGCCGCCCATGGGCACCTGTAACTCAAGAGTCACCGTTGCCGCCCTTTAAGGTGGGAGTAGGGGAAGACGGGAGAAAGGGATTAGAGGGGAGGAAAGGGGGAGAGGGGAAGGACGGAAATAGGGGGACGGGTTAGGGCCTCCGGTAACCTCACTCACGCGGCGAAAAGCAATGCAAGCATTGTTTCACTGCCGGTTTTCTGTGAGGCTGTGGTATCGAGCGGAGTCGAGCCGGCCCATACGTGCCGAAGCATGGCTCTTCCACATTAGTAGTAGGATGTTAGTAGTTAGTAGGATAAAATGTTTCAAACCAAAAACAAAATGCACATTCGTTGATATTGCACAGTAAAATAATAATTATGTTAGCTCAGATTTCCATATTACATTTAATAAAATAATTGAAATCGCTTGAATTTCGCATTGCATTAAGTGAAGGCTTATCGCGTTCCTTGGGTACCATCGCTGAAGGAGCCATAAAATACACAACCTATAAAGGGGAGGAGACCTATAATGGCGTAGCGTGTCAAAGAAAGGGGCCACTGACGTCAAACAGTCACGCAGTGACGTAATAATTATAACTCGATTGTTTCACAAGGTGGTGAACTGTGTTGAGTAAGTAGCAGAAGAAATTATGTCTAGATGTGTGCGGCGATTATAAGGGTAAAAGAAAATAATGTTTTAACACATGAGAGAGCATCACGCTATAATAATAATGAGTTGAATTTATTACTGTATGAATGTTTAATCAGGAGGTAAGGAACGACATAATTTCTGTTTGGAAGACCTATGTTTTGAGCGCCTTAACTCAACGGGTGCTGGGAATAGAAACAAGTAACGATTAAGAGACGCCACTGCCTTCGTTAGTATTTTTAAAGAGCAAAAACCGCATACCTTCACGTAGTTCGCATTTTACAAATGTAAGCCTTGGCAAAAAAGTTTTCGAGGAAAAGGGTATTACGATCAGCAAACAATGAGCATTCTTAAATTAATTTCTTACAAAATTTATATTGTTACCGATTCTGCAATCCACTTCTTAACACGCTACGTTTAAATATTGATTGTAAAAGAGGTTTGATTTAATAAAACAAATAGTCTCTGTTCTATCAAATTTCCATCGCAATCGACTCTTATTTAACAATACCCTTAAACCATGTCAATTGAAAACTTTTTTAGTATACGCTATTAGAGTATAATTAATAAAGTAATTTAAATCTATACTAATATTATAAAACTGAAGACTTTGTTTGGTTGAACGCGCTAATCTCGAGAATCATTGGTTTAAATTAAAAAAGTATGTTAGTGTTGGATAGCCCATTTATCTAGAAAGGCTATAAACCATCACGCTTCGACCAGTAGGAGTGGAGCATTTACAAACGCAGATGATGTTGCGCGAGTCAGCTAGTAAAAAATATAACCACTCATTTGCCAATCAATTTTATAAAAACCTGGAAACTCGCTTTTATAATTTTTTTTTATGTAAGAAGTTCAAGTAGTAGTAGTGATGAAACACTTCGTCATTTGCAGAAGAAGAGATCTTAAAGATGCCTCGTGTAGAAGACACAAGGCATCGCAAGAGCACAAGAGAAGGGTTGTGCGTTACAGCTTTGGGGTAACCTACGACGCCTATTAATTGATTCTTTGTGGTTGAAGTTCGGCTTCTCTGTCCGTTGACTGAAAAGGCAACCAAGGCAAACTTGAACTAACTAACTAGTGAATCTTCTCTCCTCAATGACTACTTAAGTACTAATATAGTATAATAACATACGACTATGTCTGAATAGGCCCTTTCGCATGAATTAATAACCCATTAATGTCGCTTAGTCGACCATGAATTATGCATATTGTTCTAAGCAGTCTGCTACAACACAAATAGTACTGCGACAAATAACTTTCATATATATATAGGTAAACCATCTTATGACGTAATGGGTTAGGTTATCGAAGTTAGGTACAATTAATGTCTTCAAGTAAACTTGTTAAGAACAATTAATTATCAGTTTTTAGCCCCTGTACCCTTTATCGGTTATATATATATATATAAATATTTGCAAAATAAAACCCTTTCGCCACTCCCCTCCTTTTCCTTCAGCATATAACCTTACCTCCTCCCGACAACATAAAGCACACAAGCACGCAAGCATATACAATATATACATAAAATCAAACACATCACATACGCAAATACAAACAAACACAACTCTCAGCATGCCTTCCAAACTATTTCTTATATGTATTATGATGATATTATCAAATAAATTATCTCCTATGGGACCGGATCGATTCACCCTAATGATTCTAAACACAGGTGAGAGTACAGAGGCAAACCGGTCTGGACCTCTATAGCCGATGATTACATCCGTAATATTAATCCTTTTTGTGCGTATATGCACAATGCAAAGACCTGGACATAAGGATTAGATATAGAGGACCCTCATGTCATTCAAGAAGCCTATTATCGTGAATTTGGCTATGTTAGACTGGAATCTAATCTGCGCGATTGCTAATGTTTTATTTTTTTCTTGGCGGGCTTCAGAGCAATAGGTGAATGACAAAAGCCACCTGCCATCAGACGAGCCATTACCACGTTTGCTACCTAAGTACAAACATTATAAGCCTCTAACCCGTCTAAACGAGAAACACAGAACGAGTCTCTCCAAAATCCCTTTCAGTAATCGTATTATGAAACGTTTCATGAAAAACCTAAAATACGAAGGTAATTTTAGCAATTTATTCCCTCTTTTAATCTTAATTAAACGAAGCAGTATTATATATACAAATATTACGCACCCAAATATAATGATGGATCGATCGTATTATTTTGCTGAAATAAAATGTTTGTCTTGTAAATATCCTATTTTGGGGTTCATCAATCAAGTTACATTTAATATTAGCTCAATGTTCGTTTGGCTTTTGTAAATTACAGTCAATTTTCCCAATTCTGTTACTTCACTCGCTAAATTAAAATTCACTAAATTTTCTTCATATAAGATGTAAACCTTGTACACTTCAAAACAAGGTCTTATTTCAAATTGAAACAAGTAGGTAACATATGTCGCTATCGAAATAAGCAATTTATTTTTCGACTAAAGATACGCTTAAATAAACTTTAATACCACGTAGCGAGAGCCGCTATCCGTTGAATGCCATCTCTTTTGCTCTGTGTTTTTAGTAAGCGTCTTCGTAGGTGTAGATTAAAAACACGTCATCCTTGTTCGTTTTGAACAAGTTTTTATACGGCGTTTGAATAAATGGAGACTCTCGCTGCGTGGAAATAAAGTTGAGTATACGTTGACAGGTTTTAGTGAAATTTAGCAGCGCTAAGAAATAGATGCTAGTAACAAATAAACCTTATTACGAAGACCACTAGGTTGATTTCATATGAAGAAATTAAGTCAGGTTTTAGTTTAGTCGAGTGTACAATAGAATCAGCACCAATATTAGTTATTTGAAAAGACTCTTAAGTACAAGGAGATCTCAATACAATTATAAAAAGAATTTTGGCAACGTTTTGTAATATTCGTTAATAGGGATAATGTTTATTTTATAAAACTTACTTGTCAAACCAGCACATGGCTACATGGCTTTTATTATTATTATTGATTTGGGTGCCTGGTGCTACCTCGACCATTTCTGGTCTTTTGTAAAGCACCTCTGGTTTACAGTTCACTGCTCAGACTTATGGCTTCGAGAAACCTCCAGATCCTATCAGCAGTGATTGTTTGTATTTCCTGCGGTTGCATGATGTGCAACCCTAGGTGAATTCTTCGGTGCCGCATTAGTGGGCCACAAGAGCATAAAATATGCATTGCAGTCTCTTCTGTTTCTTGACAGAATCTGCAAATTGTGTTCTCACCCAATTTTAGGTTGAACATATGTTTGTTCAGTTTGCAGTGTCCGGTGAGGACTCTTGTTACTGCACAGGTTTTGTATCTTTTGAGCTCCAGAAGTTCTTTAGATACTTTATTATCATAGCCCTTTATTATGGCTTTCGAGTGTCTTAGACACATTACATGGCTTTCTATAAACACTTAAAAGTTTGATGGTATCACTAGTGGAAGTGGCATCCGCTCCACACCTGGTAGTTCTGACAGGGTTGTCAGAGATCCAGCTGTTTAATCAATTACAATATAAATAATTATCTTTGAAAAAAAAAGTATCACCGACTTCAATGTACCTAAATCATGATAAATTGTATTTTGTTTAAATATAATATGTGTAGGCCAACTAAACGCTCTGCTCCAATGAGACAGTGAGGTTTCGGGGTAAACGAAAATATCATCCATGTATACAATTTTTAGATATTTGTTGATTTTTCAGAAACCGCTCAACCGATTTCGATAAAATTTTAATGGGACCACCTGGAAAGCATACCCTTTGAAACAAAAAAAGAATTTTCTAAATTGATTCAGGCGTCTTCGAGTAATCGGTGCACATACATAAAAAAATATTCCGATTAATTGAGAACCTCCTCCTTTTTTGAGGTTGGTTGAAAACAACACTGCGCTTAATAGTGCTTCTATTCATGGTCACATGGTCTTCTATTAGGTGGAAATACTACCCCAGTTGGAAAGCTACTATAGTAGTTAATCCATGTAGTTTATCCATATCAAAATCACTCCACTAGTAATTGAAAGTGCTGTATTTGCATAACTAAAGCAGCCGTCATAGGTCTGAGATGATACTGTTCATTTAATTACCGTACACGTAAAAAATAACCTGTATTTTAAAATTACTTATTAAGTCTTAGAGTAGTTATTTAAAATCGATCAGTACAATCACATAATCATCTATTATTATTGGCGTCTTAGTAGTTCGTGATCAGGACACTTCGTAATTAGAAAGATTTATTAGGATACGTTTTCCCTTTCATCGTTAATCAAGACAACTGCCTCTTTATTCGAGCCATCAAACAACAATTAGGCACTAATCCCGCTTGACGAAGCTGTTCAGAATTAATTAAAGCTATTCAAATTGTAGACATACCTGTTATAGGTGCTAATTCATTGATTTTCGTTTTCTTCTCATTTCAATTAATTGGGCTCTGAGAAATGAATTACTGCACAAGGAAAGCACCAATTTCCTATAGCTTTTAAAGTAATTAAATTGCCAATAAAAAATTTATTTATATTTTTTGGGAACTCCACAAGTAGCAATTCTGCGGCCAATAAAATTTGCATATCCAACACATTTTAAAAGGGTCTAAAGAAAAGATGTAGCCCAAAGAAAATGTAACATTATCTAAAAGTCTTAAATTTAAAATATATTTACAATTATAATATGGCTTATTGAAAGCTTCATAAAAATAAGTTTTCCTCTACCTATACGATTTAATAGTTAGGTTCAGTCGCGGTTCACAACGAACGCTCATTTTGTTAAGAGTTCAAAGATAAGCCTCTAGAATGGTCTGCTATGTACATTCTTGACTGCATGCCAACTTAGACCTTACCACAATCACGTTAAGATAGAAAATTCTTAAAAAGAAATTCAGAATGTTTTCACTTATCCCTTTATGTTGCTCAGGTAATATAAGCCGTACTGAATTGAAATAAGAACTATAAATTATTTGACGATATGAATTGTTGTTATGTTAATCTGGTATACGGAAGGATTTGGAACATTTTCATCGAAACATCGAGCGAGGGCGTCGATGCTCGCTTTATCTGACATATGTAGTTGCTATCAATATGAAAGTTGTTTTCTTTGGAAAACTTGTATGCTCTTTATGACGTGGTCTGAATAATTAATATTATAGCGTACCTAAGCTACCCGAAACTACTTAAAGTGGAGATGTTGAAGACAAATACTAATAAATATGATTTGGGCGACCAACCGATGACATTAACGAAAAGATAAGTAAATAAGATGTTAGAATATGGAGGCGGTTCACAACAAATATGTTACTTAAGTTTTCATTTCACCATCAACAAGTAAGTAATTATGAGATTGCCAGTTAATATTTTTTTCTTACTTTCAGGGAATAAGCTATTCAGCAAGTTAAGGATTTGACAAAACTAAAGTTACAAAATGTAACGTTCCACAAAATGGCACCCTTAGTTTTGAATGTAGCGTGGTAGATGGAAAGAAGAGCGCTGGCTCCAAGAAGACACTTAGTTGGCTTATTATCTACACGAATATAATACATACGTCAATCGCTGTGTAAGATGTCAAACCGTTGATTTGGGAATATCGGGATAAAAAGTAGCCTATGTGTGAATCCAGGTCTCCAGCTATCTACATACTAAGTTTCATTGCAATCGGTTTAGTGGTTTTTGCGTGAAAGAGTAACAAACATCCATACATCCTCACAAACTTTCACGTTTATAATATTAGTAGGATTTCTAAATAATACACTGATGTGACAATTATATAGTCTCATCGGTATAAATTGACACTATTTCTTTCGGAATCATCCTACTAATATTATAAACGTGAAAGTTTGTGAGGATGTATGGATGTGTGGATGTTTGTTACTACTGCAAAAACTACTGAATGGATTTTAATGAAACTTTACAATAATATAGCTTATATATCAGAATAATACATAGGTTATAATTTATGAAGATATTGTGTATATTAGCCAAAATATAACGATAAGTGTTAAGTAAGTCGAAAAAAAATCTGTCATCTGCGAGCTATTCCGGCCTGCGGTGGGAAAACCATAAGAGTAACACGAATGTAATGTACGGTGGGATTGTTTCTCCTAAATAGTTCTACAAAAATGTCCGCGACAGTATATATCTATCTTTTATGTGTAAGCCATTATTACCAAAATAGTGAAAAATAAATACAATAAAATTTGATTTTTTATTTCCAATTCACATTTAGCAGTACGTAACGTTGATTTTTATGAAAATAAATACTTTTATCGCTTCTGATATTCAAAGTAGATAAACTTTGTCTTTTGAACAGGCGTGAGCCACCCGAACACGGGCAACGGGCAGACGCGTGAAGGCAGACGTTGTGGACCAAGTGTATTATCTATGTTGTGGACGGATGTGTCCGTAATGGGAATTTTCAAGACACTAGCGATTTGTTAAAAGGCTCTGTATACATACATTTATATAATATACTAGCAACCCGCCCCTGCTTCGCACGGGTACAAATTATACACCTAAACCTTCCTCATGAATCACTCTATCTATTAGTGAAAACCGCATGAAAATCCGTTCAGTAGTTTTTCAGTTTATCGCGAACAGACAGACAGACGCGGCGGGGGACTTTCTTTTATAAGATGTAGTAAAGATATTGAATGTGAAAAAAATTTGAAAGTTTGTGAAGATGTATTGATGTTTGTTACTCTTTCGCGCAAATACTACTGAACCGATTGCGATGATACTTCGTATGTAGATAGCTGGAGACCTCGATTAATACATAGGCTACTTTTTATCCCGATATTCACATGGCATCTGAGTTACGCGGGTAAAACCGCGGGACACAGCTAGTTCTTGAATAATAATTAAAGGTGTATTAAAATAGTAGCAGTTAGTAACAAAACTGGAACTCATTATGTCTTTCAAATGACATCGTTTCTGTTTAATTTCGATCGTTTATTATTAACGGGGCCTTGGGGTCTTTGTTAGGTGGGTTGAATTAAGTGAAGTTAAAGGTTTAGTCTCGTTTAACCATTGGCCTTCTGGGTCAGTGTATTTTGGTCAAGCTACGTAATATGACGCTGTTATTAATGACGATTACAGGACTGCGTTAGAATCTATCGTCTGACGTTTTGTAATTCACCTCGCCACTACGCCGCGCCGAGTGTTGTGGGTTCGAATCCTACACGGGACAAAAATTTGTGTGATCCACAAATAGTTGTCCCGAGTCTGGGTGTTCTTTGTGTCCGTTGTTTGAATGTTTGTGAAGCCCCTCGCGACACAGGATTATTCTGGATACTATCTTTATACATCGTACAGTTATTCTCATTCACAATAAAAAGTATTGAAGTGATTTTTGAAGAGAATCTTTAAAATCGTTTTGATTTTAAATTCGATGGAACGAAAAACTTACACTTAAAAAAGAGAAACATTTATAAATAGGATTTAGCCTGCGATAGAATTAGATAGAATACAAGTATACAGTGTTTCCTATAATCTTTGTCTTTGCGCCTGCGTACGACGAAGCCTTAAGTCACACTAAAAAGAGACAAACATAATACAATAGGATTTACCCTGTGAGAGAATGAGATAGAATACAAGTATACAGTGTTTCCTATAATTTTCGAATGCTAGATAGAACGTGTATTTGCGCCTGCGTACTACGAAACCTTCTTGTGTCATTCACGTATATCAATTTTGTGCATTTGCGTATTAAAATTCGTTAGTTAATTAATTTTGTAGTTTCACTTCTGCCGTGTGTGAATTGCACACACACATTGTTTTTTTTTATTTAAATAGATCCCATTAAGTGGTTTTATTTTATTTTTGCAACGTAAACTGTAATCTTGGTCATTGCCGTTATTTTAGTTGTACATTACTTAAGAAAACCCATTTTTTATATATTTTAATAATACCTGCAATGAGGAAAACAGACTTTTATACGGCTTGCTTGATAGTGATCATGGTCGGCTATGGATATGAGATTGTAACTATGTAACTCTTTGTGGCAAGCCTAAGCCAAGAAAGGCATTTAGTCATTATACTCTACTCATAATCATTTAAAAAATAAGTGGTCGTTTACATTTTTATGGTTCAACAATTTACTTTATTGAATTATCAACAATCTAGCATTTTAAACAATAAGTAATTTTCAAATATTGTCTTTTATACCAAGTAATCTAAGAGTTACTTCATTAATACTTGAATCACAAAACATTAAACTACATATTACTATATTTCTAAAGATTGCTTCAGAACCAAACAAATTGGGAAACTCGGCGAAACAACACAGAACGATAAAACTTTAACTAATTCAAAAACTTATTCAGTGGAAAACCAAGATACTCATAAAAGGCTGGAAGGCAAATGTACATTTCTTGAAAAACGGAACAGCTGTGAATAAGTAATGTTCTGCAGACGGATTTTAGGACGAGAAACATAATTAACAGACGTTAATTTGTCGAAAACGGTGAGAAAAGAGTTGCTGACAATGTTGGTTAAGAACAAAAACAAAATATTGTTTTTCTTTTTAATAATATTAAAATAGTTATTTTGGACATAATTATGTACATATGTTTGTTTCGGGTACGTCGAAATCCATATCCCTTAATTCATACGAGGTGACTGATGAGCCTTGATGTAGTGATTTACTTACGCAAAGACAACAAGTTTATGTTAATGTCACGTCCCAATTTTCCCATTTAATTCCCAAATCTCCCGATTGATGGCAATAGGCTTGCCCCTATTACGTTAATGGGACTAAATTATAGTCGGCAAAATGTGGGCGTTTAATACCCCTCTGCCTACCTACCTACTATGTATGTTTGTTACTATTAGTTAATATAATGCTTTTAGGTATATCTTATGCACTAATTAACATATTTTATTTCAAAACCCTTACTTCTAAGGGTAAAACATAGATAATTTAAACACGGTACACTACATGACTGTTCCAGTTTCGTTACTATTCCAGTAAGTGTTTCCGAATTTCCATTCTGAAAATGTTAGGTGTTAGGCCGTCATATTGGCGTCTTTACCTTATCGATGGCAATCAAATCTTCCTACACTAACCAAGTAGGAGTTGGCAGTCTTCAAACATTCAAAAGTATCTGCCAAACTCTGATCATGTTAGCTTTCTCATCACTTATATTTTTAGTTTGCAACAACTTTGGGCTAATTTTATATATTGAGTTCTACTAACGGGATAACAATAATAGTTTAGTAATATTTATACATTTTGATCATATTACTTACAAAGTTATTAAGTATAACCTATTTAAATAAAATAAAATGATATTTCTAAGTGAACTGTTTTGAGTCAAAACTTTGTTAGAGTCTGTGCGGAAAGAGAACCGTCGTAGGATGTGAGATCGCAGCAGTACTAAATTACCTTTTTTGTTATGTTAACAACACTCATTATAGTTCGACAGTAAACATCTTGATACTTATATGAAAAAATTTAAAATAAAAAATTGTTTGTGAATAAATGAAATGACGCGTAGCAAATAAGAATTATACTCTCATGACGCCATGTTGCTCCATAATAATTAGGAACTTAATTAGTGATGTGTGTAAAGTATGCAAAAAATTAAAAGACAATATTAATATTAACGTTTAAGATAGAGAATACACGTTTATTCAAAATACGTAGTACTAAAAAATGTTTCTTATGGAAAAATGGAAACAAAAAGAGAAATATTTTAAAATAAAAAAAAAACATTTATTCATTATAATTATAGTCTGATTCTAAATAATCAATGTCAATTATGGTTGAGCTAGCTATGGAATTAGCTGAGAGATCCAAAGAAGTATCTTCTTCTGAATCTGATGTGCTTGAATCGGTTACATTGATAATACATTCTTACATATCTTCTGTCAAACGGTCTGGTTCCCAATATATTTGTTCGACATGTATAACATGATCACATTCTTTTTTCCACTATTCTGCAGTAATATTATTGAAGCATTTATAATTGGCAATAATTATTTAGCTGATACATTCACATTTTTGCTGTAACTTCTCTTTTTACTAAATTACATATTAGTTCAATGGCATTAAGTTCGTAATAGTATGGCAATCTGACGACAGTCTGTCAATGTGCCTCAAGCAATTGATCGATTTCATATATTGGTTCTTTTTTGTAACTTTTTACTAAACTTAAAGTTCAGCCTTTAGTGCATTATCTGGATATGATATTTCATTCTCTTCCAGCCATTTCTTTAAAGTCTTTTCTTGTCATTGTTATTCGAAGGCTTGTTTATACGTGATAGAATATCTAGCACGATAACAGATGGTTGATGCAGGTTTGGCAAGAATCTTTCTTTTACGCATTTGGTGAAATTGTCACGATTCATATCATGGTAATAATCCGCTGAAATACTTTTAGTTTTAAAAACAAGTAAACAATTTTCAACCAATCCTTCCCTAGTACCAACATGAACTATAATATATCTTTCATCACCGAGAGAAATCGCTTTAGATGTACCAGGTTCACTGGGACCTTGCCAACATTTACTTACTTCATGTGCAGTGTGAATATAAGTTTCATCTAAGTATGTAACTCGCTTTCATCTAAATATATATAAAACGCTTGATTACTCGCAAATATTTAGCACGCCAAGCCACAACATCATGTCTCTCAATGAGAATTTTTCATTTTATCTCACAATTTTTAAATTTATTTCCCAGTTGTTTCAATATATCTATACGCAAAGAAGTAATTCATCCGCAAAAGTTAATATATTGCTTTAAAACACGATGCAGCTTCCTCAGAGTTGGTATCTCTTTCCGTACAGTATTAAATTGACGAATTTTAGTTCGGATGGCACACTTGTCAAAATCATCAAGAACAATAGTTTTTGGTCTGCTTTGCCGTTTTTTCCTGGTTTTTATTGGTGGATCCTTCTTTTTGTATTTTAGACACAGTATCTCTACTGAGACCTGAAAAAATATAAAACTTAGTTTAATGAAAATAAAGTATCAAAATTCCTAAGGCCTAATACAAAAAAAAAATTGGTTAGCATAAGTTCATAAGATTAACACATTTATATAAATCATACATATTTCGAGATGTATGAGATTTTACATCGCACACAAAGTCTAAATAATATTGTTCCTGTTAAAGAAGCCACACGATCAGTGTGGCTTCTTTAACAGTAACAATATTAAAAACTGTACAATATTGAATATTATGCCTCTTATAGAACTGTGTAGCTTTTTACCACTTTTCGACATGATTTATTAATGAAATCACAAGAAAACAACACGACAATATCAACACTAACAAAAGTTCAGCATTTGACACTTTGGACAGTTGTCCGAGTTGAGTTACCATGTCAAAATCATATTATTAGTTCGCCTAAACGAGACGCCGGGTCTCTTTCTGCACACATTCTAATAGCAACTTAGGTTGCTATTTAAAAGTATGAATTTGATGGCAAAGTACGACTGTACGGTCAAGAGATAACGACAAAACATACATACATTTTCATTGTTCTGAAAGGGAAAAATAATCTCTTGTTTGTATTATTTACATTGTTCATATTGCCAACAAGCGAAGTATTATTAGAAGCTACTCACTGCTCTGTAATAAACTAAAGCAAAAATTATTATATATTGACAAAGAGCTCCTATGGCCAATTTGCTCAGCTTTATGGTTAGTATTCCTTTTAATATAAATTGTAGTATTTAAAGATATTGCAATATACATCGCTATTGCATATCGCCACACTTTAATCTAAACTAATATTATAAAGAAGAAACATTTGTGTGTATGTTTGTAATGTTTTCACACAAAAACTACTGGACCGATTGCGATGAAAGTTGGTATGTAGATAGCTGGAGACCTGGATTAACGCATAGGCTACTTTGTATCCCGATATTCCTACGGGATCGGGACTTACGCGGGTGAAACCGCGAGGCGCTGCTAGTGATATATCGAATGCTTTAAACCGTTCAGTCACTTTTGCTCAACGTTGACTTAACGTGTGTACACAATAACAGATCAAATAAAAAAAATCAACATATATTATACCCACTGTATCGCACTAGTAAATACGCGCAGTTTTTAATTGAAATGTCTCTTCCATCATGGCTGCCTACAATTGTTATCGTTTTCGTGCGTTCTATAATTTTTCGTTGACAACTGAATTCCGTTTCAGTATCCCAATTATTTTCTGTTTTTCTGAGTTTTATGATTACCGTACAAATATGTAGCAGTACCAAAATGAGACATTTCTTCTTTTTGGGATTAGACTTTATTCCTTATTATTTCCTTATTAAAAAATATTTTTTTAAAGGTGGTAAATATTATAGCAAAATTTACATTAATAATATTCCGACTAATTGAAACACTTCTCTTTTTTTATGTAATGAAAAAATTACAAACACGACAACAGCAATACTCCTCTTCAACTACAATAGATTTATTTCGTTCTACCTGTTAACGCTTCCAACAAAATATATAAAGCTATTTTTCAATCCAGTCCCAATGTTGTTTCTTCAATAGTGTATCAATCGATCGGGAGTGTGTTTCCAAACCTGGATCATTTATCTCCCACAAGTATACGGAAACGTTGACAAATTGTGTCCGGAAGATGTCTCCGGACTTCGTTACTTGAGGAATAGATTTAACTTGAATGTTGTGATGTCAGCCCTTGAAATATTAACTAATTTTTATTTATGTTATACCACTGATTTATCACCAAAAGGGAGATGTTAAGTTTTATTGACTGGCTGGTTTAGTGGTCACCCTGATTGCTGAGCCAGAGGTCGTAGGTTCGATTGAAATCCAGGACAAATAATTGTGTGATGAGCATGATCATTTGTTCTGTGACTGGGTGTAATTTATCTACAATATGTATTTATTTAGAATGTATATGACTCGTGCCAATCAACTTTTAAAAAACTTGGTTTGTTACCGCCTCCGTCTTTATATGTTTACGAGATTTGTATGTTTGTAGCAAAAAACAAAAAGCTTTTCAAAACCGCTAATGATATTAATCCCAGAAATAGAAGAGATCCCCATAGACTTGTTTTAAATGATATTCCAAGGTCGACAAAATATAATAAAAACTGTGTAGCTATGTGTGTATATATATATAATAAATTACCTAGCAATTTGAAAACATTAAACTTAAAGCAACTTAAAAATAAATTGTATGAATGGCTCGTTGAACATAGTTTCTATTCTGTAAAAGAGTTCATTGATAAAAAGTTTTAAATAGTTAAACTAGGTACATAAATTAGAACAATATTATAAGCAATACCTACTTGTAAAATTTGCATGCTATGTATGTAATAGCAAAACATGTTGCTCACTTCCCACTGTAAGACCTTTTATACCATATTTTATACCAAATAAATGTTATTATTATTATTCGAATATTCTTTATTGTACACAAAAATAACAATCTTATAAGTACAGGAAGGGAAATAACATGTACAAAAGCGAGCTTAATCCATAGTTGAGTTTTCTTTTAGCAAACCTTGGGAGTGAAGAGAGGATGGTAGAGAATAAAATAGAAGCAAAGTGTGTACGTTAAAGGGAATTAAATAAACATAAAATTAAAACCTAAACTGAAAATACATAATGTATACCTACAGAATCACAAGTTCCTATGTGTTCGCAATATAAATTTACATCTCTTATTATCACATATACACTAAGTAATATGTTAAACATATACATACATAGGTACATACAAATTAACAGTCTGATTAATGCTAAGATAGAAAAAAGGCCTTGATCCTTTTTCTAAAAACAGTCAGGGAATGGCTATCGCAGATAGAATGGGAAAGGGAATTCCACTGCCATACCGCAGTAACAGTGAAATAATTATTATAACGACGTATGTTCATCAGCCGTATGGTTACCATAGTACAGGCTCTGCCTAGTTTGGGATCAGACGGCCGTGTGTGAGATGTGTAAAGTTATTAGCAAGGTAGGATAGTTACATAGACGTACATGTCGGACTCGATCAACTACAATGAAAACCTTTAAGATATCCTTTTGGATGTCGCAAGTGCATTTCCGGCCTTTAAGGTAGGAGTAGGGTGAGGGAGAGAAGAGCACACTTCATAACTAAACAATGACATAAAATCTAAAATCGAAGATTTGCTTGTATAAAGTATCCTTATATTGGAATAACAATGAAACAAATATGTAAGTGGATATGTATTTGTGATGATATCAGTAATGTCACATGAGAACATATGTCACATGTTTATTCAGCAAAAGAATCAATAAAACACTCATACAAGGCAAACATTTATTATCGGAGCCCGATAGCACCCTGATTTATGTGATTGACGAACAAATATTACGTCACGGCTAGTGATCTCGCTATCAGTGCTCGCAAAGCATCGTGATATTTAGATATTTCATAAAATAGAGAATGGTTTTATGCTCGGATTTTAGACGCTCCATACAACCAACAGCATCATACAGAATCCTGCAGAAAACTGCGGTAATAGCCCTAGTAATATACATTATTATTTTTACGTGGGAGAGCCATGCTTCGGCACGTATGGGCCGGCTCGACTCCGCTCGATACCACGGCCTCACAGAAAACCGGCAGTGAAACAATGCTTTCATTCCTTTTCGCCGCGTGAGTGAGGTTACCGGAGGCCCTAACCCTTCCATCTCCCCTATTCTCGTCCTTCCCCTCTCCCCTCTCCTCCCCTATAAACACCCTCTCCTGCCTTCTCGCTCTTCCCCTGATTCCCACCTTAAAGGGCGGCAATGCACTTGTGACTCTTGAGTTACAGGTGCCCATGGGCGGCGGTAGTCATTTACCATCAGGTGACCCGTCTGCTCGTTTGCCCCCCTATACCATAAAAAAAAGTGGTTTGTTTTTTTTGCAAGTCAAGAATCATCGGAGGGCCATAGCAGATAAATTTCTGCTTAACACCACTATACTGTTCAGTGGACGTGGAGTTGGACATCCGCAGGCTGGAAATAGTTCTACAGTCGGGTGGTATAGTTCGAGCCAGTTATGTCTAAAGTCTTACAAAATAGTGTAACAGAAACATCTGCATTTTTAATTAACTAATCATTGAAGTATGAACTCAAGAAAACTCACAGAGATGAATTGGATGGAAGTAGTGTAGGATTGGGTTAGATCTTAAGGAGGCTTACACCAAATTGCTAAAAACGGCTAAGAAAAAAAATCAATAAAGAAGTCCACTTAGTCCTGTGAATATTAAGAAAGTTTATTAATACAAATATTAATATAATACATAACTCAATAGACTATCCAATTCGTGGTAACATGAAATGTTGTTGTACCCCGCTCTTGTGTGCTGTTGTTTGGTTACAACAAGAAATTTCGTCTTCTTGTACAGTCGCTGCGAATTGATTCCTTAATCCTAATTAAGTGCCTAAAATGTATCGTGATATTTATACCAAGTAAAACAACAAATCTATATATAAATATCCAAAGACAAAACATTTCCCTACCTACCCTTACCTCTGCTTGTCAGCCGTTTCCTTTTTTTGTTAAGTCTCTTTTGACGAGCTTGAGTGTTGTCCTTAAAAAAATATAAAACAGTATTTTTCTTTACTTCGACGGACCTTTGTTGTTATCAAGAATTCATTTATGAATTTCGGTCGAATTTCAACTTTTAAATACTTAATAAATAGATGTTGTTTATTCCAAATAAAAAGCGGTGGTAGTGTAATGGCTAAGGCTTTGGACTTGCGATCAAGTGGTTGCACTGGATCAAGCATTTCGCTTTGCTGGCGTGGTTAACAAGCAACAAACCCACGTTGCTAATATATTTTTAAGAAAGTATCACCGACTTCAATGCACCTAGATAGATAGATGTACTCTTTATTGTACACAAACAAATAGGTTACAATATTTTAATTACATCTACTTACTGGCTAATGTTATGTACAATTGGCGACCTTATCGCAATTTGCGATCTCTTCCAGGCAACCATTGGATGGATAGAGAAAACATAGGTGAAAAGAGGGGTTGCAGTGTACAATATATTTAAAAAGCCTATGGAAAAAGAAGATAAATCATGATAAATTTTAATAGGTTGTATTCTTCACCTCTTAACTTCCACCCTTAGAGGTGAAATATTTTCTTCAAATTTAAATAGAACAAAACTCGAATACAACCAATTCAATAAAAAAAAAAATATTCAATTAGCTTTACAAATGTCAAAAGTATTGAGTAACATACAGAACTAAAAATAACAGTCGGTTAAAAAGGAAACAAAAAAAAATTTTGTGTAAAGTAAAATGTCGTGTACTTCCTCAAACAAATACTTTACATACTTCAACAATTCATTTCAATCAAACAATGAGAAACCCTATAAAGTTTTGTACTATCAAGGCAAAGATGTCAATCAATAAATATATGTATTTATTAACATTTGTAAATTGATAGGTGTCAAAGTTCATCACTTGAACACCGGACAGGTAAATGATCATCTAATTCTAAGAAAGCTCGTCAATATAACTGAAAGGACAGAAGCTCAAGATAGTGCGAATCTCTACGAGTATTATAGTAATAATTAAATGACTTTGTAGCTAATACATCTCCCAAAAGACCCGGTGTGTGTTCTATTCTAGTGGGGAATTAACGGCAAATTGGTACTAGTTAGCCGAGTATATTTGTGGTCTAAGTTATAATTGAAAGCGGAATTTATAAAAATAGGACATAAATTTGAGCACAACACAGCTAGTTTTGATTACACTTTACGATCATTACGATATTATACAAAACTAGCTGTGCTGTGCGCGTTATTGAAATAAAGTTTAAAAAATACATTCAGTAGTTTCAGAGTTTATCAACTAAAAACAAACCTTAAAATTAGTATGATAATCAAACCATGTTACGCATAGTTGGTTGATTTTAGAATGACCTTAATGGTATCATGGTAAGTTCTTTGTCCAAAAATATAATTATACTTTATTATAGAGTTACGTAACGTACGTACGCACGTCACCTACGTTTCATTTTAGTATACACCTCACGTAGCTGACTTTTACACCTCAAAGTCACTTCATTAATCGCTCATCACTTAGACCAGACTGTCTAAGGATCGGGTAGTGAGAGATCATTATCTTGGCTGAATAGAAAAACTAAGTGGTTTAGCAACGACAAATTGAATGTTTTGAGCTATATAGGTATATACAATTATTTCAACGACATTGTGCAAGCCAACTGGTATGACTAAAACTATTTGTGAAATGAATGATGGTCAAAGTTCAACCACCAACATTTAAACAACCACGTCTAGTTTAAATTAATGTTTACTGAACGGTCACAGAAATGAGATGCCTAAATAAGGTTGATAAAGTAAGCCGTGGTGGTTCAGATCACACTTGTACACTTGTAGCAACTTCCTCATACAGCGAAAAAATACTCGAAGCTAACGAATTCGAGCTGAACTACGGAGTAACTACTAATCCTGCATCGCGCAATGAGAGTTCTCGCGCCGATTAGTACGAGTATATATACAAGTTCCCAACATCAACCGTTGGGCCGCGGTCCGCCAGACATGGTCACTTCGCCTGATCGGAGGATCCTCCTCTTGTGTTGGACACACCCGTTCCTTCACACACTTATGAGAGTTTCGCATCAGCTGTTAGAGGTAGCTGACCCGATGAGTTGCTGTTTATGCACTTACCCTATGTCTGTGCCAGCTGGCTGGTCAGGGGTCAGGATACATACTGCGTCGGCCCGGCTTATTACAAACCTGGTACAGTAGTGAAGTAGGTATTACTAGGAGGTTCCTAACACTTAGGTCGGCCAAGTTATTAGCAAGTGAAACACCAAGGATGGTTGGAATCGAAATTATATTTGCTAAAATCTAAGCGAGTTATATTACAATTTTTGTCATACAAGTTACACATCATAATCCGTATAATACGTGGATTGACAAATCAGACAACATAAACTATAATTTACAACGTCCTTCAGTAGGCAACCAATCTGATTGCGTGGTTGCTAACGAGAGTTACCGCTGGCTGTGTGCGTGCGCCACAAGAGTATGTATGTATCTACACTCGTGTTCTAGAGTAATCTAGAGGACCCAGATCCAGATTTTTTCTTAATATGACTCAGAATATTTTTATTTAGTATTATTTAAGTTTCCCAGTTTCGGTCTCAAACCATTCATTTGTCTATCACTCGCAACTGATGAAAACAGATTAAAATAAGCTGGGTTTAAATACATTCACGTGCTTAAGCGTGAATACTACAGTCGGTTAAATAAGCATTCTTTAATATAATAAGTTAACTTATGAGCATTCTATAAATTGTTAAATCGATGGTATATACGTATTAGACATTCGCGGAACGCTCAATCTATACGATAATGAGAATTGATGCGTACGAATCTTTAAACAAACTAGCTATTACAATAAATAAAATAAACAACCTTTTTTATGTGTAACTGGAAGTAGAACAGAAATCTATGTACGTAGAAAAGAAATAGTTTAAAGGTTATTACACGACCTTTGTTGTTTAAATGTTATTGTTTAAGATAAACATAATAAAATTTACAAATAATTTCAGAAAACCAACTTTCACACTAATATATATCAAAAGTTGAAAAATATTTTATTGTATCTCTCGGAGCCCGTGCCGTCTCTATAATACGCATATTTTATTCATTGTTATATTTTTCTTTTACATCTTACTACGCTAAGGATAAAATAGTCGTTATTTTGTTTTCAACTCTCGGTACGATTTCAATTCATGTGATAATTTAGGTTACAATAAACGTTATGTGTACCGTTATTGATATTTACATTTAATGCCAAATTCATATCGAAAAAGACAAGGACAAGTGTCTATAATGCCTAGGAAAACTCACAACATATATTTTTTTGCAGCCTGGATTGTATTATAATAATAACAATAATAAGTTGGGACACCTCATACACGGCTGTCTGATCCCAAACTAGGCAGACTCTCTACTATGGTAACCAGACTTCTGATAAACATACTTATATATTACTAAATACTTATTAGACATGCCAAAATTAAGGAGCAAAAGACCTTGCCACAATTATGTAAAATTAATACGTTACCAAAAATGTAAAGTAAAAAATGTAAGAAAATTAATTCAAAAAATCAAAACAGAAAATATAAACAGTAGAAGGAGTTCTAGTGGTTTAATTGAAAAAAAAAGGAATGTGGCGATCAGACTTTATACAAGTTCACTCATTCTTATTTTAAAAGATGCAACTTGGCACAGAGCAGAATAAAACCGACGACCGCTAAAATAACACAATCGCTTTGTCGAATCGCAGACTTTAAAAAAAAAACCTTAAAGAAGTCTGTGAAACCCCTCAGATGTTTTAAGAAGAAAGAAACATTTTTCAACTTTAAAAGTTACGGTGACTTCAGAAGCTGTTACAGGTTTTTTATAGATTTTTCCTCAACACACAATTATTTCAAAAGGATCTACTGAAAATTTTAAAATGAATTTTTATTTGAAATATTTACACAAAGTTTTTACGAAACGCTTTAGACAAATAAAGTGATTTCAAACGTGATTGTCACGTGATATTTCTTTTCAACTCTTATAAACCTATTTTTCTAAAACGGGCTGTTCACACTGTACTAGAAGATATATATATTTCTTGTCAAAAAAACAACATGCTAACAATTCACAAAAATTACAAATATACATGTTGTTTGTTCGTTTTACACTAGTCCATCTGCAGTGAGCTTTTATATCCTACTAATATTAGAAACGTGAAAGTTTGTGAGGATGTATGGATGTTTGTTGCTCTTTCACGCAAAAACTACTAAAGCGATTGCGATGAAAGTTGGTATGTAGATAGCTGGAGACCTGGATTAACACATAGACTACTTTTTATCCCGATATTCTCAAGGTGTAGGGACTTACGCTGATGAAACCGAGCGAAAAAAAACTAATCCAAGTTCACTGACACACATTTCTTATAATTATGATGATTATAGTGAGTCTTTCATAAATCGTGCATTAAAATGACTGGAACCAATAAATTAGTCGCTACTGATAATCCGCATTTCTTTGTGAATTTTAGGTTTAACATTTACCGCCCCTTTTCAACTTTTTCAAAGTGATATGAATCAACGATGCGTAGGTACTGTATTATTTTACAGATATTGTATTACCCGAGGAAATTCTTAGCCTCATCTTAGTGTACAATAATGTGGGCAACACTTAAAAGTATTAAAAGCTAAAACCTGATGAAATTAAATTTAGTAATATTAAGTTGTAGATGGACTTTTCCACGCTGCCATTTTAAACTATATAGTTTCATGAATAGTTTGATTCATTATCTTATCAATTATCTCTTCACGATGTTTTACTTAATAAAATATATTTGACTTTAATTAAGCAACTCTTTCATTTACAGAAACTGTTTTAGATTAACTTCGCGATCATCAAAGTTTATTAAACCCCATCTCCTTAGAAAAGTGACAACTACAATGCACCGTTCAGACTCACACTTAATAAACCCCTCAATACCTTCTCCGGTATAGCGGCTCTATAGTAATCAACTTATAACGGGCAGTATTAATGAAACTCTCTCGATATACGATAAATCGAATAAACATCGATAAGGGGTATCATTGTTTGCGGAGATAAGTGTTGGGCTACATGTGTAAATTAATCGCTTGAAACATCGATATTTTTAAAGTAATGTCGAATACTTTTTTCTGATATTTTGTAGCTTGTACTTTATTAGGTTTACACAGGAGCTTAATCACATGTATATTGATAAAAAGCTATCAGGTTTTCTTAGTCAGCGCTTACTCGTAATATTTGACTATAAAAAAATGGTGTAAGGTTGTCGAAAAGTTTTCGACTTAGCGGCGTAAACAGCCAGGAGAAACTAGTTTAGTGACAAAGATACAGCCAAGTTAGTACATCTAACAGCAGCGATAGCATAATAGTTGAGACATGGTCAAAAGATTGCAGTTTGAAACCAAACTCCTAATAAAAGCACCTTGCTTAGTTGGAGAAGGTAACAAGAGTAGTAGTAACTTGTGAAACACTTTAAAAGTAATCATATTTATATTAAAAAATCCCTATTTGAAACGTTATCCTTCAATAAGTACTTCAAATCATTTTCTTTTCCCCTATCGTAGGAGATAAAAGAAAAAAATTGTCGTGATTTTGAATTGAAATATGAAAATTCTATTTTCAAAAATCAATTCTACATTACTTTTTTATCAACATTAAAACTTATCGACACGTCCCAGCTCTCAATGGAGAAAGCGATAAAGACTCGCCACAGATCCAGATGTTCGCACTTGACACAAGTTATTTGAAGGTACTGTTCAAACATATACGTAGTAGTTTCAAGATGTTAAGTAATAATTATTACTTTAGAGCTAACATGTTTTAGATATGAATTGATGCAGAGAGGTAATTTAATGTTCTATAGAATATATTATCACTAGCAACCCGCCCCGGCTTCACACGGGTAGAGAGCATAATAATATATTGATTTTTTTCGTGCTCGATTTTGGTGGTATATAAATTGTTAATAGTGCATTCTCGGGAATAGTAAACCTAATTAACTTAGTAGTATTAATAAAGTTAGTACAAAAAAAAATATATATTTGATATTATTGTTCCACTTGTTACCATCCTCGCATTCCTAAGAAAAAGGTCTTGACAGCCACGGGTAAAAGCCACAAAATAAAAATGAAAAATATCAATCTCGCTGCAGACTTCACAAATGCTCTAAATATTTGTTAAACATTTTCTGTATACATAATTAAGTCATACAAAACGTTAAAAGACATTTAATATATAATCTGGATACAAACAAAAACCAGCATCGCTTAAAGCAGTTTTATCGGTTGCAGAACTAAATTTTGCAACATTTGAGGTGTTCGTGAAAGGAAATTAACGTTTACTAGCAATAGTACCATAATTTTGTTTGACAATACTAGGAAATTCTCGTCCATGTCTTTTTAGAGAGATGGTTGAGACGGACATTACTGTTCTTAGATGTGAATTCCAAGCTGCTCTTTCAGTGAAAGAGCAGCTTGTGTGACAACAGTGTGTGAAAACAGTGTGTCGAATACTGATTCGACACACTGTTTTCAAATATAATATATATCATATCTTAACGTTTTAAATTTAACTGTTCGATAAAAATACTTTCATCCAGTCTTGCTTAACCCAGGAAAACCAGGAGCAGTTGAGTAAAAGCGCTCCTGGTTTACGTTTAAAAGATTACGTTAGATCTGTCAACACCTAGAAGGTATATGCCACTTGAAGCTGGCCTGAATTGTAGAAAAATTTTGTTAAAAAAAGGGATATCTGTTAATAAAACTTTTTCTGTACTCTTGTATTATATATTATTATAGTATTGTGGTTCGATGGCTACTTTTATGTCATTTGCGTGCTACAAAATTCAAAGATCTGTTTTACCTATAGCCCATGAGCTTAGTTTTCTCTTATATCTTTCACAAAATACGTGAGGAGTCCACTTTTTATCCTGATGAGAGACCATAATAACAAAAGTATCCTTCTTTGAGTGATTTCGACATGGGATATCATGTCTAAGATATAATAAAATCTAATAAAGATTATTATGAAGACACGAAAGAAAATTCTCACTAAGAATATTAAGCAACAAATATATACACACAATAATTGAAAAATAAACAGTTTGTTAGTTAGTCACGTCTTCAGATTTAAATGTACATCAGTAAATTAAGTTTCATTAAAAGTATTTTATTTACATATTTGTTCGACGTTGTTAAAAAGACTTAGTTAGATAGATAGATAGGTACTTTTTATTGCATACCAAAAAAGTATTATACAATATAGAAATTTAATATTAAGTAACAATACAATGGGTGGTCTTATCGCAGTCTGCGATCTCTTACAGACAATCTTAGGATGGGCTATACTGTATGGTAGTAGGTAACTCGCGGTGCACAACAATTAAAAATTATAAGAAAAATATACAATTTGTAAATAACATTATATTTAAGTCTACTAATTTTCATTATTATCTAAATAATACACATAAATACATATCCATAAAGAAATATACATACACATATATATTTATTTTGTCAATTCACGATTTTGAGCAATGAAAATTACCAGATCAGTATAAAAATCTACCTCAGTGGTCCACTTGACTCCTCGCTGTTTTTGAGAGATATAACTGGCCCAGATGTAAAAATACATTCGGGCGAGTGCGGCCTTAACATATGACCAATGGGGACAACTCTCGTCCGCGGGCGAGATTTCAAAACGGCGACATATCGCCTAATCCCCTTTTTTATGTCCGAAATTTCTGTACGTGCATACTCTCACTTCGGACCATAGACAGAACCATGGTCTCCAGTAAAAAGGAGAGGCTACCCGCATCAACAGCCATCGCGAGGTTGAGACTCTGCTGCGCCCACGCACTCCACCAAGGCGTGAAGTGCAATCTCCGCAACAGCTTACATATATTTAATGAATTTATAAAAAAAGAAACAGTGGTCCCAATTCTGTTACTTCACTCGCTACATTAAAATTCACTAAATTTTTAAATGTAAACCTTGTATACTTTAAAACAAGGTCTTATTTCAAATTGCAACAAGTAGGTAACATATGTCGCTATCGAAATAAGCAATTTATTTGTCGACTAAAGTCTGATACGCTTAAATAAACTTTAATACCACGTAGCGAGAGCCTTCTCTCTTCTCTTCTTTGAATGCCATCTCAGTTGCTCTGTGTTTTTAGTAAGCGTCTTCGTAGGTGTAGATTAAACACACGTCATCCTTGTTCGTTTTGAACAAGTTTTTATACGGCAATTATACAGCGTTTGAATAAATGGAGACTCTCGCTGCGTGGAAATAAAGTTGAGTATACGTTGACAGGTTTTAGTGAAATTTAGCGGCGCTGAGAAATAGATGCTAGTAACAAATAGACCTTATTACGAAGAACACTAGTTTGATTTCATATGAAGAAATTGAGTCAGGTTTTAGTTTAGTCGACTGTACAATAGAATCGACACCAGTGGCATGAAAAAGTTTAGCAACATTTTCTGTAAACTTCTAGTAATCATTTAAACTTCATTTATAATTTAAAATTAAAAAAATAGTAACTTTTTATTTTAAATGATTATTAAAATAAAGTTTGATTTATTTCTATCAATTTAGTCAAATTTAACTTTAATGGTAGGTATTCTTTATATTTCGTGTCAACGAACTTCGTTTATAATTTATCGAGTCAAGAATATATAGCTACAACTGTGGGCAAAAAATATAATAACTTATGAATCTGGGTAATCTCTCAATCCCAGTCTAATAAAAGGAGATGAACAAACAAACAAACACTTTTATTATAATATTTGGTTCATCTTTATGAGGGACAGTACCGTCAGCTTTATTAAAGTACCCTCGAGCTAATAATGACGCCATCTTGCGCAATTACTAAACGTCAAACTGGATAATAAGTTTTTTTTAAGCATGATTCTTAGTATGAAAAAATACGTGATAGTTCATATTTATTAAACACTTCGTAGACCACCGTACAACGGCGCATTTAATACGTCGCATTTTAAAAATAAGAAAATCTTTGATTTGTAATGCGGAATGCCACTTGAAAAATGAATAACAAAGTTACGCTGTCTGTCAATAAATAAATTACAGTTTAATCTAGTTCTAGTTCAGTAAAGTTTCGGTTAATCTGTATTATTTATAGCTGCCTCGTCTTGAATCGTCGTCATAGTCACCAAACGTCACTATTTTTAACCGACTTAAAAAAGTAAGGGGCTCTCAAGTTGGTTGTTTTTGAAGTGAAAACTTCTTTATGCACGTTTGTGCACTTTTGCTGTGGGAAAAAGTCACTGAACTCGTTACCGTCACGCTAATAATACATATAAAGATCCACTAGAGGGCGCTAATCTAAACATTGAGTTTTATCAGCTCCTTATTATATAAAATATGTGGATGTGTTTTTACTTCTGACGTACAGTCCTACGACTGACACTTTCTTTTTTTTTTTGAGTATTTGTAACTCAGAACTATCAACTAATTTAGATTAAAGTCCAATACAGATCAGATCCATGAAACATTGAGATTTTCAGCACTAGTCAAGCATTCGCACTCCAAAAGCTTGATTTGGTAAAATGGAACTGATTAAGAAAACCACAGATTGACAGTAAATTTTATCAAATCTGTCTCGCAAAATAATATGAGGGGTCCTTACCCCTCATATAATTTTGCGGTGAACCGACCCGTTGCGTCAGTGTGAGGCGCCTGAAACTATTCCGGGATCCCCGTATACGATTATATATTATTCGCATCCAGTTCGGCAGTTCAGTAGTGTGGAGTGCCTCGTATGTATATACTGGAGTAGTGGTCCACCCACAAATATTGTCAGCTCACAGGAGATACTCTTGGACCTGGTTTACAGGTGCATATGTTATTTAAATGTATAGAGATTTCAACGGCTTTTGTTATGAATCCTTTTTATATAATTTCTTTAAAAGCATTTCTCATTAAATAATTGGCTTTAGCATTACATTATTCACAAAATGCTGTAGACGCTATATTTTTATCGTCAAACACCATTTATCATTTTCCTTTTCATGCTAAAAGTAAACAAAGTCCCATTGATATTTACGAACAAAATTATTTTGACAAATTTGAACGGGAGAATCTTTGGCAGAATTTTAATGAAACTTCCACTAATTGTTATAAAATGTAGTCAAATAAAAGCATTATATTTTGTTGTCTTCGCTATATATTTCTGAATGCTTATGGCCAGCACGTGATTTGGTAAAATTATCTCACCTTAACTTATACTACAACAAAATGTTTTTTTTATATATTTATTTACATTGTGGAAGGAACGTACTTCCACGTCCCTTCGACAAAGAAGGAGGATCTTGGACCAGACGGCTGAAAGTACAAGGGGTGGAGCGATAAGTCCGCACTTTATACATGTTCTATGCTGCGCTTCTTGTAAAGAGCCCCGATCGGGCGCAAAACAAGTTTGGCATCCAGGGAATACACACTTGTGTATAATAATATAATAACTTGACACATCTCAAACATACTAAACGTACTTTGATAACCATAAACATACTTAATTACTAAATACATACGTATTATAGATAAAATGGCATTATCAGCCATTTTGTTTTTCTAGTTAAATGTCTGCGGGTTCAAGTTACTGCGCTGGTTTAGCGGTTGTACCCTTTCGACGAAAGCGGTATTTCTGTTCCTTGTAATAGGTACTTTTATTTAAGAAAGCTGCTTACAATAACATTAATATCAGATACATATGACGCATTTTTAAAAACAAAAAAAAAATCTTCGCTATTATGTTAGAAATAGTCTCAAAACCACTGATATAAACTATGAAAATCACTAACTAACAGCAACTGCCAAGTTGTTCGTACCTCTGTTTGCACTCAAGTCAAGTTCTCATCGTATTTCTCCTTTTATAAACCTACAATTTGTTAATATTTATCAATCGACCAATAGTATTGCGTTACCGGTGTAACCAGTCAAAATAATATCTATTAACTTATTTTTATTAATTAGTGAACTGTGTTATCATCTATTATAGTTTGGCCCTATTTTTAATAAAAGAAAAAAGGGTTTTTTAATGTGGCGACAACAATTATACAAGAATTATGTACATTGACGATGAAAAAGCGTTTTTAAATACCACACGATCATCGGTTCTTTAAATACTGTCCTACGTAAAAATCTTACTTAGAAACATTATCGTACAGTTTGAAAGGAAAGGGTTAATTAAATTCAAACATCCCAGAGAAAGGAAAAGAGTTATAACGTTTGTAGAAAAAAATCATTTTTATGATCAAATCGTGATTTCCAGAAAGCTAAAAGGTTCGTTACATTAAGATATGCTACAAAGACGTGCAACGAACGTCCGCTACACGAAACTTGACGCACAAGGAACATAGCTTCGTGTTTATTTTTTTAATAAACTACATTAATAAATGAGTTACCTACATGTTCTTGATTTTTATAAAACTTCAATTAAGAATCACAAAAGAAATGAATTATGTATTTTATATTTAACAGTTATTTAATTTCTTTATTAATGATTCTATAACTACTATTATATCTATGAAGTGCATTTCCAGTCATTAACAGTACGTAAGAAGCTCTTCGATAGTACAAGGTATTTAACAGCGTTCATCGACAGGTACGCGTTTGCCACGCAAGTCACCGAGCGCTCGAGCATTTTGCTGTTCCATCCACCAGCCACTATCGCGCTTACCATCTCAGTGTCCAAACACAGAGTCGCTAGCACATTGGAGAACCGCCGACTGCAGTATCTTTGAGCACTTTGAGTTTCTACTTGTCGACATATCGGCTACCGCTAGAGCCATCTTCATCATAACTATAAGATTTATTACTGTAACTTCGATATCGTTAATTCTCAAACAGTCAACTGTAAATAGGATAATGTCACAGAATGCTAACATATTATATCCATAATATTATATTTTATATAATATTCGTATTAACCGTTGAATTTTAGTGGGGTAATACCGAATATATCCTAGACCTCCCACATATAACACGCTGTTCATTCATTCGAATAATCTAGGTGACATTCAAAGGGCACACATTTTGCAAATCTTAGAATTAACCTCTAGGTCTGAATATTAATGAGTTTATAATGAGTATAAAAGCTTTGGTTTTAAATACAAGCATCACATTTACGTTCAGTCCCTCAATACGGTAGTATTACTAAAACCAATAAATTTAAATCCAACAACCAATATGAAACTCTCCTTGGTGTTTGTCTTGGTTGTGTTGTCCTATAGTTACGTGTTAGCAGATAATGCACAGATATACTGCGGACGTCGGCTCTCCAATGTTCTGGCGACTTTGTGCTGGGACTCTGAGATGGTGAAGCGTGATGCTGGTGGGTGGATGCCGAAGGAAGACGTACGAGCGCTTGGTAGTGTTCGCGGTAAACGTGGCCCCGTCGACGAGTGCTGCTATAAGCCCTGTACTGTTGATGAACTGCTGACATACTGCTGACTACAATGTACATTTAACATGGGTGCTGGTAAAATTAAGTTAAATTAATTATTACGATTAAATAAATAGTTTAAAACATCAGTATTCATTTCAATTATTAATCTATTTGACACTTTATGTATAAAAATAATTGTACAATGGCGGACAGAATGCCGTAGGCATTTTCTACCAGTCTGCCTTATAAAAGCTTTGCGTTTCTAAGCTAGCGTCTCCTGATATTAACGCGCAACGCTGCGATAAGCGGCTCTACGCAGCGTCACGTTCTTGCTCTTCACCGCTAACGCATACTGTTACGGAACAAGAGACGATTCTAGTCGTTTTTCATACGATTATGTGTCCGACACCGCATACCGCAGCGCATTTTAAGTAAAAAATAGACGAACTAGGAAAAATCACATGGGAACATACACATATAAATGCAGAGATACAAACATACTTGCTAACTTACACACATATATAAATATTATGTAATGTATTACTCTCTGGGTTTTGTCTAGAAGCAGGTATTTATCGGTACCCATAAACTGCTTACTAACCCAGTGATGCTCTGGGTATCGAACTTGCCAGCAAAAACACATATTAATTTTTTTTTATTAAGGAAATCTGTACCCTACCTCCTTCTATTACATTATATATCCTGGAGATTTTAAACACTGAACACACGCAAATTACTTTACTCTAAACACAATTATGTATAGCTTATAAAAAAATAAACTATGTACAATGTAAGCAAAAACATACTTACACTTATGCTCGATCCCGGAAGGGGTAGACAGAGGCGTATTGTACACTCACATTTTGCCAACTATATCTAATTTTGGTCCCACTCACATAATTCGAGATAAGGTTATTGCCGTGCATCAGGCACTTCAGGAACTAAAGATGGGAAAAGTGAAGAAGATTGAAAGGGATAGCTTTTTTTTAAACATGAATGGGAAAAAGCTTTCTTCGGAAAATGCTTTTCTTCGTGTAGATGCATATTTTTTAACATAATTTTTAAATTTTCTTGTTAAGTATTTGTATCTCAGAACTATCAGCCGTCATTAATCAACTAATTTAGATTAAAGTCCAATACAGATGAGATCCATGAGACATTGAGATTTTCAGCACTAGCCAAGCATTCGCACTCCAAAAGTTTGGTTTGGTAAAATGGAACTGATTAAGTAAACCACAGATTGATAGTTAATTTTATCAAATCTGTGAAATCTTTTTTATATAATTTCTTTGAAAGCATTTCTCATTAAATAATTTCCTTTAGCATTACATTATTTACAAAATGCTGTAGACGCTATATTTTTAACGTCAAACACCATTTATCATTTTCCTTTTCATGCTAAAAGTAAACAAAGTCCCATTGATATTTACAAACAAAATTATTTTGACAAATTTGAACGGGGGAATCTTTGGCAGAATTTTAATGGAACTTCCACAAATTTTTATAAAATGTAGTCAAATAAAAGTATTATATTTTGTTGTCTTCGCTATACATTTCTGAATACTTATGGCCAGCACGTGATTTGGTAAAATTATCTCACCTTAACTTGTATTACCACAAAATGGTTTTTTTATATATATTTATTTACATTGTGGAAGGAACGTACCACGTCCCTTCGACACAGAAGGAGGATCTTCGACCAGACGGCTGAAAGTACAAGGGTTGTACACTTTATACATGTTCTATGCTGCGCTTCTTGTAAAGAGCCCCGATCGGGCGCAAAACAAGTTTGGCATCCAGGGAATACACACTTGTGTATAATAATATAATAACTTGACACATCTCAAACATACTAAACGTACTTTGGTAACCATAAACATACTTAATTTCTAAATACATACGTATTATAGATTAAATAGCATTATCAGCCATTTTGTTTTTCTAATTAAATGTCTGTGGGTTCGAGCTATTGCGCTGGTTTAGCGGCTGTACCCTTTCGACGAAAGAGGTATTTCTGTTCCTTGTAATAGGTACTTTTATTTAAGAAAGCTGCTTACAATAACATAAATATCAGATACATATGACGCATTTTTAAAAACAAAAAGAAATCTTCGCTATTATACAAGAATTATGTACATTGACGATGAAAAAGCGTTTTTAAATACCACACGATCATCGGTTCTTTAAATACTGTCCTACGTAAAAATCTAACTTAGAAACATTATCGTACAGTTTGAAAGGAAAGGGTTAATTAAATTCAAACATCCCAGAGAAAGGAAAAGAGTTATAAAGTTTGTAGAAAAAAACATTTTTTTGATCAAATCGTGATTTCCAGAAAGCTAAAAGGTTAGTTACATTAAGATATGCTACAAAGACGTGCAACGAACGTCCGCTACACGAAACTTGACGCACAAGGAACATAGCTTCGTGTTAATTTTTTTTAATAAGCTACATTAATAAATGAATTACCTGCATGTTCTTGATTTTTATAAAACTTCAATTAAGAATCACAAAAGAAATGAATTATGTATTTTATATTTAACAGTTATTTATTTTCTTTATTAATGATTCTATAACTACTATTTTATCTATGAAGTGCATTTGCAGTCATTAACAGTACGTAAGAAGCTCTTCGATAGTACAAGGTATTTTACAGCGTTCTTCGACAGGCCCGCGTTTACCACGCAAGTCACCGAGCGCTCGAGCATTTTGCTGTTCCATCCACCAGCCACTATCGCGCTCACCATCTCAGTGTCCAAACACAGAGTCGCTAGCACATTGGAGAACCGCCGACTGCAGTATCTTTGAGCAGTTTGAGTTTCTACTTGTCGACATATCGGCTACCGCTAGAGCCATCTTCATCATAACTATAAGATTTATTACTGTAACTTCGATATCGTTAATTCTCAAACAGTCAACTGTAAATAGGATAATGTCACAGAATGCTAACATATTATATCCATAATATTATATTTTATATAATATTCGTATTAACCGTTGAATTTTAGTGGGGTCATACCGAATATATCCTAGACCTCCCACATATAACACGCTGTTCATTCATTCGAATAATCTAGGTGACATTCAAAGGGCACACATTTTGCAAATCTTAGAATTAACCTCTAGGTCTGAATATTAATGAGTTTATAATGAGTATAAAAGCTTTGGATTTAAATACAAGCATCACATTTACGTTCAGTACCTCAATACGGTAGTATTACTAAAACCAATAAATTTAAATCTAACAACCAATATGAAACTCTCATTGGTGTTTGTCTTGGTTGTGTTGTCCTATAGTTACGTGTTAGCAGATAATGCACAGATATACTGCGGACGTCGGCTCTCCAATGTTCTGGCGACTTTGTGCTGGGACTCTGAGATGGTGAAGCGTGATGCTGGTGGGTGGATGCCGAAGGAAGACGTACGAGCGCTTGGTAGTGTTCGCGGTAAACGTGGCCCCGTCGACGAGTGCTGCTATAAGCCCTGTACTGTTGATGAACTGCTGACATACTGCTGACTACAATGTACATTTAACATGGGTGCTGGTAAAATTAAGTTAAATTAATTATTACGATAAAATAAATAGTTAAAAAATCAGTATTCATTTCAATTATTAATCTATTTGACACTTTATGTATAAAAATAATTGTACAATGGCGGACAGAATGCCGTAGGCATTTTCTACCAGTCTGCCTTATAAAAGCTTTGCGTTTCTAAGCTAGCGTCTCCTGATATTAACGCGCAACGCTGCGATAAGCGGCTCTACGCAGCGTCACGTTCTTGCTCTTCACCGCTAACGCATACTGTTACGGAACAAGAGACGATTCTAGTCGTTTTTCATACGATTATGTGTCCGACACCGCATACCGCAGCGCATTTTAAGTAAAAAATAGACGAACTAGGAAAAATCACATGGGAACATACACATATAAATGCAGAGATACAAACATACTTGCTAACTTACATACATATATAAATAATATGTAATGTATTACTCTCTGGATTTTGTCTAGAAGCAGGTATTTATCGGTACGCATAAACTGCTTACTAACCCAGTGATGCTCTGAGTATCCAACTTGCCAGCAAAAACACATATTCATTTTTTTTTTATTAAGGAAATCTGTACCCTACCTCCTTCTATTACATTATATATCCTGGAGAGTTACCTATGTTCCCTAATTTCATAGTCAAGATATGGAGATTTTGAACACTGAACACACGCAAATTACTTTACTCTAAACACAATTATGTATAGCTTATAAAAGAATAAACTATGTAAAATGAAAGCAAAAACATACTTACACTTATGCCTGATCCCGGAAGGGGTAGACAGAGGCGTATTGTACACTCACATTTTGCCAACTATATCTAATTTTGGTCCCACTCACATAATGGGAGGTAAGGTTATTGCCGTCCATCAGGCACTTCAGGAACTAAAATGGGAAAAGTGAAGTAGATTGAAAGGGATAGCTTTTTTTAAATATGAATGGGAAAAAGCTTTCTTCGGAAGATGCTTTTCTTCGTGTAGGTGCATATTTTTTAACATAATTTTTCAATTTTCATGTCAGTAATTTTTTTTTTTGACATTTCCGAACCAATCTCACTATCCTTAATGTTCTAACAAAGTTTCTTAATTCGGCTTGCGGTAAGAATTGACTGGGAAAATGGTAGAAATTGTCACACAAGGAAAAAGCGTTGTGCAGAGGGCATTTCAATTTTCTCTCGCTCTGTCTCTTTCCATTATATACAAGAGTGTGTGTGTGTCTGTGAACTTTGTACCTAATGAGGGTCATCCAACCGCACACGTTTTTATATAATAGTCTTGTCTCTTACTTAGCTTTATCAACAAAACTCTTTGACAGTTCCTTTTTGATTTGAGTCGCCAAAGTCTGGAATGAACTACGTGTGTTTGTTTTTCCAAACATATATAGTTCTGGAATCTTCAAGAATAGAGTAAATAGGTTTCTTTTTGGGTAGGCGTGTACTGTCTTCGTCTTCATCGTCAATTTCTATCAGGTGAGTTGAAAGACAAACGCCTATTCCATTACTCAATGACAGAAAATAAAAACAAAAATGAACAAGTCTAGCACCGGCAACCGGCGCAGCAGGACGCCTTACACCTTGATAAAGGTCCCCCGTCGGGTCCGAAACTAGTTAGGCATGCCCGAAATATACTCGTGAGTAAAACCGTGTATCTTAACTAAAAATGATCAAGTTTATCACCAAACTCAAAATAGACTTCTAAAGAAGTTGACTCTAATATATTACCAGATCATTAACTTGTATATATGAAAGAATCTTGCTCTCTTGTTTTCTTCGAAAGGTTGTCACCATATATTTTTTTATCTGAATGTAGAACTTGAGAATATTGCGTTTCAAAAGTCTATTTTTGTAGATATTTGAATTATGTAAAAAACCTTTTGACCTCATCGGTTACAAGTTTTTATTAATTTCTCTTGTAACTAACTTAGTATGTTTAGAAATCTTGGAAGTCAATTTTAACCTACTTCTAAGTGTCTCATCGAAATGAAACTTTGTATGAATAGTTTCGACGAAAATACTGGAATTTGGCACCTTGGAGCTGATCTGATGAGAGCCAGGATCACTATCCACGTTGAACTCCTGAGGGGCTACTATTAAACCCTTCGCGTTTGGGCTCATATGAGTAGTTTTGAGGAGTCTAACAGATTGGGCTTGGTAACGATGGACAAAAAAAATAAAAATATGTTCAAGTAATTTGAGTGTCAGGGAGAAAGTAAACGAGAGGAGTGAATATTATGAAATAGGGTTCCGTAAATGTTGATGAAAACAGCGGTTTTATTTCATACTTTTGATCGAACAGAGGACTTTATTACGAGAAGAGTAATTCAAGCTTTCAAACTTAAAACTTTAAAAGATACCATAGATTTTCAAACAATATTGTACTTTTTGGACTCTTACCGCTTATTAATTTGAATCTCATAAAATAAACGAAAAGTACTTCCCAATCCCACCTATTTATCAATTACTTGTGGCGCTATGATTTCATTTTTTCTTTTCGTAAATGATAAAGTACTATTCCATATTCTAACATATCCTCTTTTTCTATAAATAATTTCTGCCTCTGCATCCGTACAGAACGTTTTTTGGCAAAACACAAATAACAAATTAGGTACATATCTGTTACACAAACAACATAATTAATATACCTAAACATTAAGCTAACAAAAAACCTAAAAATAAAAAAACTGTTTTGATAAGAATATATGTCGATGAAAAATGTCGAGGTTGGAGGTAGGAGGTAGGAGGTCGCTCTCTGGGGTGCTCTGTGACGCAAAAATGCCTATAAAAACTAAAGGCACCGTATATAAACGAGCAGTTAAACCAGCAATGTTGTATGGATCCGAGTGTTGGGCGATAAGGAAGTGTGAAGAGCACAAAATGCATGTCACCGAGATGAAAATGCTGCGATGGGCGGGTGGTGTGTCGAGACTGGACAAAACCGAGAATAAGTACATCCGCGGATCCTTTAAAGTAGCTGAAATACAGCAAAAAAATTAGAGAAAACTGATTGATTTGATTTGGTACTTTTGCCCGAGGTCCGCCCCTCATAGGACAGTAAGTGCCCCATAGAAAATCACGATAAAAATCTTCTGTTTTAGCTGGTGAATATGATCGCCATTACGCCATTAATTTGCCAATAAATCATCATCTGCCCGCCCTTTTCACAATTTTATTTGGGATCGGCGCAATGTGTAACCACGCTTGCCTGACGTCAGGCAGCCAAGGCGAGACAAACGAAGAAGGTAAATTGGTGTAAGGAAAGCGAATAGTGCGAGGTAGCTAGGGTAAGGGATACCGCAAGTCTCGGATGGGAAAACTCGAAGAGGCCGGGGTTGCGTACCCGTATAGCCGTCCTGTGATTGGAAAGGCCATTAGGATTCTAACATCAACTGGTCCAATCCAAAACATAACAATAATTTAATTTAAATTATTTGTTTATTCTTAAATTTACCAGCAGCAAAGTATAATGTACACTATTTAACGGCTAGCAGTACGTGAGCAGTTCATCGACAGTACAGGGCTTATAGCAGCACTCGTCGACGGGGCCGCGTTTACCGCGAACACCACCAAGCGCTCGAACATGCTCCTCCTGCATCCACCCGCCAGCATCACGCTTCACCATCTCGGAGTCCCAGCATAAAGTCGCCAGAACATTAGAGAGCCGACGTCCACAGTATATTTGTGCATTATCTGCTAGCACATTACTACAGGCCACCACAACCAAGACTAACACCAAAGAGAATTTCATATTGGCTATTGTAGTTAAATATTGGGTTTTGTAATACTACCGTGAATGCACTGGACTTGAATGATATGCTCGTATTTAAAACCAAAGCTTTTATACCTTATACAAACTCATTAATATTCAGACCAACAGGTTAATGCTAAGATTTTCAAAATATACTCCCTTGGAATGTCACCTAGATTATTCGAATGATTGAACAGCGTGTTACATGTGGGAGGTTTAAGAGATATTCGGTATTACCTCACTGAACATTAGTGTTTTACTACGAATAATAATAATCAACCTCTTACGATAAAAGTAAGGGTAAAGGTAAGGTATTTTTGTTCCTCATAATAGGTACTTTTATGTAAGAAAGCTGCTTACAATAACATAAATATCAGATACATATGACGCATCTTCGCTATTATACAGGAATTATGTACATTGACGATGAAAAAGCGTTTTCGAATCAATTGTTTGAATACCACACGATCATCGGTTTGTTTAAATACTGTCCTACGTAAAAATCTTACTTAGAAACATTATCGTACAGTTTGAAAGGAAAAGGTTAATTAAATTCAAACATCCCAGAGAAAGGAAAAGAGTTATAACGTTTGTAGAAAAAAAACATTTTTATGATCAAATCGTGATTTCCAGAAAGCTAAAAGGTTCGTTACATTAAGATATGCTACAAAGACGTGCAACGAACGTCCGCTACACGAAACTTGACGCACAAGGAACATAGCTTCGTGTTAATTTTTTTTAATAAGCCACATTAATAAATGAGTTACCTACATGTTCTTGATTTTTATAAAACTTCAATTAAGAATCACAAAATAAATGAATTATAAATCGCATTTCCAGTCATTAACAGTACGTGAGAATCTCTTGGATAGTACAAGGTATTTTACAGCATTTGTCGACAGGCCCGCGTTTGAGCGCTAGTTGGCTGTTCCATCCACCAGCCACTATCGCGCTCACCATCTCAGTGTCCCAACACAGCACATTGGAGAACCGCCGACTGCAGTATCTTTGAGCACTTTCAGTTTCTACTTGTCGACATATCGGCTACCGCTAGGGCCACCTTCATCATAACTATAAGATTTATTACTATAACTTCGATATCGTTAATTCTTAAACAGTCAATTGTAAATGGGATAATGTCACAGGATGCTAACATTTTATATCCATAATATTATATTTTATATAATATTCGTATTAACCGTTGATGTTTAGTGAGGTTATACCGAATATCTCTTAGACCTCCCACATATAACACGCTGTTCAATCATTCGAATAATCTAGGTGACATTCAAAGGGAAATTTTGCAAATCTTAGAATTAACCTCAAGGTCTGGTCTCAAGGTAATGAGTTTATAATGAGTATTAAAGCTTTGGTTTTAAATACAAGCATCACATTTACGTTCAGTACCTCAATACGGTAGTATTACTAAAACCAATAAATTTAAATCCAACAACTAATATGAAACTCTCATTGGTGTTTGTCTTGGTTGTGTTGTCCTATAGTTACGTGTTAGCAGATAATGCACAGATATACTGCGGACGTCGGCTCTCCAATGTTCTGGCGACTTTGTGCTGGGACTCTGAGATGGTGAAGCGTGATGCTGGTGGGTGGATGCCGAAAGAGGATGTTCGAGCGCTTGGTAGTGTTCGCGGTAAACGTGGCCCCGTCGACGAGTGCTGCTATAAGCCCTGTACTGTTGATGAACTGTTGACATACTGCTGACTATAATGTACATTTAATATCGGTGCTGGTAAAATTAAGTTAAATTAATTATTACAATTAAATAAATGGTTTAAAAAATCAGTAATCATTTCAATTATTAATCTATTTGACACTTTTAAAAATAATTGTATAATGGTGGACAGAATACCGTAGGCTTTTTCTATCTAGCTTTGCGTCTCTAAGCTAGCGTCTCCTGATATTAATAGTCCAAGATCCCAGAGCGATCAGACATAACTTATTTTGATAGATGAAACCTTGGTTCTCAGTAGCGTCTCATGTGCTTTGAATACCTGCGTGCTTTGTGGGGCTCACCTTGTGATACCTGGGCAGGTACCAGGTAAGAAAGGTAGCTAAAAATAAGAGCTACTTAACTTAAATTTGTATGGCTGATTTTTATATATGTTTTGAAGAATATTATTCTAAAGTAGTATCATAAGTATTCAGACCCTTTCCATGGACCAGAGCTGTTGTCAGACGCTTTAAGGCTCAACAAAAAATAATGGAACTTTACTTATTTTTATATGTCTGATTTTTAAATATGTTATTAAGGTAATTATTACAAAGTTATATTTCATTAGTCTGACAAATTGTAGTGACCAAACATCCCCTAAACACAACAATTATTTAGCCGAGAGTATGAGTATGAGTATGTTGTTATGAGATGTTCTGATACTGATATTGCGATTATTATGTTAGCACATATGCTTAATTTGAAAAATGATGATTCGAATGTATGGTTATACACATGCACCCAAAGATACATTAATTCAACAAAAGTTGACGAGCACTTGGGACCATCTTTGTGTAGAAGTTTGCCAGGATTTCATGCACTAACTGGATGTGACTTTAATCCCGCCTTTGGTAAAAAAGATAAACAAAGACCAACTAATATATGTGTGTGTGTGTGAACTTCGTAACTAATAAGGGTCGTCCGACCGCACACGTTTTTAAATAATAGTCTTGTCTCTTACTTAGCTTTATCAACAAAACTCTTTGACAGTTCCTTTTTGATTTGAGTTGCCAAAGTCTGGAATGAACTATAGTTTTGGATCTTCAAGAATAGGGTAAATAGGTTTATTTTTGGGTAGGCGTGTATCGTCAATTTCTATCAGGTGAGTTGGAAGACAAACGCCTATTCCATTACTCAATAAAAAAAAATGTTCAAGTCTGGCACCTGCAACCGGAGCGGCAGGATGCATCACACCTTGATAAAGGGCCCCCGTTGGGTCTGAAACTAGTCGGGAATCCCCAAAATACACACGTGAGTAAAACGTATCTTAACTAAAAATGATCAAGTTTATCACCAAACTCAAAATAGACTTCTAAAGTAGTTGACTCTAATATATTACCCGATCATTAATTTGTATATATGAAAGAATCTTGCTCTCTTGTTCTTTCAAATGGTTGTTAGTATATTTTTTTTTATCTGAATGTAGAACTTGAGAATACAGCGTTAAAAAAAACTCTCTATTTTTCTAGATATTGGAAGTAAGTAAACACTTTTGACCTCATCGGTTACAAGTTTTTATTAATTTCACTTGTAACTAAGTATGTTTAGAAATCTTGGAAGTCAATTTTAACCTACTTCAAGTGTCTCATCGAAATTAAACTTTGTATGAATAGTTTGGATGAAAATACTGGAATTTGGCATCTTGGAGCTGATCTGATGAGAACCAGGATCACTATCCACGTTGAACTCTTGAGTGGCTACTATTAAACCCATCGTGTTTGGGCTCATATGAATCGTTTTGAGGAGTCTAACAGATTGGGCTTGGTAACGATGGTATGATGATGAGCTAGTAGTTGGATAGTGGAACTCTTTTTTTCTTTTTAATTCTGTTCACAATTGAAACGTGTTTTTTTTTTAGTTTTACTAAACTACACAATGTACAATGAGAACTTTGTAGAAAAAGATATGGAACGATAACTGCAGGTTTATGGTCCAACCCGACTAGAGAAGAACCTCCACTCTTTGTTTACCAGTATACCTACGAGTTGACCTTCTGGTATAATACCTTTACCCTACAGAAGGTTGAACTGGCACTAAGCTATTTCTCCAGTATACTCTTACTCCCTACCGAATTGAAAGTGTTTATTACAATAAATAGCATACAAACAGGATGGACAAAAAAAAATATGTTCAAGAAATTTGAGTGTCAGGGAGAAAATAAACGAGAGGAGAGAATATTATGAAGTAATTGGTAGTTATATGAAGCGAAAATCTTGATTTAATGATATCTGTTTGCGAACTGCAGCAGTTACTGTTTGAACACTAAAAAGTACTCAGATGGTACGGCACTACGAGAATAACATACGTACACTACTCACGCAAAAATTTGTGGCGTTGTTATATAAACAAATTTGGTCTACAAACACTCACAGTAAAAGTAGACGGTACTTTATTGCGTTGGCAACGAAGGCCACTATTTATTTATTTCGAAGTGGACTTCAGTACTCTTACACCCGTATTTACAAACAATGCTATGAGGACTCACAGTAAGCCCGGACGCATAAGGTCGGCAATTTCAATTCTTAAACAATTCTTGAGAGATGGACATTTTGTACAATGCTCCGCGTTCAGTAAAACGAACCCTCAGATAAAGTAGTCGACAGCAATTTTACGCAAAGCATTAGTGTTGATGGGAGTGACAGATGATGAAAATAGCTGTTTTATTTCATACTTTGGATTGAACAGAATACTTTATTACGAGAATAGTAATTCAAGATTTTCAAACATCTTTCAATCACTACAGTGAGAAAGACTTTAAAAGACACCATAAATTTGCAAACAATATTGTACTTTTTGTACTCTTACCGCTTATTAATTTGAATCTCATAAAATAAACCAAAAGTGCTTCCCAATGCCAAATATTTATCAATTATTTGTGGCGCTAAGATTTTTTTTTTTTCGTAAACGATAAAGTATTATTCCATATTCTAACATATTCTCTTTTTCTATAAATAACTTCTCCCTCTGCATCCGTGCAGAACGTTTTTAGGTACTTTTGCCCGAGGCCCCCCCCTCATAGGACGGTAAGTGCCCCATAGAAAATCGCAATAAAAATCTTCTGTTTCAGCTGGTGAGTATGATTGCCACTATGCCATTAATTTGCCAATAAATCATCATCTTCCCGTCCTTTTTCACAATTTTATTTGGGATCGGCGCAATGTGTAACCACAGGGTTATGGCTGGTTTCTTTTATGGCCAGCCGCTTGCCTGACGTCAGGCAGCCAAGGCGAGACAAACGAAAGGGTAAATATCGGTTAGGAAAACGAATAGCGCGAGGTAGCTAGGGTAAGGGATACCGCAAGTCTCGGATAGGAAAACAGGATTTAAACTGCAGCAACTCGAAGAGGCCGGGGTTGCGTACCCGTATAGCCGTCCTCTGATTGGAGAGGCCATTAGGATTCGAACATCAACTGGTCCAATACAAAACACAACAATAATTTAATTTAAATTATTTGTTTATTCTTATATAACCTTAAATTGACCAGCAGCAAAGTATAATATAAACTATTTAACGGTTAGCAGTATGTGAGCAGTTCATCGACAGTACAGGGCTTGTAGCAGCACTCGTCGACGGGGCCGCGTTTACCGCGAACACCACCAAGCGCTCGAACATGCTCCTTCTGCATCCACCCGCCAGCATCACGCTTCACCATCTCGGAGTCCCAGCACAAAGTCGCCAGAACATTGGAGAGCCGACGTCCGCAGTATATCTGCGCATTATCTGCTAGCACATTACTACAAGCCAAAGCAACAAAGACTAACACCAATGAGAATTTCATATTGGCTGTTGTATTTAAATATTGGGTTTGGTAATACTACCGTGAGGAGGCACTAGACTTAAATGTGATGCTCTTATTTAAAACCAAAGCTTTTATGCCTAATACAAACTCATTAATATTCCGACCAATAGTTTAATTCTAAGATTTTTAAACGTACGCCCTTTGAATGTCACCTACATTATTCGAATGATTGAACAGCGTGTTACGTAGGTTTACGAGATATTCAGTATTACTTCACTGAACATTAGTGTTTAACTACGAATAATAACGAGCCTCTTATGGTATAAGTACTTTGTGCCCTGCAATATCATTCTATTCACAGCTGACTGTTTAAGAATTAACGATATCAAAAGCACAGTAATAAATTTAATAGTTATGATACAGATGGTTCTAGCGGTAGTAATGATTGTAGTGATATTTCGACAGGTAGAAGCTCAAAGTGCTCAAAGATACTGCGGTCGGCGGTTTTCCAATATGCTAGCGACCTTGTGTTGGGACACTGACATGATGAAGCATGACGGTGGCTAGTAGATGCCGCAGGAAAGAGCTCGAGCACTCGGTGGCGTAGGTGCCAAGCGCGGGCCCGTCGACGAATGCTGCGGAAAACCTTATGCTATCTAAGAGCTTCTTACTTACTGTTAATAGATACAAACATGATGATGGCTACTGAAGTAATACTGTGTTTGTAAATACATATATAAGAGTAATATAATTGTCATCAATAGAACTTATTTTTAACATGCTTCTATTATTACTTCATAGGAAACAAGAATAAGAAGTATATTTGACCCTACTTCTAATTTTATTCAAATTAAACTTTGTATATACATGTAGTTCCGATGACAACACTATAATTTGTCATCTTAAAGTTGATCTTATGTTCCGATGGCTACTATTAAACCCCTCAAGTTTAGGCCCATAAGATTCCTTCAAACGGCGCCAGAAGGTGGATAGTGAAACTCTTTTTACTTTTTAATTCAGTTCACTATTAAGGAGTGTATTTTTAGTTTTACTTAATAAATTAGCTCTTTCCTGCGGCATCTACCAGCCACCGTCACGCTTCATCATGTCAGTGTATCAACACAAGGTCGCTAGTATATTGGAAAACCGCCGCTCGCAGTATCTTTAAGCACTTTGAGCTTAATTGATTTAACACGCTTTTAGTAGCTTCACTTATTACCTACCTATGTAAACAAATCTAGGAAGTCAATTTAAACCTACTTCTAATTGTCGTATTGAAATGAAACTGAATTTATATGTACCTAGTTCAAATGCAGTACTAAAATTTGGCAACTTGGAGCTGATCTGATGATAGCGCCAGAAGGTGGATCACTATCCACCTCTTGGCGCTATCATCAGCGGATCTCAGCCAAAAAACGTCCTGTACGGATGCAGAGGGAGAAATTATTCATGGAAAGAGAGAATATATTTTCGTATATGGAAAAGTACTTCATCATTTACGAAAAGAAAACATAAAATCGTAGTGCCACAAGTAATTGATAAATAGGTGGCATTGGGAAGCACTTTTGGTTTATTTTATGAGATTTAAATTAATAAGCGGTAAGAGTACAAAAAGTACAGTATTGTTTGCAAATCTATGGTGTCTTTTAAAGTCTTCCTCATTGTAGTGAGAGAAAGAAGTTTGAAAATTTCGAATTACTATTCTCGTAATAAAGTTCTCTGTTCCATCAAAAGTATGAAATAAAACAGCTATTTTCATCAACTGCCACTCCCACCAACACGTTCGGAGGGTTCGTTTTAATGAACGCATAGCGTTGTCCATAATGTCCATCGCTCAAGAAATGTTTAAGAATTTAAATTGCCGACCTTATGCATCCCGGCTCACTCTGAGTCCTCATAGCATTGTTTGTGAATACCGGTGTAAGAGTACTGAAGTCTCTCTTGGAAATAAATAAATAGTGGCCTTCGTTGCCAACGCAATAGAGTATCGTTTACTTTTACTTTGAGTGTTTAGTCTACTTCCGAATTTGATTTATATATGTTGTGACACAAATCTTTGCGTGAGTAGCGTATGTATGTTATTCTCGTAGTGCCTTACCATCTAAGTACTTTTTAGTGTTCAAACAGTATCTGCTGCAGTTCGCAGACAGATATAATTGAATCAAGATTCGTTTCATAATTTTCACTCCTCCGTTTACTTTCTCCCTGACATTAAAAAAGTACAGTTATTTGAACTTTTTTTTTGTCCATCCTGTTTGTATGCTAATTCAAATTCAAATTCAAAATCATTTATTCAATTAAGACACTAAGTGACATTTATGAACGTTAAATTGAAGCTAGAGTTAAAATCATAGATCGGCACAAACAGATGCCACAGCATGTACTGGATTGTCAAGGTAAATTAGGTGAAAAACACCAAAATCTACTGCCTGTTTGTGTCGATCTATAACTTCCAGTTTCCAAAATGCGTAGGGCCTTATGAGAAGAATACTGGCAAAGAAACTCATGGCCACTCTTTTTAAAAGTCAGATCTTCAGGTACAATAGTGTTAGTGTTACATGAGAGGTAAACAGGATTCAAGCTGATGCCACCTGAATTTCATTTTATTGAAATGCTCCAAAAGCTAACGTACTAAAAAATAAAAATCACTCAGTGATACCGTTGAAGGTTTGAACCTATCAAACATAGAAATCATTCAAGGTGCACATCTACCTTCATTCAGTTGCAAAATCTACTGTTAAAAATAATTCGTGACTGGATTAAGAGGCTAGAGTTGCAGTTGATCGAACCAAAATAATAGTATAGGCTAAAGCATCGCTGACTAGGCCGACCAGTCACCCCAAGCAGCACCCGCTCACGAGTATGACGCATGGACCAGCCATCATCTCCTTCGCCATATCAGAGGGAAAGAAATGACCCGCCCCATGACGACGCCGCAAGCAATGACATTTTAGTGAGCATGACGAACCATAGTCGAGATACTGATAAAAATCACTAATAGTCAAATTACCATAATAATCGTCACGCATTACTTTCAACTGACAATGGTTTGTTAATAATTTAGCTTAATTATAAGACAAAGAAGTTTGTGTGTATATACCTAATGACACCTTAAGCCCAAGACTGTTTGTCGTTTAGATAATCGTTGATCGTATAGTAGGATTTCCTAATAAGGTGATTTTTTAACGTTTGCTTGAATTTATCTACAGGAAGGTCGATTACATGTATAGGAATTTTATTATAAAAACGTATACCAAGACCTTCGAACGAGTTGTGTACTTTATGTAAGCGATGATAGGTCCCAACGAGTTTAGACTTGTTTCTTGTATTAATATTGTGTATATCACTGTTTTTCTTATAATTATTAATGTTGGCCTAACAAACATAATATTTGCAAATATATACTGTGATGCAACAGTTAAAATACCTATATCCTTAAACAACTCTCTGAGACTCTAGCACCTAAGTTGTATATGGAGCGGATGGCTCGTTTTTGGAGAATAAAAATCGTTTCAACATCAGCCGCCTTGCCCCAAAGTAGTATACCATAGGACATAACGCTGTGAAAGTAGCTAAAATAAACAAGCCTAGCTGTGTCCGTATCAGTGAGCTGACGTACCTTCCAAACTGCATAAGCTGCCGAACTAAGCCTACCTGCAAGGCTGTCTATCTGGGCTCCCCATTGTAGTTTACTGTCTAATGTAATTCCTAAGAATACTGTTGAGTCTACAATACTTAACATTTCATTATTTAGAGTTAAATTAGTACCTAGCTGTTTTACATTTGGCATAGTAAATCTCACACACTTTGTTTTATTTGAATTTAGTAGGAGATTGTTAGTTGAAAACCAATATAATACATCATTTAGTGCCCTATTCACATCGTCAAAAACTGTTTTCTTACGATCGACTTTAAAAATAAGTGACGTATCATCAGCAAATAGAACTATATCACAGAGATCTTTTACATAATAAGGTAAAGCGTTTATATATATGCGAAAAAGTAGAGGACCTAGTATAGAGCCCTGAGGAACGCCCATAGTAACCGGTAATCCAGAAGACCTCGCACCATTGACATCTGCATGTTGAATTCTATCCTTCAAGTAGGAAACAATTAGTTCCAAAGCAATACCATTAACCCCATAATGTTTAAGTTTAAGGAAAAGCGTGTTATGTTCTACACAGTCAAAAGCTTTTGAGAGATCGCAAAATACGCCTATCGCATCTTGCGAATTCTCCCATGCATTAAATATATGTCTCAAAAGAGTTGCACCAGCATCAATTGTTGAACGACCCTTTGTAAAGCCAAATTGTTCTTTGTGGAATAGGTTATTTAGATTAAAATGGCTTTCTAGTTGTTGCAAAATAACTTTTTCAAAAATTTTACTAATAGCCGGCAACATTGAGATTGGCCTAAAGTTACTTGGTTCAGTTGTACAACCCTTCTTGAATAAAAACCAGAAAAAAACACCAGAATCAACACATCGATTGAATGTTATAGCTAGAAATGGTGCTATATCAATTATAATAGTTTCTATTAATTTAACAGAAATTCCCCATAAATCCCCTGAATTCTTAGAATTAAGAGACTTAAACGTTTTTATAATGTCTGTGGGGTTTATGAATTCAAATTCAAATAAATTCTTACATTCGTTTACATTGGCCCTTAACAACAATTCAGACCTTGACGCACAAGAATTCAAGGTACTGGTTGTACTAATTGGTATATTTGTGAAAAAGATATTAAAAGATTCAGCTAAGTCTAAGTTGTTTGTTATAAACCTATTATTAATATTTAATTTTAAATCATTATCTCGAGGTTTACTACGTACAGTTTCATTAGTAATAATGTTCCATGTAGCTGTTATTTTATTATTTGAAGACTTAATCTTATTACTTATGTATAATGACTTTGCAATAGTACATGTTTTTCTAAAAATCTTTGAGTAATTTTTGACGTATTCATGAAATTTAGGGTCAAAATTACTTTGTTTCATAGCATATAAATCATACAGCTTTTCTCTACTTTTGTATAAGTGATAATGTGATATGTGATAATTTCACAGGGCACAAAGTTTCTGTACCATATGTGGCTCATTATGATATGTAGTAAAACACTAATGTTAGACTTCCCACGTAACACGCTGTTCAATCATTCGAATAATGTAAGTGACATTCAAAGGGCGTACGTTTGAAAATCTTAGAATTAACCTGTTGGTCTGGATATTAATGAGTTTGTAATAGGTATAAAAGCTTTGGTTTTAAATACGAGCATCACATTTAAGTCCAGTGCCTCCACCCGTTAACTACGAAAGCCAATATGAAATTCTCATTGGTGTTAGTCTTGGTTGCGGTGGCCTGTAGTAATGTTCTAGCAGATAATGCGCAGATATACTGCGGACGTCGGCTTTCCAATGTTCTGGCGACTTTGTGCTGGGAATCTGAGGTGGTGAAACGTGATGCTGGTGGGTGGATGCCGATAGAGGATATTCGAGCGCTTGGTGGTGTTCGCGGTAAACGCGGCCCCGTCGACGAGTGCTGCTACAAGCCCTGTACTGTTGATGAACTGCTCACTTACTGTTAACTATAATGTAAATTTAATTTTGGTGTTTAACTACGTAGGCGTGGCGCGTGCGCCCGTATCTGGCATAAATTTTGCTTGTTATTCATTTCTGACTTTAATCGAGTGTCAACCAGGGACCGCGTCATTTCTCGAATACTACGAAATGCCGCATTGTTCTATGGTTGTTTGCAGAAATAACAGCTTTATAGTGAATTATATAACAAGATATATAAGATATATAAGAACATATTTTATACGTAACTACAATAATTAAACTAAATATAATAATCAATAAGCAAATATGGTACACTGATATTTATTATGATGAAATATTAAATTCACCATATTATTAAAACAAAAACCATTACTGGCCTAGTACGGCTTACAAAATAAGTCATACTGTTACATACGCAATGTATGAGTTTGTTTGGCGATTCTCTCACTAGCATGATAAGCTCAGGATTTGCACATGATACATCCGCTTATGTTCCTTACGATTGTTTTTATTATGCCTGAAAGTCGAGTCAAGGACACATTTTGGCTTCATGCTTATCTAAAAAACTTTAAATAAATAAATATAAATGTATAGTGTCAAATTATGCAGATATACTTTTAGTGTTGTGTTATTTTTATTTTAGATTTAAAAAAGATTCAAAAAAGAAGAAAGTGGATAAATGCTACAGGCCAGGGCTCAAACTGGTTTCCGAACAAAAAAGCAATGTCTAGTGAAGACCCTTATAATATTGCTGCGGTAATGATCGGCGATTAAAATACACTTCTAAAATGCTTTCAAACGTCAAACTTATATCAAATATCTTATGGACTGTAGTCCGAATCCATAAGTCATCATCGTATTGGCCTTGTCGTGACACTGGTGTTCCGCAAGGCAGCATTCTGACTCCTTTATTATTTTGTTAGTTCTGCAATCTTCATACTTATCATTTACGATGTGCGTATAATTCTGTTGTTTTTTGAATAGACAACCTTCAAATTTGTTTTTAGCTTGAATGGATAATTTCACAAAAGTAATCCGCAATGTAAACAGGTATTTAGAGGCCATCACTAACTGGTCACAACGGTTCGACTTCTCTGACAATATCTTAAATTGTCAAGTCCTTTTTATTTTATAATAACCAAAGTCCTCGAAGTAGACTGATCGTTGTCTTTACCGTAGCGCAAGCTATATTTGGTATAAGATTTACTTCGAAAGCATCAAAACGCCAATCTAAGAGCATTGCGTAACTGTGAAAAAGGGCACTTGCTCAGGGACTGCTGTCTCATTATATCTGATGCATGTATGATAGCAAATAATCAAGGAATCGATCATTTATACTAAATTCTGCAGAATATTCGAAGACAGACATTACGGAAATCCTAACAAATATTATAACTGTGAATGTAAGTTTGTTTGTTGTTTTTTACGCTTTTAAGCCTTGACTACTCAACCTATCATCATGACATTTTGCAAACTCGTTGTAAGTGCTACAGGAAAAGATATAGTGTGCGTTTAATAAAAAAAAGTACTTTTCCCGAGGGATAGTAAATTGATTGACAAAATCAACATTAACACCAGTGAAGTTGCGGGCATAAGCTAGTGTAAAATAAAATACACATGATTTTGAAACAGTATGCACACATGCAAAGGAATACGAGTTACCGGGAGTATGCCTGAAGAACCTCATTTCATTTTGGGGACATCGACAAACACTGCCACATTTTTTTTTAATCCCACTTATATTATAAATGTGAAAGTTTGGATGGATGGATGGATGTTTGTTACTCTTTCACGCCAAAACTACTGAACCAATTGCGATGAAACTTATACTTTTTATCCCGATATTCCCACGGAATCGGGACTTACGCGCGTGAAACCCCGGGGCGCTGCTAGTTATTTATATATTCATAAATAATGTTAAAAAGAGACATCAAGTTCTGAAGATTTCTAGGATGTCCCACTAAAAATTGGTATAGGTGCTAGTCCAGGGCACTCTGGACTGACGGATCTATTTGATGACTTGGTAGTGGGTCCCACATTCAAAAAACATATTTGTCAAATGTACAAGGTTATCAGTAAATTACCACGCGAGAATTTTTAAGTTTGTGAACTGAATTTTGCTGAAACTTCAAACAGAGCGTGAGAGTGAATTTTGGCGATGAAGAATGATAAAGCAGCAACTACATGTAAACAAAGTAATTTCTCGTTAATTTAAGGGAATGAACGGGTGTAAACATATTAATATTTTTGTCCATCAAGATGATGAAATACTTACTGTGAATAGATTTCCATAAGTTCTTTTGAACATGACGATGCTCAAGTCGTAGTAGTAGTAGTTCAGTAGGTATCCATCATTGAGGCAAAAATCTTTCGGGCAGTGGCATTTGTGAGACAGAGTTTAAAGACTCACATATCACATAGGTTAAAGACACTCATAAACCAACCTTTCAGGTAAAGTGTATGCAGTAAGTCCTCCATAAACACGTAAGCCCACATGTCTATCAGGAAGTTACAAGACATGCATATCTACTCTGTCGGCTGCAGGGGTAAACCTCAAGACTTTCAGGTACTTAAACTAATACCTTCATCTAGAAAGTATTGGTTTACTTCGTATCTTATGAATGACTAGTGTTTCCCGCAGCTTAGCTCACATTCATCTAGATGTGATTCATATCTGTGGAAACATTACTTTTTTGGATGAAAGGGGAAGAGTACAAAAATGTGTGTGAGTGGAAGAGGGGGAGAGGGGGTAAGGAAGCGTTAGCGCCTCCGGTAACCTCACTTACTCCGTGAAAAGCAATGCAAGCCGTGCTTAATTGCCGGTTCACTCCACTGCCGTAGCACTCTGGTCGAGCCAGTCCGTACGTACGAGGCATAGCTCTCCGGCGATAAAAGTTACGTTTAAGGGTTTAAAAAACGGCAAAGTTCCGGTTACTTTCTGACTGACGCTCGCGATATGTGCGATATTGCTAATCGAAAGTAGCGTAAATCTTTAAACTTGGTTTTAACATACCACCGCTATGTTAAACTTGGTTTTAACATACTACCGCTATGTTAAACTTGGTTTTAACATACTACCGCTATGTTAAACTTGGTTTTAACATACTACCGCTATGTTAAACTTGGTTTTAACATACTACCGCTATGTTAAACTTGGTTTTAACATACTACCGCTATGTTAAAACCAAGTTTAAAGATTTACGCGTTTTACGTTGGCTGTGTAGAATAATAGATGATCTATAAACTCTTGCAATGAGAATGTGTACAGTTTACTTCGCGGACTTTGGTTATATAATAAAAAGTACTTGACACTTTGAGAGAAGTCGGACCGGTGTGACCAGTTTGTGATGGCCTCTAAATACCTGTTTACATTGCTGATTACTTTTGTGAAATTATCCAGTCAAGCTAAAAACAAATTTGTAGGTTGTCGTATTCAAAAAACAAACAACAAAATGATACGCACACCGTAAATGATAAGTATGCAGATTGACGAACTAACAAAATAATAAAGGAGCCAGAATGCTGCCTTGCGGAACACCAGTTTCATAAAAATACCATATCATACGATGATGATTTATGGATTCGGACTACAGTCCATAAGATATTCGATATAAATGGCCGTAGTTCACAGTGTTGAACGCATTTTAGAATGTATATTTTAATCACCATTTGTCAAGATTTAGATGAATGTAACGTACAAATTGTAAAAAGTGAATATTGTACTGTATCGTAATTCAAGGGACAGCCTAAATCGCAATGATGTGACAATATGTCTAAAATTTCCAATCAATTAGTTGAAACCCCTTCAGTTTACTTTTGACCCTCAATAATTGAGACGTAAATGTTATCCGAAATATTAATTTACCAAATACTAAAACTACAACATAATTTTTCAATTATTTATTTATTTCTATCTACTAAAACTTACTAACAGCAAAATTCAATTTACATTATAGTTAACAGTAAGTGAGCAGTTCATCAACAGTACAGGGCTTGTAGCAGCACTCGTCGACGGGGCCGCGTTTACCGCGAACACCACCAAGCGCTCGAATATCCTCTTTCGGCATCCACCCACCAGCATCACGTTTCACCTCAGATTCCCAGCACAAAGTCGCCAGAACATTGGAGAGACGACGTCCGCAGTATATCTGTGCATTATCTGCTAGAATATTACTACAGGCTAACGCAATCAAGACAAACACACATGAGAATTTAATATTGGCTGTTGCAGTTAAATATTGGGTTTGGTAATACAACCGTGAGGAGGCACTAGACTTAAATGTGATGCTCTTATTTAAAACCAAAGCTTTTATACCTATTACAAACTGATTAATATTAAGATCAACAGGTTAATTCTAAGATTTTCAAAACATACACCCTTGGAATGTCACCTACATTATTCGAACGATTGAGCAGCGTGTTATATGTGGGAGTTTTAAGAGATATTCAGTATTACCTCACTGAACATTTTTTACTATGAATCATAATGTGACTTATGATGCAGGAACTTTGTGCCTTGTGAAGTTATCACATCACGGTTGACTGTTTGAGAATCAACAATTTCAAAGGCACAGTGATAAATTTAATAGTTATGATAAAGATGGTTCTAGCGGTAGAATAGACAGTATTAGACAGGTAGAAGCTCAAAGATACTGCGGTCGACGATTCTCCGATATTCTAGCGACCTTGAGTGATAATACTGACATATTCAAAAGCTCAAAGTGCTCAAAGATACTGCGGTCGGCGGTTTTCCAATATGCTAGCGACCTTGTGTTGGGACACTGACATGATGAAGCATGACGGTGGCTGGTAGATGCCGCAGGAAAGAGCTCGAGCACTCAGTGGCATAAGTGGCAAGCGCGGGCCCATCGACGAATGCTGCGGAAAACTTTATGCTATCGAAGAGCTTTTTACTTACTGTTAATAGATACAAACATGATGATGGCTACTGAAGTAATACTGTGTTTGTAATTTTTTTTTAAACAATACTAGCGACCCGCCCGACTATGTAGAGATTTTTTCAAAAAGTACCTATAAAGAAAGGTTAAAAAAGTTCTAAAGTAAATGTGCTCGAGAGAAGCCGCGGGTAAGAGCTAGTAATCTATATAATATATGAAAGGTTTTATCCTGACTAACTGATGGATCAACACACGGCCTAAACCGCTGGTAGAGACGTGAAATTTGAAAGACGTATTTTATGATGTAGGCATCCGATAAGAAAGGTTTTTTTTAATTCATCCATTGTGGGGTTAAAATAGCCGATGAAAGTATGCATGAAACTTTGTCACTTTTGAAGTTAGAAATGTGAAAATTGATATATGTATATGAGCTAATGGTTAGAAACAAAAGTTGACTGTATCGAGTTCTGTTCGGAAATTCATTACTTACGGGGTTAAAATACATAAATACAAAATACAAGTTTGCAGAAAACTTCGTAATTTTTTAAGTTACAAATGTAAAACTTTACATAATTATATTATCTCATGGAAACGAAATGATGATGAAAAGTTTACTGTACCACGTTTTTTTCGAAAATACACGTAGGGAACGATTTTTTTTATAAAACGTACATTACTCACGTAAAAATGTTAAAATTGTTGTATGAGCTTTTAGAAACAAAAAACTACCGCGATGGTATGACGGTGTAAGACGCCTGACACCATCGTGGCAGGATGCTTCTGATCCGATTTTGAAAATTAGTTAAGTGTTAGATAGCCCATTTATCGAGGAAGGCTATAGGCTTTATAACAGTTGTCAAAGCAAACTCACTAATGATTCAGTTTAGTTATTGTTATATATATATAGTTTTTGTTAATTATAAATTTTTTTATTGTGCATGTGAGAACTGTGTAGTCACTTAAGTATTAAGTTAATTTTCTATGTTGCCAAGCAGCTCTTTGATATTTATATTTTAGAACAATATTATGTTACATTGTCACATTAAATTGCACTCATAAGCAATGTAACAATTAACTTAAAAAAAACAAACGTTCAAAAAGAGTGTCCTTGGAGTTTCTTGCCTGTTCTTCTCCATATTAGATCCTATAAGTATTGGAACAGGCAACTAGCTTCACGACCGACTTATACTAACTGACTCCTACTCCTGACAATTCAGAAATACCTACAATGGGTTTACTTAAAATAAATAATTTTGATTTTGAACACGTAAATGTCAGTTTTGTCAACCAATTTACTATCCCTCAAGAAAAGTTATTTTAGGTACCCTATGTCCTTTTCTGTAATCGTGACTGTCAGGTTCAGGGGTACGTCAGTGAAACGAAAGGTGTGGTTTGAGACTGTTTATTACATTACCAATATCCGCAATATATATAACCTTAATCATTTTCGATTACGAACATATATCATGACATCTCCCTTCTTAATAAAAATAATTAAAAATAACAAGAATTAGTAGGTATAGGCAATTAAGTTAAGTAAATATAATTATTAATTATTATTACATATTCAAAATAACAAAACGATATGCTTGTTTATTAATTGTTAAAGCATTATATTGAAAAATTACGAGAATATTTTAGTACTTATGTATTTATCATGTAATTCAAGACAACAATTCGCAATATAATTACTAATCAGTACTAATAATAAACGGTTTAGGAAATTATACCGTAGATCCACTAATAAAAATTAATTACCAACCAAAAATATTCCTAGAATATTTTGGTTAGGTTACCATATAACATAACGCATCATTTATTTGTTTCTACAATAATATAAACATTATCATTAGAATTACAACATTACTAACATAAAAACTACACATTCATAATTCCTAATATTTATTTATTAATTCTCTAATTTGATAGGCCACAAGATTACATATAGCCATTACGCTAGTACATTAGGTTATTAATCTTGGAACATTGACTAATAAAATTAATTTAAATAAGTATTAAAATATTACATAAAAATTTAGTTATCTCTGCAATAATATTAAAAAAAAAAAACATGCATTCCTTCACTTCATTCTGTTTACTTCTGTGTTTATGTATAGCCCCATCTATTCGGAGGTTTCACCGTCCTGCCATAACGAGTTACCTAAGAGTTGTATGAAGTACATGTATTATTAACATTAATATTTTGACTTGGACACACAATATAATCGTAATCAAAGTTGTACTCTTGAGGAGGGTTCTGTGCAGAAGAGAGGTCTTTTGTGATGTGCCGTCTATTCCTCACTATTACTTTTCCAGTAAGCAGACGTATTCTATAGGACCTATTGCCTAAGTTACTCAATATTGTGCCTGAAACCCAAATATTTTTTAAAGAATCATAGACCCTAACTTTTTGATTAGTACTCAACGGAATTAAGTTTCTAGAACCTTTGTCATAGTACATTTTTTGTTTTTGTTGCCTAACTATTAATTTTTGTTTCATACTTACATGAGATTTGGATTGAATAACTTAATAGGCGTTGGAACAATACTTTTCAACTTTCTACTCTGAAGAAGTTCTGCTGGTGAGGGTAAGTCATTGCTAACTGGTGTATTTAAGCATTCCAACAATCCCAATCGATGATCAGAATTATCTTCTAAAGATTTTTTCATGATATTTTTAACAGACTGTACAGTGCGCTCTATTTGGCAATTTGATTGATGGTAATACGGCGATGAAGTCTCATGAGTAAAATTCCATTCACGTGCAAATTGGCTAAACTCTGATGCTGTAAACTGAGGACCGCAATCAGACATGACTGTATTCGGTATTCCTTGACGGCTGAATATGTCTTTTAAGCTATCCATCACACTGTAAGCCGTCGTACTGCGTAATTTAACTAATTCTAAAAACTTACTATAATAATCGATTAATAATAAATAATTCTCACTTTTGAATTGAAACAAATCTACTCCTACTTTGAACCATGGCCTGTTTGGAACTTCATGGCATACTAACTCTTCCTTCTGATTATTCTTTCTATGTGTTAAACATATGCTGCAAGTTTGAATCATGTTTTCTATGTCATTATTTATACCAGGCCAGAATATCAATTCTCTCGCTCTTAGTTTACACTTTTCCATACCTATATGACCTATATGAATTCTTTTTAAAATATCTCTCCTCATGCTTTTAGGAATAACTATCCTTTCCGATGTCCAAATCATGCCATAAGTTACCGTTAAATCCTGTCTAAAATTCCAATACGGTTTAATTATATCTACTAATTCTCGTTTATTGCAAGGCCAGCCTTTCAAGATGCATTTCTTTAATTCTATCATCTCTTCATCTAGCTCTAATTGCTTTTGAATTTTTATGAACTGTAAATCCGTAAAATATTCACACTTATCTTTCGTACTGTCATTAATCAGTAAACATACCTCATTCGTCGCACTAACAATGCTATCAGAATGCTGTTTCTCGCCTGCACTCACCGGTGACTCATTCTCATACGCACGAGATAGCGCGTCCGCTATGTATAGGTATTTACCTGGTTTGTATACCAAAGTAAATGAATAACGCTGCAATCTCAATAACATTCGCTGTAATAGGGACGGAGCATCAACAATTGGTTTTTTAATAATACTAATCAATGGTTTATGGTTCTCTATTGTTACATCTGAACGACCGAATATATATACATAAAATCGCTCACAAGCAAATACACAGGAATACAATTCCTTTTCAATCTGAGCATATCTTTGCTCAGTTTTAGTTAACGCTTTCGAAGCATAACAAACCGGATGGCCATTTTGTAATAGACATAGAATCCACTGATATTACAATAGTTACATTCATACTATAGTACTCGTATTGTAAAACTAGTTGTTTAATTAAATAAGATTTAAGGTGATTAAAACACTCATAATGCCTCTCATTCCAATGCCACTCAATCTCTTTTTTAAGTAACTCTCGCAGTGATAAAGTTTTATCCGATAAATTTGGATTAAAGGAACCCACGTAAGTGAGTAAGCCCAAGAAACGCTCAACGTCTTTTTTATTTTTAGGATTATTTGCTAACAATAATTATTAGGTTTCCCGAAGCTATAAGTATGAGCAGTGAACTGCAAGAGTACGCTACAAAAGACCAGAAATTGTCCAAGTAGCACTGGTGGCACTAAACCAAAACAATATTTTTTTTTATGGTATAGGGGGCAAACGAGCAGACACCTGATTGTAAATGACTACCGTGGGCACCTGTAACTCAATCACAAGTGGGTACCTTTAAGGTGGGGGTAGGAAAAGAGGAGGAGAGGTAAAGAGTGAGAAGAGGGGAGAGGGGAAGGACAGGAATAGGGGAGAGGGAAGGGTTGGGGCCTCCGGTAAGCATGGCTCTCCCACGTATTGATAATGATAAAATCGTACATTCATAACATATAATGAGATAGCAATCCCTGAGCAAGTACGTCTTCTCACAGTTACGCAACGGTCACAAACTGGCGTTTCGTTGCTCTCGAAGTCAAACTTATGCTAAATATAGTTTCCGTGGTGGTGGCAAACGAGGAACGGTATCTACACTTTGCATCTGATCTGAGGTGAATACTAATTTCGCAAGTTTTGATTAGCAGCTAACAGAGTTTTATGTTCTAATGTGGTTTCGAGAGATCGATCGAACTATTTGCAATACTTCTGTGGTTGTGATAGGTACGAGTAGCTTTTTCGTTCAATAGATGTATTTAAATTTGAGAGTAAAATTATGTTTTAAGGTTAAAATCTTACAGAAGCTTGATGATTGATTCTGGAAACATTCACTTTCTGTATGGACAAAAAAAACTATACACAATTAATCATCATCATTATCAATCAGTTCTACGGTTACCCAACTTCTAAGTCTTAAAAGAGATTTCAACTCCCTGTATGACAGAGTTTATATATAACGTAAATCAACCATTACTGTAAAATTATGTGCTCTGAGTAATTCATTGTTAACTATTTCTTAATTCATATGTTTAACATTGCCTTCCATAATATCTTGGTACTCATTACGTTTAAAGGTATACAATAATCGCAAAGTTTCGGTTATTTTATGACTCACGTTCGCGATATGTGTGAGATTGCCATTCGAAGGTAGCGTTAATTTTTAAACTTAAGTCTTTAACTGTGTAGTATAAGAGAAAACTCTTGCATGCAATGAGAATCAGTGCAGTCTACTCACGGACTTTGGTTATACCATCATGAAAAATACCTGGCACTTTGAGATGTTATCAGGGAAGCCATTCCGTTGTGACCAGTTTGTGATAGCCTCTAAATACGAGTTTACATTGCAGATTACCTTTGTGAAATAACCCAGTCAAACCAAAAACAAATTTTTAGGTGATCTATTCAAAAAACAAACATCAAAATGATACGCACACCGAAAATGATAAGTAAGAAGATTGATGAACTAACAAAATAATAACGAAGCCAGAATACTGCCTTGTGGAATACCAGTATCACGATCACACCAATATGATGATGATTTATTGATCTGGACTGTAGACCATAAGGTATTCGATATAAGAGGCTATAGTTTTCAGTTGTTGTTTATTTCAATCACCAAATTGTCAAGATATAGAAAGCTGTTTGAATGTAATGTACAAATTGTAAAGAAAGTTACATAGGTATTTGAAATATTAATTAATGAAATACTTAAATTACAACAGAATTGTTCGATTATTTATTTATCAGCTTAAATTTACGAATACCAAAATTAAATGTTCATTATAGTTAGCAGTAGGTGAGCAGTTCATCAACAGTACAGGGCTTATAGCAGCACTCGTCGACGGGGCCGCGTTTACCGCGAACACCACCAAGCGCTCGAACATGCTCATCCTGCATCCACCCGCCAGCATCACGCTTCACCATCTCAGAGTCCCAGCACAAAGTCGCCAGAACATTGGAGAGCCGACGTCCGCAGTATATCTGTGCATTATCTGCTAAAACGTTACTACAGGCCAACACAACCAAGACTGACACCAATGAGAATTTCATATTGGTTTCGATGGTTTTAGTAATACTATCGTGTTGAAGTGTAAGATTTGAATGTGATGTACCCATTTGAAACGTGAGCTTTTATATCTAGAAACAACTCATTAATATTTACACCAAAATGGTGAATGAAAAAGTTTCCAAAAGGTGTGCCCTTTGAGTCACTAAGATTATTCGCATGATTGAACAGCATGTTATAGGTGGGAATTTTAAAGATATTTAGTATTGCTTCAGTTAACATCAAAAGTTATAATTTGAATATTCATAAGCTACTTGATTTAAAATCATTCCGTAGTACGACAGTTTTCCATTCATAAATGACTGTTTAATCATCCAAGATAAATGTACACCTACTCGTTACTCTAACAGGCCCACAAATCTACCAATCATAATGAAGGAGGCTCTCGCATTAGTCATCGTTCGTTGTGATCACTGACCTCTATTGTACATGTACAATAGAGGTCAGTGGTTGTGATAGATAATGCGTGGATGCTCAAAGTGCTTACAGATTTTGTGTTGGGACGTAGATGACGTAGGAAAATTTTCGAACGCTCTGTTGCGTACCTGTCAATTAGAGATCCGTTGACGAGTGCTAGGAAAACTTTGATATATCGATGAGCTCCGCACGTGCTGTTAATAGACATAAACGTGGTGATCGCGATTGGAAATGTAATTTTATATAAATAGATTGTAAGACAATGGTTAACAAACGAAATACGTAATTGTTTTTTCCATTTTGTAATTCCTAAATTGATTTTGAAAATATTTTGATATAACAAGTAATTTATCAGATATAGACCACGATACAAATTATTTAAAAGAAATTTATTTTGCCCCCCAAGGATAAGCTGTGGACTTTTATTTTTACCGCTGACGATGGTAAAATCAAGATTAAGGAAAGAGAATGTTTAAAATCATACATAAGTGTGACCCGACTTAATGTTCCTTATTTTGCCAAAAAAATATCTGCAAAACATCGTTGGCAAAAATTGGTGCTTCATAATTTTACCTGTCTTTTTAACACTTTTGTGTGTGTGTAGTTTTATTATTAAAAATACTTGCAAATCTGTATGCAGCGACTTACGTTGCTGTCTAAATTAAACGACCTGTATTTAATACAACAACTTAATTCACTGCGGTAGTCAAATGCAACTGTGCATTATTTTACAATCACTTATAGCAGTTCTATACCACCCTAAGGTTGACTGGTAGAGAATGCCCTAGGCATTAAGTCCGCCTTTGTGCAGATGTGCATGAAGTTTTGAATAAATAAATAAATAAATAGATAAATATATTTTAATAAACTTATGACTAAAATGGACATGTAAACCACAACTGACATTTATTCTGATGAGAGAATTTCTTATGTCCAGAGAAATTTAATTATCAATAGTTATAAATGGCTGTCTTGCTAATCCTATGCATCCGTCCACACTGAGAGACATTAATCGTAACGTTTAAGAATACGGATGTTATCTTTGATTATTTATAAGGTCTAGTTCTATATACTACTGTGGCAGTGTTTTCGTACATACATATATGTTGACGCCTCTAACCACTCTCAGTAATCAATTTTTGTAGTAAATCAATGACGTCTTGTGCAGATAAATAAATAATGTAAATATTAAATCAATCTTTGGACTTCAATCTAGCTTATCTTTCGAGTTGAGGTCATTCTAACGTGCTTTAAAACCAAGATTAATGTTCTTCAACGAAATGCCAGTAAGGCACAATACTACACTCATTCTCTCTCCTTATTCTTATGCACTTAACAGAGCAGCCGTGGTCAGGCATGTTGTTTGGATGAGCGCAGCATTACAGCTCTCCACAGAAACTGCAACTAGGCAGCGTAGTAGAAATATATTGACTGTAGCAAATTAGTCCTTTTTAAGTTTATATCATCTTAACTTGGCGTCTCAACAAATGTGTAATTTCAATATGTAATTATTATACTTGATGAAGTCTCGATTTCAGTTAGTGCACTTCAGTATTTTGGTGAAATCTGTTCGGTATTAATCAACTATTAAACTTGTAAATAACAGCTTATGTCAAAATTCCGAAATGAAGGAATAGATGTAAATCATTTTTATTTTTATGTAGTACTTACTAGTTACGTTTGAATAGTCAAGTTTAATAGGGCACTGAATTCACGGAATGATATGGGTCTGCTCCTTCAATTAAGTTTTTCGGACCCGTCAACTTCAGGTTAAAATCTACCTACTCGTAAAAAAGATGTTGGTATGTGTTTGAAATTGATCAAAGTTTATCAACTTCAAATGCTTTATACGGCGCTGCCATTTCAAGCCTGCTTCTATCCGTCATGCTCAGGTCGATGCTGATGGAAGTTTTTTGTTTATTTAAACACGCTAATCTCTTCAAGTACCAGTCGGATTCAAAAATTTATTTTTGTATTGGTTAGAATATTCATTGAGAATATAGGCTATGTTATTAAGTAGCCTATATCTTCAATGAATACTCGTTGTAGTACAAAAAAAATTGGTAGTAGCGTGACGTTACGCTACGACCATTAGGAGCCGGGATGTGACCATATACGTGGGTGAAACTCCGGGAACGGTTAGCAATTATGTAATATATTAATTATAAATCTCAATCGCATAGATTTATTAAATTCAACGAACCTACCCTAAGTGAAGTACTATTGTAATGATACAGATGATTAGTCCTCGATATTTTTAGTACATAAGTCCACTACTCACTTCCCGATTAGAAAGAAAGAAACAAATTTATTTTAATCTCATACACAGGTATACGGGTTTAAAACAATAGTTGTATCTAATTAAATTAAGGTTACAATATGATATGATCTAAACCTAAAATAAAAAGGTAACACTGGCAACTCCATATCTCAGGAATCATTCTTTTTTTTTTAACCAAGATCGCGTGCCACACAGTTTTTTCTTTTCATCACAATCATCTGCCTAATATTATTGGAGTTTACTCCTTAAAAATCGATTTGCATATAAGGCGCCCGGTATGAAAAAAACATGAAGAGTAAAATTTAGTGATCGGAGCGCAGCGTAACGCTTTATTGTGCTTTTTGTGCTTTATTGGAGTTTACTCCTTATTCTCGACGCATGTAAGTAGATATGTGTATACCTTTATGTTATATATATATGTGTAAAGAGAGAGAGAGAGAGAGAGAGACCGTCGCCAATGGACACCTGCAACTCAAGAGTCACAAGTGCGTTGCCGGCCTTTGAGATAGGAGTACGCTCTTTTCTTGAAGGTTTGAAGGTCGTATCGGTCCGGAAACACCGCAGGCGACAATTTGTTCCAAAGGTTGGTTGTGCGAGGCAAAAAATTTCTGGAAAACCGCACAGTGGTGGATTGCCAATTATCCGGGTGATGAGGATGAAAGTTTTGTCGCGTTGAACGATGGCGAAACGTTGCGGCCGGTATAAGTCCGAACAATTCCTCTATCATCGGCATAGCAACGAATGCTGCTGATTTGCAGCATATCATTGATATATATATATATATTTGGAATCGGCGCAATATCTCTGGTTGCTATGCATATGCTCGATTCCATTTCTTCTTCCATTCAACATTCGTCATTTCACTGCTTACTTCGCTATTAATTAAGCTTCTAGAAAAGTTATTTAACACGTGGAGGTCCTCTCCTCACTTAAATTTACCTTATGCAATAATTAACATCATTCTCATTCTCATTCTCCGCGCCTTTTCCCAACTAAGTTAGGGTCGTCTTTCAATCTAACTACGATACGGCCGAACTTTGATATTTTACGTGAAGCGACTGCCATCAGACCTCCACAACCCAAGTACTAGGCGATATCGAAGTTCTGTAGTTAGACCAGGTTGTCGGACTTTTTAGGGCTCCAACTACCCGTAACGAATGCCATTGATGTTTGCATGGCACCCGGGACCGACGGTTTAACGTGCTCTCCGAGGCACGGAGGGGTCTCAATGTGTTAGGAATGGTCACCCATCCTAGACTGACCTGGCTAGCACTACTTAACTTTGTAATGTGTTAACCTACTCGGTTACCACTTAGCCACGAGCCCCTCATGCAATAATTAACAATATTTATATATTACATTTAATTTAATTTATAATTTCTATGGTTGATTGGGCTGGTGATTGATGTATCATATTTTTCACAAGCTAATTTCCATTCAATGATAATGATGATACAACAACATGATAATTTAAACTATTTACCTTGGAGTTTCCGGTCCCTTTGCTATTTAGCACCCCAATGGCGAATCAGACATATGAGGACATTGGTAACTTATGATTGGCACTCCTATGATTCTACTAATAACTTGCATTATGATAGAAATAAGGTTGAGAACCTGAAAACGAATAAGTAATAGATTTCTTTATTTGTTAAAAGTTGTCTATTTACTTAATTTAAGATCTGTATGTAGCAATCACAGAAATCTAGATTTCTGTGGTAGCTATGGATGAAACACTTACCTTCCTGATTTGCAATATATGCAATATAATGGTTTAATAATTGTATAATAAGTAAATTGTGGTTGTAAATTATCTATTTAGAGTAAAAATAATGCATTTTTGTCTGCCGGCGTCAGGTGTGGTTGGAACTGAAAATCAGAACTGCGATGTTTTTTTATCCATCTCAGTGTGAGCTGAGTGTCCATCCATAATTGCAAGGCAGCAGCGTACTATGCAAGATCATGAATATTCTTGAATATGTAAGAGAACAAAAAAAAAAGTGACTGCCAACGCAATGACACGTGACACGTCATCTTTACACTTTCACAGAATACGTTATTTTTAGTTTGTGAAGTTTGTTCTAGAAGCTATATCAATAGTAACTATCCCTTTTGTTTCTCCTAATACTTCTAATCTCTCTTATATAGTTTGCCATTTTATTTCAGAGTTGGGCATCAATAAATTAAAAATTCAATTTAAGAGTCAAAATTATTCCAATTAATTTAATTGCAATTGATATTAATCACAGAATTCAAATTCAAATTCAAATTCAAAATCATTTATTCAATTAAGACACTAAGTGACATTTATGAACGTTAAATTGAAGCTAGAGTTAAAATCATAGATCGGCACAAACAGACGCCACAGCATGTACTGGATTGTCAAGGTAAATTAGGTGAAAAACACCAAAATCTACTGCCTGATTGTGTCGATCTATAACTTCCAGTTTCCAAAATGCGTAGGGCCTTATGAGAAGAATACTGGCAAAGAAACTGCTCACGTACTGTTACTGTAATGTACATTTAACCTTGGTGCTGGTAAATAAAAGCTGTTAGGAATAAATAAATAATGAAAAACAAACTCTTTGGTTTTAATAAATCAAGTTAGGTATTCTTTGTTGTGATGAGTTGCTTAAAGACGTAGGTCTTTGAAGCTGGCTGATTGGACCATTTGAAGGAGATTGGTCTGAAGGGAATTCGGTGCTACAAGGTCTGCATTAAGATGAGCCATTATGATATTGTTTGAATATTCATTCCTTCAGATCCCTGGTTAAACTTATTCGCGATAATTACGTTGATGAAGCAGCTAAAAAAATAGTCACATTTTAAAAATTAAAGCTTTTTGAAGCTTATGACCGCTGTAACTACTACATTACATTACTATACGTGACAACTCTGTCACATATTGTCACGTTGTAATTAAAAAAGAACTAAATTTATAGTTAGTTAGTGTTTGCATTAAAGTGAGGTATGACAACTGTAAATGTCGGCGGATGGGACATGTCATTTGATTGTCTATGGTCGATGACTGGAGGGGTTGGGAGAAAATTTTCGAAGTTGGTTGAAGACAGGGCAGTTGTGTGGAGTCATATTTTTTTGGGCTTTGGCAAGAGAAATGTAAAAAAGTATAAAATATGGTTCATGTCGTTGTTGGGCAAGGTTTCGTAACCCCGTAACATCGCGGTCGTGGCACCCTAGCTGCCTGTGTACCAACCAAGATGAAGGGCCTATTTAGTACAGCCGGCTTGGGAGATTATGCACGGTGTGCATTAAGTCTGACCGCATGCAGTGAACCCCTGAGTCATCGTCTAGACGTATTTATGCCCATAAATAAAATGAGGACCTCATCTCCTACCGGGTTGTCCCCTGTGTTTGTGCAGTGCGGAGTCACTCCAAGTAAGTAAAAACAGGCCCTTCCTGGGCTGTTCTAGACATACGTTATTAACATACCAGTAGGATTTGCAGTTGGACGGAGTGCACTTTTTAAAATTAATTAAATTTTGTAAAAATGTTGTGATGGCCGTATAGAGTGAAATTAGAAATTGTTTTCAAATTACATGTGATCTCGTTATAGAAATTAAAGTACAATAATCAAGCGAACTCATGGTCTCATGTGATTCGAAATGTCTAAGAAAAACAAATTTTTTATTGTTAACTAAACAGTAATTTTATTTATGTAACTGTTTGGTCACCTATTCTGTAGGTAAATGAAGATGTGTGTGGAACTGCCTTATGTTGAGTAACAGCATGTGTTTCACAACCATCCTTCTTTATAACGGGGACCTTAGTAAGTAAAATTGTAGTCAGATAAGTCGGCATTGTAATGTATCTTTTAATTGTAATGTATCTTTTAATTGTAATGTATCTTTTAATTATGTTACAAATGGCTCCCCGTTTCATCGCAATCGGTTCAGTAGGTTTGGCGTGATAGAGTAACAAACATCCATACTCACAAACTTTCACGTTTATAATATTAGTAGGATATGTATGTATTTAGAAATATATAAGTATGTTTATCAGCAGTCTGGTTACCATAGGTCAGGCTCTGCCTAGTTTGGGAGCAGATGGCCGTGTGTATCTTACACACGGCCATCTGGTCCCAAACTTCTGGTCTCACGGCGGTGTGGATTTATTATTATAATGTCAATGTCAAAAATGAATAATCACACTATATTATAATTTGACCATAGCGGCTCTTATGCTTGTTTAAAAAAATAAAATAACTACGAATAACTATAACCGCAAGCAATTATTTATCACCAATTCATTAAAACTAGAACAATATTTTTTCAATTGTTTATTCCTAATAGCTTAAATTTATCAGCACCAAGTTTAAATGTAGATTATAGTTAGCAGTAGGTGAGCAGTTCATCAAGAGTACAGGGCTTATAGCAGCACTCGTCGACGGGCCCGCTTTCTAGGCCGATGGGTCCTATATATAATCTACCTCCCTGCCTAATTTCAGGTTTCTAAAAAAAAAAATATGAACTTTCATAAAATGAGGCGAGAGCCTGGCAACCTCCTTAAACTGGCCCTAAAGTAAAATTAATTCTTACCTGACGTGTAACCCCCAAGAATTATTTTTTTCCCTTTTAAACCTATGCAAAGTTAAAATTTTAAAGTATTCGTAACATATAAAACATTAAAACCAAGTGTTTAATATTTGATTATTTATAAAGTAAAAAAAAAAAGGTTTTAGCTTAGGCATATATAAGGAGATACTTAATAAAAATTTAGAAATAACTATTCATAGGTCGTTTTTTTGTAATTTTATTCAGAACTTATAGAAACTAATATATTTATACAAGGTTTGTACATAAATAAGAAAACATGATGCTTTCTTTGCATCTTAAGTGGTATTAGAATCTTCAGGACAAAAATACTCCCAACATATATTTGTAGATGATATTAACAGAAACCTTTTAACATTAAACTCCGCTCGAACACGAAGTCTCTTTTAGGTCGTCCAACCAGCCGGTGTTTCGTCACTGTCCATATTGCCAGGACCTCAGGTTTACCCTTGAAAGGACATCCCTGTGAACCCTGGCATTGATTAAATGCTCACATACGCTCTAAACCTTCAATTTTCCCATTACATCCTGCTCCTGCACTTTCAAAACATGACTTGTTAGATTTTTCTTTCCTTTATCTTAGAACAACTTTCCGAAATTCTGCTATGCTTTGTTTTAAACGCCTAGACTTAACTATATAGAATTCTTATCAACTAGACTGATGACAATGACAACAACGTCTTTAATGACACAGCAATTAATAGAATCCTCGCTTTTATTAGTGGGTAAAATAGAAAACGAATAAATAAATGTATGTGTCAGCTCCGACGCACGACTGGAGTTTACAATTTACTGGAGTCTCTCTCTCTCTCTCCCTTCCTCCCTCCTTCCCTAACCCCCCGCCCTCCCTCCCTCCCTCTATATATTCTGTATATATTTACACATATATATAACATAAAGGTATACACATATCTACTTACATGCGTCGAGAATAAGGAGTAAACTCCAATAAAGCATAAAAAGCTGCCCTCCGATCACTAATTTTTTTTCATACCGGGCGCTTTATATGCAAATCGATTCTTAAGGAGTAAACTCCAAAAAATCTTCCAGTTTTCGTCAATTTAAAAAGGATTGATAAAATTTTGTTTTTTATAAAACTCAAAAAAAACACAGATTAATAGCGAACCGAACTAAAAAGTAGAAAATATTTTCTAATTAAAAAGAGTTTGTGATGATAAAAATACTGTGTTGTGAGTTTTATAACACAAACTCATTATATTTAACTACGTTTTTGTATAGAGATAGAGGATATGTAAAGTGTAACTTTATCAAAAGAGAATGAGAAGAGCAGTTACACTTGAATCTAAATTACATATAATTATTATTAATATGTTTATTACACCTATCATTTAAGGGCTGACTGGTAGAGAACGAGGGGCATTTATGTTTAAATATATTATAAATAAACACAAACACTAACTCATGGTCAGTTAAACTTAAATAATAAAACCAGAGAGTATTTAGATGAGCTAGTATTTATTTATTACAATACCTTCCTTAAGTACCTTTTACATTACATTAGCAGTACGTACGTAATTCATCAATAGTACAAGGTTTGTTACAGCATTCATCGGCCGGACCCCGTTTGCCACGCATCCCACCAAGCACTCGTCCACCTTCCGGCGGCATCCACCATCCAACACCACGCTTCACCATCACTGTATCCCAGCACAGAGAAGCCAATACATTAGACAGTCTTCGGCCGCAATATATTTGAGACTCAGCTGATACGTAACCACAGACCAACACAACTAAGAGTAGTACAACTGAAAATTTCATAGTGCAAAATATTACAGCGTTAAGGTAGTAGGAACGTGTTGAGGTTTAAGACTTAAATGAGAAACTTTCATCGGAGTCTCTTATTTTATACCTGAGCAGACATTAATATTCAAAATAACATCGAGAAACCGAAGGAGGAAGTCACCCAGATTATTCAACTCAATGAATACCTTATCATATGTGGGTGACATATTATAGTAATAAATTCTGATATAAATATTGATGAGATACCTCGTGATATACAACGTTTTGGATTATAAAGGAGTATCTCATTCGTAATTTACCCTTAGACAAATAACAACTTCAAAGTTACAGCCGCTGGCATAGTGTTTAGTTCCATAAATAGAAATGAAGACGGTTCTTGCAGTAGCTTTGATCATGGTGGCTTGCTAATGTCGTAGCAACTTTGTGCTGGAACTCGGAGTCCCAGCGTTCCTCAGTGATGAAACGCGTTTCGGAATGGTGGGTGCCATCGGAAAGTGCACTAATGCTTTCTGGTGTACGTGGCAAGCGTGGACCTGTCGACGAGTGCTGTAACAAGCCTTGTACCATTGATGAGTTACTTACATACTTTTAACGATTTGTGGCTACAATATGTTAAAATAAAACAGAAATAAATGTATAAATAGTAATGTAAATAAATGACAATGAATATGAACTTTTTATATATTTTACACTTTAAAAACAACAAGATTGAACCCTTTACATACGAAGGTTTGCACCTATTTTGCAATATTCCTCTTCCATCCTTAACGCATGTATTAGAAAACGGACGGGAAGTTCTATACAATCTTGCTATAGATTGTGTAACCACGACTTCCAGGTTTTTCATTGTTGGTAGCTGTCTCGAGGTTGTTGTTCATCATATTTTGACCTTGACAGGTTGCTAATGATGGCATTACACGAGAAAAACACTTACGCTCGGTTTCTGAATGGCTGATGAACGGCTAGTTTTTAGCTACTGAGTAAAGTTGCTAAAAGCATGATTAGGAACTTTAATTTGATAATCGGATCAATTAACAGAGTGCATGTCAAATTTCAAATTTTACTACAAAATCTTTCCATGTAAAAATGCCATTCAAATGTTAAATGAAATTGATCATAGATTAGTACTTTTTTATCAACGTTTCTGAAACTCGATTGGTGATTTGACACCACTGTTTACTTGACAGCTCCATTAAAAACAAAGTGCAAAGGAAACAAGTGATTTGATTAGTTAATTAAAGGTAAGAATAATGTATAGTCATGAACAGAGCACTGACTCATCAGTTTTGGCTTATCGGTTCTTTTTGTCGGAGACGACCGAAGTGAATGTTTTTTATTGAAAAAATATATAGTGACAAGGCATACAATTTAAGAGATTATTATATGTAAATAATGAGGTTAATAAATATAATCAGGTTACAGTGTTTGGTATGTTGCTTCGGCATTAAAATCGGGAATATCTTTAAATAATTCGGAAAAGAAACTCATGGACACAATAATAAAGTGATATTTTTAAATTTAATTATAATATTGTTTCTAAATGATTTATACTATCGCCCCCATGCTTCCTTTGTCAGAAAAAGGAAGATAATGTGGAAAGCCCCTGACGGCTATCAAAGTATTTGTATCAGATAAGTGAAATTATATTGTTAATACCGCCTCCACGTCTACTATGAACTTTCTTTCAAATGAGACGTCCCATTTTGCACAATAGCCCACAACCGATGTAATCCAAGGAGGACTTGTAGTAACTGAGTATACGTCTTTACGTGGCTAAAGCTGATTATTTAATCTTAAAGACATTACAGCCATGTGTACAACGTTATGTCCCTTCGAAGCAAAAGAAGTATCGTTTGAACAGGCTAGGTGATCACGCCTGTTTTGCTACGGACCAAAGGTTGGTTGTCGGATGTTGTAAATATATTAATCAGCGCGAAAACTGTCATTGCGTGATGCAGGATCAGTAGTAACTACGTATTTCTACTTGTGTTTGCTAGATGGCGATGAAGTATATATTTTTGGTGTACACGGATGTCGCTACACATGATCTACATAGACATACACATAAGCTTATGAGGTAATGTGCACTACATACATTTACACCTATAAAAAAACCACTGTAATATGCCAAGCAGCGCAGATATTAAAATCACACAAAATAGCTACATTTGTTCCCGTTGAGTGATTCCGCGTCTTTAAAGATGGGATGGCGCAAAGGTGTCGAGGCAAAGTAATGAAATGTATGTACGTGAACAAATTGTATGTACTCTTGTTGACTCTTAAATTATGCCATAAATCGATGCAGCACATCATTGGGTATTAACTTGGTATTAGTAGTTGCCCTTGTATCTGTTGTTATTTTTATTTTTGCCAAGTCAGTGTTATATTTATACTTCTGCCTTTTTAAATGCCAGGAAACTCTATTATTGGCTTAAGACCTTTTTGTTATAACACTATGTACTTTATGAAATACTATTTTATACATATTATCTTTGTAGGGAGTCCGATTATGGTTAATCACTGTAGTGAACATTAGATTGCACTATTTAAATTAACATTAGTTTATAATATAGTATGCACGCACTTTTGCTACTTCGTTTCTAGTATCAACTAAAAATTTCAGTCAAACTAAATAACGATGATCAAAGCAAATACACAAACAGCCTCAATTGAAAATTGTTAGCATTGTATGAAGTATTGATTACGCAAACTTGGAACTTGAAACATTTTATCATAATACGATAAACAGCTATATTGCATGATTTGAATATTGTTTTAATTAATTAAATTATTAAATTTAACATCAGAATATTTAATTGTTATCACAAAGAAAACTTTTTATTTCACAACATCTTCTCCACATATGAGTTTTGATGAACATTATCAGATCAAATCTTTCGGACTTTATTATCGGACCTAGTACCAATCTACAAAGTTCAATTTTAACTCTATTGTAGCTACCATTAATGCACAACATTTCTTAATACCTTTATCCCTTCATATTCATTATCATCTTAGTCATAAGACGGGTACTGATGAGCTTACATCTCTCTTAAAGACCTTAGTGAAACATTTATACGCTTCCATTCAAGGGCTTACGGCTACGTGAACTTGGTTATCTCTTTATTTGGTGAGGATCGTGATTTCTCACTGTTTAAGAGAAAGTGGGAGGCCCGAAGATTTTCTCTGAGCATACTGAACATTCTCTCGCATACTGAGGAAGCACTTATAACCGACGGTGGCGGTAGCGGAATGGCTAAGGCATCGGACTTGCGAACAAGTGGTTGCTGGTTTGAACCTCACCCAGTGCACTATCCACTCCCGTCGATAGTGCACTGGGTGGGGTTCAAACCCGCAAATAGCACAAGCAGTTAGCTTAGCTGGAGGGGTTAACAAGAACACCAATAATTTGTGACCCACGTTGCTAGTATTCTTCATAAAAAAAACCTACAGACAATTAATTATATAGTTCTATTATTGTAGCGATGTCTACAACATGATGTCTATTGATATAATCAACAGGTATTAGAGGTCACCAACTTTGGAAACCTAGTAGGGTAAGTAGGGTTTTTAAAGTTGCATAAACAGTGATTGCCACTGTATGGTTGTGTTGCAAGTATTTAAAAGCATCGGTAACCGCATCCTATTAGGCTGGTCGTGTATCAATAAAGAAATATTAAGTACTTGGTTTAATACACGACCCGCCTACGATACTCAATTATATGATGAAGTATCGTTTTGTAACCACAATTCATCAGGGATGACAGTAGTATCACAAGACTTGTTGAAGTCTTTTAATGAGTAACCTTGATTATTTGGCTTTCACAGAAGGTTGCGACAGAATTACTTCTTTATTTAATTTACGTACTGAAATCGATAAAAATGAACTACGTAGTTTAATTGATGAAGTATTTATTTATTCCCATGAACTTGTATTTACAATTAATGCAGTGCAGAAGAAAAAATTCGTTAACAATACGTCAGCAGTTCATCAACAGTACAGGGCTTGTTGCAGCACTCGTCGACGGGGCCTCGTTTGCCGCGAACACCATCAAGTGCACGTGCACTTTCCATTGGCATCCACCATCCAGTACGCTTCACCATCTCTGCATCACGTTTCACCATCTCAGAATCCCAGCACAGCGCTGCCAGGACGTTAGAAAGTCGTCGTCCGCAATATACTTGAGCAGTTTGAGCTGATACGTAACCACCAACCAAAACAAGCAAGATTAGGACTTGTGAGAATTTCATGTTGGCTATTGGATTTTAGATTTTGTTAGATGTTAGTTTCTGGTGATGCTATTCTTTGGAAGGGTACTTTTTGAATGTGATTTTCTCATATGAAGTTAAAGCTTTTATAGGAGCAAATACCTCATTAGTATTCAGATTCACATCGTTAAACCTAGTCTGAAATATTTAATCTACTTTTATGTCACCTAGATTATTCGTATGGGTGAACAATATATCTTGGGTGTTGGGTTCAAGTCAAAATAAATATGAGTTTTGAAGGTCCCTACACAACAAGTTCGTGAATGTAGATTTGTTTTTTTTTTTTAGATTCAAGTTTTAGGTTATAATGGCGTTGTTAGTGAGGGTTAAGCACTCTTCTAAATTACTTTTGGGCACAAATTTATTTACGAAAAAATTGGGCCAAGTTGATACTTATAAGAGTAATACAATCTATGTATGTTCTAATCTAAAGAATAAATAAAGCGATAGTTTTGAACAATAAAATACTCATATAGTACACCACATAAAATACATAGATACATGTTTTTTTTTTTATTCCACAGAGAGCATTCAGTCCTAGCCTATCGAGGTTGCAATTTATCTGAGGTGAAGTTAGTCAGGTATTTGTCAAAAAGGTAGGTGTTTACTGCAGAATCTGCTCGTGGTGCTCCCTGGCTAGAGTTTATTGGGTGCTTCATTTAGGGGGGGGTACGCAGCTTCATACCGCGTCTCAGTGAGTTAATTTGATTTTAATAGATTTGACTTAAATATTATAAGTTCACCATGCTTTCATCAATATGGTACCTGGAGATTTCCATTGCAAAAAAAAACAGCTTTTAATAAAATGAAATTCAGGTGGCATCAGCTTGCATCCTGTTTACCTCTCGTGGAACACTAATACTATTGTACCTGAAGATCTGACTTTTAAAAAGAGTGGTCATGAGTTTCTTTGCCAGTATTCTTCTCATCAGGCCCTACGCATTTTGGAAACTGGAAGTTATAGATCGACACAAACAGGCAGTAGATTTTGGTGTTTTTCACCTAATTTACCTTGACAATCCAGTACATGCTGTGGCGTCTGTTTGTGCCGATCTATGATTTTAACTCTAGCTTCAATTTAACGTTCATAAATGTCACTTAGTGTCTTAATTGAATAAATGAATTTGAATTCGAAACAAAATATCGTTCACAATAAAAAGTACGTCGAATACTACACTATTGTTTTAAGTTTCACTTTTTTTTATTTCAATATATATAGTCATGAATAATTTCACGTACATCAAACACACATATATATATATATATATAGAATTATTGATTGATTGATTATTAAATTACTCGTCGCAGTGGGTCTGCCACTGCACCAAGTATTTTTTTCGTTCAAGATAAAATTATTGTCTCCTATGAAAAAAAAATGCGTGATTCCCAGATGTTCTGGATTTGGGTGTACTTTATATCCATTAATATATGATTGCAAAGATATCTGAGATCAAATTAAATCAAATCATTTATTAAATTCTTTACATTTTTGGGTAAAAAAAGTGTTCACAAAATATAATATAATTTGTACCACCAAAATCTGCCTGAGATGGCGTATGAATTATGATACAGCTTTAGTACTTAAGCAAGGGAGTATTTTGTTTTATTTAGAAATAGCAGATGACTTTCGAATGCAAACAATAAACAGCCAGACCAATAAAGTTGGCATTAGACAGAGTTTTTTTCCATAATTAAAATTCAAATGATATGCTGTCCTACATAAGTGAGTCTCAACGAAATTGAACTCGGAAAAGGTGTAACCGATGCGTCAATGCGATAATCGCAAGGGTGGAAAGCTTGGAGCTATTGAACTACGACGAGCATTCACACTCTAGTGCACATCGGTGACGCACCTCGTTCGCCCAAGGATTTTCACTGCGTGAAATTGGTAAGGGATGTTAGAAATTATTTACTTGACGGTAAAATTAATAGAGTTATTTCTTTAGCTTACTTCAATGTTAGTAGGTTCCTGAAATAGGAACTTTTAGTAAATTGACAAATGTTTACATTACATACGGTTTGTCGGTTTGTTGTCAATGATATAAACACGAATTTTTACAACAATTTACTTAATTTTTATTTATTGTTTATTGTACACATAAACAACAATATACAGAAAATAAATATTTTGTACAAAGGCGACCTTAACCTATAGCTACGTCTTGCATTGTGGTAAATACATTAGTAAAACAAATCCGTGGCCAATTCTGTATGTGCGTCCAGAGAATTTTAAGTACATAACTATCTGAACTTAACATAAAATATAACTTATACTAACATGAATACACAACAATAAATACAAAAATGTACACACCTATACTAATAATATAAAGCTGAAGAGTTTTTTTTGTTTGGTTGAATGCTTTAATCTCAGGAATTCTACTGGTTCGAATTGAAAAAATATTTTAGTGTTGGATAGGCTATTTATCGAGGAAGGCTATAGGTTATATAACATCACGCTGCAACCAATAGGGGCGGAGCATCAATGAAAACTTTTACAAAAACGGTTAAAATTTTCACACGCAGAAGAAGTTCAGCGGGTCTGTTAGTATATTATTATAAAATATAATGAACGTGCAAGGATAAATACCTCCAATTCTTCATACTCCTTTTAAAAACGGTATGTAAAGGGCTTTTGTGTAATGAATGGATAGAAAAGTTACCTCTCTAAGTTAATGTCCAATAATAATTACCTATATTCTTAAAACAATAACTAAACTGTCTGCTTACATTTACTTACCCCGATAACATCAAACTTCTCCGCAATATAACTTGTAAATATTATCTTTAAATATTCACAGGTTTGTTCCAAAGCTGATTGAAAGTCATAACTTTGCGGTAGGCTATAAAACATGTAAGCAACGCCTTGGCCGGGAAACTAGTTAACGCGCTTGGTTATATAAGATAAAATAGGAACAAATAAGATGAAATAAATATACCTGTTAGCAGATTTGAACAGAAAATAATTACAAAAAGGAATATTTTTTGTAAAATAAAAACACAGACAGAGACATTGAGCAGTGTTAATTATGTCAGTCACAACTCTCCCGTGGAAAAAGGCGTTTGGGCAATATTTTTGTCCCTACTACGTCGGAACAAAAGTGTAAGTATTTTTTTGCCTCATGTAACTTAAGCATGAGTCTTTGAAGTGTATCACTCCTCCATTCGATTTCGTTGTAGAAGTTTGTCGTAACATCATAAAAAATGTCATTTACCTAATTATATTGCTAAAATAATAATAAGATCATCAATCGATCAACAGTCTCATTTTCAGTTTCTTACGGAATAATTTTCCGTTTTTCATTGTTATATTTTCAGTTTCTTGTTATTTAATATTTTTAACTTTAAAATACGAAATAATTGAAAAAATAACAAGTCTGAAATATAAACCTAATTAAGTTCAGTAAGCAATTACCTATTTTTATTTGTTTTCTTTGAGTGTTATTATATCTCTACTAGCAATTCGAACCGGCATCGCACGGGTAGCAGAGACATCTTCAACATTCATCATCATATTTCAACCAATTTACATAAAACCTTCACAAATTATATACTTAAACCTTCTTCATGAATCGCTCTATCTATAAGTGATAATCGCATGAAAATCCGTTTAGTATTTTTTGAGTTTTGAAACAGACAGACAGACGCGGCGTTGGACTTTGTTTTATAATATGTAGTGATATATACAAATTTCGTGTCACGTTGTTTGTTCGCAATGAACTCCTAAAATAATTAACTGATTTTAATTAAATTTTGCACACACTGTATGCAGTTTGGTCCAACTTGAGAGATAAGATTTAAGAAGAGAATCTATAGTTACAATATTTGTATTTGCCAATTACTTAGACACAGCAAGGCATGGCCAGGTAGCTGGTATATTTATAAATTACATTTCTAGGATCAAAATTGTTATTTATTTTCGGTTCTATCAAAAATCTTTGTCCTTTTTTTTACCTCAATTTAATTTAATTGAAATATACTATTCAACTTTTTAATAAATAAAGATTATTACGGACAAGGTGAAAATAAAGTTTGTACTCTTAATGGATATAAGAATTTAAAATAAGTTCGATGTTTTTTAAATTACTCTTACACTTTCTAATATCAAATTAATCCATCCAAGCGGAAACCCACCGTCACTAAATACTAAACAGCAGAACAATACTTCAAATAAATTCACACAAAAGGATCTGGAACGTTTTAAATTGCTATAGCGTAATGAAGATTTCAAAGCGACAATCTTTCACAATAAGAGGAATTTCCAATAAGACATCAGAGTCTCAGAGGCGCTGAGGCATAATGAAATAACCCGCGGTAACATCTACAACTTACTCAAGGCTCAGCTTTACTTCTGCCAATGTTTAAAAAATTAGATATTACATTCTTTGTGTACACTCAAGCTTTTAATCGATAAGGGATAAGCAGAAGAGTATTTGTATTTTGGCATCTATGTATTGCCGTGTATCGGGCACCTTTCTAATTGTTTCGACTGTAAAAATGGTGGATCTTTATAATGCGACATGACATAACATAAATAAACGTATTAAGGTATTGGTATTGTATATTGTATGTGTATAGAAGAAAGAAAGAAAAAGTATTAATTTTTAAAGTGACGTTAACAAATGTTTGATTATCAAGAAACAAAAAAATGAATTAAAAAAAGAAAACTAAATACAAATAAAAACAAAATAGGGCGACAATTGCCTTGCACGCACTTGCTGTGCACCAAACAGCGCTGATTTTCAGCGGTGACATTTAGACTCTTAGGCGGTTCATTATTATTATGCGTTCAGATAAAGCTGACTAGTTGAGCCAGCTTAGCTCCTTCCATAAACACAGGAGCCCCCTGGAGGGTTCACAAGCTTCTAGGAGCGACCTACCACGCGCGAGGATGCTTGCCCCTTGTGTGGCCACTCCCTCAGACTCCAGGATAACGTGGGCGGCCGTTTCCTCCACGTTGAGTCTTATACAAAATTTGGATCTCCAAAATGTCATAGCTAAATAGGTGTTTAAAAAAATTAAACTTTGAAGTTATAACTCTCAACTCTTCTCTATTCAGCAACAAAAAAAAACAGTATGCTAGTGTACTCGTACACCTATGTTTATCTCACTAATTACATAAAATAATGAACCTTCCCCAACATCTCTTCTTAACTATAAATGACAATGACGAAAACATAACCACATAAACTGAGATGTAGTTACACAGCTTTAGCATTCCTTGTAGATGTCCTTTTGCCCTAATAGATAGTATTAGTTGGTACAAGGCGGGTGACAGGCAAATTTGCAAGCAATTTCGAGGGGACGTGACAATAATGATAACGTTCCGGGTTTAAATTGGAAATTGTGTTGTACTATCCTGCTATTATCTAGGACGTATCAACACTGAATTGATCAAAGGCTTAAGAATATACTTGGCTATCAAGATGGAGTTAAGAGAGTGACGAAGGAAGATATATAACTATCTCCATCTAAAGGTTGTCTGGTAGAGATCGCTATTAGCGATAAGACCGCCCATTGTACTCTATTTTTAAGCCATGATCTGTTCCAATTAATTTTATTTAATGGTGTACAATCAACAACTGTCTATTTCTTTGAATAAGTAGTAAGAATGACACCGAAAGTTTATCGTTTTTTTTTAGTAAGTGCAAATCTTAGGGTAGGTTAGAGAGGGTAAATAAGACTCATGGTAAATAGGCTGCATAATAATAATAACTTGATCGAAAAAGAAAGGCACGAAATACAAAAACGTTACTTTGCTAACTTGGGATGGCTCCGGCTGCTTTTTGTTTCGTAATATCTAATATCTATAAACAAGAGTAAAGTGCAGATGGACCATGTTTTTCTTTGTAGCCTACTGTGTATGTAAAAAAAAAAGAATATTACGTGAAGTCATATATTTTGTATTTTAGTCTGGGATTTGGTCTGGGATATTTTAATATTTATTATATCTTTTACAAATAGACACAAAATGGCCTCCTATGACATCGCTCGAATCAGATAACCTATAGTCCGGTGACCCTCAACTTAAATAGGGAACGATTCAGCGCAAACATCGCAGTAAAGCTGTTCAGCCGAAAACACATTATGACTGTGATTACATACTGTTTTATTACCTACATACGTTAGAGCATTCGAGATTTATTTAACATTCGAAGCGGACAAACAAGCTGACTGCTGATTTAACCATAAATAGTTATTGTTAAGAGCAAACTTAGTGCCCAATATCATAGTGTTTTTAACGCCTAAAGCATGTAAAATTTGTACTATAAATTACTTGGTGCTCCTATTTTGATCATAATTCATAATTATGATTTTTTTGGTTTCTTTTATTGGCCAGAATAACTTGAACTGTAGTAAGACAGTACTTACGTACTGTCGGTTATACCTCTGGACGATGCAAGCGTATTCAATCATATACATCCGCCCAATATACATCATTGGTTATTAAGAGATGAAAGATCACGACTGGTCTAAGACACTCGAAAGCCTTAATAAATGGCTATGATAATAAAGTATCCAAAGTACTTCTGGAGCTCAAAAGACACAAAACCGGTGCAGTAACAAGAGTCCTCACCGGACACTGCAAACTGAACAAACATATGTTCAACCTAAAGTTGGACGAGAAAACGTAAAAAAAGTACTATTCCCGAGGGATAGTCAATTGATTCACAAAATCTATATTAACGTGAGCGAAACCGCGTGCGAAAGCTATTCAACATATAAATCAAACATACATACATATCTATAACACGAAACCACTCACAAACCTCTGTAAATGTCTTTCAATGGAAGCGGAACGGAATGGATTTGGCATACATAATTAAAGAGACATTTTCATTTACCTACACTGATCTGAGGTGTTCGAATTATGTGCTCTTCGTTATATATTTATATAATAGGTAATGGATAAAAATTGTGCTCAATGTTAGAATCTACAAAGAATAGGTAGGTACTAAAAGCCTTGTCTTAACTAGACCTTCACTGCCTTTTAAAATAAAAACCTTTATAACATGTGCGAATTATATAACGTTTCATATATTTCGATTAAAATATTTATAAATACATTAACTGTGAGTCACAGTACATACAGTACAATCAGTACACACAGTACATATAGTGAGTAACTCAGTAAAATATGCAAACTTTTTTAATGCATTAATAGGTACTCTTTTTTACAAGTACAGTCAGCGTCCGATACTGATACTACTTCTGACTAATTTATCAATTAAAATAATAACGAATAATATTCACACGTCCAAAGTGTCCAAAATTTTAGGACAATAACTGAAATAAATGATTATATTTCCTCAAAACCAATGGGATAACATATTTTTGTTTATAGTCCGCCTTTAGGAACGTAGGCATGTGCCTGCACATCGCTTAGTTAGAAGGTTACCCAAAGGGGGTGTCCGATCGTTTATGGGCAGGCGTTAAAAGGGGAACAAGATATGCTTACCATAACTGTTCTACTTTTGACGCTGAGTGTACATAATAAAAGTGAATAATAATAAGGAAGTGATAAAAAAATTGTAACCATGTTTATAACTCTTCATGTTTTTAGAACTTTGTCGAAAGTGGTAATGCATGCGTTTATATGCAACAATAATCACTTACAATTACGGCTCTCTTGTGCCTATTTTCGGAATCATATTGTATTAAAAACATAGTTTAAAACTATAAAAATATTTTACATATAGAACCCTAAAAACTAAACATTCACTACTTACTTTAAACTTGGCGGTAAAAAAGCATCATATTCATAAAAGAATATGTCTTCACTTGGGACTGGAAAATGCCGAAACCTTGGTCCTTTTGTCAGCGGGAAGCGGATATTTTTTATTATATTTTAATGGACGTAGGGGGCAGTTCAAAGTTAAAACAAACGAAGAAAGACTGGCCTGTTGGTCTAGTGGTTAGTGACCCTGACTGCTAAGCCAGAGGTCGTGGGTTCGATTCCCACCCAGGACAAATAATTGTATGATGAGCACGATCATTTGTTCTGTGTCTGGGTGTAATTTATCTATAATATGTATGTATTTAGAAATATATAAGTATGTTTATCAGCAGTATGGTTACCACAGTACAGGCTCTGCCAAGTTTGGGATCAGACGGCCGTGTGTGAGATGTGTGGAGTTATTATTATTATATTATTATTAAAATAAATATCAGCTAATCTAAATCAGTCTACAAGTAGCAAAACTTAATATTGAAAAGTTTATATATTTATTTTTTATATTATATGTGATTATACATTTATGTATGTGAGATTGTAACGTAATGCCGAGACTATTAATTAACTAAGGGGGCACGAACTTCTCGTCAATAGCCTGACCTTCTCTGACCTTCTCGAGATGTCCTTAAATTGTCTTCCCTTCTTGTCTACCTTTCCCTGCCAATATACTCCCAATTTTCTCATCTTTGTTTTCCCAAGTGCCTGGTTGATAGCAATAGGCTTGCTCTCAATTACCTGAGTGAGACTAAATTATAGTTGGTTAAAAGTGGGTAATTAATACGCTAGACGCTACCACTACCCTTTGGGGATTATGTATATCATTAATTGTTTCTCAACTTTTTAAACAATGATAATTTGCTAGTTCGTAACATGTCTTAGTAAAATCATAAGTAATAGACATCTTCATAAGTAAAATGGAAATTTTACATTCTTATGAATTATTACTAAAGTGTACAGTCGAGTCCATGACCTAGACAGCTTCCAAGAAGTTGAGAATCATTTTGAAGGTCCGGCGGTACTTCTGCTCTGAACAGATACTAAATCTCTATGCAACACAAGTTCGATCTTGCATGGACTACTCCAGTCACCTTTGGGATGGCTCTGCTAAGTACTAACTAAAAGCTCTGGACTCTTTTAACCTTTTAACTCCTTTAACCCGTCTAAGAGCCCGTAAACTTATAAACAGCGATGTGCTCACGAATAAGGAACTACACAGTCTGGAGCGTCGTTGTAAAATCGCCTGCTTATCGGTGTTTTATACACATGCACTCTGGTTAATGTGCCAAAGCTACGTCAAATTAATTAAGCCCTCACAATTCTTTCAACGGACTACTAGAGATGTTTTTTTATGTTATAGGGGGCAAACGAGCAGACGGGTCACCTGATGGTAAATGACTATCACCGCCCATGGGCAACTGTAACTCAAGAGTCACAAGTGCGTTGCCGCCCTTTAAGATGGGAGTAGGGGAAGAGGGGGAGGGGACGGAGAGTTAGAATAGGGGAGAGTGGGATTAAAGGGAAGGAAAGGAGGTGAATAGGGGAGAGGGAAGGGTTAGGGCCTCCGGTAACAACTTTTACGCGGCGAAAAGCAATAGAAACATTGTTTCACTGCCGGTTTTCTGTGAAGCAGTTGCAGAGACCATGGGAAGAGCCATGCTTCGGCACGTATGGGCCGGCTCGACTCCGCTCGATACCACGGCCTCACAGAAAACCGGCAGTGAAGCAATGCTTGCATTGCATTTCGTCGCGTGAGTGAGGTTGCCGGAGGCCCTAACTCTTCCCTCTCCCCTATTCCCGTCCTTTCCCTCTCCCCCTCTCCCCTCATCCCACTCTTCCCCCCTCCCCTCTTCTCCTACTCCCACCTTAAAGGGCGGCAACGCACTTGTGACTCTTGAGTTGCAGGTGCCCATGGGCGGCGGCAATTATTTACCATCAGGTGACCCGTCTGCTCGTTTGCCCCCTATACCATAAAAAAAAGAGACATACCATGTTCGTCCTACTCGTCGCTGTCCATCAAGTAAGGTAGAAAACAAACGCCTATTCCATTACTCAATAAAAAAATAACTTAAATAACTTAAAACATTTTTTTAAGATGTTTTTATTTGAAATAAAAAAACGATGTAGTCTTTTCTAGATTTATGGGCGATCTATAAGATTATCCACTGTCTAGAGACGCCACGTGATTACATCATCCGCCTGTCGCTTACACTCGCACAAATACCTCACATCACAGTAACGGCACCATTACATGACAAGCTCGTAACAACATCAGCTTTCTAATCTTGAAGTCTCATGCGATGACTTCGAAGCATGGTTATGTTAAGAATAGAAGACTGTTTTGTGGGTGATATGTGATTTTGTAGTATGGAATTTTAGTAATAAGTACATGAGTTGGAATACCAACTTTAGGACCATGGTTATTACTGAAGGCTGAAGTTATAAAACATTTTAATATTATTTATTAACCAACGATTGTAAAAGAAAATAAATAATTGTTAATATTAGTTCTAAACCGTGTAAACTTACTTAAATACATTTTTCATAAAAACCTACTTATTATTTTTCATAAAAAAATCTGTGTAGGTATACTCTATTTCTAAAAGTGACCAGAACAGACCAATGCAAATATACCTATTCATGTTAACAACAATCTCACCACTATTACTGTAAACTATCAATTTCACTAAAAAAACAGTAACTGCTTGTTCGTACCTCAAATTAGTGATCGTTCTCAACTTAAATTGAATGCCTAGTCTTTTTATCATCCCACCATTGTAAGACTGACCAATAGCGTGTCGTTACCGGTATAAGTAATCATAATAATGTCTGTTAACTTATTTTTATTAAACAGTGAACTGTTTTATCATCTATAGTATAGTTTGTATATATTTTTAATAAAATAAATACGAATTTTTGAGGTGGCAACAACATTCATGCATACAAATATTTACACTAAACGGAAATCGAACTTGACGTCCCATTCGAATGCTCTTTCGCCTCGCCACTGAAGTCGCTAATTAAAAACAGAAATTACTAGCAACCCGCCTCGGCTTCGCACGGGTAGCAGAGACATCTTCAACAATCATCATGATATTTCAACCAATTTACACAAAATCTTAAGAAATTATACACCTAAATTTCCTCACGAATCACTCTGTCTATTGGTGAAAACCGCATAAAAATCCGTTTAGTAGTTTTTGAGTTAATCGCGAACGGACAGACGGACAGACAGACAGCCGCGGCGGGGGACTTTGTTTTATAATATGTAGTGATTATAAATTCCATCTGGTGACCTAACTGGAATCCTTTTTACTCTTAAAAAAGGCACTGTTACAAAGAGATAATCCCGTTCTCGTCCAAAATTTACACCTTTAAATATAAAACCCTTTTTAAAAGCCTATCTGTTAGCCATACCCTTGTTACCGGAGCAAAAGTATTACGAAAGCGGTATTTGGGAATATTGAAACCGAATATGATTTATAGTAACCACTTTCGCAAAGTCTAATTGTTCTAACAAACAATAAATATCACATAACAAATACTGTTTGTAGAGAGATTCATAGATTTAACACCAAATTTATTTTCTCTGTGTAATAATAATTCCTGGGATATATTACACATGGGTGTCTAGACTAGACCAAAGTTAATTTTGGAGAAGCATTATTATTGTAGCTTAATTTTTTTTAAATATTTTTAATATATATATTTATGGAATTATGTATTCGTAGTTCGATTTATTTTTAAATATAATCCTTCACACAGTAATGTTTTAAAGTGTTATAGGTAATACCCGTTAGATTAATTTATGGCAACCAATTCCACCTCACAGAAAACCGGCAGTGGAGCAATATTTGTATTGTTTTTCGCCGAGTGAATGGGGTTACCATCGGCCCTAATTCTTCCCCTCTCCCTCCCTCACCCCCTCTTCCCCCTTCAGCTACTCTCACCTTAAAGGCCGGCAACGCACTTGCGACTCTTGAGTTGCAGGTGCCCATGGGCAGCGGTAGTCACCATCAGGTGACCCGTCTGCTCGTTTGCCCTCTATAAAATGAAAAAACTAAACTTGTTGGCACCGACTTCAAACAGAACAGTAGGTACCTGGTGCCTTTATAATATTACCTATTATTTTAAAAGTAAGTTTGATATCGATTAATTATTTATCACTGCTCAGTGCCCTTTCTTAGTGCTTTTTGAAGTCGGAATTAACTTTTTTAGTCTTTATTCAATTGCCATATACTGACTAATAATAGAAGATAAATTGTTAGTATTTAAATACATATAAAGTGAAGATTTAACATCATTAGAGGGATCTGACTTAACGGCAACAGCCAGTGCGACACTGCCCAATCCATCATAGTTGGCAAAATGTGGGTGTTTAATATATCTTTGCCTTCCCCTTCGGGGATACATGCGTCAGTGTATGTATGTGTATATTAGTCGAGCCGTGCGCTTTTTACCAACATAATATAATTAAAATAATCCAGGCCCGCAGAGGTAGATTTCGTGTTTTTTTATTTTATTTGAAAATCTACCCCCCCCCCCTCCTCCCCTTTGGGGGAATATCCCCCATTTACGAACTTAACCTTTTTGATCTGTTGATTTGTCGTCAAAGTTTAAAAGCAATCGGTGCATAATTGCGACCTCTATCGTGCCGGTAAAATTGAGGTACATACATATATACATAAATATATATATATCTAAACTTTTTAACTGGCGGTTGTTTTGGGGTCTAGGGATCATAACTAGACCTCCTGTGAAGATTTTTTTGGAAATCTCGCAACTGGTACAAAACCAATAGGTAGAATTTCTTCAAAATCTACCTAAAATGGACTGGGAATATCTTATCGAAGAAAGTTAAGAAATTTGCTTTTAAACCATTTAAATTAAACACTTATTATGTGTATAATATTACATAGACGTGTGCTCTATAGCTATATTGTGCTGTAGCTTCACAACGCAACAGTTTCAACTGTTCTCAATATCACTCCCAAGGGTAAAATGCACGGAGCTGAAATTTGTATTGGCAAGCGAAGCCGCATTATTGGTGACTTGCCACAACTCCATTAGTGGTGAACAATCTTATCTAATATTACAAATGAGAATGTGAGTCTTTTTTTTTGTTTATTTTGTTACGCTTTCAAACTCACGAATTTTTGCAGTTCATGTTATCGGGGTACATAAAAGCACATGTTTTATGGAGAAATAACCGGAAAAATGCAAGTCCGACTCGCGCACTGAGGGTTCCGTAAGCAAACATACTTGTATGTGGACTATGTAGATAGTTCGTCCATCTCGGGAATCGATCCTAGAAGGTATTCGCCCGTTATTCCGATTAACAAACTTATATTCATCGATGCATATAATCTCTTCTATACATCGATGTACGTAACAGTAAATTTTCCAACAAAAAATAAAGTTTGTAATAGCCAATAATATTTTATTAAGTATACTTATTTTAACAACAAATTAACGACTTGTTGATTTTTTCCTTTACTTGTGCTGTAAGACCTTACCTATTGTCAAATTTCATGACTCTATTTTAATAGGAAGTACCCTATAGGTTTTGGTTTTTGAAGAATGAAACCCTAAACAATACTGTCCCCGAGGGTTACTTAATTTATTGATAAAACCTGTATTAACGCGAGCGAAACTGAATATATATCTGGAATACACCTTTCAAATGGTAAAAGTTTTTTAAATAAAATTTATTTTCTTTCTTCATAACATTCATCTTCATTAAAATAAAATGTATGGTAAAGAAGTCACGCTATCTGTTAATCTTGCGATGCTTGCGTGTCTGAAGACGATGTATTTGTCCGTTTGTAGGTTTACGTTAAACGTTAATTGAATTGACTACATCCACATACAGTAATACATACCTCAACGCCATCTAGCGAAGACCAAAGCCAAACGAATGACCACGGGCATTAGACTGAAACTATCATCCTATTTATCTAATACATCCTCTTCCTTGCACAATAATTTATCGAGTCTATAAATATACCCGGTTGAATAAATCACTGTACGTGTCAAAGTCTGGACCCCCGCGGTGCGAGCGTCAAATCGGTCATCTTATCCGGATAGTTACTTTTGTAATCCGATTACTCGGGTAATCCTATTGGGTGTGCTTCAATAGATTCGAGTGAACAGTTGTAGTGAAAAGTATATTAAACGGGTCTTTTGTAAATAAAAAATGATTTTCTTAATTTATTATTTCGACCCACTGGACTTTCCCACTAGTGGGTGGAGGGGTAACTCATGATAACCCATTCACCCACCAGTGGGTGTTTGTGTTTATCCCTCGTGCCACTGGTGGGTGGACCGGTAATTGACGTTTACCCTTCCATCGACTGAGCTAGTGTTTGAATAAGTAAGCATTGTCATCGATAACTAAATTAATTAATTAATGTAATTTATCTATAATATGTATGTATTTAGAAATATATAAGTATGTTTATCAGCAGTCTGGTTACCATAGTACAGGCTCTGCCTAGTTTGGGATCAGACGGCCGTGTGTGAGATATGTGAAGTTATTATTATTATTATTATTAAAAACGTTGAGGCCAAGAAATAAAACTACTGGCTTGAGCAAACAAAGATAAATAGACAAAAATAAGACTGAATACGTATATAGTATATTATTTGACTTAATAACAACCAATGTTCCGGAGTTCAATCCTAAAGTCGTTTATGCTGACTTAGAACTACCGATAACAAATGCTCTCGTATGTTATTTTCCTGATTTAACTGTACTAAGGTGTTATTATCACTACACACAAAGCCTTGTGCGAAAATCACAACTTTTAGCTTTAAACATAAAAAAATTATGTCGACTAGTGAGTTTATGTTGCGCTACCTCTGTTGCCACACGACACTATAAACGAAGGTTTGGGAATACATAAATAATGAATATAGTAAAGTAGAAAACAAAAATGTGAGAACCTTTATTAGATACTTCAAAAATTATTATTTACGAGAAAAATTTATAAAAGAGTGGTGCATTTATAACAGACAAAATCGAACAAATAAATTTCTGAGAGCTGGAAAGCCAGAATAAGTAAGAAAATCAACAAAAATTATGTAACGATACCAAAAGTACTACATGTCATTTTTTTTTAAACATAAACCATATTAACAAATGAAAGAAAATCTTGTTATAAGCTACGCGACGATCAGATTTTGAATGCCCGAATGCAGCTTGTAAATGGAGATTTTTTGGAAAAAATTCTTTAGGTTAATTCTAATAGGCTTGCATAAACATGCTAATATAAACAGGCGAAAAGTACCTAACCCGTCGCCAAGCGTGAGTTTTTTTTTCATGTTTCCATGTGTTATTTTTATGTTTTTACATACACTGAAAGTTCGGCACTCCTGGCCGCTCATAAATGATTGATTTTCGAATGTAATTTTTTTTAAATGAGCGGGAAGCACCTCATTTAAGAACCGTAAGGCGTTGGTATGCAGAATTTGAATTCGTGAAGGTCGGCCTTCAACTGCCATCACTGAGGAAAATGTGGCTACTGTGGCAAGATTTTCAATGTACCTACAGTTGTAACATTTTCGATGAGATTAATATTACTCTGTGTTAATTGTTAAATATTTCTAAGTTAATTTGCTTCTTATAAAGTAAATTAATAAATATATTTATAAATATATTAATAAATATATAATTAATAAATATAAAGTAAATATAAAGTAAATTTGTTTAGTTAAATTCTTCTTTATTTTTCTCTAACTTTCATATTTAAAAACCATTTATTTATCGATGATATTACTTGTTTTTGTAAACCCTAGTCCAGTAGGTGGAGAGGTTAAAATGAATTACCTGTCCACCCACCAGCGGGTGGAAGGGTAAATAGAAATTACCTATCCGCCCACCAGTGCGTGGATGGGTAATCATGAATTACCACTCCACCCACCAGTGGGAAAGCCGAGTGGGTGGACGGGTCGGGACCCATTGTTTTTCATAAACAAAGCTACAATGAAAATCATAGGAATTAACAAAATTAACATCAGTAGCATGAAGAATATTGTAGCCCTCAATACTGATCACAGTTTCACTCATCATCATCATCTGTCTACCCTTGTCCCAATTTTATTTGGGGTCGGTGCAATATGTTTTATTCTTCCATTCCACTCGTTCGTGATTTCACCGCTTACTCCCTGTCTCTAGCCATGTCTTCTTTTACACAGTCCATCCATCTTTTCTTTGGTCGTCCTCTTATCTTGTACCCGTCAACGTCCATACATAAAACTCTTTTCACCACATTTTGCTCATCCCTCCACATCACACGTCAATACCACGATAACCTATTGCTCCTCCGCTTTTCATCCACTGGTGCTACTTACCGTACCGCAAAGTTTAACTAAAGATATTAAAATAAATAGATACCTAATCTAATGTCGTACAGTAAGATTATAACTGCGTTTTTCAAGAAACTTATTGCCTCACACTACCAATCTGAGGAACGAATTGATGCGTGCGGTATTTCCGGACCGATACGACCTTCAAACCTTCAAGAAAAGGGCCTACTTCTACCTCAAAGGCCGGCAACGCACTTGTGACTCTTGAGTTGCACATGTTCATGTCCATAGGCGGTGGTAGTCACTTAGCTGACGCTAAGTGACTACCTACCTACCTAAGGTCTGCTCGAAATACCTAAAACAAAAATTTGTTTTAATTATTATTGTTTATAAGTGATGCTACTGAAGAATGTTATTAATATAAATGATTTAGAATACTAAGACGTCATGCTGTGTGCAAATATTTTATAACAATTTTTAAAAAATATCCATGAAACTTTTGACTCAGTATTCAGGTCGAAATATACTGCGTTTAGCGTCTCACTTTAATGGTCACCCGGGAGACAGCTGTAAGGAGTAAAAGCGAAGTTTTAAACTACAAAAGCTGAAGAGTGATAACATAGAACGCGGTATCTAAATATCTCCAAAACAGATAAGTGAAGCCTTTAAGAACACAATGAGTTGTACACTCATGGAAGGGAAACGCAATTTCGTCACATATTTTATACTATAGTCAGACATTAAATATTTATTGTCTGTACTTTAGATGTCATAGCTAAGACTAGATATATATACGTGCATAGGTACCAAACTTACACAAAATTATTTAGTACTAAGCTCTTAATGTGTATATAGTGTAATCCCACTAATATTATAAATGTGAAAGTTTGGATGGATGGATGGATGGATGGATGGACCTTTGTTACTCTTTCAGGCCAAAAGTACTGAACCGATTGCGATGAAACTTAGTATGTAGATAGCTGGAGACCTGGATTAACATATAGGCTACTTTTTATCCCGATATTCCCACGGGATTTTCCTTTCAATATTCACCCAATTTTCCCATGGGCTTGCCCTCTATTACGTGTGTGATTTTTTTCATTCCGTTACTAAGAAAATCCATATAAACTAACTTCGAAAACGAAGTTGTAAACAGATAGTGTTTTTAAAATTATTATTGTAATTGCATGATAGTCATGCCCTTTCAATGGTTTAATTAGAGGTTCCTTTTTCGAATGCACCCTGTTTAAGAGAAAAAACCTACAAAAATGCTGATGATAGAACGAAATGGCTTGAAATTCAAACAATTTTATTACGTACAGCTTTCAAACTTTAACTGTTTGTTAATCTCCATATAATTCCTTGAAGGTTTTCTATATCCATGAAATCAAAAAACATGGATATAAATTAATTGCAGGAACGATTGAAGAAATTTTTTCATACCTATATATTTGAAAATGCAGCTTCAAACTCTTTCAAGGTGCTATTGCGCTATTTGTGCAATTTGAAACTCTTTGAAATAAAATGAAGTAAATTCTGAAAGTTATGAAAATATTCAGAAAATATTCATTCAATAAAAATTCCAGGAGGCAAATATACGTTCAATATGTAGGCTTTCACCTGTGTAATGGTAGCAAGATAAAATTATTTACGAGGTAATCATTTCGAAAATGTATATTTCAATCTAAATTTAAACATAATTATGCTGACGGGAATCGACGAGATCACATATTTAAAAGGAATTACATTTTTACAGGTTTGATAAATTACTAACGAAATTACTAATATAAACAATTTATGTGTCTATGTACAAACCTTGAAGTGACAATTTGTAAGCAAAACTAGCGCTTTACATATTTGCCTAAATTGTATTTCTCATAGCAATATGTGTAAAATTATGTATGTAGGTATGTATGTACTGTGGTGAGTAAACTAAGATAATCTTGAAAATGCTTCATAATAATATCGAATAAAAAAATGTGAAGTTGTGTGTAAAACCTTAAAATGTATGCATTTGAAATATTAAAATAATAATAATAATAACTGGACACACCTCACACACGGTCGGTCGTCTGATCGCAAACTAGGTAGAGCCTGCTGTAGTATAGTAACTAGACTGCTAATAAACATATTTATATATTATTAAAAAAAGATTATAGATAAGTTACACCCAGACACAATAAGTGACCACTCACACACAGGTGGAAATTTAACCCACGACCTCTGGCAACTAACCACTCACCAAGTGAAACAAGCTTAATTACCGGATCTGAAAATTACTCGTATTTTTTTCCTAAATCATCGTAATCATTCGTAATCATTACTAATGTACATGTTAGTACCATGTCATGCTGTTTAGAATACACAGCTTTCTAAGGGCAGCGTGATGAAATATATACATAATTATTTGTCCTAACTGACTGATTCATCAACGCATAGCCTAAACCGCTGGGGTTAAAAACTTGAAACTTAGTAATCTTCCACTAAGAAAGAATTTTTGAAAAATTCTAATATAACTATGAAATAAGGGATAAACGGTTGTATGAAAGTCCGTTATTTTGAAAGACAAAAATTCTATATTTCTAGTTAGAAATAAATGCACCTGTACATCGACGTTTTTTTAACTTTTAACCTTTCTCGATCATCGCGCTATCAATTACAAAAAGGAATTTTTAACTCTGACTTATAGAGTTAAAGATAGGCTTAAAACTTGAGCTTTATATACATATTTTATAAACTAATGTATATAAGTATAGTTTTTTGTCTATCAGTACCAAATAACATTGTTCCGAACACAATCTCAAAACATCTGGCGAACGCATTAACTTATAGGTAGGTAATAAAATATTTCTGCTTTTAGGTATGCTATATACCTTTGAATTGCTGACGTTTTGACCGTAGTGGCAGACTGATCAGTCAGTCTGTCACCTCAGGAGTGCACGCCCTCCGTCGTCGAATCAGTGAAGTGTTTATTACGCATCTATCCGCACACTTTCGATCGTGATATTCAATGGTTAATATCTAATATCTATTAGTTACGTGATCGCATTAACTCCCGTAAACATAATTATATGTCATGGAAAGCAAAACTTTAAAAGTTAATAATTATAGTCTTGTAAAACTTGAAAAAAAAAAAACACGTTAGTGGCGAACCGAATTAAAAAGTAAAAAACAGTTTCACTATCCCCGTCCTGGCTTCATCATCAGACCATGGTTACCAAACCCAATCTGTTGGACTCAAAATAAAAAGTTTTAGTTTGAAAATTAGAAGTAGGTTAAAAATTTACTGTCTTACTACAAAACCGTGTTTAACACATGTTTAGTTAGACGCTGCCTAACTCGATGCGTGTTCTATACAATATAGTAACCCTAGGAAACGTTTCGTTACCTAAATAACTGATTTGAGAAACAAATACATTTTATTATGAATGAAAAATTAAAATAGGCAGTCACAGGATAGCCGACAGATGTGAAAACTTAAAACGACGTATCACATTAGTATGAACGTGACGTACATAACTAATATAAGCACTTACTACACACACCTCACAATGTAAACCAAGCGGCAGCAGACGAGGAGTGAACAGTGCGACTAAGGTGGCTGGCGGCTACAGTGCTGACGCAAGTTGCGTCCCAAATTAAGCTCTAAAGTCAGCCCGTCCGGCCTCTTACCATCCGACCTGCTTAGACCCGGAGGCTCAAGCACGCAGGGAACGTTCGCCGATACAAGGGCCCTGCGGACGATATCGTTAAGAGCGTGGTGTCTCGGAAACCTTCCAGTGCACCGCCGACAACTCAAAGCGTGATGGCCATTCGCTTCCACCATGGAACCGCAGGTGCACATATGGGGTTCACACACCTTACAGCCCAGACGGAAAGCCACCGCCACACGTAGAGAGTCGTTGTCGAGCAGGGTGCCCAGGTGAGGCAAAGGTAACGCCTGTAACTACGCTCCAGATTCAGGTTGCGATACAGCCCGTAATCTAGCCTTATCGGCCCCCGTAGCACCCTCTAATAACTGATCCTGGAGTCGCTTCACCCCCACCTCATCCCATGCCCGCTGAAGGTGCATTGATTCATTGATTCAGGGATCGGCGCACCTGGGTTGATTGCAGACCAAGCTGACAAAGCATCTGACACAAAAGGCATGCACCCCCCGTCACCATTACAATTAAGTAAAATAGTAACAAGGTTTGCAACCCCGTGCGCAGACGCCAGAGAAGCTGGCAGACCCACATCACGTGTACAACGCACCCCGAGACCACCACATCGGATTGGCAGAGTCGCTTGACTCCACCACCGATTTTAAGGCATCGTCGAAGGAGGAAACTTCCTCGGGACAGAGCCAAGTTGGGGTGGTCCGCAATAAGTAAGTGACCTTCGGGAGAGCAAAGCACATGCGTAACAAGATAATCGCAACGTGCGCGGAAAGACCTTCTAAGCGTTCGTGAACTGTAAGGAGAAGCTGCTTTCGAGTAATGATAACCTCAGGAACTGCAGAGAGAAATATTGGGGATCCTAAAAGGTTGAAGTCTGAAAAAGAAAGTTCCTTGAGGCCAGGGAGAATAGAATTAAAGTGACAAAAGTGTGTTCGAGACTCAGTGCTGCAGGAGAAGAACTCGCACTTCGAGGGATTCACCTCCAGACCCAAGTTTCTGAGGCTGGGGATTAAGGCCTCCAGATCCTGTAACACGTCTACCGGTTTACCCCCAATAGTGCCATCGTCCAGGTACCAGACGTTAAGAGCAGATTTGAGATCATGAGATCACGGATCGCCTTATGAATAGCCAGGCTAAACCCAAGCGGACCGATTGAATCTCCCTGCTGGGCTCCCACTTTTGAAAGGATGAGATTGTTGTCCAAGAAAAGGTTGGAGGGAAGTCTGTAGACTTGATGAAGAAAAGGGAAGAGAGATGGAATTTTTTCCTTGACGTCACTTAACAGAACGTCTCTCTCCAAGGTGTTAAACGCGTTGCAAATATCCTTTTCCGTCCTGTTCCTCGAGTCCATGACGAACGCCTGTGTGGCGTGGATGGCGGCCTCGCAACCTAGGCGTGCCCCAAAGCCCAATTGGTGTTTCTATAGGTATCCGGCCATATCCTCTTTGAGGGCGCGGCATGCCAATTTGGCAATCAAGCTTCTAAAAACACTACCGACCGCTATTGGTCTTAAACCGCCATCTTTTTTGGCCAAAGCAAAGAGGGAGGCCCCGTACAGACACATAAGGGGGTTCAATTGACCACTGAGTAAAAAGTTCACCAGTCTGGTTAAGCATCCCAAGAGGCGCCGACCGTTCTCTCCCACTGACACAGACGTCAACTCTTTAAGGTGCCCTGGCCGGATTCCGTCTAAGCCTGCCGCCGAACCAACATAAAAGGAACCAAGCGCCGAAATCACGTCCTCTACAGTGACTGTCGCCACAGTAAATGGTAAACCCGGATCAGAAGGAAAACTGAGCGGACGTGAAGGACCCGAATGCTTAAGTTCTAAAGCAGCCAGCTGTAAGCTGTGCGAAGGGATCGTCAGACATCAAAAGGCAGACGGTGCCTCTCAAAACACTCTCAAAAACCTTCGATTCAATATTTTTCTTAATAGATCGAGAACCAGTGACCGCCGCCGGCGACGCAGATACTTCAATATCATCGTAATGACCAGACCACAAAACGTTGGCTTTAACTTTTGATGTCACGTTCCCAGGCGATTCCCTTGTAGGCAATCTCAAAGTTGTATACGCGAAAGAAAGAAGAGCGCCCCACTCATCTACACCATTGTAAGTAACACATGAGTCTACAATATCGCACAGCTTACCGGCCGCCTGATTTCGGGCACCTTTAGGGATGTGCCGGAGTACTGGTATACTTCCTTTAAAAGAAGCGAGCCTGTCTAGAAAACTCTGAGCAGGTGGTGGAGCTGGCGGCCCCTGTCCCGCAGATGTAGCGGTATTCGTGTCGATTGGAGAAACCAGCGAGACCACATCCGAATTTAGCACACGTTTGTGCATGCGCCCAATATGCACCTTCAGCCCACGTGCGGAGAAAACACGGGACGACCCCGGGCAGTGAGGACAAGTTAATTGTGTAGGCATTACACTCATATTGGCCAGTAATCAGAAATCCTAATTATTTTTAACACAATCAATAAATTACTTTTGAAACCAAAAATTAAAAATTAAAACAAACAAACAAAATAAATAATAATAATAGCTAAAATTATTAATCCAATTCAATTCGATTCAATTATACAAAATATAAAATGTCAGAAAGAAAAAAAAAAGAAGAAGAAAACTGATCATATAAATAACCAATAAACATATGGAAATGCGCTATATCAAAAAAATAATAAATTTGAAAAATGAAATTACAAATTAAATTAAATTAAGACGCGGGTTCTAACAATCGTTGTTAAGAACGCAAAAATAAAAGAAGCTAAAGAATAAATAAAAAATAATAATAATTACAATTTTCACTCAATAAATAATTAAAATTATTAATTTAATTCAAATGGTCAGTCAAAATGCAAGTAAGTACCTACCTGTAAGTAAAAAATTATAATCCAAATTTAAGATGTCAAAAACTTTAAACTGACCATTCATATAAATTATCAATTAACATATGGAACTACGCCACATCAATAAATTAATAATTAAATTACAAATAAAAATAAATAATTTAGAAGCGGGTTCTGAGAATCTTTGTTGAGAACGTAAAAATAAAAGAAACTTAACAATAAATTATAAATAATAATAATTATAATTTTCACTCAATAAATAATTTTTTTTTTTAAATTCAATTCAACTGGTCATGCCTTGCTTGGGCACGTATGGGCCGGCTCGACTCCGCTCGATACCACGGCCTCACAGAAAACCGGCAGTGAAACAATGCTTGCATTGCTTTTCGCCGCGTGAGTGAGGTTACCGGAGGCCCTAACCCTTCCCTCTCCCCTATTCCCATCCTTCCCCTCTCCCCCCACTTCTCTCCTCTAATCCCCCTCTCCCGTCTTCCCGCTCTTCCCCCTCTTCCCCTCTTCCCCTATTCCGACTTTAAAAGGCGGCAACGCACTCGTGACTCTTGAGTTACAGGTGCCAATGGGCGGCGGTGGTCATTTACCATCAGGTGACCGTCGTTCGCTCGTTTTCCCCCTATACCATAAAAAAAAAAACTTTTAATAATCGTCGTTGAGAACGCGCCCCGCGTTTTATCCAAGTGTCTGGATGCCTAGTCAGGACCCAGCGCCCTCTGTGGATTCTAGCCGAAACACGAACTAATCATGGGAGTCACAAATCTTCCTTATTCATCAATATAATATCAAAATTGCTGCAACAGGACGCGATTTACAGATGCGCAGGATATTGCAAAGCTTGATACGCAGCCAAGTAGGCACCGGAAGCATAGATGGCGCCAATTGCGCGATCAGGTAAGGATTTTTTTTTATTTTTGTGAATTGCAAAACCCTTCGTTTTCACAAAAAAAACCGCACTGTCACTTTGGCACTTTCCACAGATTTTCTTGAACACCAAGAAACGTAGATTTTTTTGGTGAATCAGTCGACGATAACTTTGTTTGTATTTCATCTGTGACTGTTGTGATCGAAAACTTCTTCAAGATGTTGAATATTTTCAAGCTGGTTTCTGCCAGGTATGGCGAGATAACACTGGATCGTCACCGTAACCAGATCTTCGTACTTTATTGAGATTACCGAAGAACAAAGCCAAAAGAACTAATTAAAATTAAAATAAAACACGGAGGCATAAACAGTCGCGGGGCCGACTACCCGCAAAAAAAAAAACTTAAATTAAAATAAAATAAAAACTAAATTAATAATGACAATTATTACATATTAATTGAATATACTAAACACAGCGACACAACAGCGAAGAGCAGCTGACTGTATCTTTCTCGCTGGACGGTCTTGAGTTCACCCGATCGAGCCTTTCACCTCAGAGCGTGACGGATCAGCCTAACTTAACTACCTACGAAAAAATGGTTGTTCAGTGCGCCAAAAGAAGTTTTCACTTCAAAAAGTTTTAATTTAATAAAAATCTACATTAAATAACCATATTCAATATAGAACACGCATCGAATTAGGCAGCGTCTAACTAAACATGTGTTAAACAAGGTTTTGTAGTAAGACAGACATAGTATAACAGCAGATAAGCCATGTGCTTTTGCGATACTAGCGAGAATTCCGATATGTCCCTCCGTGAAATTCATTCTCAACGTGCTCTTGAAACACATCTATCTCGTATAGTAAAAGATACGGCGTCCACCTTCGTATGGAATAGTACAAAACATACGCTAATTATGAAAATATTGTTGTCATAATTATTTTAAGATTATATATAGGACAGGTATTTATACATCAAAGTATTAAACTATAAAGTAACAATGTCCTCTACAATTTCAAACTTATATTACCTACGAGTAAACTGGACAACGGGCAGGGCGTGGGTCAGCTTCCATCTTCGACACCATCTGTTTCTGCTTCGTCATAAAGTGCACAATGAGATTGTATGCTACAAAGGATCTTGAACTTTATTTTTGATAGATAAGGTTTTATTTTGATAGTGATTGACTTAGCAGCAAACATTGAGTATGTATTCGGTGTAGTATTTGAATTATTCTGATTCTTTTTAGATTTCACGTTTCTTGTACGTAAAAAATAGTTGAAGAAATTTAAATCATCCCGCCATCTCTTTTAAGGTTTACACTATTGCTTTTCTATTTATATGTACATATGTATAATGTTGTCTACAAATCAAATCCAATCAATATTTATTTATTTTAATTAAACCAATAACAGGTATTTTTGAATTGTCAGGTGTAGGAAGCCAATCCATCTGGGTAAACAATATCCCTAATCCCCTTTCTTTTCACATCTTTAATTCCTAAAATGCACGGTTGACGTGAACATGTTTGCCATATTACGTTAGTCGAAAAACCAAATTATAGTTGACAAAATGACGATGTTTGCGATTGTTGGCATTCAACTTATGCCTATCTTTTCATGGATAAAAGCGTGAATTTATGTTACATACTCACGACTTTGAGATCCAAATCATATAGCGAGAAATTTACCGTTTCAAGAGAATTTCAAGGTTCCTTCATAATTGCAAAGCTGTATGCAAAATACTACTGCATAGAAAGTACCTTAATTAAAGAATAACACCGCAGACTACTGCTGCATTAAGTGTTGAATTTTAATAATATATTCCTCCCTCGCATTGCTGCCTTTCAACTATCTACTTCTCTTCGTCATTTAAAGCGGCGGCCGACTATAGACGTGAAAATATTTGTACCAGAAACGTTAGCTGGAGGGATTTAAAATATTACTGCTAATGAGTGTTCAATGCTACTAATGGCTTTGACAAAACCTTATTCAGGTACGAACAAACACAAATAGAAACCCTTGCAAGTCTCACTGTTGGCCGTTATAACTTGCACACACTTTGGCTTTTAAAAAAAGAAACAAAACGTGTATATTATGCTGAAGGCAAACCTCCTGATACACTTCCGTCGTAGCATTAGCGCATCATAGTTTAATCCCACTAATATTATAAATGTGAAAGTTTGGATGGATGTTTGTTACTCTTTCCGGCCAAAACTACTGAACCGATTGCGGGGGGTGAGGGAAGGGTTAGGGCCTCCGGTAACTTCACTCACTCGGCGAAGAGCAATGAAAGCATTGCTTTACTGACGGTTTTCTGTGAGGCTATGGTATCACTCCGGTCGAGCCGGCCCATACGTGCAGAAACATAAAGCTATAGCTTCCTGTACCATATATCAATTCATATACCGTATATACACGCGTTTGTCTTTTCACGAAATTTTATTATTTATAACACATATTGTTTAAATTATTTAGTTTTCTGCACTTCTTTTTTTAAGAAAATTTCCCAAAGATTTTTTTAAAATGCGTACAAAGGGTTCTCTTCGCGTAATATACAAATTGTGGTCAATTCGATAAAAAAGAGTCCTCCAGAAATCTCCAATACAAATTAGTTCTCCCTCGAAGTCAAGAGGTAACTCCTCTTATGTGAGTCCTACCCTCTTGTAGCATATACAAGTTGAAACAGTTGTTAACTTGTGTCACGGGGTTAACGTTGTAATAAACTGTCTGAACGACGTACAACTTCACAATAACCTCATACAATGTCTATTTACAGACTTATTACATTACACAGTAGATTATCTATGTACATACACGAATATAATAACGCTGAAGAGTTTCTTGTTTGACTGTTTGTTTGTTTAAACGCACTAATCTGAACTACCAGTCGGATTCGAACAATTCTTTTTGTATTGGATAGAGTATTCATTGAGGAAGGTCATAGGCTACGTACCATCACGCTACGAGCTTTACAAACGGAGCAGTGACCAAAGAGTGTAAAATTGCGGGGAACGACTGGTTGTAGACAATAAAAGAATACCTACAAACAACGTGGATTACATAGTTCTAGTATTCTTGTTAACTCCTCCAGCTAATATCACGTAGGTACAACGTTCACGTCGGTAGTGCACTGGGTGGGGTCCGAACCCGCAACAACGCAAGTCCGACGCCTGCTGTGAAACATTAATTATTTTTAAATCTTCTTTTTTATGTGATAGGTGGTAAACGAGCAGACGGGTCACCTGATGGTAAGTGCAGGAACGGGGAGCAGAACCTTGGGCTGAGCGACGCATACCTGATGGGGAAAGGTAAAGAGTTATTTATACTGAGGTAGGTTCTTAACATAATTATCTGCCGTTATCAATAGTACCTTGGAGACCAGTAGCTTTTTGTAAAAGCGTCATTTTTTATTTATTTTTTGTAAAATTGCGTTTTTTTAGGAAATACAACCATGCAGTTGAACTATAAACGCAAAATTGTATCTGCATACAAAATTTCATCAAAATCGTTAGAGCCGTTTCTGAGATACCCGAAATATAAATACATACATACAAGAATTGTTCGTGTAAAGTAATAAGATAAAAAGCCTCTAAATGACAAGCCGTCCTTTAGCTAAAAGGCGGATAAATGACAATATTAGTCAGTTGTCTTTTTTTTACATGCTTCGCGCTACACATTCTATTAGGTTGATATTATTTAACCTGATTTTCACCCCCTTCAAAATGTCGGATTAATTTGAAACTTTGCACACTTATCAAGGACCGATGACTGATGATTTTATGGAGGCTGTTAAATAATTTATTAATAGGAAACTACGTTATACTGCGAAAGTAGTTTAGCAGCTGATCATCAGTTATATCTGTAGAATGAAGATGCCTTACGTGATCAATGAATACTTTTCCAATTGGTTAATTAAAGAAGTGGTTATAAAGGTCAACTACCATATTGTGTCTCTGCTGTTGTAGATCGACAAAACCTCATTAAGGCACAAATAAACACAAATAGAAAACCTCGCAAGCCTCAATGTTGGCCGTTAAAACTTGCTCACACACTATGGCTTTTAAAAAAAGAAACTGAAAAAACCAAACCTCCTGACACATTCCCGTCGTAAAACTAGCGTATCAAAGGTTAATAATAACTAAACATCGGTGAGCGAATTTCGACCTTAATGAGTTACTATTATTCAGTTTTGAATGTTTTGTTCTATTTCAATGAAAAGTAGTAGCTTGATGTAGCCCTTTTCACGGAATTTTTAAATTTCTAACACATGTAAAAATAATCCTCTATATCATAGCTTCTATAGTTTCCAGTAGTGGAAAATAGGAGAATACCATAGAATAGAATAAGCTTTATTGTACACCAACGACATATTGCCTGACTAAAATACACAAGGTGGATATGTACAATAGGCGGCCTTATCGCTAAGAGCGATCTCTTACAGGCAATCTTTGGATGGAGAAAGTCAATAATAGATAAACGAATGACGGGTAATTTTGGTGTAAGATGGGGAGGAGGTGAAGAAGTAAAGAGAAAAGGGCATTTAATAGTATTTATTTAAAAGACACAGAAAACAAATATAAATGGTATGAACAATTAGAAAATATTTTTCAAACAAGACATTGTTGCAGCAAAACTTTTGATCGATTTCTTCGCAGCCGTTGCCTTTGTTCAAGACGTCAATAGGGAATATGCATGTGTTTTTTTTTATCTTATATTGACTGGTTCCATCATTATACCCTAATAAAAAATATAAATAACTTTGACAATGTTCAAATTAATTTTTAAAATGACATTGAAAACATCGATAAAATTTGATCTGTTTGAACGCCGCCATATTTCGCGGGCCTTGGATGACGTCACGTTCCATGCTCAGTGTTTGTTTCATAAACTTACTTGAAGTGTTACAGTAATTTTATACCGATTTCCAGTTGTAATTACTATTTATTGTAATTAATAGACGATGGATAAAGTTAAAAAACCATTTTATAGGTATTGCCTTGTCCCTAAGTGTAAAAACACTATAAGAAGTACACCCAATACAGTATTTTTCCTGTACAAAATAATAATGTAAAATACGAAAACACACACGTATACATTAATGAGAAGAGATGAAGTATCTTCAATATCGTGTTTATATTGTTGTAAAGATCACTTTAATGTAAGCATATTACAATTTAATTGCTAGTTTAGTGTGAATTAGTCAGCAGTAATTGATGTTTGTTGTAAATATCAAGCAGAAGGCAACTTGTTTGTCTACTTAAACTAGGTAACAAAAGTCCAATAAAACTTCATGAATATAACTAACTATACATGTCTTACCTATCTATAGATTATAATATAACAAGTATTATAATAATTACCTTGCGGCTTTCACTCATTTAACCTCAGCGAACGTAAAATCTGGATTTGATGCAAAATATATAGTCATCATGAATGCACCTATTTTCAGTAGATTCCGATTATGCTTTGACAAAACTACATTCAGTCATTATCCTAGATGATTTCTAATATCACTAGAATGCTGAAATTGCACTAGCTAAAAACAAAAACCACGGGAACACCTATCTTTCTCCGTAACACTACGAATATAGGCGCCGATAAATGACAGAACGTGGAATTTGACGTCATGTTTCGTTTCGAACAATGGTGAAGCGTTTTGCAAAGTTGAACTTCGCGCCCTTATTTTGCATATTTTAATTAATATTTTTTGCAATTAAAACACAAACTAAATAAGAAAACAATGGTTTAGGCATAATATCTGGACAATAAAGATTCAAGGGAAAATTAATCAAGTAAATTTAAACAACATGCATATTCCCTATTACGAAACAGCTCGGACAAAAGATCAACAATAAATCCTGCATAAACCTACTAAACGCAAAGTCTTGGTAACTTATTTTATTGTTACCAAATTGTCAGAAGTTTCGAGAATGTTCAGAAACTTTTGGTAGGGCCTCGGGTCCAAAAACTTACACCAAATGAGTGGACTCAATGTGGTCAATGTTTTGTATTTGTCGGTAAATTTGGTTCGTACTGAGTTGGATCCTGAACATATTTAGGGCTTGACAGTGTAGTTCCGAAACTGAAGTTTTAATGGGACGTAAATTACGAAAGTTTATTTACCAACGTTAAGTGTACTTTCTGGTAGTTTACTCGATTGAAATATTATAAAATACTCAACGATGTTAGAAAAATATTTATTTTTAATATGATTGCCATTATGTCTTTGTAGTTGTCGCCCACAACTTGGTTCGCTTAGAAATTCAAACTTATCCAGCGGGAACTCCTCGTCTGCCTTCATTACCTGTTCAGCCGTTCAATCGGGAAAAGGTAACAAACAAACAAACAGAGTTACTTACGCATTTATAATATTATTACTATAGACTAGTATGGGTTTCATAAGTTTAGAATGAGTTACCAATTTTGTGTTAGTTACGTTTGTCTAAGCATAATCAGAAAACTCCAACATAACACAAATCTAAAATCAAAATAGGGTGTCATCTAATTAATTCGAAATAAACAATGAGTATTACAGTTTGTATTAGGAATGTTATGGAGCTCATAACCGTAACCAAAAAACATCGGATATCCGAAATAATAATCTATCCGAAACCGTAACCGATTCTGATATAATAATCGAATATTTTCGGTTAGGATTGGAGTCTAAATGGGACACATAATCTCATATTTTTATATAGCAAAATGGTAATATAATGTTGTTTTTGTTAATTATAATTTTGCTTTTGCATTTTACTCTTAAAACTGAGTAGCTATAATAATCACTTATATTCACTATAATTGTTAGTCAAATCACTTCCTATTTGTATTTTTCTACTATAGTAGTAACAATCTAATTTCCGTAATTGAAATTATCCCGAACTATCGGATAATCCGAAATAATTTCATATCCATAACTGTATCTGAAACCGGTATAATAATATAATTAAAAAATTTCATATCCAAAACAAATTATTAGAATGAAGAAAAGATAATACAAATACAATGCAAAAAAATTAAAATCTTTTGCCCTCAAATCACAAAATGAAAGCAACAACAATTTAAATTGATTACCAAAGTGAAAATAAGACAATTAATCAGTCAAGCGGCTCAAGACATATTGTTGAGAGCAACTGGCGAAAGATGAATCATTTCAAGCAGGCAACACTTTCATTAATATTCAGTAATAGCTTTTAATATGTCTTGAAACGAAGGTCGAGAGCTGCTGGGTAAACGGCTGACCTTTCCTTTTAATCTTTTTTTGGAAGGTTTTCATTCATACTTAGACGCACTCATAGACCGTATCGTTCGCTCACCTTCAATATGGCAAAGCCCCAATTACCTTTATCAATTTTTATAATTAAATCAAGTGGGCTTCTATAAAACAGGTAAAGGAAAGAAGTTTTCGTGAACAACTAAGCTAAAATCTGTTACCAAATCCTAAAAGCACTCAATATGACATGACATGATACACACATTCATTCACACTTGTTCCCCCGAAGGGATAAGCAGAGGCTTGTTAAACACCCAGATTTTGCCAACTAAAATGTAGTCCCATTCACGAAATAGGATGCAAGGTTTTTGATGTCAACCGGGCACTTTGGGAATCATGAATGTGAAAATGGGAAGTGTATGGAAAGGAGGGAAAAAAATATTGGTTTTACAGATGGAGTGGAGAACGTAAACAATACCTTGCGATGGTCAGGGTTGTGCAAGTCCTCTAACGATCATACTAATGAACGATTCAGTATCAATATTAGCGGTAACAACGCGCTTTCAGCAACTTTTATCTCTGTGGCGACCTTAATCACAACGCAACAGTACTCCTCATAATCGCAATCTTCTAGATAGTGGAATTATGAGTTGGCTACAATTGCAACAAATGTACGTTGTTTAATATCATCACCACAGTATCAGACAGTGAGACACCATTTCAGTCGTAGGAAGTTGTAGCTTGCAGACGACTCACAACTCCAAAAGATCCACTTCATCCTTAAAATATTTTAACACTGGAAGTCTGAACGTAATCAAAAACGGTTAATTCAAAAGAGCTAAAATAAAACTATTTAATAATCTCACTGTCACATTTAAATATCCTTTGAAAGCAAGAATGTTTTACCGATTTTATATTGTATTTCAAGGTTTAGCTCATAAGGTTCATTCTTGTCTCCTCTTTACCATGGCAGGTTTTGTAATATTTTAACCGGATGAAATCTCGTAAAATCAACGACGCATTTCATAAATACATGCATAGTAATGTCATCAGAGTGCACGTACTCTAAAATTTACAAACGGAATGTATTTTGTAACGCAGTACGCTTAAGTGCAATATGACTTGGCCACCATTTATTATTTTTTATATTATAGTTATTATTGTAACTTTATTTTTAGAAAGATAAGGTCCTGCACTGAGGAACTAACTTCAACTCTAATTACTAAAGGTAAGCACGGAGGATAAGATCGGCAAAGCGTGAAAGACTCTGAATTTCGTATAATCGTTTACCATTCTCATATTCCTTCTACAATAGTCATCATTTTTTTCTAATAAACAATCACCGCAATAGGGAAATATCGATATATACGAATTATATATATTTATAATAAAAAATTAATCCTGACTGAGAAAAATTATCCGCAAATCATAAATGCGGATCTCGAAACGCAGATATTTGATGGTTTCAGTACACTATTGGTGTACTCAGATTCTTTGAAATTAAATATGAATATAGCTATGAGGAGAAGTGTGATAGCAACCGTCTCTTTCAGTATTTCAATGATCTCCACGGTTTTAATCTACAAATATAATAGCAGCTATTGAACACAAGGCAAGTGTTCCACTTACGTTAATATTAGATCTCAATAATTACATGAAACTTCAAAACGCAACAAACAAGTAGTGGCTGGCCTGTTGATCTAGTGGTTAGTGACCCTGACTACCTAGCCACAGGTGTGTCCGTTGTTTGTATGTTTGTAAGGTCCTCCGCGACGCAGGAGTAATTCCTAATGCAGAAGTTGTCTTGTACCCTTCGACAAACACGTAATATGTGATTTTCACCTTAAATTTGAAAAGTAATAGACTTGTATGATATTGCCTGACAAAACAAATTATAACAGAAAATTCTATGATCAGAAATGGAACAAAATGCAATTTCGGAAGTTGGTAGTTTGGAACAAAAAGTTTTCACTTGACTCGGAAAAACCACCATTCACAACTTTATACGTGAGCCGAGTTCAAAATTTACGAGTAAGTGAAACTTCAGTGGTTGAATTTTTATGTTGATCTATTGCTTAAACGTTTTGAGCTTTCTAAAAGCCAAAATCGAATTGAGATTCTTTTGATTGGTTTGAATATCTATTAGATGTTTAGCGGATAAACATTTTTGCTGCCGAAAAATAAAAAAAGAGGAAAAAATCAAGTTATGTAAAAATAAACTGAAATGAGGTTGAGATGTAAGTAACCCTCAATATAACCCTATTTGAGTCATGAACCATCGCAAATTAGATTTACATTTAAATTGCTAAATTAAACGCATGTAATAAAAATTAACACAACCCTTGATTATGGACCAGAATTTATTGGGGCCCCGATATTAGTACTCCAATCGCCAAATCATATATTTGTCAGAACTGATATTATATTTTGTTGTTATTACAATATTGATGGATGGCTAAGATCCGGCACTAATGAAACTCTTAATTGAGTAAGATATGATCGATTTCTTTATTAATTTAATTTATTATTCTTTATGAAAATTGCACAATATCTTTAATTTACAGTACAATAGAGTATGTGTAATTGTGCAGCTCACAGCATTATCCACATACTCTAAAAATTTGTTCATAGAACACCGAAGTAACATTAAGTATACTTGGCCATCAAAAATCTTTTTGACAGGCTTAAAAGATAATGATTCAATATCATGATTAATAATAACTTCACCTTTTTTTGTAAATGACTACCGCCGCCCATGGGCACCTGCAACTCAAGAGTCACATGTGCGTTGCCGGCCTTTAAGGTAGGAGTAGGGGAAGAGGGTCAAGAAGAGGAAGAGATTGAAGGGTTAGGGCCTTCGGTAAACTCACTCACTCAGCGAAAAGCAATGCAATCACTGCTTTATCACTTCCATCTTATTTATTTATTTATTAAGTAGGAGATACATTTCCATATTATCTAGATTATCAAGTTACTAATTAAAAAGAACTGTCCTGCCAAGAAACGAATTACGCGTCATATTGATTTTTGAAGTGATAACTTCTTTAGGCACGTTGGGCACTTTCGGTATGGGGAAAAAGCACTGAACTCGCGTGGCCGTCACGCTCAGATGACAGATGTGTCACTTATGTTTTCACTTCTGACGTGCAGTCCTACGACTGACAGATTTTATTTTTTTATATCCAGTGTCTCTCGGCATGTTGTATGGATTCTAACGTATACTTATTTACCCATATATCCAAATCTGTTCAGGCATTTAGAAGTTATGATGCAATATAACTGGCCTGTTGGTCTAGTGGTTAGTGACCCTGACTGCTGAGCCAGAAGTCGTGGGTTCGATTCCCACCTGAGTCTGGGTGTTCTTTGTGTCCGTTGTTTGTATGTTTGTAAAGTCCCCCGCGACACAGGAGTCATTCCTAATGCGGGGAGTTGTCTTTAAAAAAAAAAAACTAAAGAAACTCATATATGTATACACACATGAACGCTGAAAAAATAATCTCCTCTTTTGGACAGTCGTGTAAAAACTTGAGCTAAAATTAAAACATATCAAAAAACCATTAAAAACTTCTGACTTGCAATAGCAAGTCTTAATGTCTTTGGAATACCAAATACATTACGATCCTTTTATTAAAAGTATCAGTCTTAGAACGAAAATGACTACTTATGATGTAAATTTAAAGCATTTTGTTTATTTTAGAATGAATAAAAAAGTCATTCTCATTGCAGTTTAATACGACCTCTGCATTTATTGAAAACATGCTTACTAAAAGATTTTAACAATGTCTTTACACCAAATACGCTACATGTATATATTCTACTGAGATACGTTGCGTACGCTCGTTGTAATATCGAGTTCTATTAAAAGGGAACAATGTGACTTGGAAAAAAGCCTGTCGGGTAAAGTCATTCAAATTATATAGCCAGTATACCTAATGTTAAAACTTTTCGTGTTGACAGTATTCTTTAATAGTACAATAAAAACTTTTGTAAGTGGTATTTATATTTCTTAAAGACTAGCAATGCCCGTGACTTCGTTCGCATTTATCTCGGAAAACAGCGAATTGTAGCTTATAATCAGCGTTGCACCTCTTCCTGAAAAAGGGGAAGTTTATACTGAATTGAAACAACCTATAGCCTTAAAAAAAGATTGTTTTGATTGCCGAGTCCACCTCACCGGGCTATTGGTGAAGTGAACTCGGCGGAACTTAAACCGACTAAAACCAGACGATGTGCCTTACAGCGCCTGAAACGAGTGGACCGTCCGTCGGTACTAGGACGTTTTGCCTCGAATGGTCCGGCTATTCGTAGGGTCCAAACGTGAGCGCGAGTGACACGGTTCCGCCTGGTTTTTCTACTGGATCCAATTCAGCACCTTCTTGCGTGTGATGGTCTACTCGCAGAAGATCGCGGTAAAACAGCTGAGTCTGTGACGACCGAACGCCTCGATTCGTCCAACCGACTTGTCTGGCAGACTCTCGCTGTAGTCAGACAGTTAATGCCGCTTCAGACAATAGATTACTCCCAGGCAATACAAAGGTCAACCTCCGCAAGAAATAAATGTTTTGTTCTGAGTTTTGTTTAGTCGCAGTGTAACATACGATTTCACGCTAATGTAACCGAAAGGAAAATGAATGGTCTGGAAATTTAAAAAGCCTTCACCGGCTGCCAATATTTCCGCTTAGATGTAATTTTGTTGGAGATAGTGTGTGGAATATTCTTGTTTGATAACCGTATCTACAAATGTTGTGTAATGTATAAATGTTGTCATTAATTGATTACTTATCGAACTGTCAAAAGATAATAAAGAAAAGGACAGAGTATAGGAGGCTAGGAATACTATACTTCTATGTTACTACACGGTGTAAACACAACGAGTGTCTATTGAATGTTGTTCTATCGAAGACCCCCGTTGCTTACTAAATGTAGTACATCCATTTTGGAAATAAATTCCATTTCCACTCGTTTTAAATTCCCCTCACAATGGATCCAAGTTAGATAATATTTCAGTGCCTGCCAAATGGTAATGTGAGACGGTATTGGATAAAAGTTGAGCGGTATGTTGGACTTTTTGCATTGAGTTAGGAATACTTCGTATGTTTACGCATATAAATCAGTTCAACCACATTTTCGTTCGTACTTGAGAATCATGTTTCGTAAAGTGGCTGCCATTACAGGAAAGGATTTTTTATTAACTTATTTTAAAGGAATTTAAATTTAAAGTAGGCTATATTTAACCGTAATATAACAATTCTGTTGTCTGTCTGCAGTAAAATTGTATATTATACGACGAACGAAATTAATTTAAAAAAATAGTTATTTTATTAAAACAATGTTAATTAACCAAAATGTTTTACAAGACTCATTCACGATTTAAATATTTCTATAAAGTAAACTTATTGGTAAATTGTGCTGTTTACGCTATGACGCACAGGCGCATCCGACGCATATTCAGCGAAGACACACATTAGGTGATTGCCTAACTGCGTTTGTATGTTTTTCCTCAAGCAAAAGCACTGTAAAGATTATTTTGTTATTTTGCACACATCGCGGTCTTCAAACTGGGGTGGGGTGTACCAACAAAACCCCAACTTTTCAGGAGACAAAAAAACTTAATAACTTTTAGTGTTTTACCAAATTAGCTTTACATTTTTATGTGGCCTTTTTACTTTTTTGATGATTTCGAATACTTTTTTTTCTTTCTTTTTTATGGTATGGGGGCAAACGAGCAGACGGGTCACCTGGTGGTAAGTGACTAGCGCCGCCCATGGGCACCTGTAACTTCAGAGTCACAAGTGCGTTGCCGCCCTTTAATTTGGGAGTAGGGGAAGAACGGGAAGACGGGAGAGAGGGATTAGAGGGGAGGAGAGGGGGGAGAGGGGAAGTATGGGAATAGGAGACAGGGAAGGGTTAGGGCCTCCGGTAACCTCAATCACACGGCGAAAAGCAATGCAATTATTGTTTCACCGGTGGTTTTCTGTGAGGCCGTGGTATCGAGCGGAGTCGAGCCCGCCCATACGTGCCGATCATGGCTCTCGAACGTAAACTTTATTGTTGCATAGGTTTTGTAAAAGTAATTTTGTAAAAGTGTAGTTTTTTGTTGATTTCTTTATGAAAATATGTCCGGAACTCTGTTTGTATAGCGCCTTAGTAAATTTGACCTGTTGGCTTGGCAAAAATATAAGATTTGCCTTGGGTTACGAGAGACATATACACTTTTTTTGGAGTTAATGTTAGTAATCTATACAAATTATATACTGCCTGTCACAACAACAACATTATGTTTGTATTAAGAATGTTAAGTAGTGTAATATGTAGTTCTTAGCCGACGCATTGACCTGAATTGATGTTAAACGAACATAAATAGAACCGTTAAGTAGTTTTTACGTAAAGTTTAATGAGAGTGAGTGCCGAAAACTCAAAAGATTTTAAAGATATATTTTCAGTATTGGTATCCTTTCTAGAAGTGATTAGCAATTGCTGTTTGCATAAAAACTTCAATCTACGTTATTTATTGCTAAAAAATTATAATGTAAATACATTTGTAATTTTACATCCAAAAACATGCAATTTATTTATATTTTGGTTCCTGTAATGTTTACTTGTGACATCACAACCAGTAAGAAAGTAAACAAAAACAATTATCTATATTAAACCTTGCTTTTATCTACACAAATATTCATAGAGAAGGAGCTCACCGACAATAGTGCCAAAATATTAAAAGTTAAAGAACATTGGAAAAAATAGAGTAGAGGACAACCAAAGAAAGGTGGGGACTCTGAGAAATAAGATATGGCTAGAAAGGGAGTAAGCAGTGAAATGACGAACGATAGAGTGGAATGGAAGAATAAAACATATTGCGCTGACTCCAAATAAAATTGAAACAAGAAAAGGCAGATAATGATTGGAAGAAAATCTAAATCTATCCAGCCTTAATATTGCATGAAACATGGTTATGAAACCGTTAATAATATCTTTTATTTTATAATTTTTTGATATCAGTCTACAAATCGTGGCATTTCGTTTTATTTGTTGTTAAGATATTTAACGACAAAAATATATTCTTTAGGTATTTTCAAAAAACGTTAACTCCTTTTTTTGTTCCTTTCTTCCTTTTTTTCTTCCTTTTTGCTCCGTTTGTCCTTCTAAGGTGATATGAAAGTTGCTAAAGCATAATTTTTAAGGCGTCGGACTTGCATTCAAATGGTTTCGGGTTTGGTTTCTTGCATTCAAAACCCCATCCAGTACGCCACCGTCATGAACCTACTCCTAATACAAACACTTAGCTTAGCTGGAGGGGTTAAATAGAATACTACTAGCATGTGTGTTAATAGCCTCTAAAACAAGTTACCATGCCAAAGAACGGATTGAAGTTTTTTTTATTTACATTTGAAAATTACTCCATACACCCGCCATATTGAGTGTTTTTCAAACAATTTATAGCCAATGTCACTCGGGATAATGTATTTTACTTAACACATTCAAATTTGTTCTGGAATAAAAAACTCACATACATTCATATTACGTCCATGAACCCTGAAAACATTACAATACCTTTTTGGGCAGTCGTGTAAAAAAAATATATGTGGAAAAAATATCTGTTAAACAACTATCATGTCTGTACCACCTCCTCGACTATCGACAAAGATAAATTTACAATAACAACATTTGCTAACATATTTACAAATAATGACATTGCTTGAATGAAGAGTAACTGTTATTATCTGTCCGTTTGTCATACACTCATTGTTAGCTTGTTAGTCAAGCTATGAAGATTAAAATCATTTACAACGACTAATTTAAATTAAAAATCGCATTTGAAAAAATATAAAATGATCATCAAAGTGTTAAGTAACACGTTATAAATAATAGGCAAGTTTTAAAATTGAAGAATTGATAGACAAAAGAAAGTTTAGTTCTTTTAAAGTGCAAAATTCAATTCATATTGCCTTTGAGACAGATTCTGCAACTAATTTCATTCATTAACTATTAAAGCAATTCCGACTTAAAAAGTGCAATATTTACATTTCAATCAAGATCTTATCGAATATTATTACCAAGCGTTGGAAACTTAAGAGAGAATGAAGCTTTTCTGCTTCATCTTCGTAATAACTACTATCGAAGCGAAATCCCCGCGGAAATATTGCGACATAATTTCCAACGATCCGACAAAGCACTGCTTCGTGAAAGAAACTTTGACGAGTATTCCACACAGCCCCAACCAACTTTCCGTGGACAAAACTACTAACACGTTGTACTTCAGCTTCGATTTCGGCCAAGGAGAATACGTGCCAGCTATTCTCAACATCGAGACGAAATCTCTTAATGTATTAAAAGGTGTTAAAGATGCTTTTGCGATAGCCAATGATAATGCTACAGGAGACATGTATTTTGGTGGAAGTCACGGTATCTATAAGTACAACGCCGAAAAAAAAATTTTGCTGAGGTTGAATTTCAGCAATTTGGATATATGGTGGCTGTTTGTAAAAACACGTATATATTTTATCAAATTTCCAAGTTTGATCGCGTTTTATTACATTAACAAGAATGTTAAGCCAGTTCCAGAGCTTAAAGATAACATAGTTCACCAATTCGTGTTAGATAAGGATGATAATATTTTCTTCATAAACGGTACCGGTTTATTTGGTATTAAAAATAATGATAACCAGCCTATTTTATTGAGGGATCATCCTAAATTTCTTGGAATAGCAACGGATAATAATGGGTTCGTACATGTTTGTAGTGAAGACGGGATTTTTGTTGTGACAAGTGTGATTCAGAAAGTTAAGAAAGTGATTAACGCACAGGGAGTCTTAGGCATGACGTTTGATAGTTCTAATAATCTAATTTATTCAAATTCACATGATATCTTTAGACTAATTCCTGTGTATGGTGGTTATTACACCGAAGGTAAACAATAAATATTGGAAACTTTTATGTTTTTATTTTGTTAGCAAACCTCCTTACTTTTAGAAAACAAGATTCTCCTAGAAATTGTAGAATGCAGTATATTGATGTAACAAGACTTGGTCTATTTCTGATACCTTTTGTGTTTTTACCATACAAAATGTGAAAATATTGCAACAAGTCTCTCAAAAAAGTTTTAAAATACGCAATTATCATTCAGGAAATGGCAGTAGAACTATATATAGGACTGTGCATACGAGTCTTGTGTTTTATTAATAAAAAACAAGTAACTAAATTACTGATATAATATAATACTTATATACTTTTTAAAACACTCGGAGGGGCTCGTGGCTAAGTGGTAACCGAGTAGGTTCACACATTACAAAGTTAAGTAATGCTAGCCAGGTCAGTCTAGGATGCGTGACCATTCTTAACACATTGAGACCCCTCCGTGCCTCGGAAAGCACGTTAAACCGTCGGTCCCGGGTGCCATACAAACATCTGTGGCATTCGTTACGGGTAGTTGGAGCCCTAAAAAGTCCGACAACCTGGTCTAACTACAGAACTTCGATATCGCCTAGTACTTGGGTTGTGGAGGTCTGATGGCAGTCGCTTCACGTAAAATATCAAAGTTCGGCCGTGTCGTAATTAGATTGAACGCCGACCCCAACTTAGTTGGGAAAAGGTGCGGAGAATGAGAATGATACTTTTTAAAACACCTCCAGTCTTAACTCAACAAATATTTGGAGATTGCACAAATATTTTAGCAGCAATTATTGAATGGATGACTGAAATATTAGAATATCAGAAAGAATGAATGTTTCTAGATATATGTACCAACAGTACTTGCAATATTAGAATACTACTCGTTCCACTGAATGGCTGAATGAATGGTGGAAATTGTGCATTTCTGGATCTACTGTGATGCAGAAACGCAAATTTCCTACTACTGCTGTAATACATTATATCTAATAATGACTTTGGTAAACAATTTCTGACATCCAACAAATCGGTTCATAAGTACTTGCAGATCCAGAGTTAACATTATACAGAAACTATGACACATCAACTATTATTGTGCATATTTTGAAATATTTGCAACTGCTAAATATTTCTGTGAATGAACAAATAAACTGATAGTGGTAACTTACTATAATAAATTGCTTAATACATATCACCTCAATGTACCTTCCCTCTGCGTTGGAGAGACACGCACCAATTCTTTCAATTTATCATATTACAAGCATTAAACACAAGGAAAGCTAAAAGTAATTATTAAGAACGAGAAGATTATGTGTAGTTTGAGTTCTCGCTCATTTTTTACCAATTTTCGTGTAACAATAGTAGCCCTCTTGTACGAGATAATTAATAAGGTATTGTTATATATGTATACATATAATATATATGTTAAGTGTATTTCGCAGACATCGGTTGTTAAATAAACGCCTTGTGTCTGGAATCCAGGCAATGTTAGTGCGTTTTCGTGTAACTTCAAAATATTTATTACTTCATGTCTGCCTTTATCTTTCCGTACTTGGATAATCTAGATTGATTATGTATTTATAAGGATGTTTTATGTTAAACAAATAGCAAGTAACCAAAAAACAATGTTAAAATGTTAGTATACTCTTTGATAAAATAACCTTATTAACAATTAACTTAAAAATGCAATGAAATACTATTAAGTTTCAACCCCTGGCTGACCTATTCTTCACTAAGGTATTTAAAACGTCTTATTTCAGTAATAAATGACTGAAGAAATGAAATAGTTATCTGTACTTTTGAATCATTTTTGCATTTTTATAAGTCTGCCGCCCAACCACTGCAATATTAAAATCACGTACTTAGATTTGCTTAAAATTGTATATTGGCATTCCAACATTTATATTTCATGCTGACCACGGACTTGGCAGGAACTTTGTTAATGAAATACCTACCTTGAATATTTATAAGTCAGTATTTTTATATTCTACCTTGGCCCCGGGCATAAGGTATCTAAGTATTAGTAAAAGAAAGAGAAAGACCAATCTGAAGTCTGAAGAAGATTTTTATGCAATGAAACAAATTAAATTCAAATTTCAAATTCAAATTACTTTATTGCGAAAATGGGTAGATACAATGATTTTTGTGATATAAAAACATGGCATAGCTTCTCCATTATCGGCCTCTCGGCATGCAATATTTACAATTCACAATAGTTATATACTTATAATTACAATTTTAGGAATCTAATTATAACATTTTCTACATTTAGAGATTACAAATGTCACAGGTATATTAAATATTTATAATTATAAATTAATGAAAAAGGTGCATTGTATGTCAGTTTAAATAAAATTACAATAGAATGTCACAATAATTTAAGATCAAACAAATAAATAGACGTATTTAAAACATATTATGTACAGTCCTTATCATTTAAAAATTCGTCAACTGTATAGTACGCTTTTTCTAACAGAAATTGTTTAACCATATTTTTAAAATTAATGAAACAAGTAATTTCTATTAAACATTTAGGCAGATGGTTATAGACTCGCGGCCCCATGCAAAAGACACTCCGATTCATCAAAGCACTTTTATGCTGAGGACAACATACTTTGAAATTGTGACGCTTACTTTTATAATTATCAAACATGTTTAGGTTACCTCTGACAAATAATATTAATTCATGTATATAAAGAATAAAGGAGGTTCTTAATTCGATTACAAATCTTATTTGTATACTCATTACTTGAGAAACAAACACACGGCCCGGTTAGCGTTTCCTACAAAAAAGTTATATCTCCCCAGCATAAGTCATACTGTTTTATCAGATTCTTCCTTAGATTTAGATAAACCTCCATAATTGACTGCATGGATGGCGCAATGGTTTAAGTGTTCACCTCGCCACTACGCCGCGCCGAGTGTTGTGGGGTTCGAATCCCACACAGGACAAAAATTTGTGTGATCCACAAATAGTTGTCCCAAGTCCGGGTGTTCTTTGTATCCGTTGTTTGAATGTTTGTGAAGCCCCCCGCGAGACAGGAATATTCCTAATGCGGGCGTTCGTTTTTATAATAAATTATTTAAAAAAAAGTATCACTGACTTCAATGTGATTTTTCGTGGAAAGTAGATGTATTTTGTTTTAATATAATATGGGTAGGCCAACTAAAAGCACTGCTCCAATGAGACAGCGATGTTTTGGAGGAAACGAAAACATCATCGATGTATACAGTTTTTAGATACTGGGAAGTATACCATTTGACAAAAAAAGAGTAATCGGTGAACATACATAAAAAAAAAGATACCGACGAATTGAGAACCTCCTCCTTTTTGGAAGTCGGTTAACAAAGTGAAAGTTTTATCTATGGTAAAAAAAGTTTTGATAAAGCTCCACCTTAGAATGAAGGTACATTTGAATCGGATGTGTCTTAACACCTTTTATCATCCTTTTATACTATGCATGGACGTACTGAGGGGAAGGGGGGAGGGGGGCGTTACGTAGTACTAAGGCAATTTTGAGTCAACATTTTGATTCCATGGATTAAAAGCTGGGTACGCCCATGGTTGCAATCATGAATATCGCGATTTTTTCTATTTTTAACTTTGTTTGTAGTATATGCATAGATACTTCATGACCGTATAAACAAAACATTTGGTAAATAATAACTGAGAATACATTCATGACAGCATTGTTTGCTGACTGTACAAACAGCAATAACGATGATCGTGCTTATTAACTATGTACACAGTATTAACAAACTGTTGACGTAAGCATTATGTTTTTGTTTTGGTCCAATATACTATTATTTTAGCTTTTTAATTAAATTTGTTTCAACATCGCTACTGATGTACAAATTATTACTACATTACGCAATTTTTTTTCAATATTTATATGTTTAGTACTCGAGAATAAGCGTTCGCTGACTACCGCTATTCTCGTCTGGTGTTTGAAAAGACTTCAATGATAAGACTGCCCATTGAACTTACCGCCTAACCATAATTAATTCTATATAATCACATCAGCGTCGAGTTCCGAACCAAGGAACCTATTCAGGCTGTAACTCCTTTCAAAAGGTGAACAGCAAATTGCGTCCGACATAAATGACGCACACAGTTTCACACAATCTGCAACAGTAGACTTTTTTTATCGTGTAAGGAAGGAGTGAAGCATGTTACCACGCTTCATTCTTTCCTTACAACATCATCGTAGTTTCACTTTCATAGCCGATATTTTTCTTGATTTCTTCAGAAGGCGTTGTCTCGTCACATGCCTCGTAATTTTGTTTTCAGACCCCTAAAATTGTATTCAGCCGATAGACCACAAAGAATCAATCCATGTCCACATCCATGTGGGACGGGAACGGTGGGAACTCGTGTCGAGTCACGTGTGGGAAGGGACATGGATTTTCTACTACTCACTTACAATATTCTTTAAAGTTACTGTGTTCAGTAACAGTCATCGATGAGTATTTTTCTACAGTCTATACATATGTCTATCTATAATTCATACACTGGCTGTGGGCTACTAAGGGCGAGAGAAAGAGGAGGAATCTATCAATGTTGTGACCGAAAAGCAGGTATCAATAGTTGCCATAACCTTTACATCTCAGATCCAGATCTGTGGGTCTCAATATTATAGTTGGTATAGATATGGTGGAAGGAAGGGTTAGGGCCTCCGGTAACCTCACTCACGCGGCGAAAAGCAATTTAAGCATTGCTTCACTGCCGGTTTTCTGTGAGGCCGTGGTATCACTCCAGTTGAGCCGGCCCATACATGCCGAAGCATGGCTCTCCAACTCTAATAACATTTTAAGCAGCAAATGGAACACCGAAGTATTTAGATTTATTAATTAATATAAATTAATTTACACGATTCTGTAGAAATTTAATTACCTTTGTCTCATGTTTTCTACCACATATTATGTATCAAATTATATTATGTATCTAACAAGCGTTGATAAATTAAACTTGTTGTAAACAGTTGTTTAATTATTTTGTATTAGCTTTTGCCCGCGACTTCGTCCGCGTGGTGGCGGACATCAGACATCTTAGAGTGTAGGTAAACTAATTTAGGGTATACCTGAGGCTCCAGCCATAAGACCCGGTGACGAAACACTGTGTGGTTTTAGTCGGTTCGAGTCCGACATACCACCTTGTTGTTTGGCCCCAGTGAGGTGATGGCCCGTGGGGGTTAGATAGTAATTGAGGAGGGAAAACCCACCAGTCACCTTCGGTTTGGAAAGCAAAACGATGTCCACAGCCGAGGATAAACCTCAACGAATTGCCATAGACATATTTTATATTGCTGCCGAATATTCCCGGGGATGAACCGCGGCCCCGTTTAGAGGCGAAACACTGGTCGAACTATTATTACATGCCAGCGGAAGATTGCAATTTAAGGCTAAGGCTTTGGAAGGCCTTGCAACGCCTGGTAAGTATATCTCACTGTGAAAGGTGTTCGGTGTGGATTCCCTGTCTATGGCAATTTGCTGGGGCTAATGTCCGTGAAGGTATTTCTTTCTCCAGATCCCGAGAACATCATCCCATCCGAAGATTTGTTAAATTCGCATGGTAACAAAATCGGTTCATATATGACGGTGACCTGAGACAACATACACAAAAAAACCCTACATGAGCATCAAATTGAGAAAATCCCTAGACTTGGTACAACTACTTGTGGATCACACAAAGTTTTGTCCAGTATGGGAATCAAACCCCCACATTTCGGCGCAGCATAGTGACGAGGCGACAACTGAAACTATTGCGAAGCGTATTACATACTGACACAAAAACTCCGTACACAGACCATACAGCTTACAAACATCAGTTCTAATATGTTTTATATTTACAAGTGCCTTTTAATTAAAACACCATGACGTAGCACTTTAAAAACCTTTTGTTGAGAAACCCCTCGCAAATGGCCATATTTAAGGACACAGGATATTAAATTTTGCCTATGTTTGTTTTGTGTGGTTTGACTGTGCGACTTTCTGCGTTATAATGATCGTTATACTATGAAATAAAAATAAAATAATCTACATTTACTTCACGTATTATCGAGTCAAAAGTCAAAAAAGTGTTTCGGGTCAGCTGTTAGGATAGGATAGCTATTGGCCCTAATTCTATGCCACTCTCTCACTTATATTAACTTGAAAAAAGAATGAGAATACCGTCAATTCATTTAAATCACGAGTATTTGTTGATATACCAACCTCCTTGGTAAATTACATTCATATTCGTAAAGATATACGGTTTCACTCACGTGTATATTTCGGGGGACTAGTTTCGGACCCGACGGGGGCCCTTTGTCAAGAGGTTAGGCGTCCTGCCGCGCCGGTTGCAGGTGCCAGACTCATGCAGTACTCATGCAGGTGCAATATTCGAGTAAGTTGCATTCAGTTTGCGCTTACTGCTGGCATACAAGAGTCAATGCTTCTTTACAAGACCAAAAGTGCCCAACGGGCCTAAAGAATTGCATTTTTTACTTTAAAAATATGTGTTATTTAAAATCTTTAACTTTACACATTGCGTTTGTGAGAAACCGAGGTGATAATACCTGGAAATTCAAACGGTCATAACTTTTAAATGGATAGTTTTTTTTTAACTGCAAGCTAGAGTGTATGACTCTAGCCTTTACTACAGCTTACAGTTAGTTACTGCCTTACAGCGATTTGAAGATAAATAATTATTATTATTCTAATTAATCAGAAATATGTAATTGTTCTGTTTTATACAAATGCAACATAAATTAATGTAATTGGTATAAATTTTAAAATAAGTCGTAAAATAAGTAATAATAATTGTTATATAATAATAATAAGACTGAATTGTTGCATGCCGATTAATAACAGGCACTCATACATATTAGGCTAGACTGTTCGCCACTAAATATAAAATTGTAGGACATATAACACAACGCTATCTAGTCCCAAACTAAGCAGAGCTTGTCCTAAGGGTTCCAGGACACACAAACACCAATAACAATGCAAATAAAAACATTCATTCATACAAATTTTTGCACTGAACCCGATTCGAACCCGCGACCTTGAACGTTGTAGTCGAATGCCCTACCAACGCGCCATATGGCTCGTCAAACCATATACGATTAGGTTTGCAATGTCGATTATGATGTTCAATGTAAATATAAGGTCACCTACCCTTCTCGGATGGCCATGACTACAGCCACGTACCGCTTGACTGCGGACCGTAAAATTTTACGTAAGTACATACTACCTTCGCGTAATACCGTGTAACACGCGTAATTTCATAAGAACGATGGCAGCGTACAAAACTCAAATGGGAACAAGAAATGAAACGCGAGTTAGGGTTAATCCACACGTATCTGTAGATGGGTCGTGTGTGAACTTTAAAAATAAGTGGTTTTTGTTCGAATACGCTTTGCCCCGGCAATTTCAATGCTATTTGTTAAAAAGTTTGATAAAATTGGAATTGGTGTAGGAAACAGAGTTTTAAATTCCTGTTTATTTGAGGATTCTAAGAAATCTGAGATCCGTCATCCTGCACTTTAAACATCTTTTCTTATTAGAATAGTTTGCAATTGCTGAGTATTCTTTGTTAATTAATTTCCATTTCAAATTTTATTTATTATAATCATCATCATCTTTCTACCCTTTTCCCAATTTTATTTGGGGTCGGCGTAACATTGCAGAGGATGACTGTTTTCTTTTACGGCCAGTCGCCTGCCTGACGTCAACTCTTTTCTTGGGAATGTAATAGTTTTCAGAAGGAACAAAGGAAGAAGGTAAATTGAGGTAAGGAAAACGGATAGAGCGAGGGAGATAGTACCCGGATATCCGTCCTGTGGTTGAAGAGGCCACTAAGACAGAGACATCAACTGGCCGATTATTTTAATATATTTTTTAATTTTGTTGAACTTTTTGGTCCTTTATTGTGATGTTCGCGCGTCCTTTAGTAAGGTAATTCTAACGCTGGTTGAACCCAGTCTGATGAAAAACGGCCAAGTGCAAAACGTCCCTAAAAAGATAGTGACGCCTGTGAAGCTAATGGTGGTGAACTCAACGAGGCATTACGTGCAAAGTGACGTCAAACGCTTATGTGATTTCTTTCCTTTATTGTCGTATGCTCTTTGTCGTAGGTCACAGACCTTCATTTTGATGTAGCTTTGATTTCAGTTGACTGTTAAATATAATATTTTTTACCTAATGTATCGGAAATGAAATATTCTATAGGCAATAAAATAAATTTCGTAATGGTTTTTACCATGTAAGGTGTTAAGTGCCAAGACTCACTGACGAAACACCGTGGGGTTTGTTAAACGATCAGTTTGGTTTTTGGGTCAAATTTTGTAAAACCCAAAAAAAATTACTGGTTTCTGTCGGTTCGAGTCCAACTAACCACCTAGCCGTTAATGTTGATGTGCTGTGAAAAGATAAGGTAGTGAACAAAACGCTTCAATGATAGTATTAACTAATTAATTGGCCTACAGTCCACGTAAGCCCATCGCCATCTTATTATTCGTAATCCACTCACAGACCAGAAATTATTTACAACCTATTGAATTCTCTTTAACAATTTTATAGCAAAAACTGCATGAATAAATTCAGAGTTGGGATTTTAAATAATTTTGTTAGTAGGTATTTGTCAATTCAGCACTGTTAACTTACCTTCTTTACATACCTGTACACACCAATTTATTTAAAGAAATAAGCTTTCAGTTGACCCTAGTTTAGAAGAGGGATTAACCTAATAAGATAAAGACCGTTGATAAGAAAAATCATTCATCACATACGAGACACGTCTTGCCATCGAAGGTATAAAAGCATATCCTTTTATTTAACTGCTAACAAAAAAAAAAAAGAAAATCGCTTGACAATGGGAGGAAAAGCACTGAACCATTTATTAACATGCTTCAATCAGCTTCGCTTGTAACTAATAACGAGTCCAACATAGGGAGGAGGGGTGAATAGTGGAAACCTATTTTACTTTTTTATTCCTTTCGCTATTAAAACTTGATTTGATACTTTTCATGAACTATAATTATATATGTATATTGACACACATAATGCCACTTTGCCCATATTCTACAATTCTCTTTATTTATTTCAAATGTGTTTGTTCCATGTCACGTATTTGACAAAAGTAGTATGCGCTTCCTGAAATCGAGTAAACGCTACAGCGCATTGGAAATAATGCACTGTGAGAATCACAGAACATTTCTTTGCCAAGTCGATACATTTAATATCCGTTGAAGATGTCAACCACACAACAGACATTACGACTGGAATACTTTTGATATAAAATAGTATTAGTTTCAGTCTATGATGATAACGATTCGAATAAATGGATCCATAGACAAATCTAGGGATGAATAAAGTTTAATTTACTGTTACGAATATGCTTAAGATTGCAATAAGTATAAATTAGTAAATTTATAGAATAGATTTTTTCCTGGTAGCGGATAGTGAAAGAAATATCTGAATGACAAAGCTACTCTGACCGCTAAAGATAACAAAGGTAACTTTAGCTATAATAAAGGTCCTTCAAACAAAGAACTCTCCCTTGCTTATTGCTCACGTCCTACAGTATGATAGCTTGATGGTTTATGGTTAAGATACCGGCCATTAAGGATTACCCGTGTAATCGAATTTAAGACACACAAATTAATAAAAACCTTTTTAACAAAAAAATTAACCGACGAAAAGGAACTAAAAAGCAAAAAATAACATTTTAACCATCATCCATCATAAATCATCAAAATAACCGAGTGAGGGCTGAAACATGACAAAAATTTATCTTCTATACTTATAATAAATCTGTAGAGAGTTGAATTCTGTACATTGAATATATTAAAAAAAAATCAGCTGAGGGTATTAAGATATCGATACTGATGCCGAATATGCGATTGAAACAATTTTTGTTCGTCTGTCTGTCTTTCTGTCTGTCTGTTTGCATGTTCACGATAAACTCAGAAGTTACTGAAGGGATATGCTTGAAACTTAGTATGATAATAGTTTGACTGCCTGCGCAGGTTATAGGGTACTTTTTATCCCGGTTTAAACTTTGGTTCCCACAGGAAAATCAATAAAAGCTCTAATACCATTGTAACGTTAGTAGAATGTATATGTGTAGAGTATGTGTAGAGTACGATATCCACTAGGTTGGGTGCCGGATCGAATCCCTCTTTGACACGCTTTTATTTTTTTGCACTTTTTTTTTAGTACATAATCTAATTTCCTTTTTAATTTAAAAATTATGTAAAGGTATCGTTTTTAACCAACGAAAAAAAGGAGGTTCTCAATTCGACCGTTTATATACATATATTTTTTTTTTATGTATGTTCAGCCCTCTCCGTTATTTATGAATCGATTTTGATTATTCTTTTTTTGTTAGATAGGGTATATACCTCAAGGGTGGTTCCATGTCAAGGAAGTCAGGATCTGATGATGGAATTCTGATAAAATTGAGAGAAACCCTCAAAAATTGTAGAAAGGAATAGTGTTTCTGTTTACTTTTCATTACTTTATCAGGTATTTGCGTTTAGAAATCATCACATCATGTAGCTGAACTAATGATGAAAAAAAAATTCATAAATAATAATCTTTTTAAGCAAAAAATAAATAAACCTTTTAAATAAGCCTAATACTTAACTATTTATTTTTTGCGTTTTAGGTCTTTTCGTCGGTTTAATTTTTTTATAAGACCACTCAATATAATTAACTAATAAATTTTAAGAGTACAAAGTATCGATTTTTACTTTTGATTTAAGACTATCACTAGATTTTACCTGCGACGTAAATAGTCATGTCTGTTTGAAGGATTTCGAGTGAATGTTTATTATCAATCGTAGGATATCATAGGGGAATGTGTATTTTTTTCTTTGTTTGGTGATCCCAGAGTAATCGATACCTGGTTTTTGACTATGCCAACGAGCTATTTTGCCTCTCGCAGCCATTAAATTCATAAATATGTTTCAGGGCATTATTAATAATAACAACTTCACACACGGCCGTCTGATCCTAAACAAGGCAGAGCCTGTAGTATGGTAACCAGACTGATGATAAACATACTTATATATTTCTAAATACATACATATTACAGATAAATTATACCTAGACAGATAATTATTTGTCCTGGGTGGAAATCGAACCCACGACCTCTGGCTCAGCAGTCAAGGTTACTAACCACTAGACCATCAGGCCATATAAATATACATATATTTATAAATAGAGTTGAAGAAAAAGAAGATCCAAACTTTTAAACTTTTGCGTTCCATAATAATATAATTATGTTGACGGGAATTCACGCGATCACGTATTTAAAAAGTATTACAGTACCTATAGGCCTGCGATCACGGCCACAACCACCGTGGTCGTGGCCGTGATCGCAGGCCTGGCCAGGCCAAAGCAAAGGTATGTCATACCTTTTAAATACGTGATCGCGTTGATTCCCGTCAACATGATTATATTAGAATAGAATAGAATTTTTATTTAAAGCATCTATGACTTAGTTGTTAGTTTAACTTAACACTTTGTTAGTATTACAGTATTTTACTATATTAAATGCATGGCAGACACTATCGCCAAAAAAATTATATCTAAGCTGAAATATTGACATGTAACCGGTGAAATTTTTTATACATTTTCAGACCATTTGTTTTCCGTTCGGTTACAGTAGTGTGATCTCTTATGTTACACCGTGACTAAACAAAGCTCAGAAGCAAACATTATCTGTTAGGTATACCGAGGGGGCCCATAGTTTCTAGGAAGCGTCACTGACTGACTGACGATTTTCTGCGAGGAGAACATCTCGCGCAAGGAGGAGGTGACGGTGTGGATTCGGTAGAAAAACTTCCATGTGGAACCTTTTCACTCGTGCTCTCATGCGTACACTAAGAGTGGCTGTGGGTGTACGAGACAAGTTTTATGTTCTTCACCCGAAGCAGAGTCTCTCGTGAAGGGTGTGTCTGGACATCGCCCAGTTGCCGTCAGCTAGCCAGCGCTGGGTGGATCATTGGAGGCAAAACGTCGACGTACCGACGGTCAACTTATAAACAGTGCTGTGAAGCACACCGTGTGATTTTAGTTGGTTTAAGCCTGATATACGGCCTCACCAATAACCCGGTGAGGTGAGCTTCGAAAGACGTGCAATGCAAATAAGCGACAAATTGCTGTTTTCCAAAAAAATGCTAAGGAAGTCGCGGGCACAGCAAGTATATATATATATATATATATATATATACGGTCGAATTGAGAACCTGCTTTTTTTCATCGGTTAAAAAAAAGAAACCAATTTTTCTGCCATCGGTATCTTTCCTAGAAGAACTGATTACTTATAGCATAAAATTTTAATGTACGTATTAGTGTTTTAATTTTTGATATACATAGGTACAAAAATGCGAAGTTCAGTTACAAACCGAATTATTATACACTTCGTCAGTAACGCACGACTGCAAACTATCGCAGCGAAATGTATCTTAGGCGAGTATATTTTATGTTTGTACACGTCTTGTACATTTAGCGTTACTGAAACGTGGGCAGGCGAAGCGTCGGAAAAATATTCCTAAACGTTACGCCAACGCATAATATCAACGAATGTGTCACGTCCTCACGTACAAACATTTTATTTGACGTAGTGAGACCGTCGTTGGACGTCATCAAAAATATATATTGAGGTACTCTGAAAAAATATTTTTGCACAAAACAAAGCGTGAACACGCAGTGCAGTATTTCTGAACTAAGATATTATAAACTTTATGGTAGGCGTAGTTTAACTTATCTTATACAGGTTGTGACAAAAAGGTGTGGTAAATTTTTACACATAATAGCCGACAAATTGAATTTGAATTTAAATATGTATTTTAACCCCGCAATAAAATTAGCATGAAGTTGCGATTCAAAAGTAGTTTTCACTTTAAATAAATGTGTTTAAACACTTTCGGTTCTAAAACTACAACTTTTTTAACCTTTTTGGCGCCCACAGCCAAGCAGCTCCAAATGCTTTTACATATCTTATAATTGTTAATTTCTCCTCAGTTTTACTCGGGTGGTAAAATTTTCATTTATTTATATTCTTCTAATCAACTAAATACAAACATGGCACTAACCTAAAGTGATTTAAATTTTTTGAACTTTCATGCTTCTCAATTAGAGGTGACCACAGCAACGCTATTGGATGATTTACCGTCTGGCCTTTATTTTCAGAACTCAACTCAGAACAGGTTAAGGTGTGGAGTAACATGTGTTCTTGGTACGATGTATCAAATAAAAATATGTTTATTTCTAGTAAATTTTATCTAGTAAATGAGTATACTTAAATTATTTTATTTGAAAGATCAGCTTCTTACTTTGACGTTGATGTGATGGGTTTGAATTCATATACGTATTTATATTCACCAAGCTCTGTGCTTAGTTTATACTTATTTAAAATATATCTTACAATAGTTCTACCTGCCTTATTACACTATTCTGCGGAAAAGGAAACATTGAAATAACTTTATTTTCCTTTTTCTTTGTTTATAGGATCGCACCCCTTAGGCTACACGCTCAGTTACCATACAAATACACGTAACACATAACACGATTACGTTTAGTAGTAAATCTAGCCAAATGCCATGAATCCAGGTAATTTATTGAAGACCATGGTATCTCTACATATATTAATGTGAGCTGTGTCCATGCGTTTTGTTATTGTGATACTATTTTCCACAAAACCTTGATGATCTTGTCAGTACCATGAAGCCGTTTGGTTTAGATGACTTATCCTATTAGTCACTCATAAATATGAATAATTAATGTAACATCTAAAGAATTGAATTCTGAAATTTGAGCACTTCAAAATAGCATCAATTATTTAATTTTCTTGTTTTCAGAGACCTTTACAGTCCTATAAGGTCTATCTTTTATCTCACTTTTCTCAGCAACGCATTATTTGGAGTTTGCAGCTCTTATCACAGCTTATCAAAGAGATAATATGAAAGCTTATCGTCTTTTAATTGTAACAGTTCATATTATAATAGGAAAACTTTGTTTCATCAATTCTTATAATCCACGCACATGATAATAACAATTAGGAGATCGTTCTCAGTGGTTTGGTCATTAACCACACGCGTTCCAAGTGCCCAAGTCTTTACCATTTTTATGCAAACTAAAGAGTTATCCACAGGTACTATCGTGATATCCCGGCTTACCACACCGATGCTGTTATATAAGTATTATGCCTAATGTCATTAAACTAATGTGTTACGTCCTGTCTCATATTTGTAGCCGACTAATGTGTGCGTAGGCTTTTCAGTCACTCGAAAAGTTATGGCAGTTTCTACTACAATATCCATGACTCTAAACAAACATGGCCACCCTACAAATAAAGTAATGTCTTGCTACATGGGACGCACGCTGCATGCGACCTGTTTTCCTCATACACACGTACTCACACACCGATATACGCTTGTACGTTTCATGTCTATTTAATTTGTTATGTAGCTTTCCCGACGCAATCTGATACGTAAAGCAGTATTTTAGTATTACTTTCTTTTTGCTTTGTGATTCTAAAACATGAACACACGTGTTGATTAAATCTAACGTGGGAGAGCCAGGCTTCGGCACATATGGGCCGGCTCGACTCCGCTCGATACCACGGCCTCACAGATAACCGGCAGTGAAGCAATGATTTATTGCATTTCGCCGCGTGAATGAGGTTAACAGAGGCCCTAACCCTTCCCTCTCCCCTATTCCCCCCCTCCCTCTCCTCCTACTCCTATCTTAAAGGGCGGCAACGCATTTGTGACTCTTGAGTTACAGGTGCCCATGGGCGGCGGTAGTCAGGTGACCCGTCTGCTCGTTTGCCTCCTATACCATAAAAAAAATTGAGTTTTAATAACATTTTATTACCTCGATTTTATTAGCTTCACTTGTTTACTATGTAAAGAAATCTTGGAAGTCAATTTTAACCTATTTTTAACTGTCAGATCGCAATGAAACTTTTTATGTTTAGGTATATGTAAGGATGAAAATATTATAATTTGGCATCCTGACCTGGTGATGGAGTCAGGAGGTGGGTAGTAACTAATGGAACTCTTCAGATGCTACTAGTAAACTCCACGAGTTTGGGTTCATATGATTCGTTTCGACGAGTCCAACAGACGGAACTTGGTAACGATGGTCTGACGATAAAACCAGAAGATGGATAATGGAACTGTGTTTGACTTTTTCGGTTCGCCATCAAAGCGTGTTTTACTAAACTATACATATTTTTAAACACATTTTGTAAATTAGCATATGTATGATGGTTTTATACATAGACACATCGGCTGGTGGTCAAAACTCGACCTAAATTCATCAAGTTTTGAATTTATTTTGCTTCATTTTATTGACCTGTTTGTAATATTCGAGTATAAACTGAACTGACATTGTATCATAGACTTTCCGTTCCGTACCATAATAGTTCAGGGATCGATATCCGACGCCTCCACCAAATGCAAAGCCTTCCCGCTTTGCGCAAGAGGTTAAGAGAAAGGGATGTCATTATATTTTGAGGAACACAATTGAAAAGACTGTAAAGCAAAGCTAAATGTATTGATAACTATATAATAATAATAATATATAATAATAATAATAATAACTCCTCACATCTCACACATGGCCGTCTGATCCCAAACTAGGCAGAGCCTGTACTATGGTAACCAAACCGCTGATAAACATACTTATATGTTTCTAAATTCATACATATTGTAGATAAATTACACACCCAGACACAGGACAAACGATCGTGCTCATAACACAATTATTTGTCCTGGGTGGAAATCGAACCCACGACCTCTGGCTTAGCAATCAGGGTCACTAACCACTAGACCACGACTTCTGTCCTAATTTTAAATTATATAAACTCAGAGCATAAAACACTAGAACTTGACTCGAACTTGATGCTACCAGCCAGGAGGCAGGTTGGGTCTAGATAGCATTCCATTTCCATTATGTATTACACAATTTTTTTTTTCTTATTTAAATTTTACACCTGCCACACACATCTCCGCATCACCCAAAGGTTGACTGGTAGAAAATGCCTACGGCATTAAGTCCGCCCCATGCAATGTATCTGCAGGAAGTGTTTTAAAATAAAAATAAAATAAAAAATTAAATTGTTATAAGTCCTGCAAAAAAAAACTTTACTTGGCCGTGAACTACACAAAGTCTGTTCTATCTCTGTTTTACATCTCTGTTTGTCTCTGCTTCATTAGCTGTATAAAATTATACCATTTTTGTTGCTCCGCGCCGTTAAAATGGCACCATCATCCTTCTTTCGTTCAAAATAAATAAACACAACATGGTCCGATTATTTTTGCATCTCTATTTAAAATTTCAATGGTAATACCAATTACATGCACGTATTTAATCCTTTGTGTATCGTATTCGGTGCATATTGGAAATGTAACAAGAATATTTGCATCGCAATGTTCAATTAAGTTATTAAAATTATTTATTTTAAGCCGGAATTATTTATTCTTTCCTTTAAATGAATAGGTATTTGATTTTAGCAGAGCTACAGAGACGAGCTTACTTAAAACTAATCTACAACTTTCCTAAAATATGAAAATGACAATTTTTTTTTATTTTAACTAAACAATGAAGGTAAAAACATCTTACCATACTTAGTCATCATCAAAACTTGGTACGTATTTGCATTTATCTTTCATTTAAAATGAATATGCATGATCAATTCCTTCATTTTATACTTTGTCAAGGTGCCAAATGGCTACACTACAACTTACAGTTTTACATTCTTGGAACGATGCATAAAATATTAATCACAGAAAATTATTGTGCAATATGTAAAGCAACTCGCGCTTATGCAATATTGCTATTGAACTTATGCGGGCGCTAATATTCTGTATGCTAATATTATTTATGTAATAACATGTCTGATAGTGTATATTAGTTTAGAAGTGTATATTATTTGTTTAGCATTTATTACAAGACTATATGAGGCACAGATAGGTATGTCAAGAAAATAAATATAATAATATGTATCTTAAGAAACCTTCACAATTTGTAATTCCAAAATCAGATTCACTACGTTTTTTTGAGTGATTCCGTCATGGTATTGCTAATTTAAACAAAATCTTGCAGACTGACTGACTGTCAAATCAGTCAGTCTTTCCTTATCAACCCTCATAACCTGGCCAGAGCTTAGTTACAGGGAGGAGGAGAATAAGTTGGTAACTGTGATGTATAAATGTATAAGCAATAAGTATTTTGCTTGTGGATTTTCGATTCTTTTTTGGACAACAGTATGTCATCAACGGACAAATAAATGTTTTGGATATTCTAAGTTCTGATATCGCCTATGTTAACACATAAATACCTATTCTCTAATAGTTTAGACGCTAGTACGCCACTAATTAAAATACAAAGTGACAATTTTACAAATTAATTAAACTAAAACATAGTTTAATTAATTCGTAAAATTATGATGTTGTAAGGCCATGCGCCTTACAACATCTCTGACCTGACCATTAATCGGATTTTTCAATTTTCATTGATAAATTTTTTTTAAGGTAAAAAAGAATGACTATTCTTAAAAGTTTATCTGCCTAATAATTTAATTAAATTTTTGTGATTGTTCTCAAATATATTGCTTAATTGAAGCTGTTCCTCTGAGAAAGCATCGTCCTGCAGACGATCGCATTTTACTACTTAAGTCGATCTCGCCGTTTTGTATTTAGAAACGTTATTTATAAATATATCGTTTAACTTTTTGTGTTATTTATTCATTATTTTTAATTAGACCACCTTTCGCCTCTACTCCTAAACAATTAGATGCTGCTATTACACCATCCTATCGAAGGCCAAGTCTTAATATTGTCAGTTGTGAGGCATGAGTGTCTGTTGTACATAGGTACCGTGGTGTTTGTTGGTGTGGACACTTTACACTCTTTTGAAAATAAATAGCCAAGTGTTTCTATTGAGGTGTTTATTTCTCACTGATATCGTCCTGCATCATATTACAGTAAGAATACGACTCTATATTAAATTGTTATTGAATTTCATAAGTTTTTCGTTTCGTTGGTATGTGTTGAGTTCCTTAAGGGGGAAGGCAGAGGGTTAGTAACTTGCAAATTAAAATACTATTGCTGCGTTTATTGTGTTCACCAATGTTTTAACTCCATCAAAAACTCTGCATATAATACTTCGTTATAGCCTAGCTAAAGGATAAATTAATTTTATTTACAAAAATCTACACTTAAGTGTTAACTTCAGTTATGATTTCCCAGGAGATCGTCGACATTACGTAGCACTTGAAAAATTAATGGCGGTACATTTTAATCAAATTACTTCTGAACTTAGAAACACAGGCATAGATAAATTCATGTAAACTTTTTATTGAATATGACGGCTCTCTCCATGATTCTAAAACCACCTTAGTTCAGGAGGTAGTAAGAGTTTCAGTGGAATATTTATGTGAAAATTGCCATGCACTTCATAGCGACTAAGTACCTACTACCGGTTGCCGCGTTCTTTATCTAAAACAAACAAACTAATCAGTTACGATTTTGTATTCCTTTATGGTAAAATTAATCCAATCTTTATTTAAGTACTTAAATGAAAATTACCAATCTTCTCAATTATTAATAACTGAGTTCGATTTTCACTGAACATTTCAAATTAAGCTTATCAAGAGTACCCATCAATTTCCGTTCATTAACGGAAGTATACTAAATGCATTTACATTTACGTTTAAATACATTTTAAGAATAATATTATAATTTCGGTTTGAAAATGTAAAATCCGTATGAAACTGATTTGTGGAACTGAGTGGTTGTAGAATTCCACCCACTGAGTACGAGCACATGTCTTAGACCTGTGCCAGGTAGTGTCCGACCGAAATAGATTTTTTGGCCAAAACCGAAACCGAACCTTCGATCGGTCACTATTACTGGGGGTTAAAATTCCGTCATGTAAAAACTTTGAGTGAGTTGTTTTAATATACAATAAACAAAAGAAAACATTTTAAAATTTTAATATTTTCACAGTACATATTTTCAACACTAAACAAACATATCATACATATTTCAGAGTGAATTTCAACTTTTGAAAATGAAAAGCATTGCTTAAGAAAAGCATTCCTAAAAAGATTCTATTCTAGTAATTAAAACTCCAATCTTCTCAATCTCACTGGCAATTACATCACCAGCTTGAAGAAACTCCGGAGGATTTCTATACAGACCTACACCGCCTGGAGTACCTGTCAATATGATGTCACCAGGGAACAAGGTGAACAGGTTCGACAACCTCTCAATAATGTCAGGAATTTTATGAATAAACTGATTTGTGTTACTCTTCTGCTTCTGAATACCATTTACGATACAACTGATATTCAAAGCTCCAGGGTTGCCAATCTCATCACTTGTTGTGATACAAGGACCTATTGGACAGAAAGTGTCCATGGCTTTACCAAGCAATAGTTGACCCAAAGCTTTATTGTTTTGCCAATCAGTAGCTCCAATGTCTTGCGCAATAGTATATCCTAAGATATAATCATGTGCATCAGAGGCCTTGACTTTGCTGGCTGTCTTTCCAATTACTATTGTTAGTTCAACTTCACACACTACTTTGTCGGAAACTTCAGGTTTCAGCTTCACTGGTTCATCTTGTCCAATAACAGTACTTGGGAATTTGTTAAATATGAATGGGATTTCTGGTGCAGGAAAGTTCTGTTCTTGACAATGATCTTTGTAATTTAATCCAACGCAAAGTACTTTGTCGTTCCCATGTATAGGTGCTTTAATAGTTACTGTTGATATTGGTTCAGAGTTTGGATTACTGTCTTGGATTTTTTTCACTTTATCGATATCTCCATTCTTCAAAATTTCTATAAGGGTGCTTGGTATTGTTGGGTCAGCTTTGTTGATGTCGACAATATTGTCATCTACTAAATATCCCGCACGGATTTCTTTTGGATTATTTTTGTAAATGAATTGAACCAATTTCATTTTTGAAACACAATATCACAGTACTTTTATTGAGACGTGTTCTCCTTTGTTAGGAAACCTGACTGTTTTATTATTAATATTTTGCCGGTCGTTATCTGTATTTATATTAAGCGGTGACGTTCGTAGATAAAACATTTATGTAATAGAGATATGACGTAATGTTTTCCCGAGAGGGTACTCTTATCTCGATAACTAAAACCTCTAGAGTTCATTATCTACTTAACAGATCAGATGATCTCAAAATTGTATAAACTTGACTCTCTTGGACTGTAGATTTAATATTATTTTGACTATTTCAATATGAAAAGCAGACTTTATCTTGGCCAAAAATCGCTTCGCTAGACCGTCATCATTATAAATTAAAAGAAAACTCTGAAAGAAACGTACGAGTAACTTAATATTTAATTGTTTGAAATAAAGCACTTAGGGATGTCTGTCTAGTATTTTACGGTTCTAAATGTTTCTTGAGAAATCAAATTGGAACAATCCTTTTGAAATGTGTCCGATTTATTTGATTGTTTAGCTCGAAAACTCTATCATCTTAAATATTTGGATTTCAATGTTCGATAAATAAATATGTCTACGATGATTATAGGTAATTCACTTTTCTTAAATCATAGAAAACTTTTATTTTTTTCTGAGGTAGATGAATTTTCATCTACTTTTAAAGTCGAAAAATAATACAACAACATTTTACCGTAAAAATGTATAGTAAAAATAGATTTAGGGTTATTAGGTGTTTTGAACTAGTTATACGAGGTAATATTTTTATCTACAAGACAAGAACTAAGTAAAAAATGTACTAGCAATAAATGGACAGTAAATAATTATCTTCGCCTTAAGTATTCTAAGCCGATTGTAAGACGTTTAAAATTAAACTGTCCAAGAGCTTTGGAAAGTTTCAGATATTTTCCAGAAAATCTATCCGTTGAAAGATACTGTAGGAATTCATCAATTGAGTGGAGTGGCCAATTTCCAATTTAGTCGATCGACAGCTAATGTAATAAAATATCATGCTCCAATGATTAGATAACCTAGATTGTTATTCGGCTACTGCTGTTGACAAACATATTGGAATGCTCTCTCTAATATTTCTTTGATATTCCATTATACCCATCCTTTATTTATATACATCAAATGATACTTATAAAGTGAGTAACACCAATAGGTAAAATGCCCACCGATCTAATATACCATGAAGATTTTTTTTATTCACACCTTTCTATTATCTTCATTTGTAACTAACAAGTAACAATCTAATTAAATCTTGCAAGTCAATTTTAACCAGCTTCCAATTCTTGTATTGAAATGAGTAGTTAAATAAGTGTAGTGACAATACTATAATTTGTTATTTTGGAAATTATCTAATTATGAAGCCAGGAGGTGGTCAGTATTTTACTGTCAAAAACTTAAGGGGTTAACGAGCCTCTGAAGAGTTTCCTCTTCAGAGGCTCGTTAACCCCTTAAGTTTCACATCATATGATTCACTTTGATGTTGAGAGTCTGATAATTTAGCAAGGAGGTGGAAATCCTTTCTACTTTTTTAATTTGGTTTGCTTTGAAGATTGTTTTTTTTAGCTATAACTACGTACAATCATCATTTTTAGTTTAGCCTTTAGAGAGCCATGCTCCCCTACCATCCCCTCTATGGGGTTTGCAACAAGTTTAAAATCAGGGCTGCACACTTTCTTTCCAATTAATAAGTTGAGAACTCCTTACTAATTCGAATGAAATTCAGTAAATTTTAACGCAACAAAATTTTATGTGCGTGTCTTATTATTCTTATATTTATTCACAAACTCGGGATTCAAATCATTAAAATGTATAAGCTACTTGAGGCCCTTACGAAGGTCATTTTCTGCTTTTGTATAATTAATAGGTTTCTGTCTAGTATCTCACTACATAAAGGGCGTTATAAAAAAAAATGCACGTTTCTGTCAACTAGGTCATCTTCTGTTCGGGATGAGGCTGAATGTTATCTTGCCATTAGCATTATCTTATGTGAAAATGAGACGATTTTATTCATACTTAACTAATCTATATCAAGTTTTAAAAACAGATTCGTTTTCACACCAATGCAATAAAGGTATTCTTATTATTATAATACATGGCTCAATGTTAAACTCAAATGACAGATTTATTGCCATTCGGTAAAAGTAGAGAAATTTAACATTTGAACACCTTTCTGGATGAAACTCCTTTCCAGTAACAGTGTCCTTGATAATCAATCATAAGCAAAAAAAGCGGCGGTAGCGTAATGGCTATGGCGTCGACTTGCGATCAAGTGGTTGCGGGTTCGAAACGCACCCAGTGCACTACCGGCGTGAACTCACTCCTAACACAAGCATTTAGCTGAGCTGGAGGGGTTAACAAGAATACTAGTAATGTGTGACCCACGTTGCTAGTATTCTTTCTTTAAAAAAAGAATAAGAAAAAGAATGACATCGTCGATTACCTACACTACTTTAACAAACAATTGTAACGGAATAAGTACACGTTCTTCATACTATTTCTACATCAATGGCTTTTGGCATTAAGTCCGTCTAGTAATGTTTAATTTTGCTTGAAGTTAAAAAGAAAATTGAGGACAGACGCGAATCCAATAACAGTAACGAAAACATTAAGAGCATTGCGAAAGCCTTATTCTAAATATGAATTATTTCGAAGCTAGCAGAGTAATGGTCGCAAGTGTTGTTTTACACGCTCCACAAAAACTACTTAGTACACACTACATATTTTATTCATAAAAGCAGGTTCGTAAAAAAAGGCGGTCGGACATCGTCCAGCGTCCCTCACTTATCTCAAGTGGTATAAATTTCTGATAACGTTCGTAAATGTGATATTAGGATGATTTAACAGCTGATAGGAACTAGTACTTCTATGAAGTTTTCGCAATGTGTAAAGATGGTAAATTGTTTTTAATATTTTGTAATAATACAATTGAAATATAATATCCTGGAACACATTACGGATCGCAAAACATAGGTCTTAGAGTTCGTCAACTTTTAAAATTTGTTCCATAATTGATTTAGGTATGAACATCTTTGAACAGCTTGATGTTTCGACCTGGTTACATTGGCTACGGTCTAACTGTTACATTGATCATTGACTGTGACCCTCCATCGTGGACGCCACGAGGTAGCAATTTCTTCATCTACCAGAACGCTCTAAGGTTTTCGTTTTGCCATTGTTTCTCTCTTTCTCTCTCTCTGTAGTACTGTGTTCCTATTCTCGTGTTTGACTAAGCAAACAGGCTAGGTAACAAACATACAGGGTATTGTCACGTTAAATAATGCACCTTTCCGTATTTTACACAAATAAAGTAACACTTTTAACTTTCTCAAATTGATTGAACACTTTCTGAAGGCGCAAAATAATAGTTAATATCTGTTTTCGAGCAATATAATAAGAACCATTTGTGACGTAAATGTTCCTTTAAGCAAGCGTACTCCTAGTTCGACGTACCGGTTAGAGTATCCGCGTTGACACCCTCCCGCCATCACATCTTCCAAGTACAGCTGGTTGTGCTGGCGCTGCTGCTGCATCAGCAGAAAGCCTCAAACGGTGTAAATACAATAATTTAATCGGTAACTATGTTTTGAGCCTACCCCAAAGGGTCTAAGGAACTAGCTAAGCGACCGATCGACACTTCTCGTGACCAGAAGGCGGGCCTTTTTCTTGCACAGAGAATTAGCATTGCCATTCAACGTGGCAATGCTGCCAGCCTTCTGGGAACACTGCCAGTAGGCGACGATGCGGAGGAATTTTATGACGCATGCATGTAAATAGTCCGTATATATACCTTTATTTTTAATTAATTTATAATACTTAATTATAAGGTTTGTATGTACAGTATTCCTTAAAATTAATACGTGAATAAAATTTGTTAACTTAAATATTAATCTTAAAATTATAATAAAAATTATACTTGACAGACAACAGATATAAGTCACACGATACAGTTTGCAAACCTATTTTTAAATTATCTAATTTGGCCCGCAAAAGTCTCCCTCATATTCAAAATTCCGTTTTTTACATTGCACGTTTGTGTTTATGTCACTGCATGTATACCAAATTTTAAATTGATCGGTCCAGTAGATTCGGAGTAAATTGCCTGTGACAGACAGATACTCGAGTGATCCTATAAGGGTTCCATATTTTTCAGACGATCGTACGAAACCGTACCTTCAGTAAATAGATATTGTACCTTTGAAATATTATATATTTACCAATAATATGCCTTTATCCGATTTCAATCATGTTTAATTCGTACGGTTGTTCTACCCCTGTCGGTCGTAGCGTGTTGTAATATAATTATCTTTTCTTTGTACCAATGATATATTTATTTAAGTAGTCATCTCTCCAACCATTGCTAACATTAATAACCAATACATCTATTCTCATTATAGCGTACACCGATCATAGTAATCTAGCAATAACAATAACGAGTAAGAATAATACATATCAGAATAGGAACTTTGTGAGCATTATAATTGATATTAATTAATTAAAGACGGCTGGCTGTACTGACGTGTGGGTTTCGGGTGAGTTTGGCGCTTGACAACGAGGTCATGTCACCTCTTGATCTTGATCCTTGAAACTAGATGAACATCCCCGGAATATACAAGTGACTATAACCGTAGATCTTTAGTTAACAAACGCATACCATTTCAGATCACAACACTGCCTTTTAAACTTGTTAATAAAGGTTAGCCTAATTAATAATATCAATAGACAGTTTCACAGTACAATATGCTATAAATAATAGACCTTAAAGATACGTTATTAACATTATTAATTCTTTAAGCCCTATTATTAATATACAGCTAAAAGTAGTGCGCTAGTAGCATCAATCTTCTCAGCCTGACCTGCTTGCATTGATTATACTGACACTTGCAATCTACAGGCTGCGGGACCACACTTGTCAAGAATAAGAAAACTTGTCACCTTACAAGCGGTTTTTTAAAAAAACTCGAAACAACAGACCTACATAGAACACATATTGTGCTTAAACGTTATTCCAATCTGAATCCCAACATAAATACATGTACGTACAGCAAATACAAGAATATAGAAACGTTCCTGCACCTACAATAGATTACAATATTGGTTTATCTAAACGAACAATAATATTAAGTGGGCCGTGGCGTGTCCGCAGCGACGCGCGGTGGTCATTGTCGGCGCAAATCCAATACCCGTCCGCGTTATTTGCAACATGATTGGGATGCCAAGGGGATGTAGGGTAATTCGTGTTACGCCTTATAGATATGTAGACGTTTTCGGTATATTACACTGTGTTTAGAAAGCGCGACATTGTTTTGGTGATCGGTTAGCGTTGATGGATTTATTTACGAATCGCTTTGCAAACAAAGACTTTACTCGGTTGGAGTTTATATTTTTTATTAAAATAGGTTCTAGATTTTTTAATGTAACAATTAAAATGAGTTGAGAGCTCGGACTTTTCAGCAATAGCCAATTCGAATTACAGGTATGCAACCCTGACCTCCCCGAGTTATTGCTAACACTCTAGTATATGGTAATATCCTTTACCTGCTATTGCCTTCCCTTCATACCTACCTGCCCCTTTTTTTTGAATGAATTTTCCCATCTTTAATTCCCAAAGTGCTCGTTTGGCGGCAATAGGGTTAATTTCAATGAACATTCGAATGGCATTTGACATAAGATTTGGCAGCATAGTTAACTGATCCGATGGTCAAATCAAAGTGCCTAATCATGCTTACAACAACTCAATACATACTTGACAGGAGATTTCACATACGATTAGTTATTTTATTACATTGATCAACCTTTCAGAAACCGGAAACCGCGGTCTGGTTGCTTGCAAATATGTACGGTTTAAATAGTTTGGGTCGTCTAGGGACTGTGAATTGTTGTCGGCGATGGGATCCAATTTCGGGACAAGTTAATGGCTGATTACAGTTTCGGGTTTTTACATACATAGCAGCATTGAATACACATGAGAATAGAGCGTGGTCGTAAATACTTACTTACCTTATTGAACAACTTTGCAAAAGAGGTTTCTAGGAATTCTGAGAAACTTTTATACGGAAAAGTTGCTATTAGTTGAACCGTTGTTACGCAAAACCTTTTACAGAGGTAAATGTATTAGACTGGTAAATAAATGGCCAAAGTTTACCCTTTAGCTGAGATTTGAACTTAAGGTGCTATTCTCATCAACTTTAGAGTGCTCCTCTGTTAGGGCAGTCACTGAATGAGCTACCGCAGCTGTATCTCACCGGTTTACATTGCACAAAGAACTATATTTAAGCTTTAAAATCAAATCCTAAGATTTTTTTGTTCATATACTCGTATCTTACGTCAATGTCGTCCAGGTCGGCCTAATTTACAGATAGATGTGTACTTCGTTACAGAAACTATTTTAAAATATCGTTACTATGTACTCTTCAGCTTTGCTCTATTTACAAAAGAGTCTATTATTGTACTATTCAAGTCGGAGCTATTCTAATCAGTGCGAGGAATGGCACGCCTCTTTATGGCATGGTTTTGTTGTTCATTTATTAGTATACCTTGTTTCGTAAGACGACCTAGTTATACTATTCAACACTATGTAAGAAAACCCTTTCCTAAATATAAGACTATGCTGCTTTTATCAAACGAATGAAGAAAATGCATTTGCATGAAATTTTGCATGAAAGTACATTTATTGGTTGTTTATTTTGACCAACATCTTTACCATTTCATTAAGTTAACCGTGGTACCTTCTGGCAGTCTGCCGATTAAGTTATTGGGCATTTATTAAAGACTTATTGAAATCCATTGAGACGGCAGTTTTCGAGTTACAAGCGAATTAAATTTTGACATTTCTATGTGTATATTTATTAAACGTCCAGAGTGAACGCGCCAGTATGTTTATCTTACTCCTAACTATTATTATAAATCCGAAAGTCAGTTTGTCTGTTACGCTTTTACGCCTTACTACTGAACTATGAAATTAAGCATACACGTTCTCAGGGGTACAGAACTCTTTTTGTGTAAATGTTCTTTAATTTTAATTTTCTAGATAAAATGTACCCACTGTGTAGACACAGAGGGTACATTTAATCAAAAAAAACAAAACTATTTCCGAGGGAAAACTAACTGTCAGAAAAGATAGAAGGCAAAAGCTTATGTAGTACAATACAGCAGAAGTCTCTCTACGCTTCTGTATTCAATAATTGTAAAGCTAGCTATAATTTCAATATAATATTATAATTTTAAAGCTAGTCTTCAAAACTCGAAGCATGCTGAACGGATTCAAATTAATTATTGTTTCACTTATTTAAAACTAGCAGCGCCTCGCGGTTTCACCCGCGTAAGTCCCGATTCCGTGGGAATGTCGGGATAAAAAGTAGCCTATGCGTTAGTCCAGGTTACCAGCTATCTACATACCAAATTTCATCGCAATCGGTAACGTAGTTTTTGTGTGTAAACATTACAAACATACACACAAATTTTTCCTCTTTATAATATTAGTTTAGATGTAAAATCTATTTTTAGTCTACCAAATACAGATCGTGTTACTAGTTACAATAAAATATTATTATATAATAAATTACAATTTATTAATTTTACAATTCTAACCATCTAATCCTAGAATGCTACTCAATTATAACATGTTGTTAAAGATTGTTTGAGCTAAATCGAACGAACGAACGTCTTAAACCTGTCCGGCGTTTGAATCACCTATACTCACGACCCTAAGTACGTCACAAGTGACCTTTTACATCAAGGAATCCTTATAAGGTAAGGGAACGTACCCATACTACGTGACCCATTTTTCACTAATTTTTAGCCCCCCCCCCCCCCCCCTCGGTGACCACCCGTAGTATATGCCAAGACCTCCCCCTCTAGTTTCCTCCAGTCACGTGGTAATTTATAAATGTTTTAAACCATTTTTAGCCGACAGAACGTTCAAAAGCGCTAAACGCTTACTTGTTGTCACCTGTGAGTTTAAAAAGCGCTAAACGCTGCGTGCCATATTTGAATATAGCTCGAAAAAACATGAGATTTTCCTAGAGGATATTGACTACGTGACGAAAACCTAAGAACCCCTGTGACCAAGCACGGTATTTTGAAGACACCCCCCCCCTTCCCCCTCAGAACGGGTTACGTGGTATGGGAACGTTCCCTAAGTTTACACACAAAGAAGACCCATTAAGAAGCCTAGCAAGCAGTTAGCAGCCCCCATTACACAATCGGATCCATTTACTCAAATTACCTGGTATCGGGGCCACAATGGGCGGCCTAATGCTTGGTATGGTACTCACGGGGCGATATTCTCGTAAGAGATATATGTTGGCAAGGGTACACGGGAACTCGTTTAAAGACGATTGTGGTGTATAGTACAATTTCAGAAAAATTACCGCCTTTAAAAGTCGCTTTATCGTCAGTGGTTATCAATGGTTAACTACACTCAATAATAAATTATAATTCGAATAAAAACTTTCGTGAGTGGTATTCATATTAGTGGTTTTATTCACGTGTATATTTCGGGGATGCCCGACTAGTTTCTGACCCGATGGGGGCCCTTTATCAAGCGGTGAGGCGTCCTGCCGCGTCGGTTGCAGATGCCAGACTCTGGCTATATTTATATAATATATTTATATTACATAAATAATTTAGATACACTGAACAAAACACACTTTAACAGCAAATAAAAAATATATGTACCATTGAGTTCCTGGCTCCATCATCAGATCAACGTTACCCAGCCTATCACATGAGCCCAAACTAGAAGCTCCATTATCAGATCAGCTCAAAAATGTCAAATTATGTTATTATCATCCGAATTACATACATACAAAGTTTCATTTCGTTACTTCAACCATTTATAAGTAGGTTAAAATTAACTACAAAGTTTTATCAGCAATGTAACAGTCCGTTAGGGCTTAGTATGGTGGAGGACCGGGTGTGATGTCCCTCGAACACAAAGGGAGGCAACTCTGACCAGTCGAGGTGATAATGCCTGGTGTATCGTGGCCCAACATTTGATGTTGGAAAATTATCACGCGAGAACTTTAATTGCGCAATGCATGATCGGTAGTTACTTCGCCAGATGATGTTAAAGTATGTTTTTGTCGTAGGTGGAAGTCGCGACAATACACCTAAGCCTTTCTGTTTTGAGTATTGGTCTACTTTAAGTTTGATGATTTAATTAATCGCGGTCTTTTGTAGGTTGAATGTGCCTTCCTGTTCGAGTATCTATTGGAGCAAAATGCATATAGGAATTGCCCTGTCTATGTATTTATTAATATCATCTATATAAGTTTTGAGTTACAAGCTCGTTCTACAGTGAGTGATATTTTTTTTACCTAAACCCACAAAACCACACGCTGTTCCGTTACGCGTGGAAGAAACTTCCTGGAACGGGGAGGGAGTAAGGTTCCTACGAAATATAATTAAGGTATAAATGGCGGCCTTCTTCTGCTGGACACAGATTAGTTAGGATATGGGTTAGTCAGGAAGAAATAAAAAAACATGTATCATGACATTTACATTTTTTGTCTTCAAAATAACTGTGTTACATATTTACTGATAAACTAGAGTTTCAGGTTAATTTTAGGCATAAAACAGCCACAGGAGCTATTTTTTGTAAGTGTATATGTACATAGGAACTAGGTAACACAAAATATTCTAGAATTGATTAATGGATAAGCTCTAGTTTATTATAAAAGTTTCATAATTAAATAACAATCATAGAAATAGTCCAGGAAGAGGAAATTGACAATAACAAAAATTAACACTTTCGGTCAATGTTAAAAATCTATAATATTAACAATTTTCATCACAAGATATTTATACAAATATAATAATTTAATAACTTAAAAAAATATATATTTTATGTATGTAATTTGAAAATAGATTTATTTGGCTACATCATGTTCTTCTACAATGGCACAGCTACAAGCTAAAATATAAATAACAATTAACAATAAATTAACTTAAAAATAAGTTTTAACAACACAATATTTACATAGATAGCTTTCATAACGATGAGCGTAACTATTCAACGCTTACGATTTTCATCCAAGATTATGAGCACTGACAGATCAAAGCAAAAAGAGCTTACGTGTGAAGTGATTTAATACATACGAGTATTACATTGTACGTGTTAATAAGCAGTTTTGCGGAACTGACACATTTTACATATCTACTCACATACACTCACGCCTATATCCTTGAAAGAGAAGGTAGAGGCGTTTTAAACATCCACATTTTGCCAATCATCATTTTGGTAGCACTCACGTAATTGGCAAGCCTATTGTCAACCTGGCACTTTGGAAAATAATGTGAGTAATACCACGGTATCACAGAAAACCGACAGTGAAGCAATGCTTGCATTGCTTTCCACCGAGTGAGTGAGGTTACCGGAGGCACTAACCTTTCCCTCCCCTCCCCCCCTTCTACCCTTCGACTACTCCATCTTTAAAGAGTGGCAACGCACTTGTGACTCTTGAGTTGCACTACCCATGTTCAGTGGTAGTCATTTACCATCAGGTGACCCGTCTGCTCGTTTGCCCCTATATAATAAAAAAGGATTCAAAGAGGCCAGGTTCGAGGCAGTTCCAGTGACAGGTATACGACGCTGACCTGCTCGAGCTATTGCTTACACTCCTATATCCCTTTCAATCCATTGCCTTCCCTTCTTACCTTTCTCTTTGAACATACACTCAATTTTCCAATCTTTGATTCCCAATGTGCTTGGTTGATGGCAATAAGCTTGTACCCTGTTATGTGAGTGGGATCAAATTGGTCAAATGTGGGTGTTTAATACCCCTCTGTTTTGAAGATGTGAAAAATAACATCTTAGGTGTCGCGGGTCTAATATAATTTAATCAAAATGTGATAAAATGACCTCTAACGTCAAATGCTTCACCACCGCGCGATATAGCTTGTCTCATCTCTTGTGACCATAGTGCACTTCTATCAGTAATTTAATTACGATTGACAGAGATTGTGTGGTGATTGAAATTCGAAAACAAATCATTAAATTTTGAATGTTTTGTTTCATTGACCTATTTGTAACAACTGTCATTGTATAGACTTCCCATATTATGATAGCTTTGCTCAACTTCCACTTCTTCTACATTTAAACATTAAGTATTCCAACATTTTTATTCTTCCGAAGGTGATAGTTGCTTAAAAAGGGGTACAAAGATTTTTCTACACGTTTTCATATATAGATGAGTATATATTTGGTAAATTTATTCTTCTATCCATTGCACAGGAGTAGGTCTTTCAGACCGACTCTTGTCGCAACTCTTCTTAACTCCTATATTTTGATACCGCATATTGTCGACACTTTACATAATACTGACCCTGTCTCTCGTTGCTTGGTTTAGCACTTTCTCTTTATTTTATTCTATATCTTTATTATTATTTTCTCCATTATACGTTTTAATAAACTTCTAATTCCTTTTGTTCGCTGTCAACCTATGTGTCCATTTAATCATTTAAGTACGAATAATATGTTTAAATTCCATTAATAACCAAGTTATTCTTTTATTAATATACATTTTCATAAGTTCATTATAAATTATTAACTGTTTTATATAATACAAATGCTATCACAGTCTCACTTTTCTTATTTTATTTAACTATTACAAGGCTGCTGAGTGTACCTCAGACACACGCCGATATTTTCTTCTGGACTTCTCTTGCGCGTTGGAGGGCCGAAGCGGACAGAGACCGCATAGGGAGTGATGGAGGTCTCGACCTTGCAGTCCTTATGTTGCTGACCTGGGCAAAAGGTGTTGCCGCAGTGATTAGCGTCACAGACTCCTGCCCCTAGGGACGAGCTCTGGAAAAAATCAATAATTTTCATTTTACGCCCTTGTATGACATATTTAAGAAGAGATGGCCAACCAATTACAGTGGTACAGATTGCAATTTTTTGTGACCCCATTTTGAAAATTTATTTCTTTACGTTGCATATCTATGTTTGGGTGACAACAATTGACATGTGTATCAAATTTAAACTGAATCCGTACAGTAGTTTTGGAGCAAATTGGCTATGACAGAGGGACAGATAGACGTACAAGTGAAAACATTACACCCCTTTTATGAGTAGTTATTCATGCTGTATTTACAAACCTTTCAATGCACTATACGTTATTTCTAAATATGGTTTGCCAAAATACCTACCAAACAACAAAAACATTTCTCAGTAACTTATTCTTAAGAAAACTTTAACAATATTACTTCCGTTCTTATTATGAACTTCACAAACACTCTCAAACTTCTGATTAATGCTAGCCTTTAATGAAAGTTCCGAGCTGCAATAGAATTGTGTTATAAATAGGCTCTTTAAAATAAGATTCTTATCTTTTGGTATTTAGACAGAAGTAATATATTTTGGGAATGTGTATTTTCTGCAAGTACGAACTGAAAAATAAATATTTGGCAAGTGTAGTGAGAACTTTTGTACATGTTATTTTAGAATAAAAATAACATTGCAATTTCATGCTAACCTCTTCATAAATCAATATTTTAATTAAAAAAAAACTTAGTTATTAATATTAAGGAAGAAGAAAAAAAGACATCATTCAGATGACTCACCGAAATAAAATATTCGTTCTCACACGGAATTGTGATCCGGTCTTGACATCTTTGCCTGCCATGTCCCGAGAGCCCGATGCCATAGTTCCCGTAACCGAAGTACCGGAATCTGTCGTCGTCTCTGCTGTAGTGTTGTGTGTACGGCGACCACCTGTCCCAGCTGGATGACCTGGCCTGACCCCACATCCAAGACCAGATATACGTCCAGATCTAGATGAGGTTAGTGACTGTTAAGCAAGCTACAAGGCAAGCGTGGGTAGCTATAAATATATAATTATAAAGGAATATGGAGAAGTACGATACCTCAAGTATTGCAACAAAAAATGACATGATTAAATATAAGGCTACTTCAAATTAAAACTTTATCTTGAAAAGTTTAACACGGCTGGATCATTCTCAAAACTAATCTGGTACGAGTAGAACCATGGGGTATTTTAAAATATTTTGTTAATCACTAATGATGCAAACAAGAATGCTTGATTATAAGCGATTACTGTAACTTATAATATTTTGGTACATCTGATAGAAGCCGTTCACGCTGTCCTGGGCGATAGAGAGTACTGAGGTCCCTTAATAAAGGGACACCTCGTGCGATAGAGCTTACTATACCGAATATATATGTAGATGCTCAAATGGGCAATATAATACTCCAGTTTATGCGGAATATACCCAAAGTTAACGACCTAGTTCTGAATGAGAATGTTTGATATAGTACAGTCCTTTTCGTGGAATGAGAGCAATAGAGTAAATGCTTATGCTCAAAATAAATTATTTTGCCAAGTCGGGCAAGAAAATAATTAATTGTCGTCCAGTTTTAATTTAACGTTTTTTATTAATTTAAAATCGTCAAATTAAAGTGAATGATTTGACAAAAGACAAACTTAAGGCGTGACGTCATGTCTAGGTATTTCATACATAAATGTACTGAACCAGGCTAAACCTACCATTTTGACGTTTATTAAAAAAGTACTGATTGTACTTAACAGTCACCCCATTGTTACCCCCAGGAGATTAGTAGCTCTAATGTACAAGGTCAAGTGGAGCGAGGGGAATACAATCTTCTAAAAATTGACGAAGACGGACTTTCGTAATTCTTTAACTCGTGTTTCATACCTTTATGGTAATGTATGCTGATTCTATTTATTAATAACTACTATCAGACAAAAAAATATAAGTAGGTACAACATTTCTATTTCTAGCGAGTTTAAGGTCAAGGTTTCGTCAAGGCTTTATAGTAATTCTGTTATTATTATTTTATTCATACCTAAAGGAGAATACATAACTGAACTACCAGAATAACGATGATCTTATTGTAAAATCATAAATAACGTGATTGAAGACCATTTGCGTTAGTAATTTATTTCGTAGGTACTATATTTCTCACGTAAATTAACGAGCCGAAATAAATAGGAAAAGTATTGTACATCGTGGTTTGTTATTTAATTCATAATATAAAACTATTTTAATATGGTATATAATAATAGTATCGAACATCTCCATTAAGTTAATTGAATAAAAATATAGAAATTAATGCTGTGATTAATTGATTTTAGCAAAATTAATTAGGTATCACTTACATATCAAAGTTATTGGGCGTTATTATGTTAACGAGGTAAAAATATTTACACGGTTATGAGATTTTCAATCACTTTGTACTAAAATGAATAAAGGTTAAGGTGTGGGCAATTCTATACTCATTGCGTTATTTAAATGGGGAAGGACCAGAATCGAATTCGATATTGATTTTATAAAAGCTGATCATAAGAGTATATATTTCTAATTTGCGAAAGGAAGAGTAATATGTTTATGTTCAGAAATAAACGTCTATGCCCAACAATGATGATGATAATGTTGATGGGATAAAGTTTTACGTTTTAATTAAATTCAAATTTATGCCAACCGAAGGACAACTAATTTAAAAAATAAAAGTAAATTGCGACAGTATAAAACTGTCTACTTTTTAATTATTTTGGGAATCACAATAATAGTTTCAAATTCTGTAACTTTTTTTTTTAAGTGACAATTTCTTTAGGCACGTTGGACACTTTTGGTACGGGGAAAAAGCACTGAACTCGCGTGACCGTTACGCTCAGATGACAGAGGTGTCACTTATGTTTTAACTTCTGACGTGAGTCCTACTACAGCAAATTTTCTTCTTATCTCTAAACTACTCAATACATCCATAAATACAGAAAAAACACTGTTTCCGAGGGATAAGGCAAAAGGTCAAAAGGTAGTTAAGAATAAAAACAGAACGATGAAAAGATATGAACGCTATCTAGTTCCTGTTCAAGTGCGGTCTCAAAGGACCAATAAATCGCTAGTGTTACACGTTGGAATATGCAACGCAGGTGAATTTACTTTATGATTTGCTGACTTCAGAGTTATGCATAACGAAAATATTTGGAACAAGGAAGATTTCAAAGATATTATAAAAGAGAAAGATATTTTGCAAAGCTTTGTTATATATACTTAGTTTCAAATACTAAAACTGTTTGGAATAACTTATAGGTTAAGCAATATTCAGAGCAGTAAATTTAGTGAAAGCAGGTAAAATATTCTAAGCCTAATTATAGCCGGGATTAAGAAGCTTTTCACTTCAAGAACATGAGACGTATTAACAGACGTAGTAATTAAGGAAGTTCTTTTTAAACTGAATAAAACTTTCGTTAGTGATATTCATATTAGTTACAATATACGGTTATACCTCCGTAAGGAGGAATGCGTCCTGTCACGACGGTGTCAGGCGTCACACTGATGCCTGCGATCGTCACGACAGGACTTTTCACTCATTGACTAAGAATCCCCATTGGGTCCAAAACTAGGCGGGCATTCCCTAAATACACCAATGGGCAAAACCGTATATCTTTAATTTTTATACAATATTTATTCTACCTATAAAAGCCTTGTTGAGATTTACACTCAACTTTAAAATTAATAATATACATATTTGTGTTAACATTTGATTTTTTATGTCTCGCGCAGTAGGATGGTTGCCATGTGCTTTGCTTGTTTGAAGCAATATGCTCGGCGTGTAGCGCTTTGTGTTAAGCAATTCTTTTGCGCAAGTGTCATTTAAAATTTAACTATTAACAATCGGCTCTAAATATTTATTTGCCAGTTGGAAAAAGATCCACATTGACTGAACTTTACTCTGTTACATTTCTTGTATTTAATTCTTACCCTGGTCATCATACCCGGTGGTGCCTGCGCAGTTTCTATCTGCGGCTCGTTCCCTGAACCTTCTATCTCATCTTCCTGTGTCATCATTTCGTTAACTGGCATCATTTGGTCTTCATCTTGAATATCTAAAATGTGTCATCAGTTCAAAAGAACAAAGTATTTGTTTTGGATGGATTCCAGGTGAAATATGATGATGCTTTTTTTTAAATTGTAGTATTTTTTTCTTTTTATACTTAAAACTGAAATGTTTATATCATCTTAATAAAGTAACATTATCATATATCCTATTTTATTCTTTGCATTTTTATTGTTATTAACTAATTTATCCTTAGCAACTAAGATCTCTTGTTGCCAATTATAAATTAGTTGTTACTAAAAGAGGACGGATACAATAAAACGCATTGCTTTATAATTTCAACTTAAACCTATAAGGCACAAATATTTTGAGTATCTAGAACTCACCAGCTGGATCCATGACCGCCGGTGTCCCACTACCAGGCCCTATCCTAAAGGACCGTCGGTCGCATGGCGTATATCTAATAGAACATATTCCGCTATTCCTTCTGATGCAAGCTTTGTAGTCTTGGGACGCCAGATGGCGCCCGTTCGTGGCAAAGTTAAAGGTTTTTATTGTCCCTGATAAAAAAAATAAGTTTTATTAAAATGATTCATTTTAATAAAAATCTAACTACGCCTTCTTTGAAATAAGTTATAAAAACAAGCAACCTGTATCAGATACCCGCTCTGCATGCACATCGACAATCGACATGACTATGAATCTTTCTTTTTTTTATTAACCCCCGACGCAAAGAGGTGGTATGTTATATGTATAACATGAGTATCTGTCAGTGACATCATAGCTCCTAAACGGATAGCCCATTTTGGTTAATGTTTTTTCTTTGAATAATGACTTGATCCAGTGTGTTCTTAGCTAAACCTAGCTTCTTAGCTAATTCAATAAAATCTATTTAGTCGTTCGAAGATCATCCACTCTTTTCTAATCATTAAAGGCATTTTTAATTTATACTTGGTTAAGAAGGTTTTAAAGCAAATAAATTATATACAAACAATTAAAAATATGTCAAGAATTGTTACTTCCACATGTAATTTTAGCTTTGAGAGCATTTGCTTTTTAGCTTATAGCTTTTTAGCATATAATCACTCAGTGAAAAAAAAACAAAGAAAAATTTAAATGACGTGGTAAAATGTAACCTTTAACAACATTATCAAAATATTTTTAGTAATAATAACACAAAACTAACTTTTCAAGTTGCATGCAATTCAAGTTAATCAAGCTTGAGAGTCTTCTGAGTTCAAGCAATATCAAATTGCATTAAAACAACAGGACAGCTTACTTACCATTATTAGCCGTGAAGTATTGCAGGCAGAGATGGGGGGCGGTGTTGACGAGCGGCATCTGCGCAAGGCGCATGAGCCAGAGTCGTGGCATGTCGCCGCCGCGCATGCGCATGGATAGGTTTATATTCTTTATGCCAGCCAACTCGTCAGATTCGCGTTTCTCGCTGGCTGTTGAGAGTGTGTAGTATACTGAAGAAAGGATTGTATGAAATGTATAGGTACATTGTATTTATGTTAATTTGTATGTGGTACAAACATCAGTCATGTTAAGATTTTTGACACAACATCTATCAGTGTAGGACTGCACGTCAGAAGTGAAAACACCCACACATCTGCATATCTGTATCTGAGCGTGACAGTTACGCGTGTTCAGTGGTTTTTCCGATAACAAAAGTGCTCAACGTGCCTAAAGAAGTTTTCACTTCAAAAATATCCTGTAATACTTCGTATCAAAAAAGTATTTAAATTTAAACTCAAACTAAAACATAATCATCAAAGCCTGTTTGGAATATCAATAGCTTACTGAAGATATTCGACTGGAGTATTTAGCTGTGACTTTTTTTACAGTATTCCGTTCAATAATATTGAAAACTAAATTTAAACCTTACTATGTTGTCCATGATTCTGTCCACACAATGTGAACTTACTGTCTCCGTCACCCAGAATCATAGCATCCTCGTCACAGTCTCCTGTGGATCTGTTTGGTTGACCCTAGAAAGAGCCCAAAATTTTAGCATCATTTTAAACTTGACATACATCAGCCCAATACGTGTCTATTGAAATACCCTATACGAAAAAGCCTTACGTTTTTTTATTCATAAAATCATGCATATCGACACTTAGTTGTCACTACGCTGTTGGGTTTGAAGATCTGCTTTGGGTGTTTAAACACCCATAGACCAACACTCCCATCCAGATTTTTCATGAAGTGGTGTATTGGAATCGAATCGGCTTAACCCACACAGTGGGCGATACTTGCCCACAAATGAGAGAGATCTGGGAACGACTGAAGTTATGGTCGTGAGTAGTCATGACTAACTATATTATGTTATAAAGTGAGACTGTGAAGTGAGAAAGTCAACGAAATTACTTCTCAGATGTTACTATTATTAAAGATAATAATAAAATTTCTGATATTTTTCTATCGACGTGAAAACTCACAATGGTGAAGTGAATGAAGTCGATCCTCAGTTGCATGATGCCTGCGTAAGTCTTTTCTATAGTAATGTTGCAATCCTGGTCACCGCCCCACAGCTCCGGGAATCCGGGAGACATAAAGTAAGTAAGGTTATTCTGGACAATCGCGCCGCAAGTCACCTCGACTGAAACATGGAAACATGCATAAATGTATTTAAGACAAGTGGTCACCTATTGTTATTTAGATATTCCGGAACATATGACACAGCGCTATCTAGACTAAAAATGAGCATAGCTTGTGCTATTGTGGTTTCTATAACACGGATAAACATACTTCTTTTGTAAAAACAAACATATTTTACATAAAAACAGTAAGCCAGCCCGCTGGTGTTCCTGTCCTAGTGGCCTCTCCAGTCACAGGAAATACTGCAGGTTCAGGTACGAGACCCCGGCTTCTGAGAGCTACTGCAGTCTCAGTCCCCATTCCCCATTCGAGACTTGCGGTATCCCTTACCGTAGGTTCCTCTCCCTACCCATTTTTCCTTACACAAATTTACCTACTTCCTTCTTTCCCGTCTTAAAACGACTACATTTCCAAGGAGGGTTGGCGTCAGGCAGACGGTGCATCATAAAAGAAACCAGCCAAAACATTGGTCAATTGATCGTAGCACCATTTTATATAGCCTATAGTCTTCCTCGATAAATGGGCTATCCAGCACTACAATAATTTTTTAATTCAAACCAGTAGTTTCTGAGATTATCGCATTCAACCAAACAAACAAACTCTTCAGCTCCATAATATTAGTATAGATGCCATAATCAAGGATACGTGATGCGGAGGTATTATATGGGGATGAGAAAAATTTACTGAAGAGAGTTTTAGTACACATATAAGTTAGTTAAGATATACGGTTTTACTCACGTGTATATTTCGGAGATGCCCGACTAATTTCGGACCCGACGGGGGCCCTTTATCAAGGGGTGAGGCCTCCTGCCGCACCGGTTGCAGGTGCCTGCATGCATGAAACTAGTCGGGCATCCCCGAAATATAGACGTGATTAAAACCGTATATCTTAACTAATATGAACACCACTCACGAAAGTTTTTATTCGAGTACACATATAAGTTGACGGGAACAGAAGTAAAATAGAAGAAAATACACAACACCCAAACTTTAACCATTAAGAACTGTGCACCTAATTGTTCTTATGGTCTATATATATTTTGCAAAGGTTGGTCACCGTCTTACATAACGAATAATCAGATCTGGATTAATAAAAGTTTTTAAGGAGCATTTAAAACAGTAACTAAATTATGAATTTATAGAAAACTAAAATTTAAACAATTAACTTCAAAGTATTTCTTCAGCTATTGAAATGCATAAACTCTTCTTTTATAGTTCACAATCCTGAATTAAAATATTTTTATTCGGAGCTATACTTAAAGAAATGTATAATAGACTAATTTACAATATAAATTTAGCTTTAGGTTATTTCTATATCAATAAGAAGAAAGAAAGAAAGAAATACATTTATTTTGCACTCATACAAAGGCACAAAAGATTCAAAAAAAAGTCTTGACATTAACTTGCATTGCCTCTGCATGAACCAGGAATGGTCGTTAGCTCATCATTGTGATACTTCGTAGAAAGCAGTGCTAGTATTATGCTAACACCTAGAGTGAAATTTACGGACAGTGAGCCATCGTCAAGTTCTCCTGAGAGAGAAATAAATAAATATCAGACAAAATAGTAATAATGAGATTGTATATATTGTGTACATAAACATGTACCATGTATTTAATAAATTTACTAAATATAAATTATCCTATTAATATTATAAACGTGAAAGTTTATGAGGACCTTTCACAAAACTACTGAACTCAACTATTGAATCTTCAAAACTATTGAACCGATGAAACTTAGTATGTAGATAGCTGGACACCTGAACACATAGGCTACTTTTTATAGGACTTAGGTACGCAGGTGAAACCGCGGGGCGCAGCTAAGTATAAAAATAAATAAATGATGCATTTGTGTCATGTAGCATGGATTGCGCCAGTTCTATAATCTGTGCAACGCCGGGTTTTCAATGTATTTTCTATCTATTATAATTATGCGTTGTAGAGATACGAAATAATATAAGTTTTGTTTCTTACACTTTCTGTAATATTTTATATCAAAACTATCACATTATCAAGTGCATGTTGATTTTCAATGAAATCTCTATACACATTGAAAGTAAAATACATTTCGAAAACATATTAACCAGAAAAAAAGAAATTAGAAACTTAACCAAAATGAAATGACAATGTTATGGCACTCAGAATTAGTAATTCAAATTAGCATAACGGTCACGGTCATCACGGAACACACCGGAGCTTGAAATGCTAAGAGGATGCAAATTTACCTAATAGAAACACTCAAAGAGTGAACATTAATGTACAATGTCTTATGTTCAGAAGGAGTATTATATTTTAATTCGAATATTGAATACTTAAAGACCACAAAACTAAATTCAGCGCCAAACATACAAACAAGCAAATTAATTTTTACTTTGCTTGTTTGGCGCGTTTTAAGGCGCGCGCGGTGATGCGACAGCGCGGGTAACGTCTATTTGCCGAAGTGTTTTCGAATATTTTTTTTTGTTTGTAGGCGCTGTTGTTAGCGCAGACTCAAAACTATTTAGGTATTTACATTAGCGTAAGATTTTAGTTAAGCTAATGTAATAAACAGTCTCGAAACCACTGATATAAACTATGAAAATTACTTACTAACAGTAACTGCCAAGTTGTTCGTACCTCTGTTCGCACAAAATAAGTAAGAGTTTTTAATGTGGCGACGATACTAACAAGTTTATTATTTACTTTTCAGTTCCTTTCTTCTATTGTCGGTTTAATTTTTGTTAAAAAGTTTTTTTTTTATTGTTTTGTGGCTAAAATAATCAACTATAGGTCTCCGTCATGTTGTAGTATTATTAGAACTACATATGCGTGCTAAGTTTTAACAAAATCGGTTCACAGGTGAAATGTCAATGGGTGAACAATCATTCGTTCCCTCTTTTTTCAACCTTAGGGTTGAAATTTTATTTGAAGTTTAAATATGACCAATTTCGAAGTATGCCCTATTCAATAATATAATAATTATTGAAACTATAAAAAATCTTCAGTATCAGCAATAAATAAATGTAATTGAAAATTGAGACTAATGCAAATAGGCTTATTCAGTCATAAAAATATTTGCACTGAGCAGAAATCAAACCCTCGACCTCCAACGTGACTGTCGAATGCCCGACCACCGTGCCACATAGCATAGGTCGTCAATTCATGGCTGTATAAGTATCTATAGTGTAAATATAGCAACAGTTTAATGAAATACAGACATTATTGTGTTAGCTTTATTGTGTTACTAGGGTAAGGACAAGGGCCTCGAAAGTAAAATTATTCCAAGAACCTTACACCTAATTAGGCCTACTGTCCACTGTCACCATTCTAGTCACGTCAGACCTCTACCCACACGCCGAGGCACTCGCACGTAGTCCCGTGATGTTTTCACCCAACCCGTCATGTCATTACGTCTCGACGTTATTAGATCAGAGAAGCTTTTTGTTTAGATTCATTAAAACGTCGACGTCGACGAAGTAAAAGGAGTATTAAATTATGTTTTCTGTACTGTGAAATTGTAATTTGTAGTATATAATACTCATTTCATATTTTCCTTATGGACGATTCTGTCTGCTTAGTAAATCGAGTACTTTAAAAATTAGTGTGTGTGTGGGAGATGTGTAAAGCTATATTATTATTATACAGCGTAAAACATATCCTCGCATCGATAACATTTCTATCGGGGGGAATACGAATTAATAAAAAAAAAACGTTTTTTTGTTGACTGACACAACAATCATGTATTTTTTTTATGGGGTAGAGGCCAAACAAGCAGACAGGTCACCTGACGATAAGTGACTCCCGCCACCTATGGACACTTGCAACTCAAGTCAGAAGTGCGTTACCGGCCTTTAAAGGTGGGAGTAGAGGTTTGGGCCTCCGGTAACCTCACTCACTCGGCGAAACATAAAGGAAACATTGCTTCGACTGGCCTGTTGGTCTAGTGGTTAGTGACCCTGACTGCTAAGCCAGAGGTCGTGGGTCGATTCCCACCCAGTACAATAAATTGTGTGATGAACACGATAATTTGTTGTGTGTCTGGGTGTAATTTATCTATAATATGTATGTATTTAGAAATATATAAGTATGTTTATCAGCAGTCTCGCTCTGCCTAGTTTGGGATCAGACAGGATGTGTGAGATGTGTGGAGTTATTATTATTATTGCTTCACTGCCAGTTTTCTGTGAGGCCGTGGTATCACTCCGTTCGAGCCGGCCCATACGTGCCGAAGCATGGTTCTCCCACTTACTAATTTATATGTTACACGAATTGTTTACGACAAAATTATCACTAGTCTTTTTTTTATAGTCGTTATGGCTTGCTAGTCAAAATACTTGTGTTAGAAATGGGTTCACGTCGGTAATCGAGCCAGCAACTACTGATCGCAAGTGCGAGGCCTCAGCCACTACGCTACCGCTGCTTTAGATCAGACGACCTGAAATTCAAGACAGATAAACAACAAACTTGCCACTTAGCAACAGTTTGCTCTGAATCGCTAATTCGAAATACCGTCTATGCTCATAAATAATATTCTACGGCAGAGTTTCCTCGCTTGAAACTTTTGTATTAAGTAACAGTAATTAGGCGAGTTCATTAGGAATTTGGATTTGAGCGTACGATGGCAACAAGTCATTAGTGAGTTTTTGATAAACTGGCTACGAGTACCCAGTGTTTCGCTCTGTTATTTTCAAGGCCGTGAAATAATCGTCACACATCGAAAGAAGCTCACAGCGTGTTCTAATTAAAATTTGTTGCCCGACTAGAGCATTGTCTTGATCCCAAGATATGCCTTGGTTACCCAGCATTCATATCATAGTGTTGTATTGCTGCAGACGACTATGTAGGGTCATCAGAGATCATTAAAGGGTTAGTTTTTGTTATGAATGTGGGCTCGTTTTCCGAATTAGTAGTAGCAGCAGAAGTGAGCTTTCCGCCAGTCAAACTACTCCAGGTGCGAAACGTATTTAATATTAGTTAAATTCGACAAAAAATGTAGATAATATTAATAATATCGTCGTCTCATTCTCCTATTTCGCAGTAGGCTAACGGACACAACATAAGTTTAGCATTTCAAGTAGCATAATATATGAGATACGCTCGTCACCTCATAATTACTTAGGTGTTGACGAGTTTAACATATTTAACATAACAAATTATAAAGTATTGACAACATGGATTTTGATGGAATCTTGCTGTTGCTTAACTTCACGGTCATTTGGATTTAACAGAAATACTTTTGGGAAATTTATTAAAAAACAAACTAACTTATTCTGATGTAGTTATAGTGAAAGGCACACCACAACATTAGCAGGCTGGAAATTAGAATTGAAACGACAGTTCCCAACCACCTAACCAATTATAATTATGTATTTAAACGGGAATTAACGCGATCACGAAAAGGTATTAGGTAGATACCTCTGCATTGCTTGATTCCTCTGTAAATACATAATTATATCATGGAACGCGAAAGTTTAAAAGTTAGTACACACTTAACCAATTATCTCAGTGTCGCAGGGACTTACAAACATGTAATTAAATGGAAAATGGAAGTAGAAGAATAGAAGGGGCTAAGGTTGTAAACACGAGTAAAATTACTGGCGTTCTTGTAATATGTACCCGTTAACAGCTTACTGGCAGAAAGGCAAAGTCATTTTTTTTATTATTAGTTCGTGAGGAGTAACAGATCCATGCGATTTTTAACCGAGGAAAAAAAAGTAGGTTCTCAATTCGACCGTATATATATTTTTTTTTGTTTTTGGAGTTTACTCCTTAAGAATCGATTTGCATATAAGGCGCCCGGTATGAAAAAAATATGAAGAGTGAAATTTAGTGATCGGAGGGCAGCGTAACGCTTTAGTGTGTAATATTTATGTAAATAGATATGTGTATACCTTTATGTTATATATATCACACTGCTATTACAAGAGTGTATCAACTCAAAATGAAGTTTTTTTCAGAAACTACAGAAAACTGATAACTCGCTTCCTGTTAAAGATTATAAAAAGTGAACACTGTATATAGATTATTGATAAAATTAAGGAATTTCTGTGATGTCTGTATTGTCTGAACAAATAAAAAAAATATATGAATTATTTTTAGTTGTTTTGTTGAAAAATTTGGCTTATTACAATGTATTGAAAAAATCACCACATCATGTATCTGAGCTGATGATGAAAAAAAACCATAAAATAAAAATCTTTTTAACAAAAAATTAAACCGACGAAAAGAACTAAGAAGCAAAAAATAAATAAACTTAAGTCTTAAGTATTGAGCTTATTTACATAAACTATCAAATTTTATACAAACTAATTTTAAGTCGGCGCCAAACAACAAACTGATAAGTTTATATAAAATTTGATAGTTTATGTAAATAAGCTCAATACTTAAGACTTAAGTTTATTTATTTTTTGCTTTTTAGTTCTTTTCGTCGGTTTAATATTTTGTTATTATAGCATGGAACTTATTTCATAGGCTACTTTTTATCATGAAATATCTTTTGTTGTACTGTTTGTATCTGCTGGTTTTAGGTAACATCAATTAAGAAAATTTAAAATAAAAAGTTAAAAACACTTACCCGCCATTTTTTAATTGTTTTTCTGTCCGCCAAAATGAGTGAATCTAACGAAGAAATTCTATACATTCTATGTTTTATTGCAAAAAAGAAAAAAATACGACTCAATCCGCGAAAAAAAATTGTGACGTATGTGGATCTAATGCAGTGTGCGTATTTTTTAGTTTTTTAAACTTATTTTTTAATCATTTATTTTCTACTTTTTAGTTCAGCTAATTACAAAAGCGTGGTTTTTGAATTATTTAATTTTTTTTTAACAATATTACTTAATTGAATAGTACTCTCTCTCTCTCTTCTGAATTTATAGTACATTAGTGACATTACTTAATTTAATAGTACTCTCTCTCGTCGAATAATTTCGCTTCATTCTGAGACTGTCTGAAAGACATGCACAGAATACCTACATACAGTCTCCTCATTTTTGCGTTACTGCAAGAGAAATGATTGTGTATGCGAGTTTTACAAACGGGTGACTGTGTTATAGTGTTCATTGACATTACCGCAATATCGATGTCCAAAAATGGGCAATACTAATAAAAAAATCAGTATGGATTGCCAGCCTGTGACCACGGCCAGTGCAACCTGGTCGAAACGGCAAGCAATGACATGTAATACCTATAAATAATAATAATAATAATAATAATAGCCTTTATTTAACAATCTTTCTTACAATATAGTTACAATAATCTTATTTAATTTCTGACACCGATACGTGAAGATTGTCTTGCTGTCCAGCATAGGCCTTCCCTAGATTTCGCCAACGAATGCGATTCTGCGCTTGTCTTTTCCAGGTATGTAATATCTATAATGCAATGTAATGTGCGACAAATTTTGGTGCCTGTATGATTGCTTTACGCCGCTCCTACGCGGAGATACGCTAATGTAGTGCTAGCTAGATATCTTCTGATACGTTTTTCGCTGGTCAGCTGGACCCTGGGTTAGCGACAAAATCGTCGATAGTGCCATCGTTCAGCGACAAATTAGCGACAAATTTTGGTGCCTGTATGATTACTTTACGCGGAGATACGCAAATGTAGTGCTAGCTTGATATCAGGCTAGCACCTTATTAGGATTTATTATAATAAATCGACATGGTGCTAGCCTGATATCGTAGAATTTTTTTATCAGCTCTGGTTTTTGAGATTCAGATATCTCCCTTCAAAACAGAAAAACACACGTATTTACTAAGAAAAAAAGTATATGTTTTGAAAATCTTCGCTTTAAAGCTATTTCTCTTATGTGTAGACTTAGGAAAATGGCGTATCAGGGACCAGCAGTAGTCAGACATCATATTCGTATCCCAAAAACCCTTATAACGTTCTTCCACGACGCGTAAATCTTGATGCATACGCTCACCCAATTCTCGCTTATATCTCCTACATTTTCCAGAAACCTGTCCAGGTGACTATGGAGAAAGTGGAGTTTTATGCTCATATTACCCCCCTCCCCCCAGATTTTTTAATTCTAAAAGGAAATCATCTACTAGTTCAATATAATTTTCTATTCCCGAAAAAAATAGCATCACAGAGACGAAAGCTGTCCGAGCCCTCAATTTAAGCTCATTCATAGAATTTCTAAATTGGGTGTCTTTCGTAAGCTGTCTAATTTAGGGGCCGTCAAAAATACCGGCATAAATTTTCCATAGCAGTCTGAGGAAATTTTTGGCAAATGTATGAAAAGCAGTTCCCAATTTTAACAAGTGCTTTAAAGAAACTGTTTGATGATCCCCACTGTTATATGTAATGGCGGCAAGATAATTTATTCATGAGCTACAATTGAATGTTTTACTATATTTTGCTGCCCAAGTGTCATATTTCCTCTCATTGGCCAGTTTTTGAACAAAAATAACAATCATCAAGATTCCTTTTTTTGTGGTTCTCGCCAAATGGTTGGTGTTCCAAATTTAAAAGCACTTATTTTGCCACCATTCCATAATCTTAAACATTCAATACACGCTTTACAAACAAAATCAGGTGCCCAAAGCTTGTCATTTTTGTCCAAAAGCATCCCAAAATACAGAAAATAAGGATTTTTAACGAACTCAGAGTTAACTTTTCTACAACCGTTAAGCACATTTTCTCCACATATGTAACAAAAATGATTTTGATTGATTAAACAACGTCTCCAGGGTAGATTTGAAAAAAACATGTTATAAGTAAATATTTTCGACCACAAAGTTCGCGGCAACAGAGAAAAAGTAAAATTTTGTAAACTAGTGTTATTAACTGGCTAGAGCGACAAATTTTTAGATTTGGTAACAAATTAGCGACAAATTATAGTGCCAATTAGGAATAGGAAACTTAACTTTGTAGTGCTAGCTTGATATACCTACAATCAAGTAGGCTATGGTTGTTTGGTAACTTAGCTAATTATAAAAGTTGGATAGTGACGTAACTGTGTAAGGCGTGACAGGCCTGTTGGTCTAGTCGTGTGTGAACCTGACTGCTGAGTCAGAGGTCGTGGGTTCAATTCCCACTCAACACAAATAATTGTGTGATGAGCACGATCATTTATTCTGTGTCTGGGTGTATTTGATCTATAATATTAAATATATTTTATATAATATATTACGTCACCCAAGGTTGTGCTGAAAATCAGCGCTGTGGCATCAATTCCTTTGAGGATGAGGCAATAGCAATGCTGAGCGTATACCTAATTTTGCACATGCGTGACGCACATAACAACATTTCAGAATCAACTTGCCCATAATTTGTCATCTATTGTTGTTATAAGTATCTATATGCGTATGTATTTGGATATATATTTTTATGTATGTATGTGGTATATATGTATGGTATTTATGTAAGTGGTAACATAATACGTAGTATATTTAGTGTGATTAGATAATATTTTGTTTTATAAACTACTTTTAGTTAAAACGCACCTACTTCCTGTTTTTTCTGCATCACCCAATGGTTGACTGGTAGAGAATGCCTTAGGCATTATGTCCGCCTATGTACCAGATGTGCATAAAATGTAAATAAAATAAAAATAACATGTAATTTGAAAAACGACAAACAAAAATACGGTATTGTTTTTTCCATATTTTTGACAATAGCTATTATTCGTAGACAGAGTATCCACAGATTACAACAGAGTGCAGACTTCTTTATCCGACCAGAGATAAGGCTCATTTCGTTTTTTTTATTTTGTCATTTGCTTTTTTTTTCTTGTATACATGTTCTTTGTATAATATGTCTTGTGTGCGTCTAATGTTTGTGCAAAATAAAAGGATTTTCTTTCTTTCAATATGTATTTAATTAGTAATCTATAAGTATGTTGGTTACCATAGTACCTATAGGCTCTGTTCTGGGATCAGACGGCCGTGTGTGAGGTGTTTCAAGTTATCTATATATTAATACGTGAGAAGAATTCTTTGTTCGCATTTTTTAAGCCAACGCGCATGGACTGGAAACTATCTAATTTTATATAAACTTATTTTGAGTCGGCGCCAAACAACAAACTGATTAATTATCAAAATTTTACTTAGCGCCGACTCAAAATAATTTTATATAAAATTAGATAGTTTATGTAAATAAGCTCAATACTTAAGACTTAAGGTTTATTTATTTTTAGCTTTTTAGTTCTTTTCGTCGGTTTAATTTTTTGTTAAAAAGATTTTATTTTATGGTTTTTTTCATCATCATGATGATGATGACGAAAAATGATGATGATTTTTAAACGCAATACCTGATAAAGTAATGAAAAGTAAACAGAAACACTATTCGTTCCTACAATTTTCGAGGGTTTCTCTAAATTTTTTCAGGATCCCATCATCAGATCCCGACTTCCTTGACATGGGACCACCCTTGATGTATACCCTATCTAACAAAAAAAGAATAATCAAAATCGGTTTATAAATAACGGAGTGAGGGCTGAACAGACACATAACATATATGCATTATAACAAAACTTTTAACAACTTATATGTTTATTAATTAGTATTTTAACGCAGTCGGGATGTTTGTTTTATTTAATGGCTTGTTATTCAATACGTCTAGGACATTTTAGGACGAGTGATTGCTCATTATGGCAGCAATATGGCTCACTGTTTAATCAGTTCAATTTCACCACCTAACTTAAAACCAGGATGGTGACGGCCCACAAAAAAAAAGGTTATAACACATTGATATTGCGTAACTATTTTAAAAATTATTTTAGTTTAATTCTTATTTGAAAAAGAACAAGTCGAACGTCATGTTTTAAAGCAGTGACTATTTTAAAGCAAAGTCCATAAAGACACGGTCGAGTTAGCCTAATCATGTAAGCTTACAGAATAAAGACTTAAAAATAAACTTGTATGCAGTTATTTTAAGTCTTCTCTTTCTAAAAGAGTAAGACACTCTCGGCAGCGGACGCCCTACGGCCGAGATGATAATAAAAGAATTTTGGACTCGTGTTTATAGTGCTCGTCTTCTATACTTTCTTTTTACGGGCTTACAGGAAATCTTCGCAAGCTTATTATTAAATTACACACTGAATTGTCGTCCTAAGAACTCATCATCATCATCATCATCGCGTTGAATCCCGGTTGCAACCGAATAAAAACTAAGAAAGAACTACGCCCTACTAATATTTTATACCGAAACAGAGTATACAACTGTAGCCAGTGCCGAGCTTTCTGTGAATGAACTAATTATCCGTATTACAGTTAGAAAAACTTCGGCAATATAATGTTTTTTTTTATATTTCTCGCCTAGTTCTAGTGTGCTCCTTTTTCAATTTTAGGGTTCCGTTCCTCAAAAGGAAAAAAAAGAACCCTTATAGAATCACTTTGTTGTCCGTCTGTCTGCCTATCTGTCTTTCTTGACACCCTTTTTCTCAAGAACCCGTGGATACATCAAGTTGAAATTAACATCGACTAGTTATGTCAGCAGTCTCTTGAAGCTGTAATAAAATCAAACTTCAAAGTCAACTCAATTAAAAGTGAATTCTTCGTGAATTCCAAGATGGACGTACTGTCTACAAACTTGGGTTTTGCTTACAGAAACCGTCGGTTAACGAGTCAGACTCGTACTTGTCTTGTTTTTTTTATTCACAAGTTGCTTTTATTATGTTCTTGTAAGTGGATGCTCTCATTAGGTCATAATTCAAAGAAATGGTGTTTTGACTATTAGTAACATACGGTCATACATTGCTGGTATTCTACTCGACCCCTCCTCCTACCGGACTATCCGACTAACTTCAGTGGCGTACTATGTTCATTGATATCAAAAAATACTAAGTGTTATCATCGTCACAGTTTAAATAAATATATTTTTATCATAATAAATGACAGGAAGATGTTCGATAGATTTTTCTCGAAGTTGATGCCTTCTGATATCTTGCTTAGTCCGAAAATCTCCAAGATCGTCAATCGCTATTACGGAATCATAATGTGACATTAATTCTGACCGACACAGCTATTAGTGTTTGAACTGATGCTACTAATATTTAAACAAGCAATTAAATATAATTATGTAAGGGTATGATTTGAAGACGGTCTTTTCCATGTAAATAAGATAAATATTGTAAACGTTAAATTGATAAATAAGTAATTCATGAAAATATTGTTGTTTTTTCTAAATGTAATAAAATTATTATTATTTGTAGCACTTATTGTTCAATTGGTCGGTCTCAAGTAGCTATGGGAACCCTATTCATTACCAGGTATACAAAACATTTCCAGAAGTGCTGTTTAAACCTCACCATTTTCTCCTGTGACTACCAAAATGCCGCATCGGCAATGCAAATCTACACTATTTCTCCGTGGTAGGAGAGAAGGATATAGGATAATTCATATACATACTATGTCCATTTCCTAGATTACAGCGACAGAAACGAAAATATTATATTTATAAAGCATTGTTAACAATTCCTTTTAATTTAAAAGTAATTAAAGAAGTTGAATACAAGCCGCGGGAAGAATTTAAGCTCATCGGATGTTGACGTGATAGCGTGTTTTCCATAGCAGTGCATTGACGTACACTTAACTTCTTGACAACAGTTTATTAATGAATCTTATAACACTACTACTCCAACTTGTACCTTCACCATTTCATCGGACGACTAGACGCAGACAAAGGGATCACCTTTTCACTGTCAAAACACCTAATAGTTTAACCTTTTTGATTCGGGTCGCCAAAGTCTGGAGTGAACTACCTGTGTCTATTTATTCAGACAATTATATCATGGAACGCGAAAGTTTAAAAGTTAGTTATAATCCTGGAACGTTTAAGTGTAGAGTGAATAGGTTTCGCTTGGATAGGCGTGTACCATCTTCGTTTTCATCATCATTTTCCATCAGGTGAGTTGGAAGACAAACGCCTATTCCATAACCCAATAAAAATTAGGAAAAACAGCTCTCTAACAATATGACCCATTTTATTATTGTTGGTCTGTTTTACCACGTAGGGAATATTTCATAACGTAACAAAGATTTATGTACATGGTTTAGTAATTTATTGTTGTGGAAGAGGGCCACTGGTCGGCCAGAATACATCCTTCATTATTAGTAAGGCCTTATTTATTGCTGTTTTTGGGAAAAGCTTGTGGCTTCTTAAGTGTACAAAACAAATAGACTGGCCTGTTGGTCTAGTGGTTAGTGACCCTGAGTGCTACGCCATAGGTCGTGGGTTCGATTCCCACCCAAGTCTGGGTGTTCTTTGTGTACGTTGTTTGTATGTTTGTAAAGTCCCCCGCGACACAGGCGTCATTCCTAATGCGGGAGTTGTCTTTAAAATAAAAAAATAAGACTTGTTTTACTTTAATTACATTGTATGGCAACTGAATAACCCCTTTTATCTTCGAACGGCTTTAAATATAGCTAAGAACATTCTCTATCAAGTCACCTTTAAACAAAAAAACTAAATCAAAATCGGTCCATTCGTTTACGAGCTATGATATGCCACAGACAGACACACAGATACACACGTTAAACTTATAACACCACTCATTTTTGTGTCGGAAATTAAAAAGTCATAATTTCGGAATAATTCGAATAGAGCTGAATATTGGCACAGATGTTAAATATGTACCATTATAAATAATATATCAAAAATCTTCTGCAATAAAATCTTCGTTTGTTGTTTGGCGCCGACTCAAAATAAGTTTATATAAAATTTGTTAGTTTATGTAAATAAGCTCAATACTTAAGACTTAAGGTTTATTTTTTTTTTTGCTTTTTGGTTCTTTTCATCGGTTAAATTTTTTGTTAAAAAGATTTTTTCAAAAACCTTTATTCAAAATTACGTTGACGCGACACGTCGTTTTAAGTTTTAACTTCTGTCGGTAGTCCCAAGACTATTTTTTCTATAATAATTTCTAAAGTGAACAATTTCACTACACTCTTGTACTTCCATTTTGAGGTTGACTTTCAGTGTTGTGTATTTTAGAGAAGCGTTTTACAACAATATGTCGTAAACAACAATAATATACGTCGACGGCCCCGGAAAACGTTAAAGCGGGACTTTCCACTGGATTCTCAATAACGCTATTTACATAAACTTTGATCAGGCCCAATGTAAATACTAAATAATGCAGACAAATGGATATCTCGATATTACTGTTATATTAAACACATTTGATTTATGATGGAGCGTTTTATTAGCTATTTCTGACATTTCCATGTCTAAGGTAGAAAAGATACCTCCCCACTTAGGGCACAACAAGGCAACTCACTTGACTGGCTTGTTGGTCTAGTGGTTAGTGACCCTGACTGCTAAGCCAGAGGTCGTGGGTTCGATTCCCACCCAGGAAAAATAATTGTGTGATGAGCACGATAATTTGTTGTGTCTGGGTGTAATTTATCTATAATATGTATGTATTCAGTAATAAATAAGTATGTTTATCAGCAGTCTGGTTACCATAGTACAGGCTCTGCCTAGTTTGGGATCAGACGGCCGTGTGTGATTTGTGTTTTTATTATTATTTTTATAAATATCTCCTCGAGAACCATGTGCGACATAAACGCTAAACACCTTCACTTTACTGTGTATTGGGTGATCACCCTTCCGCCACTACCAAAACATCTGAGTAATTTTTTCAGAGGTTTGGCCACTGCGATCAGCAACTTAGCCAGGCGGAAGTTTTTGTAACAGCATTTCCACTACTGCCGATCTAATTCAGAAACACGGAAAGGAATATTGAATATTATTTTTTGGTATTATTTCTTTGTTGGTTGCCTATAATTAAATGAGTACAAGGCATGCATTTGTAATTTCTTTTGTCATATTAGTCATGTGCATCATTTGTTGGCAATTCTAATAAATCTTTATATTATTTTCCTTGATATCTTTACTTTACGATCAACATCATTTTCGACAATATGAAATCCTTTTTTTTTTCTAAGAAGCCCTCTTATAAAAATTATTTGTTCTTTATGATAAGTGATCATTCGACAAGCCACTGAAATTTACCACCACTAAAACATCACACAAAACTTTTACATTGACAGCTGGCAAATGGCTATTACATTCTAAAAGTGCCATTCGACGACTTTTACTCAGTGTGGCACCTTGATGGACGAAGTATCTATAGCTAAATATTATTGGGTACTCACAGATATATTTCAAACTCACAGTTACTCACATAAGATATATATATATATATAGCAGATTAAAATGAGATAACCGCTTATAATGACAAGTTAGTTAGTGCACTGGTTGGGGTTCGAACCCGCAACCACTCAATTTATTTGTTGAGGTATAATTTTTTCTTCTTCGTGAGTCAGAATAGACACAGTGTACCACTAAGACGTTAGTTTTATTACTCTCCCTCTATATACCTTATTTATATTCTCATTTCATCTTTATTTATACACCTAAATAAATATTATCTATAAGTAACTACTAACACACCACAGATGCGCACGGTTAGCGCACTACAACTCCGTCAAACACATTCGTTAAATGACACAGCTGGAAAAAAGTTGGGGCTGTGTTTACCATTGTTTGCTTCGGGTAAAAGCTCTAAGGGCGCGTTTATTTGAAACGAATTTGTTTGCGCAACAAAATATGTTCGGCCAAAGACCGCGCACGGAAACCGCTCGGCCACCGTGTGTGCCTGTCTAAATACCACATTGTTACAGTAAAATATGTTAATATTTTTGACAACTACGCTTTAAATTAGAGAAAGCAATGCTGTCTTCGCGGCTACCGCATGGGCGCAGTGCGGCGGCGGCGCGTAGCCCGCGAGGCTTCCGCACGGCATCCGGGAGTTATCCTGAATATAGGATTTAAATGTTGTTGTGTAGCAAGTAGGATCCACATTCGCCATTTCGATAACCAGAAACGCGTGGACACCGCGTGGTGGACGCATGAAATTTTTTGCCTCGTCTAAACGAAGCCTAAGGCCGTGAATTACGTGGGTTTTTATTTATAGGATATATTTTATACGAGCTATTCATATCTCATATTAGTACACGTATATATATTATATTTGTTTCGCCACTTTCATGGTTATCGTCATTAATCTTGCTGTCAAATTCATGTTGTGGATGCATTAAATAACAAATAGTTTGAGGACCTCTTTGGTGCATCGGTAATGTATTCGACTGCAGCGCAGCGCCAGAGATTGCGGGATCGACTTCCGATGAGTGAAAATGTTGGTATAACTGTTTGCATTGTTATGGTTTTTTTGTATTTCTATGTGTAATATACGTACCTACGCATTCACAAAAAAAAATTGTATTCTAGAACTTTCTAAACTTAGTTTGGATCTGGAAAGCCCTTCCGGATGTCTGAATAAAAGCTGTTCCCAGATCCCTCCTATTTCGGCTCGATTCCGACACACCGCCCCACCGTAATCCCCTTTGGGATGACGGCCCGACACGCACAAAAAAAAGAATGGTCTAGAAAGAGCTGTAGGTATATTATTCTTTTTGTGTCTAGTATATGGATATGTTCCTAGGACTGTAATTTTATCGGATCTCACATAAACATATTTGTCTAAGCATAAATTAATAACTTTCTTGCCGTAATGTGTGTTTGCCTAAATTATGTTACACAATAAAAACATTCCTGAGTGCTTATCTCGGGAATGCAAGACTACTCGGGCCCTACAGGGGCCCTTAATCAACGGCCTGAAACTAGTCCTTGACGTCGTAGTCGTTGACGTATGTGACATTACTGTAAATACCGAGTATGATATCCAGTCTTTTAAGGCACTTTTCATTAAGGACATTACAGATCGAATGGAGGTCGAATTTCGACCATAGTTTATTAATACTATAAATGTTTTGTTTTATACCGTTGACTAGTATTTATTTATTTATATTCACAAAATGGCGCGGAAAAGGATCACATTGAAAACTCAGGCCTGTAGCTCATCTTCAAACACTTGAAGCTTACAGCTAGCCGAAGACAGTGAGCCCGCGGCTAGAGATTTGTCATTAGGAGATCTTGGTGCAACAGGTGTAGATGGTTGTACATGGGTAGCAACAGCCGCCACAACAACCTCACAAGCATCCACCGCAACACTACTTAAGTCGAAAATAGTTTCATGGGAGAAGATGGAAAAATAAAGTTTTTTTGGAGTTTTTTATAATTATTATATTTTACGGCAATTTGTGAGTACTGATATATAGAAGATACTTACCCAAAATATTCTATTTATATTTTAGAATAATATGTTACATTGTCCTCACATTTCATTTACGCTTATAAGCAATGTAACCAAAAAATTTAAAAAAACATTTTGAAAAAAGAGTGTCCTTGGAGTTTCTTGCCTGTTCTTCTCCAAAGGATCTACGTATTGGAACAGGCAACTAGCTTCACGACCGACTTAGTCTGACTGACTCCTACTCCTGACAATTCAAAAACACCTATTATTGGTTTAATTGAAATAAATACTTTTGATTTTGATGTTTACCTAGTCAACATTGCGTACGAAACTTTGGGATATACTGCCGCGCAATAACCCCGCAAACATTCTAACATTTGTTTAATCACTCTCTGTACTCAACAGCCGTTGTCATAGTTTTACTTTCTTGATTACATAGTTCAAGTTCTAAAGAAGTTCGCTAACTGAGACTGTCGTTAGGGATGTTGCGGAAACTAGTTCTTTTTTCTTTTATGAAACTTAAAAGTTAGTAACTTTAAAAGCCGAGAGAATATAGTCCGTGCCAATTTACTTACGCGCTTCACTTGTAACGATGTAAACAAATCTCTAAGGTCAATTGTAACCTACTTATAATTGTTTTATAGGATAGTGGAACTCTTTAGTGGCTACTAGTAAACTCTTCGAGTTTAGGTTAATTTCTTTTTTTTTATGGTATAGGGGCAATCGAGCAGACGGGTCACCTGATGGTTAATGACTACAGCCGCCCATAGGTACCTGCAACTCAAGAGTTACAAGTGCGTTGCCACCCTGTAAGGTGGGAGTAGGAGAAGAGGGGGAGTAGGGTGGAGAGGGGAAGGACGGGAATAGGGGAGACGGAAGGGTTAGGGCCTCCGGTAACCTCACTCACGCGGCGAAATGCAATGCAAGCATTGCTTCACAGCCCGTTTTTTGAGAGGCCGTGGTATCGAGCGGAGTCGAGCTGTGCCGAAGCATGGCTCTCCCACGTTAGATTATGATTCGATTTGACGAGTAAAACTTAATGAGTATGAGTAAAGCTTAATGGCGATGGTGTGATGATGAAATCAGGATGTAGGATACTTGCTTTTTAATTCGGTTCGCCATTAAAACGAGGTTTTTAGGTTAACTAAAGTATGATTATGGTAGAGCGCTTCTAGTAACATGATTCACTCATTAAAATATGTTTTATTTAGGTTCTAAATTTGGAATTGTATCATCATCCTCCGCGCCTTTTTCCAACTAAGTTGGGGTCAGGTTGTAGTTAATCTTAGAAGATAGACAATAGCGTTGCTATATTGTAATAGGTATTTATAAGAGGAATAATTCCGTAATACATTGTTTTCAATTGGTTCACGCGGCGCACGCCGGTGAAGCTCCCGGTCGGAATGATTTATTCCAACTTATTCAACGATCGTCGTTATATAAGTAAATGTTTACCACACCTTACTGAAATATACGCCTTAAGCTTCCTGATGAAACTCCGTTCTGTACTTTTGGAGTTTATCGCGTTCAGACGCGGCGAGGGACTGTAGTTTATAATATGTAGTGATATAATAAATGTGTAGGTTAGGCAACACCGGTCCCCATAATTGCCAAACAAATGAATTGCCCCTATGAAATGGCTTTGGTTAATGTTTTGCTGTTTTGGTTTTTATAAAAAAACATTATTTCACTCCCATTCCCATTAATGTGATTGCTGTGTGCCAGCGTCAACAACACTGGATGTTGCCAGGCCTGTTGGCCTAGTGGTTAATGATCCTGACTGCTGAGCCAGAGGTCTTGGGTTCGATTCCCAACTAGGACAAATAATTGTGTGATGATGACCCCGATAATTTGTTCGGTGTTTGTGTGTAATTTGTCTTTAATAAGTATATATTTAGAAATATATAACTATTTTTTACGGCAGTCCGGTTACCATAGTACAGGCTCTGCCTAGTTTGAGATCAGACGGCCGTGTGTGAGTTGCCTCAAGTTATAATTATGTTTGATACTTACAGACACAACAGACGCCGAGTCCATGCGCGCAGTCACCGGACGCCCTGCCGTCTCTCTGCCGACAGTCGTACTGGTTGAGGCATATTCCTGCCTTCGCGATGCTGTAGCCTTCAGGTTGGCACTCTCTCTCACCGCCAACAGGAAAGAAGTTGAGAACTTTACCGAGAGTCAGTAAACCTCCTGAAAATAATGAAAGTGTCATTTATAAGTAGCGAAAGCATAATGACTTAAGGTATGGGGTTTGAGTGAATGTGGATTCTAAATGACAAACGTTTAGAATAAAATAGGTTTATAATAGTTTTGACAATGGGACGTTTCACTGCGCAAGTGTGTATTGGTCGCGATTGGTAGTGTAACAGGTTAATGATTTTTTTTTTAAGTTGTACCACCACCGACAGGAATATAACACTACGAAAAATATATAGAGATGTGCTTTTTAACCATGGTCTTGTGAAGAAGATATCCCCAACTGAGGCAATCCGACTTGAACAGATTTATTGTCCCTTCCTTGTCTTAAATTTCGTAATCATCCCTTTTTAAAAACGAGGGCTAAGTAGATTTCTACTCAAATTTGACTAGACAAGAATCTTTACCCTACAGGCCTATAGTCTTCTATAGGATAGAGGTTCAGCAGTTAGACAGCACTAGTAGCGTATTTCTGTTTTTGTGCTGCTGAGTAGAGTTTGTTGAGCTTCATGGTAGGGGGACACGAATGGCAATACATAAGGTTATACAAATAAGGTTATACAAATAAGGTTACAAACGCAGGTGACCGCTTACCATCCAGCGGATATGCTTGTTTGGTTTATTTTAAATAAGTTATATAAAAAAATATATAGCAGTGTCTACTAAAACAAGCTATTCGTATATGCATAGAGCACTAAACCTCAGAAATCATCTGAAACATTTCCGAGTTCAAAATTTGGACCTCACTTAATTCAAGAACTGCGAAGGCTGGCTTTAACCATTTGTAAGTATTTACGATCCTTTGAACAATGTTAAAGATACTCTTGACAGTCGAACAATAAACTTCAAAGAACATTTAGGGATTATTTACTGGAAACAATTATCTTTAAATTCTGTTGAAACTACTGAGGCGCACGCAATACTCATGAAATTCTTAAGAAGACGAAATTACATTTATTCAAAACCCGCAACACATATAAATTAAAAAATAATACACTAAAACTCAAAAAGGTTTTTGGTACAATTGTGGGGGCTTGAATATCCATCGCCATCCATCCATCTGAGTATAATGCTGCATCTAACAAAATGTTGTGCAGCGACCTGGTTTTTAACCGACGAAAAAACGGAGGAAGTTCTCATGTCGACGCTTATTTTTTTTTTTATGTATGACCACGCATAACTTTATACAGAGTAGTCCGATTTTGATAATTCTTTTTTTTATTGTATATCGTATCGTATATATAGTTGAAATTAGTCCTATTCAAATTGAAAAAAAACGTCAACCATATGGGTGGAATAATAGGGGCCGAATGATTGTTCACCCAGTGAATTTTCACCTGTTAACCCATTTTGTTGAAACTTAGCACACATGTGTAGTTCTAATGATACTACAACATGATGGGGACCTGTAATTGATTGTTTTAGCTGGTTTTAGCCACAAAAAACTATTTTTTTTTTTTTTCATGGGAGAGCCATGCTTAGGCATGTATGGGACGGCTCGACTCCGCTCGATACACGGCCTCACAGAAAACCGGCAGTGAAGCAATGCTTGCGTTGGTTATCGCCGCGTGAGTGAGGTTACCGGAGGTCCTAATCTTTCCCTCTCCTCTATTCACGTTCTTACCCTCTCCAACCCCTTTTTTACCCTCTAATCCCCCTCTCCCCTCTTCCCGTTCTTCCCCCCTCTCCCCCTCTTCCCCTACTCCCTACTAATTTTTTGTTTGTAGTTTTGGCACCGACTCAAAGTTAGTAACATTACTGTAGAAGTTTAGCTAGGCTAATGAGTTTATTTTTCAGTTTCTAATACAGCTAAAATCTTTACGTATTAAATGAGCCTTCAATTATAAAAACAATTAAATCAGTATTGCTCTACCGGAGATACGAAGCGGCAGACATAGGCGATAAACTTAAAAGCCAGTTAACTTCAAACTGATTACGGAGACACATCTATGTGTTAAATTGCTATTGACTATCGGCTTTGACACGAACTCGCATGAACTTGTATAGAAATATAACTACCATCTTGAAAGAACTATTTAATTCCCGCCTCAAAGCAATTTGCATAAGCAAAACAGCTCCTTTGGAGGCAAAGAGAGACCTTGTTTCAAATAAAACACAACATTTAAGGCCCTCGGGAGGCGTTGGGGCGTTAAGCTAGGGAATATTCTCAAAAAATATGGGTGTTTACAGGGTCGGATTAAAGAACGCAAGATGGAAAGAAATGCTTCGCTTCTGTTCGTAACATATATTTATTTTTGGCACCTGTAGCTTTATTGGCGAAATACAAAATCTTAACAGAGTGCCACTTTACGGAGCATGTATACTGAATGGATGGTTGTTGTTAAGAGTGCTAAAAATAAATTGACAAGTAGATATTTTGCATTGGAATGTCGTAATCGCAAGCAATGTACACTAAACTTGATTGACATAATAATCCCCATAGGCGTAACATAACTCATACGTAAAAGCTATAAGTGTTTAATTCCAGCAACTGTAGTACGAGTATATATTAAAGAACAAGTTATTGAATAGAAACAATTGCCCTACTTTAAAAAATATAACAACTCTCGCTAGTAATGAATAAACGTCAACCTTGACAAGCACAGTTAATCAGGTGACACCCGCAATCGTACGTTGGTCACACCGAAAGTTTTTAGAATAGGCCAGTAAGAAAAGCAGCCGATGAAAATATTATTTAAATTTCGAATTAGGAACTGTTTGGGAATCTGTAGATGTTTAATGATTTCATATGACATTTGTTTTTACAAATTGGCGGCAATTTCAAAAGTGTCTGTCGTGCATGGTAATCGAATTTGACTAGAGAAAATTTTCGCTCAATGAATTTGTTATGACTTTCGTTGCGATCTTACTCAACAACAATGTTACGATAGACTTCCATTGGCATTTCATTACGAAACCCCATCTCGTGCTACTGTTTACAACTGGTTTAATGAGTTTAAACGTGGTCGATGCTAACTCACTGATGATTTTCGTGAAGGACGTCCTTCTACGGCGACTACTGAAGATAACGTGAGTGCAGTGCGGCTCTAATGATAGAAGCTGATAGAAGAGTGACATATCAACAGTCTTGGGCAGCTTTAGGCACTGATATGAGTCAAGTACAAAAAGTCTTACATGAACATTTAGGCGTCAGAAAACTTTGTATTAGATAGATACCTCATAGTTTAACGGAAGATCAAAAACGCCGTCTTTTGGATTGGTGCCACTCAATGCTTGAAAAGTATGAAGGAGGTGACTCGAATGCTGTATATAACATCGTAACACGTGATGAAAGCTGGATATATTGTTATGAATCCGAAGCCAAAGGACAATCTGCGCAATGTATGTTCCCATTCGAAGATTTGACGTCAAAAGTAAAAAAGGGCAAAAGTCAAAGGAAAAAGATGATTGCCTCATTCTTTGAACGGACGGGTCATTTCGCAACAATTATTCTAGAAGATAAAAAGAATGTTACTGCAAAGTGGTATATCAGTCATTGTCTACCAGTTGTCTCAGAAAATGTTAGACAGCAGCGCCCAAGAAGCAGGATCCTCCTTCACCACGACAACGCTCCAGCTCCCTCTGCCAGATGGACTATCGAATATTTGTCGAAGGTGTGTAGCTAGTAAGTCATCCCTCTTACAGTCCTGACCAGGAATTCGTTTTATGATGCCGTGGCTGCGTTTGAAAAACATGTGGAAGAGATCCCTAAAGAAGAGTGGGCTGGGTGGGAGTGGACAGCTACAGTCAATGGTTCCATCGCATGCAACGGTGCTTAGAAAGGAACGTAGACTACTTCGAAAAGCAATAAAAATGTCAACAGGCTTCTACATCATTCCGTTATATATTTTCTAAAAACTTCGAGTGTGGCCCCCATATGTATCGTAATCACAAGACCTGAAAACACTTGCATCAGAGAACTTTTATTAGTAATTCTCGTGACGATGCTTACTGTTTACGGGCAACGCAACGTCACATCCGTGTCCCCTACGTGTGCGCCAGGCCCACAGAAGTTACAAAATATATGGGTTCAAAGCAGAGAACATTATTTTCATATAATGTGCGCCGAATACATAATTCACGTAAAACACATGATTAGGTTATGACAACGACATAGACATTATGGTTAGTTGGAAAATAGAATATTCTAAATTTGTTTCCACGTGAGTTCGTCCCTGATAAAATGCAAGTTATGCCTTGAGATACTCTTCGGCAATGCATGTAGAGTAGTCGGAAAATTTTCATATAAGAACACATGCAGATTTTTCCTCTTAGCTACGACATTGGCACATAGAAGATAAGAGCTGAAACAGTAGCTATATATGTATAAAACGAAATCGCTTACAAACGTAAGCGACGCGTTGTATATTTTAAGAAAATATAAAGAGAATGTTGTGTGGTTTGAATTTAGAATTCGAATTATATTTGTTTAGAAGAAATGAAAACGTACTTCACAAGTTCATTTTCTTCCACGTGTATATGTAATGCACGTAAACTGTTCGTGTAAATGTTCTAATTCTTTTGTAAAAATGTATTAAAAGTATTTTTGCACTAAGAGAGAAAAAAAGTGTAGTACATAATTATTAAGGGGCTAATGGGTACTACCTGACCATGTGTGAGAGGTAGTCGCTGCGGTGTGCTATATAACTCGTACGTCGTTCTATCAGTATCTTTATCATTCCAGCAGTACTTCTCACTTTGTCACCACTCTCTCTCTCTTACAAAACATGTTTAACCATGTCAAGATGCCTTTGTATATAACTATGGATCTTGTGAAATGTACTGGAAAATTACACACACAATTAAAATTCACGAAAAATGTACACACGCGTAGTTCAAGACGCGCAAACTTCATAAAACTCCCTAAACCCATTACCAATTACGGAAAAAATTATATTATGTATCAAGGAGCACGGATCTACAACTCACTACCAAAAAATATAAAAGACGCAAAGTCGCTGATATGATTCAAAAAGCTATTAAAAGAACACATTTTCAAAGGCTCCACCTAAAATGTATTTTAAAACCTATAACTACACAACATGCTCTACAAATGTACTGTTATTATTATTATGTTTTTTTTATGACAACAGTTGCAAAACAGCAATTTGTAGAAAGAAAAAATATTTTTGATTCATAGAGTAAATTACTGCATGTAAACCGTCCCTTATGTTTCAACTACAAAGCAGCATTAGAATGGACAACTAATTTTCGAAGTACCTACATTGCAAAAAAAATTTTTTGAGATAATCTACCTGTCAACGCATTTAAAATTTGTTTTGTAATTTATATTTCATTTCTCCTTGTAAGTGATTTGTGTAATCTTGAGAAATAAAGTGATTTAAACCGTTAAAAAAAATTATGTTAACAAGTAAGTGCTCAGCGTCGGAAGTGAAAAGCTTAGGGTTGTGTACCTTCGTTATTGGATGCCGTCAATTACAACAAGCTTTGTAAAGACACAACAATCCCCTTTGAAGTTAGTTGTAATTTTCTTGGATAGAAAAATAATTGCACATTTTTAAGAGATGTACATTTCAGTCTTAGATATCCAACAACTTATAATAATAATAAAAACGATAATCTCCTAAAGGCCGAAAAAGATAAAGAAATAAAATATTACTTAGCCCACGAGATTGTCGACATGTGGGATGTGGATTCAGCAATCGTTGTGCCGATAAATCGTTTCGGCCCATGCCGATAAATCGTGAATTGCCAAGGGCCTTGACGAACACCTTCAGAGGCTCATGTTAGGCAGCTGTATGAAGAGCCTGATGCAAGAAGACGGTTCTCCTCGATACGGCACGCATAGTGAGGAGGTTTCTATCTCTGGAACCCCAACCCCGATACCAGTAGGACCCTATTTTTTATATTTTTAAAAATACATATTTTTTATATATCTGAATATATTTAAAAATGTAATTTATATGTATATTTTATGAATAAAGAGAATAATAATAATAATTTTTGTTTCGACCAAGCCCATATAATGTTAGTAACAAATGTAACAATTGACTTGTGCTCGTGTTAGTAAACATACTGCACCACGCATTATTTTCGGGGTAATCAGATTAGATAAAATATTGTAAAGAAATTTGAGGATATGAGTAGGTAATCCGTTGGAAGAGAATTGCGAGCTCGAAGTGACTTACATTTCTCGAGCTTTTGACGGAATTCAGAAGTAACAATGTTTTTATCATTGCCTTAAGTTGCTAGCCCTAGACAGATGTGTGAGGTGCAAAAATTCATCACATGGTTGTTATAAGCGTATCTCAGTCAGGCCCCTATGACGATAGTGTTTTTTTCTGTCAACAGTTTTCACACGCGTTGTGATGGCAATGTGCACAATTTCAGCTACATATTTACTTACTGCACTTCAACGGCATATTTGGTGTTGTTCATTGACAAACAATCAAGTGTGTGCAACCACTGAAACGCCTGGCACGTGAATAAAGCTTCCCTCTAAAAAACTGCTGAAAAGATTTAGTTCAAATAGTTTTAGAATAATAATAACGTAAAGTAATTCGCCATAAGCCGTAAGATCGTAAGCGCTGAGATTTTCATGGTGCTTACTGGTTTTGCCCAACGAACTGCTGCAACGACATGTTCTTACACTGCTTAACCGATATTAAACAAACATAGCTTATAACCACCACAAGGAAACTGGCTTTCAAATGAAAAAAAACTGCATCGAAATCGGTCCATTTGGGAGCTACGATGCCACAGACAGATACACGCACACACAGACATCGATGTCGAACTTATAACACCCCACTTTTTGCTTCGGGGGTTAAAAACAAAACCGACAAAGAGTTTATACCTAAGAAGCTTTATTAGAATTCACTAAAGAGACTCTCACTAAATAGTACTTCTAGTAGTAGTTTTGCCAGTTTTTATTTTTTGTAGAATGCATACTAATATTATAACCGTGAACGTTTGTGAGGATGTATGGATGTATGGCTGTTTGTTACTCTTTTACTCAAAAACTACAATGTGTATCCAGAAAAAAACGTATTGTTTTGTGTATATTGAATTTACACGATGTCACAACAAAATGCATAACATCAGCCATCGATACATTATGTACTAGTGAAGCCACTCAGAATAAAATAAGTACATGTTGTGTTTATATTTGAATAAAAACTAAACAGCGCTGTAGCGCTACGTGTGGATTTTAATGAAACTATGCAGTAATATAGCCCATACATCAGTATAACACTGTGCTGCGACCTATTCTGGCGTGCGGTGGGAAAACTGTAAGAGTTACACGAATATAATGTACGGTGGGATTGTTCCTCCTAAATAGTTCTACAAAAAAGTCCGCGACAGTAGTATATATCTATCTTATACACATATATATATATATATATATATATGTATAAGCCATTATTACCAAAATAGTGAACCATAAATACAATAAAATTTATTTTTTCATTTCTAATTCACATTTAGCAGTAACAAATAGATTTTTATGAAAATAAATACTTTTATCGCTTCTGATATTCAAAGTAGATAAATTTTGTCTTTTGAAGTACGTAATTTGGTCAAATGTTTTAAAAACCGGGTCGGGGGGGGGAACATCGCTTACCGCCGCGTGGCGTGAGCCACCCGGACGCGGGCAGTGGGCAGACGCGTGAGGGCAGACGTTGTTGACAGTTGTGTCCGTAATTGGAATTTTCAAGACACTAGCGATTTGTTAAAAGGCTCTGTATACATTCATTTCTATAATATACTAGCAATCCGCCCCTGCTTCGCACGGGTACAAATTATACACCTAAACCTTAATCATGAATCACTCTATATATTAGTGTAAACCGCATGAAAATCCGTGCAGTAGTTTTTCAGTTTATCGCGAACAAACAGACAGACGCGGCGGGGGATTTTGTTTTTTATAATATGTAGTGAAGATATTGAATGTAAAAAAGTTTGTGAAGATGTATCGATGTTTGTTACTCTTTCGCGCAAAAACTCCTGAATCGATTGCGATGATACTTCGTATGTAAGCTGGAGACCTGGATTAACACATAGGCTACTTTTTATCACGATATTCCCTTGGCATCTGAGTTACGCGGGTGAAACCGCCAGGCACAGCTAGTATATTATAAGTTGATAACAATCACTTGAGTGCTGATTGACGTACGAACAACATAGCAGATACTGTTAGTTAGTGATTTTCATAGTTTATAGCAGTGGTATGATGTACTTCTAATTATAAATGAATAAATGGCGGCACTGCCAAGCAAAAATTATGATTTAAATTTTTTATTTTGTTTTAGTTTTAGTAAAAGTTTTTATTAGTTTGTGCCATGTAAACGTACTCTAATAATAAAATATTCTTAAACTAAGCAGCCCATTTTTTTAAAAGTGTAGCTGCCTACTTTTGTTTTTTTTTTTACTGTACAACTCTTGCACTCTCAGCTACTTCATATATTGTGGAAGGAATAAGGTTAACACTTGCTAAGAAACTAGTTTGCTTTATTTACAAAATTGGTATTGTTTTTCTGATATCCTAAAGTCTTGAGGAGCTTATACTCCACGAGCCAGGTACAAATTTCGTTAGTAATTTCCTCTCGGGCGATACTTCGAAAAATGCTTTAGAAAGTTGTTTCATGAAGCCTTTGAAAGACGGAAACAAAAGTTCAAGCGAATAGTGCATGCAACTCAGATTACCTCAAACCAATAATAGTTTGAGATGATTATGTAATCAACAGGTACTGAATGATCCAGTCAGTGAATAAATTATACTTCACCAAAACTAAACCAGTTCAAACTAATCGATAATTCTTTCTAATGACGTTATAGAATTGAGATAACATCATGCGCTATATCAGTAGAGTAATTATATTAGACGCTCGGTCGAGTTCAGATAATATCAAAACATTGTTCGTTGATTTTATTTTTTTCATATTATAGGGAACAAACGAGCAGACGGGTCACCTGATGGTAAGTAACTACCGTCGCCCATGGACACCTGCAACTCAAGAGTCGCAAGTGCGTTGCCGGCCTTTGCGATAGGAGTACGCTCTTTTCTTGAAGGTTTGAAGGTCGTATCGGTCCGGAAGTACCGCAGGCGACAATTTGTTCCATAGATTGATTGTGCGAGGCAAAAAATTCCTGGAAAACCGCACAGTGGTGGATTGCCAATTATCCAGGTGATGGGGATGAAAGTTTTGTCGCGCTGAACGATGGCGAAACGTTGCGGCCGGTATAAGTCCGAACAATTCCTCGGAGCACTCCCCATGATACATGCGATAGAGAATGCAGAGTGAGGCTACATCTCTACGCAACGCCAAGGGGTCAAGCCGATCTGAAATGTCCTGGCAACCGATGATTCGAGTGAATGCGGTCAAGAGAGAGAATTACCGAGAGTACCACTTGTGTCAAGCCATATGTCAGGGCGAAGCCGTGAACAGATCTCCCCGCATGATCGGTTTTGCGTGAGCCAAACCAATCAGCGTGGTGGGAGTTGAGGTCGCCAAGTATCACGATCAGTTTCGGCATCACCGCTATGGGACCTATAGAGGCATGCATAGACGCGGATCCAGATTATTCAGAATGATCAGATATCACCTGATAATTGGCATGAGTTTAAATGTGTTCGAATTTATTTTAATTTGATAGTCTGTGTTTACACATAGCAAAGGATCTAATATATTTTGTATGTATGATATAAACGTTTCTGCTGAATTATTGTGATCATTCTCATTCGTTAGTTCATCGGTGTGTGATGTTATACTCTTTTGAAATTTGTTATAATGATTTTAAAAGGTTTCAAATGTTTTTAAAAGGTTATTCTGATACTTAAGGTTATTTTGGTATTTAATAATGATGAGGTTAGTATACTGTTAGTCAATTGAGAAGACTAGAATTTGGCAGCGAGGCCACTCCTTATATCGGGAGTAAATACGGCAAGAAGTGTTTCTAGAACTTCCTAAGTAAGGTAACGAAGTGCTTTTATTCAAACAGCCCGTCACAAAAAAAAATACAGAAGGTGCCTATAATAAATACGATATAATAGGCTGGGGTCAAAGTCTTTTCGTATTTTGTATGTATAAAATTAAAGAAAAATCTCTTTGTCTGTATGTTTGTATTTGGCTGGTTTTAATATCAATAAATATAGGACATTATTAAAAATAAAAAGTAAAAAACACTTTTTCGCCGATTTTCAATTGTTTTTCTGTCCGCCAAAATGAGTTCTGAAGTTTTTTTACAAAAAACGGACTGCGACTCAAGCCGCGAAACGGCGTTAATGGACCAAATGCAGTGTCAGAGTAACACAAAGTTGGTTCAAACTTTTTCAATCCGGGAACTTTGATGTCAAAGATCGGCATATTAGTAGTTACGACATAGCCTAAGAACTGAAAATTAACCACTAAACAGTTTTGAACCATTTGAAAAGGTCTGGCTTTACAGAAAAGCTCGATATTTGGGTGCCACATGAGCTCACAGAAAGAAACCTAATGAATCGTGTACTAATTTGCGATTGTCTATTGAAACGTAATGAAACCGAACCATGGGTCACCTGCGACAAGAACGTGCGAAAAAGATCATGGTCAAAGGGTAGTCTAGCTCCACAGACTAGCGAAACCCCAATTAACACGCAATATGGTGATGCTGTGTGGTGGGATTGGAAGGACATCATTGACTATGAACTAGTACCGCCGGGCAAAACCATTGATTCGGTTGGGAAGTGTCAATGCATCCACCATATATGTAGTCCTGACCTTGCTTCTTCAGATTTTCACCTGTTTCGGTCCCTTCAGAATTCTTTGGGTAGTGTTGGGTCAGGTAAAATCAAGAGAGGACTGTCAAAACTTCTTGTCGCATTTTTTTTATCAAAAATCCAAAGATTTCTACAGCAACGGGATTATGTCACTACCTACAAGATGGTAACAAGTTATCGAAGAAAATGGCACATATCACTACATATTATAAAAGGAAGTCCCCCTCCGCCTGTCTGTCTATTCGCAAAACTTCTGAACGGATTTTCATGTGGTTTTCACTATTAGACAGAGCGATTCACGAGGAAGGTTTAGGTGTAGATATAATTTGTACCCGTGTAAAGCCAGGGCGGGTTGCTATTATAATTAAATGTAATTTTAAAAAATGTCTTTAATTTGTATATAAAATACGAGGAAACTTTTTCCCCGACCTTATATGTTCTCTTTATCACGTCCAACATTACAATAGGTTTTGGTTACCCTATTTACGAGTGCCATAGCACCAAATAAGAGCGCTAAAATCACACCCAATGTTCTTAATGGAAAAGCACATTATAGTGGCGGAACGGACTCGAAAACCCATTACGAAACCTTCGGAACACATTAGCGTAGTATTTATTTTTATTTTCCTGTAACAACAGATGTATTGAGGCTGCACAGTTTATCTGTTTTGTTTTCCTTTCACTGACTGACAGACTGAGTTAAGCGGCTGCAGTAGACTGAAGTAACCAATCATAACAAAACATCAAAACTGACCGTCAATAATCCTTCAAACCAAAGGCAACGTTCCGGTACACTGCACATAGACTCGTATATAAATAAATTTGAATTTTAACTGACTTCGACTCCAAAAGATAAAGTATTCCATATCTGAGCTCATCATAAATGTTTTGAATATTGGACCGTTGACATCGAGCCGCAAAAATCACTTCGAGTTAAAGATGTTTTTCGATTTAGAATAATTTATGAACATAAGGAAGTTATGGTTTATCTTAATTTTAAATATACACACGTTTATTGCTTAAGGTTTTTGAAAGCCCAAGGTAAATTTGATATACTCGTAACTTTGTAGGGTCTTTCCGGTTATTACTTACATATTTTTATTTTTTTCCAAAAAAGGAATCTAATAACGTGATCCACTCATTACAGGTAATCTTGTTAACGCTTGAAATTAAGCTAATAATAAATAATTATCTTAAGCAAAAGAAATCAAACTAATGTTTTTTATATGATAAAAACGACGTTTTGTGCTCAAAGGTTGTGCTAACAACTTGTACAGTTAGTTGTATGGGATTTGAGTTGTTTTACCGTCCAGGAAATAATAATTTAATTATTTAGAGATAGCCAATCAGTAACAAATAAACTTTCCTAATAATAGTAATATTTGGTTTCACGGTAGGTACATTGTCGACTTCGATAGCAATTCTGCTTCCAGCCCTAAATGTAATCTATCCACAAAGAAATAACTTTGAACTACTCGGTACCTCAGTGTTCAGTGCATGTGACTGTCTCCCTCTGGTCCTGGTTTCAATGCCCGTGTCGGACGAGATTAAACGTTTCTTGGTTTGGTGCAAGAAATTAACGGGTCTTATACTTGTTACTAACCTTAGATAGTAATTAAATAATAGATGCTAGACTTGTAACACTCGATTTATTGAATAAGTAAGAAGTGTTTTGTACCTTATTTTATATATTACTAACTTTTTCCCGCGACTTTGCTCGCGTAAAATTATTTTTTTCCATGCCTGCGGAACATATCTTTTTTTTGCTGAAAGGTATGTAATGTCCTTTGCTGTATGTATGTCCCTGGCAAAGTGTATTCAACATTTCATATAATGATCGGAAGAATGGTATGGCAGTTCATAAAACACGAACAAACAGACATTGATTTTTATATATATAATATATGTATAATGTCTATGATTGTAAAAATATTTTGAATATCATCAATCCAGAATTATATCGACACTTTGTATCTTATGATTGTCAGTTATTGACTACGAACCTGCTGATTTAAGTAATTAACTTTTCATTTGGCAAATTTCTTCGCTTTGACGTAAAACATGAATAAAATCGCTACTTAACCTGTGTTTACATATATAAATAATTTCATTTCATTCATCTAGTGTTGGCAGTCTCCATCGATTGTAATCGATTTGTCATCAAACATGTCATAATAAGTAAACTTATTTGTGATTAAGTGATATTTTCTAGCATTATTAAAGTGCCCATAGACTTGGTGTGAACTCGAACGGACGTATATTTTAAAACTGGTTCACTAGTCCAATTCTCCCCGTGGGTCTCTAAATGCAGTCATTGATTGTGTTGAACGAATGATTTAATTTGTTTCGCACGATTGCACATTTTGTACCGAGCGGTAAAGCCAATGAACAACGCTACTGTTGTGGTTGGGCCGCTTAGTAAAGTTTCTGACTTCTAAATGGACTGAATCGATTTCTATGGGGCTTTGAAGCGAGTTTTTGAGGACGAAACGGGAGAAGGAACTCCGCAAATGATTAGATGTTAAAACTTAAAGTATGATGAATGGCTTTTACTAGACTAACTACTTTACTTTCTCTAGACTAAAAACACTTCCTGTTAGGAAAGTCAGACTTTTTTTTCCACAGCCAGACATGCAAACAAACATGTGGGTCCCCTCCTCGTAAGCGGTTATTGATGACTGCAACACCACTGGTGTCACTTATGAGTTTTCTTTTCAGCCCTCACCTACGTTATCTATTACCCCTTCCATGAAACCCTCTGGTAAATAATTATAGTTAAGTAAAACTAAAAAACACGCTTTAATGGTGAAACGAATTAATAAGTGAAAAAGAGTTCCACTATCCACCTCCTTCATCACCAGACCATTGTTACTAAACCCAATCTATTGGACTCTTCAAAATGAATCATAAGAACCCAAACTCGAGGGGTTTACTATTACGACTGAAGAGTTCCATTATCCACCGCTCTATCATCACATCAGCTCTAAGAAATTATAGTTTTGTCAACCAAACTACATACATATACCAAAAAAAAATATTTTGATACGACATTAAGAAGTAGACGAGAGTAGGTTAAAATTTACTTCCAAGATTTATTTACATAGTTAGCTAGTTAGTCAAGAGTGAAGCTAAAGTGTTCCACGCGCGCTTCTCAGAGGAGTGCGACCCACGGGTGACGGTCGCACCGGGTGACGGGACCCGTCTAGGGTGAGACGGGTCAATGCCTATCGGGGGTTGCGGAAGAATGCAATGGCGATTCTCGCTCCCCCGATCATAGGCAATTAGCGGAACACCAGGGTGGTTTTTAGTCGGTAAGAGTCCGACAGACCCCTTCGCCTCCCCAAAGGCGGAGGACATCCATGAGGATCTTCCACCCCGTCAATTGTATTCAAAGCTACATAAATATTCTATCTTTCCTGGATCTTCAAATTCAAATGCTTTATTTGCCATAAATAAGGTTAGTACATATAGAGTTGTTAGGTTTACAATGTTTACCACCTGTTTAGCCGTCAAGACAGTATATAAAAAGGCCCTTAAAACTATGGGGACAAGTATGGAATACTACTTAGTTAACAACTTCATATCAATATTTTTAATGTTTGCTATAATAATTTAAGAAGTCGCTAACAGAGTAGAACGTGTTCTGTAGTAACCATATGCTTAAGGAATTTATAAATTTATTAAGCGTTAATTCTTTGAGGTGGAGGAACTAGAACAGTTGGACGGCTCCAACTTGAACAGGAAAACACGACAAAAAAAACGAATTTTCGTCTGTCTCGCTCTGATTGTCATATCAGAGCGACACACAGGCATGCACACAAGCACGACAACTTCAACAATCTATTCTCTACTATTCTCTAACTAAAAAACTGTTTTATTCATAATACTAAAATTCGTCAATCGTTCTTGGACGTAAATAACACCTCAATGTTATGTGACGTTTATCGATGTTTTCAGGTCATTAAACACGTCGAATTAGATGAAGATTGCGTTTTCCTCAAGTTCTATTACCGCTTATTCAAAGGCCACAGTGTAAACACGGAACACAAACAGCATCGTCGAGCTCCGAGATTATTCTGCTTGTAAATTACTTTTGTTCGTTCCCGGTCATCGTGTTTAATTTTCTAATGGCAAACTTATGAAAGGGAAACAATTTATTCTTCATTAGTAGAATGTAGTATGTTATGTAGTTGATATGGGTAAGTATTAATCTTAAATAATGGCTTTGACAGCTACGAACTTTAATAAAATTTTATAATAATAGTCCTTCAAGCACGTGCTCTAATCCTTTTTTAGATTAAATAATTTGTATCAGCAATTTGCTTTCGACGATTTCAATACGAGTCTGATAACAGCACGAAGTTACTTAAGTGGTTACCTATGGGCACAATGTAACGTCAAAGTCCAATATTATTGATGTTTTCTTTCAGAATTTACTACTAATGGTAATTATATAGGGATTCCACATTTAGACTCACAGACGGTCCATTTTCCGTTCAGATAAGGCTGGCTATTTGAACCAGCCTAGCGACTTCCAGAATCACAGAAGTCTCCTGGGGCTGGCAGGATTCTAAGTGGAACCTGGCACCCGCGAGGATACTTGCCCGTTGTGTGTACCTCGCACTCCAGGATTACGCGGGTGGCAGTTTCCTCTACATAGTGTGTTGGTTAACTAATGATACATTACTTGCAGATTTGTTTTTGACTTCTTGGTTATTCTGGTTTGTTAACTTTAAATGGTTTATAGAGATTAAATAAATAAATTTTAAGCCTATTTAACCAGCATGTCATCATGACACCCACTAGTATGAAATTACTTAAAGAACCTGCATTCCCAGTTGGAAATCTTCTTGACAGATATGTTATCCAACAACCACACTCTAAATAAAGTCATAAGTTTTTTTTTTAAAACACCACACACCTAACTGGACCATTATATTGTAGACGACTGGTTTAATTTACTCTTAATATTGCCACTGCACTCAATTCTTGAACTTGTTGCTCAGTCACTCGTACAAGGCCGTTATGGACTAGTCAAACTAAGTATTCTATATTAATGAGGCTTGGTTTTACCATATGACATTATTTAAACCCACACTCAAAATATAATGACAAACACAACCAACATTTTTCTTACTTTCCTTTATTCCTGCGATATGTATTTATTGTACTTCTTGTTCTCGAGTCTCGTAGATATACACAGAATGCATACAATGTGTTTTATTACCCTACTTGAAGAACATCTGCGCACAATGACAGGTAACAAACATAGCCAGCAGCTACTATTGAACCGGTTTCTCTCCAAACCGCAAGTAAGAAGCATGCATTACTCAGTTATTATCCTGAAGCTAAAACCTACGTGTTTTGTTTCGAAGTGATGAGCCATCAACTCGGCGATGCATTCTTGCAATCTCCAAAGTTATTACTGACGTTATTTTCGAACGTGTTTTCTGATTTATTGTCAGAAAGTATAGATGCAATATTTATTCTGAAATCTTATTTATATTTTTCTCATCCCTGACTAAACAGGGAGGTTGTAAGTATGTATGTTGCTATACGATGACCAGCAAACTAGAAGAAATGGCTTAGTTTGGTTTTAATGAAGATAAGGCTCAACTACTCTCTTTTTTTTTTATTATGATACGTCAGAATGACCTCCAACCGCCAGATGGAAAGCTAGAGTGTAGTCCAAAGACTGAAGACCACCATTATAGATACGAATGATACTAAAATGGTGGCCCTCAGTTTGACGGCCCCGAGAGATGGTTTTTTACGTCCCGCTTAAAGAACCCGGGATTAAACGTCGAAGGGAATACGTCCATTACCAGCAGGTGCGTTCCACATTTTAATGATGTGGCAAAGAAAGGAGGTGCTGAACCGTTTGGTTCTAGTTGGGATTGTTTGCACTGTAAGGGGATGACACCTCAGCCCGCCACGTGTTTTTCTGGATAGGAAAGGAGAGGATGGGATCAATTGGAAGAGCTCTTCGGAACACTCGCCATGGAATATGAATGGATGTCCGTGCGGATAACACGTCGCTGCAAACTGTCGAGAGTCTCAAGAAGGTACTGTGCAGAGCCATCCCAGAGATGAGAACAGTATTCCACGTAGGAATAGGTACATTCATCATTCTAGGGCATACCTCTACTAACTAACCGTGTGGTTTTAGTCGGTTCGAGTCCGACATAACCACTAGAATACTAAAGGAAATTATCCCTTGTCTGGACACTTTGCAAACAAATAATTAACGGACCTGAAGTACACTCAAACTTGGAACAATTACTCTACACTACAGATAAGTGGATGGTGCAGTGGTGTAAGGTCATTACGTTGAGTGTCGTCAATTCGATTGACATCATAATATCCCATTTAGTTTTTATAAATCTTGACGTAATACAAAGAAAAGAATACAACTGCAAGAATTGTCTTTTGTGAGACGAAAATTTTTCATCACAACAGATGCCATTTGGCCCTTAAAATAATGGTTTCTTTATTTTCTTATGAATTGATAGCAGAATCCACGGCATATAACCCCAAGAATACTCTTAATATTCAAGAAGATATTACTTTAAAATTTCTGAGCCAGCTTTGAAAACATTCTATAATAATTTATGCTTGCCATTAAAAGAAAGTTCCTTACAGATCTATTGAATTAATGTAAGAATGTGTTCAGATGATAGGCGTTGGCCGCGTGCGAACGCGCGTTGGGTTTTTGTATAGTGTACACATGACGAGCGATTCTCGGGTGATAAACGTGTGTTGTCTCAGTTGGATTTGAGTCCTGTTTTCGTTGAAAATAGGCGTAAAAACCGAAAATTCAAACAGATTTTCATTTCTCTATCAATTCGGGTTTAATTCCTGTATATCTATTTTTATGAGTAAACTGCGTGAAATAGTTGAAATTATGTGACACTGAACTCGTAATATGTGAAAAATGGTTTAAGGGCTTTTTTTATTTAAAAAATCGGTGTTGTCAAGTTGAAAAAGCACGCGTCAACGCCATAATCATTGGCACCGCGCAAAAAAAAACGTGTGTTAGCATGTGATGATGTGAACGACTGGAACAAAATGCGTGTTCTTGTTTACATGCGTCAACGCAAATTAGCAAAACGCGCGTTCAACGCCCGTCATCTGGACTTAGCCTAAACCAGATTGGAAACCGCAACGTTGTTTCACCATGCATTATGCGGTTTTAACTCTCAATTCAGTCTATGCTGAGTGACTTAACTTTCCACAAAAGTGGCGATAGCGCGATTGCATCTCTAGTGAGTTCGTAGGTTTGAATCCTAACAAGAACATTACAGGCTAGTATAAAAATTCCGACATACCCATTTCTATAATAATGATGGCATACTACGCATTTCGAAACGAAATTCCTCCTGCAACCATTCAACTTTTATTTTTAAAGAATTCAATGTTAAACAAGTGTACAAGTCACAGCCTGTGACCTGCTTTCCCTGGTATTCCCAAGAGACATATAAGGGCATGAAGGTCGACAATGCATGAGTTATATCTTAGGTTTTAAATAATACATTTTACAAACTAACTTAATCAATATTGTCTTTAAACAAATGTGCCTAAATTAATTACAACATATTGTGTTCAAATGTGTCTTTCACAAAACCCTAGACATTTTCTTCAAACATTAAAACTAAAACAAGATATTTCTCCACACCCTACACGAAAGTTAGGCGAAAACATTCACAGAACATTAATCACCCAGTCCAAACCACTTGGCTGGCTTTTTTTTATATAATTATACGTCCCCCGGGGCAATTAAGACTCAGTACGGCAATACCGTTGAGTAGAAACCGCAAAGTTAGTTTGAAAGACAGAGTAATCCGATTATAAATACTCTTAGCTGACTTAACGAGGATGATCGTAGGCCTAAAACGTTTTGGTCCAAATCACTCCGAATTTAATTAATCGATGTTTGTTGAAGGTTGCGATACGATTAACAATTTTGTTTGATAACGTCAGAAGTGTAATTGAATTAGGTTCTTAAATTGAGTTATCTAAGTACTAAGTGAGTTTATCACAGGCAAAGGTCTAGGGAGCGTTCGTGAATGTCAGAAAATGTTCAATGCTTTTAGACCCTTTATACTCTTCTATAAGAATATCCATCCTTTGATAATACTTGAGATTATTTCTAATCTGGACGTGTAATTAAGCCGACGACTGGGCGTTTTATTGTGAAAATGGGATTATAACACTTACACACTATCGTAGAACGACCCGTATATTTGAATACCCGTATATTGGAATAGTTTTTGTACGCGGCTTCACTCGCATATCCTTCAATAACAGTACAGTTCTTCAGGATGAAACGTACACCCTATCTAATTTTGTGTACCCCGTAACAAACAAACAAACTTACTTTTGCATTTATATTATTAGTTAGGCTTCTATATTCCAAAACATGAAGTATAGCATAGTAGCCGCTGGCTCTATCTTTTAGAAGACCATAATTACCAGTGCGGTTTTCTTTAGGTTAACAAACCGCACTAGCACTCACACATTAGAGTACTCTTTGGGGTTTCTTGTGATGACTACGCAGTCACGCTACAATTATACGAGAGCTAGTTTAACTACACATAAGGAACATCGCTGCTGCTGCGAACACTGTCTGCTGATTATGATCTTTTGTGATGCGAAGATCAAAATAGTCTTCACTTGGAAAATTCCGTCGTGAGGTACTAATGCGGTGTAGTATAAATATAATAATGTGAAACATTTATTTGGGTATTTTCGTCCATATATAATAATAATAACTCCACATCATAATATAAAACACATAATAATAATAATAACACATGTCACACACGGCCGTCTGATCCCAAACTAGTAGCCTGTACTATGGTAACCAGATTGCTGATAAACATACTTATATATTTCTAAGTACATTAATATTTTTTTGGTTGAATAGGTGTTAGTGGGTTTAGGTAAAATTAATAATTTAATATTTACTATGACACACTTTCCTGTACCTATATGAGAGTGTGTCCAGGTAATTGTGAAATTAGTTATTTGTAGCAATTATGTATTAGTAATATAATTAACATTCTACCTCCCACTTCATTAGATATTTTTCTTACCGAATTCTTAACAGTATTGCGCCACATGAAAAAATACAATATTGCCAGCTGTAATATTTCTTATTTCCCTGATGAAGATTAATACGTCGTCTTTTGTAATACATTACCGCGATTCCTAGCTTTATATTAATTAGTACCCCTAATTGCCTCTAGTCTCATTTCACGCAATAACCCACCAAATATTGCCTCTGATATATTAAGACGAAATCGTCGAAATGGCTTTCATTTATTCTTGTTAGACTTTGAGAGATTTAAATGGCAACATTTTATGTTTGAGTTTATACATTTAACATATTTTCTCTCCCCTTTCCCTGGACAACCCTGGTCGTAATAGGATCGTTGTAAAGTGTTAAGATATTTTATTCACAAGAATAAACGATAGTAATCGAAAATAAGTATTTTTAGTTACAATAACCTACAGAGAAAAGTTATCTCAATTAATTTAACATGGTAGCAGAGCGTGGTTCAAAAGAATATTAGTAATTACAAAGTTGCGAAAGGCCGGCCGGCACAGCATCAAGACCAAAGGTAAGAAAATGGCGTCCGCTAGAAATTCAGAAATTCTTATTCCGATTTTCGATGGCTCAGATTACAACAATTGGAAAATAAGAGTACTCAAGTATCTACAATTTAAAAAGTGTAAGGATGTAGCCATTCGTAAGAAACAATCGACAGATGATGCTATAAAGTGGGAAGAAATGGATATACAAGCCACCAATTACATATACAGCGCCATTTCGAATAAACAACTTGAGTATATTAGCGATTTAAATTCGACTTATGAGATAATTTGTAAATTCGACGAAATGTACTTGAAGAAATCAACAGCATTGCAAATTGTATGTAGAAATAAGCTAGAAAGTTTAAAACTGAAGAACTATTTAGAGGTTAACCTATTTTTTGACGACTTTGAAAGGGCAGTAAACGAATTAAAACAGGCCGGAGCTACAGTTAGTGAGCAAGAAAAGTTAAATTATATGATTAAAGCACTGCCACCCAGTTATAGCCACATGGGTGACTTGATTGATGTGTTACCACAGAAAGAAAAAACAGTAGACTACCTGAAAAGTAAAATTAAATTAAAAAGTATTGAAGAAAGTTCAGAAAAAACAGATAGTAGTAACCAGTCAAATGTTTTCAAGGTTGAACCTCAACATAAAAAGGGGTGTTTTATATGCGGCAGGACCAATCATTTACAAAAGGATTGTTGGTACAAAAACAATAGAGGCAGAGGTCGAGGCTCCTTACGTTTCCGGGGAAGAGGGCAAAGCAAACCAATTTACCAAAGTAAATACCAAAGCAATAACTTCCACACAGAGGTCCATCATACTTCAAAAACGGCTATAGGAGACAATAAAAATGAGCTGAATTGGTTACTTGACAGCGGCTGTTCAGACCACATAATTAACAACGACAACTACTTTGACACCTATGAGACTCTGGAAACTCCTGTACAAGTTAAAGTTGGTGACGGAAGGCTATTACCTGCGACTAAAGTTGGTAATATTAAAGTATACTTTAAAGTTTATGGAAAGAAATCTGAGGTCACTTTGTCAAGAGTATTTTATGTAAAAGACATGAAAGCAAATTTATTGAGCAGCTCAAAAATAACAAGAAATAAATTTTGCATTATATCAAAAGGAACCTTTTCAAAAATTTACAATCAAAGAAGAGAATTAGTAGCGATCGCCAAAGTAGAGAACAACCTTTATGTTATGAAAAGCTATACTGAATGTAAATCTGCAAATCAAGCTAATGTCGCCTCTATCACTGTGAAAGAGAAACTGCACCGAACATTGGGACATATTAATTTCAATAAGTTGAAGACAATGTGTAAAGAACAACTATTAGAAGGAATACCAAAAGAAATTGAAGAAGAATATATGAAGTGTGCTATATGTCTTCAGAATAAAATGCATAACTTGCCTTTCAGAAATAATAGAAGAAGAGCAGAAGATATTTTAGAAATAGTGCATACAGATTTAAACGGTCCTCACAGAACTGTTGGATATCAAGGTGAAAGATACTTTTTGAGCTTCATCGATGACTACAGTAAGTTGGCTAAAGTCTATTGTATAAAGTCAAAAGATCATGTATATGAATGTTTAATGCAGTATGTAAATGAATGCCAAAATTTAACAGGAAAACGGATAAAACAAATAATATGTGACAATGGAACAGAGTACTTGAATGCAAGAGTAACTATGTTTGCCAAAGAAAAAGGTATAATTTTGAAACCATGTCCGGCATATGTACATGAGTTGAATGGCACTGCGGAGAGATTTAACAGAACAATCATGGATATGGCAAGATGTCTTCTGTCAGAAGCTAAAGTTGACCGACGTTACTGGCCTGAAGTAGTAAAAGCTGCCACATATTTGAAAAACAGAACTTTGACAAACACAATAGAAAGAAAAACTCCATATGAAATATTTTTTAAAAGGAAACCATCATACAATAACCTGCGCATGTATGGCAGTAAAGTTTATGTGAGAGTACCAGAGACAAAAAGAAAATCCAAATTTGACAAGAAAGCGGTACTAGGAGTTTTACTCGGCTATACAGATGTTGGATACAAAGTACTAGTGCAAAATAGAGTAATTATAGCTAGACACTGTGACATTATTGAAGAAGATATTACATTTATTGGATTTGAAGATCAAAAGCTAGAAGAAAAATTAAAAGAAAGTATAAAAACACAAGAAAACTATGAGAAACAAGACATTAAAGATATTCAATTAAAAGAAACACATGAATCAAGTTTGACAGGAAGTCAAGAAAGAGAAAAGGAAAATATAACTATGCAAATAAATGAAGACAGGCCGCAGAGAATGATTAAAAAGCCATTGAGATTTGCTGAAGAATATGGCTATTGTGTGTATGCTAATTATTGTTTTATTCCAGATAATTTTCAGGAGGCGACAATGTGTGACGATAAAATAAAATGGAAAGAGGCTATGAATCGGGAAATGGACAGTTTGGTAAAGAATAATACTTGGACTCTTGTTGACAAACCACATGATAAAAAGGCTCTTGATGTAAAATGGATATATAAAAGGAAATCTACCCCGAGTGATGAGTATAAAGCCAGATTAGTAGTTAGAGGTTTTCAGCAGACAGATTGTGTAGATGATACTTATTCACCAGTTGCAAAAATGCAAAGTTTAAAGTTACTTCTGTCTTATTGTTGTCAATATAATTTTAATATACACCAAATGGATGTTGAAACTGCTTTTCTAAATGGTAAAGTGATGTCTGAAGTATTTGTAAAACAACCTTTTGGTTATGAAGATGGTACTAATAAAGTGTATAAATTAAATAAATCATTGTATGGTCTCAAAGAAAGCCCTAGAGCTTGGTATGAATGTGTAAATGATTTTCTAAGTAGTCTTTCTTTTCAAAGAAGTAAATATGATTATTGTTTGTATTTTACAGCTGATGTATACATTTTACTATTTGTCGATGACTTGTTAATTTGTTCAAAAAGTGATAAAATAATTTCAGATGTCAAAAATAAACTTATGAATAAATTTGTAATGAAGGATATGGGCAAAGTTAAAAGCTATATAGGAATTGAAATTGAATATGATTATGACAAGTGTAAAACCATGACCTTAAGTCAAAAAGCGTATATTGAACTACTTGCAAAGCATTATAATATTGAATCTTCTAGATTACACAAAACTCCAATGGAAGTTAACCTTAAATTAGAGCCATGTGATTTAAATGAAAATATTAAGTATCGAAATCTAATTGGAGCCCTTTTGTATATCAGTTCAGGAACTAGACCAGATATTTCTTATAGTGTTAACTACCTAAGTAGGTTCCAAAATTGTTACAATGAAACCCATTTTAAACATGCACTGCGAGTCCTAAAATATTTATATCTAACTAAAGATTTGAAATTAACATATTCTAAAAATGTTACTGCTAATATGCTAGATTGTTTTGTAGATTCAGATTTTGCAGGGGATGTAATTAGTAGAAAAAGTACTACAGGATATGTAATAAGATTCTTTGGAAATGTAGTTTATTGGAAGTCTAAGAAACAAAACTGTGTAACAAAGTCTTCTTCATTTGCTGAGTATGTATCACTGTCTGAAGCGGTCACTGAAATAGTATTTTTAGTTTCATTAATAAATGATATTTTTAGATTAAACTGCAAACCTGTAAAAATGTATGAGGATAACTCAGGAGCACTTGCTATTGCCAAATATGGAAATTTTACTAAAAATTCAAAACACATTGAAGTTCATTATCATTTTGTACATGAAAATTATAAAAGTGGAGTAATTGATATCGTAAAAGTTTCTACAAAAGAAAATATTGCTGATACATTAACCAAATCACTGGGAACTGTTTTGTTTGTTAAGTTTAGAAACATGCTTTGTTTACTATAAAGTGTATTATACACCCAGAATTCTTAAGTATGTACTATTCATAGATGTTGGTATATAATATATGAAATAATAGTATCTAAGTAAATGCTAGGTTAGAAAATTTGTAGTAGGTATATCTTAATGAGAAGTAGGTAAACTTAAGAAAGATTGTGAGATGATGTCAGGAGAAAATATTGTAAATGTAAGGAGGCGTGTTAGACTTTGAGAGATTTAAATGGCAACATTTTATGTTTGAGTTTATACATTTAACATATTTTCTCTCCCCTTTCCCTGGACAACCCTGGTCGTAATAGGATCGTTGTAAAGTGTTAAGATATTTTATTCACAAGAATAAACGATAGTAATCGAAAATAAGTATTTTTAGTTACAATAACCTACAGAGAAAAGTTATCTCAATTAATTTAACAATTCTTTTTGTTATCTTCCATACAATTGGTATTCATATATTTTCTAGCTAATATTTTTTATACCGAGATCACCTTCTAGACGAATTCAGTTCTTTTAAAATGTATGTAATGTAACATTGCTTGACATCCATCTTAATAAACTTTTATAGCAAAACATTCGTTAAAGCCGCTTTCGATGATAATATACTTATAAAAATACAAGAATGTTTTATCTACATGTATTAAATGAATACCTGGATCGGAGAGTCTTACAAATTATAATATCGCTTTTAACCCGTACCTCAAGGCCATATATATTAAAACGGGAGCAAGTTTTTTATATTCAGCACCTACTTAATTTATAATATATGTATGTAGGTATGTATTATGATTATACATATTCGCCTATAGACTATTAAATTACAGACTTTCATTATTTTAATGTGTGTTAATATCATTTGTATATATAGATAGGTAAATACAAAAGTTTGGAAACAGTTTCGTAAAGTTCCCTACTTATAAATTTTTAATAGGATTCACTTTGGTGTGGGTGCAAAACTCTCAATTTATTTGAACCCTCGCCATTCCTTGATCGGACTACTAGACGCAGACAGATCTTCCATCCTTGTCGGAACACCGAAAAGTCGAATTATTATTCGACCTCTGGGCGTTCACTAGTTAAAATAAATACGTGTCCTGTTAGTGTCATCTCCCCGTTTAACTGTTGTATATTTTTACGTTGATATTTTAATCATAACGCAGCAATCTATTGTTTAAGTATTTTATTTAGATCTCTATTTATATGACATCACCTACGTCACACTCCTTAGCAAAGATCACGCTCACTTAATTAGCAGCAGAAGAGACTTACAGAAATTCGTATTGCACCCACGTAGGTACCTATATACTACTGAGACTCCTGTCTGTCTACACAGCAAACGTTGGAAATAACTGAGTGTCATTCACACTCGGTTATTTCAAACGTTGGGTGAACTGCCCTAGAACGTCACGAGTCATAAATTGTATTACAATCAACTCGTGCATTATTTTAATGTTGTTATGTGAACTTATGTGTATGTATTATATTTAAACTATTTTAAGTCTTCAAAATATATAACTCACAATAGTATATTATATTGTTAAGAATATACTTATAGATAAGAATACTATATAGTGTTACAGAAAGGTGTAATATAATTTTATGAGCGTTATTTGTAGCCGACAAATAGTTGTATTTTGTTTTCATTTTTTTTCCGTAAATGCTTTTTCTAGTGTAAGTGCAAATTCCTAACAACATATTATGATTTTTTATGTAAATGTCAATGTTTTGTTTTTGTTTATTATCATATGCAGACATTTTCAGCAACCTGTGTATAAGTAGAGGTTCATACCGATTCGGTATATCAAGCATTAGTCGATTATGTACATAAGTATACACATATTCGTATATAACGTATTATCTTTTCAGTAAAGCAACATCATATCGTTATGTTAATTAAGTACTTAGCTTCTATCAGTCATCTACTACCAACAGATACTGCCACTAGAGATACAGATATAAGTATAAGAATTATTGTACGCCCTTTGGCTAACCCTTTTACAGACTTGGAACAGACACTATAGCCAATCGCAGCGCTAAGTCGGTCACGGGAACTGGGCGCCTTATGCGTCACACGAACATTTACATTACCAGCTAAACTAGAAGTAAAAAAGTTAGGTCGCCGAGAAATGTTTTTGTAATGTATATAAAATAGAAATAAACTTAATTGCACACCAACCAGTGAAAGTGTTTCGTACCAGTCAACCATGGGTTATTTGGGTGAACTAATTTATAATAAGATAAATACGTTTACTGTAACAAGAATGTTACCCCCTTAGTTGGTGCTTATTTTAACGCGCAATGCGGAGTCGAGCCGGCCCATACGTGCCGAAGCATGGCTTTCCGACGTCCAAAATTGATAAAAGACGCAAACGAGCAGACGGGTCACCTTATGGTGACTAACGCCGCCCGTGGGCACCTTCAACTCAAGAGTCACCAGTTCGTTGCCGACCTTTGGTGGGAGTAGGTGAAGGGGGGAAGAGAGGGAGAGGGAAGCGTTAGGGCCTCCGGTAACCTTACTCACTCGGCGAAATATAACGAAAACATTGCTTCATTGCCGGTTTTCTGTGAGGCCGTGGTATCACGGCTCTCTGGCTCTTATTGATATATAAATATCTATATATAATATGTATAATGAAAATTAAACCATGTTTTTAACGATTAAAAGATCCAAATATGTACATAAATAACCTCTTTTTTGTACTACATCTAACGTTACGTCAGAAACAGCACGTGTCTGCGGTCTACTGAACTTTGACTCTCACAAAAAGTGGAATGACTCGTCACAGTTTTTTTATACTCTAGTTATCACGACTGTGTATCATTGTCGTTTACTGACCATTAACTTACAGAAGTACAACATTATAAGTTGTGTTACACCGTTAACTTAAATAGACGAAGTGAAACAGGCTTTCATCAAAGTTATAGAACGGTCAGCATGGTCTCTAAGTTTATAACAAACACGCAGATTAAAAACTGAACTGGTAAATCAACTTGAAAAGAAATCTAGTTCAGAATTAATATATGAGTAGATAAATTATCTTGGAGTCTATAAAACTATTAAAATAAAATTATGAACGAAACTAGTCATACAGTTTAAAAGGACTAGAATACGCTTTACTACGGTAGACATAAAAATCTTTTTAACAAAAAATAAACCGACGAAAATAACTAAAAAGCAAAAAATTAATTAACCTTTTAAGTCTCGAGTATTGAGCTTATTTATTTAGATAAACTATCAAATTTTTATAAACTTATTTTGAGTCGGCGCCAAACAACAAACTGATTTATTAAAAAAAGCAAAACTACTGAACCTGTACGCACGGCACACTGGATTTGCCGTGCGTACGGGTTCAGTAGTTTTTGGGTGAAAGAGTAACAAACATCCAAACGTCCATACATCCTCACAAACCTTTACGTTTATAGGATACCTAATTGGCTATAAGAATTTTATTGATTATTAAAATTACTGACGTGAATCAAAGGACCAATTTAGTGTATCATTTGTCCATTACTTCACGTTCAAACTTGAATTTCTACATTTGATTGTATTTATTGCAAACGCAATTAAATACAAATATTCATAACTATAGACGAAAGGCTTTTTATACTGATTTAGAACCAGTTAATATCTACAAAAGAACGCAACTATTTTATTATATATATGTATTTAGGTATAGATATATATATATGATATCATTATTATGTATTACATCTATTTTCGCTTACATTCTTATAGTTTAATAAGCTACGGAACTAAGTTTGTACACATGCAAACTGCCCTATGCACTAATCCATCACATTTGTCCATTAAAGGCTGTCTGGAAGAAATCACAACTAGCGATAAGACCGCCTATTGTATCAGTATTCAATGTATACAATAAAGAACTTTGATGCCTTCAATCGTTGCCTTCTGTCCATAAAAGTAAGTCCTGTTTTTCAAAATACACCCTTGCACAGAACAGAACGCAAAGCTCGCGGCATACGTCACAAGGACAGTTCGATATTCGTTCCACCGTTCCACCATTCAATACCGCTCCGGCCGCTCCTCCGAGGATCCTCCCTTTGTGTTGGAGGGACATAACAACGTTCCTCCACAGTGGTGACCCCGACGTGATTGGAAGCAGCCTTCATGAAGCAGATCAGCAGCATCATCATCGCCACAGTCTAATTTTACACACTCTAGCACAGTTACGTACCCAAGTAACTGTCAAAAAGCAAATAAACGAATGAACAGAGTATGAAAACACCCAATCTCGAGGAAAGAAGTTCACAACTTTGTCCACCTGCATCGAATCACTATACAAGCTTTATAGAACAATATTATTATGTTTTCATTTGCCACATGCTTGTCTATCATCTTAGGGATAGAAAAGGAATGAAGCCTATCCTTGTACTTATTACTTACGATTTACGTCAAAATTAAATTACACTACCTGTACCCGCGTATACTTCTAAGTTGCAGATGCTACATATTATACATATGCTATATATTACATAAGTATATGATAAATGTCACTATTTCATAAAATCTCTTGGTGGTCTCTAATTTGTATTACTTAGTTACAGCCAGATAAAATATCTAGCTATACATCTGTTTATTCTTTTAAAATTTCTAGGTTATTTTTTAGTTTATTGCAAAATCCGTTACTTGGTTAATTCCTATGGATAGTCTTATTATCTTTGTTGTGTTGCACATCGGCCCTAATTGCCCCCTGTGGGAATTCTTTGTTAATCTACTGCATCTGTGCACATTGTTAGTACAATAATAAGTAAAAAAACCTGTGGGTACATTATTTTCCATTGAGACAAAACATATAAGCCAACAGCTTAAGACCATTCTCTTTGGTACAGTTTCAAGGTAGTAGCACTAAGGTGTCCCAAACTTGATGTGTCAGCTGAGCGAGTCGACGGCCGACGCATAACCGGGTCTGGAAAAGGACCGGTCTGCAATATCGTGTTATCGCTCAACACTTGTAAGGAAAAGTTGTAAATGCTCTTGATTTAGATTCTTCCTGATGTCACCGTCTCTTAGAAAGTTTGGGCAAGGTTTGTGGATTACTAATGTAGATTATAGAAATAAGGGCTGAGATTGTATGATGGTACTAGCTTTTGCCCGCGGCTTCTGTCAATCAATCATCGTGGAAGAGCCATGCTTCGGCGCGTATGGGCTGGCTCGACCGGAGTGATACCACGACCTCACACAAAACCGGGAGGCCCTAAACCTACCCCCCCCCCCTCTTCCCCTACTCCCACCTTAAAAGCCGGAAACGCACTTGTGACTCTTGAGTTGCAGGTGTCCATGAACGGTGTTGTCATTTATCATCAGGTGACCCATCTGCTCGTTTGCCGTTGTCAAAAAAAAATTCTGTCCCTCGGGAACAGGACTGTTTTTTGGATGAAAGTACCTACCCTTTTCTGTACCCTATCAAGACAGTCTACAGAAGATGATCATCAATATCATTACTCCCATAGTGTTGTACTGATTGAATGCTGATTGCGGGTTTTGGGGCTTTTTCTTGTCGACATAGTTTATTGATTTGTTTTTCGTCAGTCCAGGGAGGGAGCCTAAATCATTTTTTTGCTATGGGGAAAAGCACTGAACTTATGACCGTTACGCTAATAATACATATATAGATCCACTAGACGGCGCTAATCTAAACATTGAGTTCTGTCAGCTCCTTATTCATTAATATCACCAACCTGCGAATTTAACGTTTTAAGTTCGTCGTTTCGTTTAAGTTTTCACTTCTGTCGGCAGTTCCACTGCCGACTGCCTATTTCTTTTTACTGAAAATTACTTTAATAAACTTTATAATAATAATAATATATTGTTTTGTACATATTTAAAAATGTAATTTATAAGTATTAAGATGAATAAAGAGGAATAATAATAACTTCACACATCTCACACACGCCCGCCTGATCCCAAACTAGGCAGAGCCTGTACTATGGTAACCAGACTGCTGATAAACATACTTATATATACTTCTAAATACATACATATTATAGATAAATTACACCCAGACACAGAACAAATTATCGTGCTCATCACACAATTATTTCTCCTGGGTGGGAATCGAACCCACGACCTCTGGCTTAGTAGTTAGGGTCACTAACCACTAGACCAACAGGCCAGTAAAACATTAAAAAGCTTGGGGGAGACAGTTGCCCCCCTTGCCCCTCCCCCTCTGTCCATGACGAATTGTTAGAGAGCTCTCACTTCCCAGAAACAGCCAGTTCGAGTTACAGGTATGCAACCTTGACCTGCTCGAGCTATTGCTCACACTCCCCAATCCATCCGTATTAGCAATATCCTTTTCCATCTATTGCCTTAGTGTTTTTCGTTAATTTTGAGTTCTAGTCCTGAAAGAATAGAAATGCTGTCCAAAGGATCCGCAACACATTTCGAGTGCATCAATTTATTCCGACAGACGAACTGTTTCCACGTTTCTGCGCCGTACAGAAATACTGGAAAAACTAGGCTTCTCATCAGGCAGACTTTCATTGCTTTGGTGATCTTGCGGTTATACCAGACTTTTTTCAAAGTTTCTCAAGTTGGATGTCTTCCAACCACCTACTAAACCTCCTTTGCCCCGTTGCTTCAGATCAATTCCCATAATACACTCCGTATAGACGTTGAACAGGAGTGGAGAAAGAATACATCCCTGCCGAACACCAGCATGTGTCTGAAAATTTCTCGAGTCGGCGTCATCTATTCGCACATTCACAGTTCGGTCCTCCTAGAGCCGGCGTATGAGACGAACTAGGTGGTTAGGTACTCTCATATGAATGAGTACGTCCCATAGTTTATGCCACTTCACGGTGTCAAAGGCCTTGCGAAAATCGATAGTGTAGATATATAATGGAATAATCCTTGCTCCACAGCTAGTAGTAATAACAGTTTGAACTTCTAGGTGTTTGTACATATAAACACAGTTTTAGACACAAGTTAGCGTACCGACAGCCAACACCCTCAAATATCTACCTACCTACCTACGTATCGTACCTACATGTATAGGTAAAATACGTGTTTATGTTTGTGTGCGATCGTATAGTCCTGATATCGATGACTCGGACGTCGGGTCAGGTAAAGGCCTAAAGGGTCAGCCTATTTCGTGGGAAAATACAGCCAACGAAATGTGGATGTGTAATGAACCTCTTCGGGTTCAACAAATATGTCGGGCTGCTTTTTGATGTTATCACCTTATGTAACACATTCTTGGCTAATAAATATCATTCTTTCTTTCTTCCATGACGGGCACAAGCCCTAACATGGTAAGGTTATGTGGAAAAGTTAATGTGTTCGAATTCGAAGCTTCCAGATTCAGCATCAGATGCCCTAAATGCTGTGTGATTAAATTGTCTCCAACACCAAAACTTACGACACTTAACTCGTACTAAACAAGATTTATACTCTAACAGGTGATTTTAAACTAAAGCTCCAGTACGCTGCCGCTGTAGGAATACAATATCTCAACCTCCGCTAAAGTTTCATGTCTATGTAAGTTGCGCTAATAATAAAACTTTCTTGTTGCTTGGCAACAAATGACGTGCTTTGGCTGGGCCTGTCATAATACCCATAATACATACATTCTAAGTATTAGATTGGTGCAGAGGCATTTAAAACGAAATTATTTTAATTATAAACGAAAAGAAATAAATTTTACGAAAATCAAAAAGAAGAAGAATTATTACACTTAGTGTTTATATTTTATCGATTTTTTTTATACTGTATTAGTTTATTAATAATATGTTTTATTAATTGTCAGACAAAAGTAAATGTATTATATTTAAAAAGAATGAATTGATTTTATACTTAATAGTAACAATCACCGCACTGTAGGTTCGATTCCCAAATCCCGGGACAAATTAATAATTGTGTGATGACCACGATTATTTGTTCTGTGTTTAGGTGTAATTTATGTATAATATGTATGTATTTAGTAATATATAAGTATGTTTATCAGCAGTCCAGTCACTATAGTACTAGTCTCTGGTTTCCATAAGCTCTGACCTTAACCTTAGCCATAGCAGAAAGATAGAAAAGCTTAGGAGCTTAAGGAGGGAAATTTGATACTTAGGATAAAATCTATGTCACATAATATATAATATAGCCACCCCGCTCCTCTCTCCGCTATCTCCTAACAATGTGCCCGCCTCCTTTATTTTACCTTATTCTGAGTCCGTCCTGCGGTTACGACCATGGCAGCATTCCTACATTATTATTTCCCAACAGGTTCTCTTCACCCGGTGGTATACTTCGAGGATGTTCCGTGTACCTTATAAGGTCCGGTTCTGTGTTTTGATCATTTTTTATGAGCAATCACATGCCTTTATACGCTTTCCCTTGCATAGTGAATAAATGTTGGATATCAGTATGTAGTTACTGTTTAGTTTTATTTAATACTACCTTTTGCCGCTTCGCTTGCGTAAATGTAGAGATTTGTGAATTAACCCACGTATCTCTAGAGGACAGTAATTTTTTTCTGTACCAATGACTACGTGTATGCTAAATTTCATTATGATCGGTTGAGCAGTTGAGGCCTGAAAGCGTAAAAACAAACAAACTCTAAACTAATAATTTATTACAATCATACCCTATTCCATAGAAAAACTGATTATTTATCTATAACATGTGTGCAATCAAACTTCAGTTCACTTAAAATTAGTGGGAGAGCCATGCTTCGGCACGTATGGGCTGGCTCGACCGGAGTGATACTACGGCCTCACAGAAAATCGGCAGTGAAGCAATGTTTGCATTGCTTTTCGCCGAGTGAGCGAGGCCCTAACCCCTCCCTCTCCCTCTCTTCCCCCCTTTCCCTCCTCCACCCCTCTTCCCCCTCTCCCTCCTATGTCCCCCTTCCGCTACACCCACCTTAAAGGCCGGCAACGCACTTGTGACTCAGGCGCCATGGATCAGATGACCCATCTGCTCGTTTGCCCCCTATGCCATAAAAAAAAACATGACAATCGTGAACGGACTACAAGAAAAAGGTACCTGAATATTTAAACGTCCCATTTTACCTGAATAATAAAAAAGTTTAATCAGATAATTAGCATGCCAAGCAGATATTTAAAAGCCTTATTATACAAAATGATAATTCTATTATGTAGTATATGCTTAGATTTTTATTGCCATTAAATGCTTTGTTAATTGTAATGAACTTATTAAAAAACAGGTCTGATAAGGTTATAGCAGTTTCAAGTTTTGTCTTCTTTTAATTGGATCCCCGCGTCGACAGTAAAGTTGCTTGTTTTCCACATGCAAAACCGCATACGCTGCAAGGTCATATCAAACTAATTATCGTCTCTTAATAGATATTATGTAAATGTATTCTTGTATATTTTAGAAATTCGAAATGGATTCAATTTCAACCATTTTAATGTTTTTTGCCGGGTCCCCACGTTTGCCAAACATTCACAAATATTAACGTGTAAATAGGACGTTTGGTTTGGCTTATCTAGCTTTGGTGAGACAAATCAAAGTAAATTTGCCAAACGCTTGCGAACCATCTACACGTTCGGTCTTGGCTTGTTTGCGGCAAGTGTCCAACGTGTGGTCCAGCATTAATTATTATTAATATATTTATGAATTATAATTTGATCGTGTTACACAGAAAAGATTCAAACCCACTAACTGGCCAATATTGAAGTGTTGATTAAATGCTGATTAAAAATGGTATTTATATTCTTTTTTTTTTTATGAGATAGGGGCAAACGAGCAGACGGGTCACCTGATGGTAATAGACTACCGCCGCCCATGGGCATTTGCAACTCGAGAGTCACAAGTGCGTTGCAGGCCTTTAAGGTGGGAGTAGAGCAAGAGCGGAAGAGGGGGAGAGGAGGGAAGAGAGGGAAGGGTTAGGGCCTCCGGTAACCTCACTCACTCGGGGAAAACCAATGGAATCATTGCTTTACTGCCGGTTTTCTGTGAAGCCGTGGTAACATTCCGGTCGAGCCAGCCCATACGTGCCGAAGCATGGCTCTCCCACGAACACATGGATCTCCCACGGACAAACTGGAACAACACCTTCCCATTAATAGAACGTTGCTCTACTCTACTCTGACTTAAGTAGAGCATTAGAGTAGGGTAAACCATTAGACTACAGCGTCAGGGATTGTGGATTCGATTTCCGCTCAGTGCAAACATTTCTATGCATAAACACATATGTATATTTGTATTGGACTGGATGTTTTTACGTGTATTTAGTATGTCTATATTTATCCTACTAATATTATAAACGTGACAGTTTGTGAGTATGACATACAGATGCAGATATATGCAGGTTCTGTCAAAAGGCAGAAGGAACTGCAATGCATATTTTATGCTCTTGTGGACCACTAATGCGGCACCGAAGTATTAACCTAGGGTTACACATCATGCAACTTTGAAGCAAGAGTATGCTACAAAAGTCCAGAAACGGTGGAGGTAGCATTAGGCAGCTGAAAGGATAATACATTCACGGCTGTACAACCGAAGGGGTAGGCAGAGCTGATTAAACACACACTCACGTAATGGGGAGCAAGTTAATTGCCGCCAACCGCCGTCATAATACATACATATCTCAAATGTCATGCACATGGATGGATAATGTTTTGTTAAGTACAACATATTTTACCGTGGTCGGCGTACAAATATATTAAGTAGGTACAAATTTAACTATTTACATACAAACAATTACAACTAATTAGGTAGTATAATAAATTACTAATACGGTTTACAAACTATACTAAATGGCACATAGAAATAACAAATAAAATTAACAAATGTATGTAAATATGCCACAGTTTACCATTCAAAAAATCATTAAGAAAATAGTAACATTTCTGAATTAATATGCTTTTAAGCTTTGACTTTAACAGATTTGAGTTATATATTTGAATTATATTGAATATTTGAATAAAGAGGGGAATATGGCAAAGAGGCTATGATAGTTGATAATGGAAGGAATAGGGTATTGCTAATACGGATCGATTAGGAAGTGTAAGCTCGAGAAGCTCCCTACTATACCCTATTCACTCTCAAGATTTGCTGGATAAAACTCAGGTTTGGGTTAAACTCGCCTTTGTACATACCATTTCAATTGTATTTCAGATATTTTATTAAGGTGTACAATACAGAATAAATGATAATGAAGTGAAAGTTTATTCGTCAAAAACAAAACCATACAATGATTTGTAAAAAATTAGATTGTAAGAATAATATGCTTTCGTTAGACTGTATGAATATAGTTTCGGCTGGTTTAATTTCAAAGATGATTCCCGCTATGATGACTTGTCTTTAAAAGTAACAAAAAAAAGGTATTCACAAAACAACAGAAAAAGTGTTAGGTATGACCTCAAAACTTTTGTATTACTTTTTACGCTCACGTTCACTCGTTTTCGCTCAATGTCTCTATGTCTAAACATGAATGAAATAAAACCATATTATTATAACAACTAATATTATCCTACTAATATTATAAACGTGAAAGTTTGTGAGGATGTATGGATGTATGAATGTGTGGATGTTTATTACCCTTTCTTTCACGCCAAAACTACAAAACCGATTGCGATGAAACTTATTATGTAGATAGCTGGAGACCTGGGTTAACATATAGGCTACTTTTTATCCCGATATTCCCACGGGATCGGGACTTACGCGGGTGAAACCGCGGGGTGCTGCTAGTAATAAATATATTCGTATTACTTTTACTAACTGTAATTGTAGCAGTGTACAAACCTTAGTGGTTTATATTGCTATGTATAACACAATTGTAGATTACTTGTTTTTATAAGATAATGAAAACAAAAAATAGGCAGTCAAGGGACTGCCGACAGAAGTGAAAACTAAAACGAAATGACGAACTTAAAACGTCACATTAGCAGTTGGTGACATTCATTAATAAGGAGCTGACAGAACTCAATGTTTAGAGTAGCGCCCTCTAGTGGATCTATGAATGTATTATTAACGTGACGGTCACGAGTAACAAAAGAAGAGTTTTACTATCTACATCCTAGCTTCATCATCACGCCATCGTTAGCAAGCCCATTTTATTTTAATCGTTATTGCACTCTGTTGGGCTCGCTAAAAGGAATCATACGCGTATGACCCCAACCTCGAGGGATTTACTAGTAGTCACTAAAGAGTTCCATTATCCATCTCCTTCCATTATCCATCTCCTAGCTCCATCAACACATCAGCTCCAAGATACCAAATTATATTATTGTCCTCCCAAACTACATATACAAAGTCTCATTTCTAGAAGTAGGTCAAAGAAGTGAAGTAGGAACAAATCTTCTATGTCTTTTATTAAGTTTGTAGTATTTCCTTATAAATCTAATATAGTTTTAATCTTATGCGGGGCTCGTGGCTAAGTGGTAACCGAGTAGGTTAACACATTACAAAGTTAAGTAATACTAGCCAGGCCAGTCTAGGATGGGTGACCGTTCTTAACACATTGAGACCCCTCCGTACCTCGGAGAGCACTTTAAACCGTCGGTCCCGGGTGCCATACAAACATCTGTGGCATTCGTTACGGGTAGTTGGAGCCCTAAAAAGTCCGACAACCTGGTCTAACTACAGAACTTCGATATCGCCTAGTACTTGGGTTGTGGAGGTCTGATGGCAGTCGCTTCACGTAAAATATCAAAGTTCGGCCGTATCGTAGTTAGATTGAAAGCCGACCCCAACTTAGTTAGGAAAAGGCGCGGAGGATGATGATAGTTTTAATCTTATATATGCTGTAGATACATGTATTTGAGTAGCGTCTTGGTTAATTAAGCGTGGCAGGTATTTGTATGTTGCCTTTTTTCATGTTGTGTATATTTGGATCACTGTCTCTTGACTTAATATGTACCTATATTCTCATGTTTTTTGTCATGAAATGGCAGTAATCTGTAAGCGTCAATTTCACAAATAAATACATAAATATTGACATTCAAGATTTTTTTATAAAGTTGGTTACAAACGAAACTAATAAAAGCGTGGTAAAAACGAGTCTAATCTTGTAGAAATGCCCGTGGCGCTCCATCCGTCCCCAGCAGTCCGGCTCCTATTTTAACAGATATCTGCTATAGCCTACCTCCTCTTTCTCTTCAGCGGTCCTTCAAAGAGGAGTCCCTACTGTTCAGAGTATCTGTAGGTAAGAACTTCTTATCCCCAAAAGACTGCAGCCAGCACACAACACACTTGACAACCCACAAGTGATACTCCTGATGCAATAGGCATCCAGAAATTCTGTTCATCCGTATTCTAAACTTCTTTTAACTACACATAATCTTTTGTAATCAAGATAAGACACCTAAGTGCATTGACTTTCACTGATACTTTCACTACAAAAATCCATCTAAAACATGACGGTGCAAAAAATTTTGGTGTTTCTAAGAACGTCAAACGTACCTAAGATAGATTTTGGTCTAGTATTTGTAATGCGGAATTACTTATGTACATAAGCAATGTAGATGGTGATGCAGACATGCTAGACTTTCACTTGTATCTATGCCATTTGAACATTTCCAATGAAACACTTAAATTACTTATACTTCGAAAACTTTTTAATTTTGTTTTCACTCAGTTATTGAGCAAATCTATTGATTTTCTCAATAACTGAGTGAATAGTTGCAAAATACTATGATATAACTTTTTTAACTTTACATATTCCACCTGCTTTTATGACAAATGGAGGTAAAAATACCTGGAAATCCCATCAGTCGTAACTTGCAAACGGACAGTTTTTTTTTTTCAAAATAACTTTTGTAACTGCATGCTAGAGTCATGCCTTTTCAGTCATTTAAGTAAATATTCAATTGTCAGATAAACCATGGTATTGCTTTAAAAGTATAAATACACAAATACATAGCACGTAGCGCGTGCTTACGCAGATATATACATACATATATCTACACAGTGTCAAAAACCGTATCGCACGCGTCCGTAAATTAAGTACTTAATGCATATACTAGAAAACAAAGACGAGTAGGAGATCTCTCCCATGAGGTGTCTGTGAATTCCCTAAGAAGGTTATCCCTCTTTTCAATTGTAAAATTTGTCATAAACTAACAAAAGTTAAAAGGATTCTAATAAAAAAAATAATGGCTTATAGTATAAGAAGCGAAAAGACATGTGCGCCAAATATCTTAGAAAACTTTAATAAAGGAAGTCACTAATTTCTTTACATTCAAAACAGATTTATCAAAAATTAATAAGTAAAATATTAAAATGAAAATTATATTCCGTTACACAATGTACATGATCAAATAGTACTTTATTTCACTGTTGCATTCCTACGATAGTGAAAACTGTTGCTTCTTGGTGCATGACTTATTAAGATTGAATGATAAGATCCTATGATATGGTTATCAGATGAAACTTGTACTAATTTGATGGAAATAGCAAAGCGAAGACTAATAACTTTCATGCGTGGTTTAGGGAGGTTTTCTTACATTAAATATTTATAGTATATAATATATAATATAATCAATTTGTTGTTTGTTTAAACGCGCTAATCTCGACAACTATCAGTCAGATTTGAATTATTTATACTAATATTACAAAGAGGTAAAGTTTGTGATTGTGTGTTCGGGGTAATCTCCGGTACTACTGATCCGATTTGGAAATTTTCTTAGTGTCGGATAGCCCATATTGAGGAAGGCTATATAACATCACGCTACGACCAATAGGAGCAGTGCATCGCTGAAAAATGTTGCAAAATCGGGAAAATTTACAAACGCAGACGAAGACAGAGAGGGTCAGCTAGTTCTTTATATTTCAATGAATGTGTATTGGACAGAGTATTCATTGAAGGAAAAATAAGTTTAAAGGCTATGTTACATTACGCTACGACCCTAAGGAGTGATTAAAATGCAGGTGAAATATCGGGGAACCGCTAATTCTTTAAATAAATGTAAATGAAAATCGCTGGAAAAAGCTGTACGGATTTTTATAAATTAAAATTAAAATACCCGTAATAGTCCTAACTAGGTTTTATGACAACGGCAAAATTGAAAAGGTGCCCAAAATATTTTAAAATTTGGGATAAACTGAATGTGCTTTTTTCTCCGGAATGAAAACGATCACAAACAAATTAATTGAAAATAGACAGGAGAACGCCTGTCAGGTTAGCTAGTACTTAATTATTATTTAATAGTAATAGTGTTGCATACGTTGAAAGGTTTAAAGTAAGTGGAATTCAATATAGTGATTTGATACTGTTAACAATATCTGTTATTTTACTTTAAGACATTGTTTATGACGAAAAGGTGAAACAATAACCTAAACCTAACCTAACAATAAATTGTACGAAAAAAGAAACGGAAAACTTTTTGTAGCTAAACTAATATAAGTACCATCTAATTTTGAGTCTGCGCCAGTCATTGCTTGTCTGGTAGAGAAATATTTATTTACTGTATTTAATTGTGCTAAAAACCTAATTGTTTTAATTATAACATAAGAGCCGTTAATCTACAATACATTTTTACTAGGTCAACGATTATCACAAATATTTAAAAAACTAATAGTGTATAAGAAGATAAGATTATCATTTAAATTAGTTGAAGATTCATTAAATATATATACCGGTTTAACTCACAGGTGTGTTTCGGGGATTAAAAAAAAAAGTGTTATAAAAATAAGGCACTGTCAAACAATGTTACTCCATCTATCCTTTCGAATGTAATTAAAAAATAATAATGTTATCATTGTATTAATAAATGAAAAGAATTCTTTGTACCTTTTTTAAGAAAAGAAGAAGTGCAGAAAGTTAAAAGTTTTAAACAATATGTCTTACAACTTTAACAGTTACGTGAAAACGGCTTAATAAAATTACAGTGGTCCAGTATATGCGTTCACCTGTCATGATAAATAAGTCTATACAATGACAGCTCAAGTTACACTGGCCAATGAAAAAACCATGGTCCAAATTCGACCACCACGCGATCTCTAGTAAATATAAATACAAGACCCGTTTAAGCCCATACAGCTTTACAGGTCTATCTACGTTAAAAGGCAAATTGTTCCAAGCCTTTGTGACTTCGTTTTACGATTACGTTATGTTATGTTTACGAGAAATGTTTGTTTACGTTTGCGTCTCGATTTGCTAACACGAGGCATTTGTAAATCGCCTGAACACTATTCGCAAGGACTGGCCTGTTGGTCTAGTGGTTCGATTCCCACCCAGGACAAATAATTGTGTGACGAGCACGATAATTTGTTATAATAATAATAATATCTTTATTTGCCGTAAATGTGGTAAAGGGATGACAAATTAGTTACTACGAGCATAAGACACATTTAGCCATACGTAGTGGCATGCAAATATTTTGTGTTGTTCTGTATCTGGGTGTAATTTATCTATAATATGTATTGTATGTATTTAGAAATATATAAGTATGTTTATCAGCAGTCTGGTTACCATAGTACAGGCTTTGCCTAGTTTGGGATCAGACGGCCGTGTGTGAGATGTGTAGAGTTATTATTATTATTATTAACTATTCAGTGTCTACTAGTAAACCCATCGAGTTTGGTCTCATATGATTTTTTGACGTTTTGACGAGTCCAACAAATTGGGTTTAGTAACCCTCGTCTTATGATGGTGGAACTCTTTTTCCTTTTTACCTCGGTTCGCCATTGTCGCGTTTTTCTAGTTTTACTCAACTTTAATTTATTATATTCAACAACTTTATTGTATTTGTGTAGATTGCTAAAATGATCATGTAAATTTGCCTGCACCGGCACCTTTACTTACCAGAAGACGCAGGAGGTCCGGCAATTAGTATTACAATTCCACATGGCGATAAAGCTATTCATTAATATATTTCTTAAGAGTTAGGTCATAGCCTTTAGTTTATTACTGACTGCCATTACTGAGGCTTGCATATCCATGCAAGCCTCGGTTGAAGATAGGTTTAAGTACCTCGAGGTCACCTCGAACTCAATTATGTCCCCACCTGTAATCACTATTTTAATAATTAACAGACCATTATTTTTAATCTGGAAGTACATAATCTCCGTAATATGAATCCGTAATATTGTATAACTGTCGAACCAACTTGCTAGTCAAACAAGTTAATCAGCTTATTCAATATATCCACTACAACTCTGCTGTTTTTTGAACTTTGCCAACAGAATATAGAAGTCGGTCACGCATTACTATTCTTGTCATGAACTCTTTCAAGGAAGTTAAATTCTCGAAAAAGCTAATGGGAATGGGGTTCACGTCGATAATCTACATTATTCAATAGAGTAAGGAGGAAAGATAACCCATCACAGTATCGTCAGTTCCTCACAAAATAAGTTATTGCGGCTATTGATTAAATTATTTAATATATTTTCGAATTTTTATCTAATTACATAAAAATACGACAGATTTATAGATGCGCTAATAAATAAATAAAGTCAGGTATTAACATGTACCATCACTACATATTATAAAACAAAGTGCCCCGCCGCGTCTGTCTGTCTGTCCACGATAAACTGAAGAACTACTGAACGGATTTTCATGCGGTTTTCAATAGACAGAGTCATTCATGAAAAAGGTTTAGGTGTATAATTTGTTAAGATTTTGAGTTAATTTATTGAAACATGTTGATGATTGTTGAAGATGTCTCTGCTACCCGGGCGAAGCCGGGGCGGGTTACTAGTAATATATGTTTTTGCCGTTTTAGTTATTATTTTTTTTTATTTGCAATTATTTTATTATATTGGTGTATACTGTATAGCTAATATAGTTTTATTTCTAATGAGCTATAAATAAATAATAGGCTCGTCCACATTCTTAAGCAAAACAAAGCTTGTTTGATAAAAAATCCGTTTTGTATGAAATACACGGATGACGCAATGGTTTATTCGTGGTACATGTCTAAAATAAAAGTCACCTTAAAACTAAGCCGCTCCAAGTGTTCTGGGTTTAAATCCCACATGGGACAAACATTTGTATGATCCACAAATAGTTGTCCCGAGACTGAATGTTCTTTGTGTCCGTTGTTTCAAAAAAAGAAAAAAGAAAGAATTATTTAACAACTTATTCTGAAAATGTTAACTAAATTGCAAGTTGGCCAAACTTATAGCTCTCACAGTTGTAGAGCACTTTGAGATACTTTGACTGTTATCAGACGTACTCGAGCCAGTCTAGACATTGATTTCGAATTGAGTAAAATAAATACAAAATAGTTTTATACCTAGCGTTCGTCCAGAGATCGAAATTTGATCGGAATTCATTAAATTATTGATAATAATAAAGTACCGTCGGACGTATGGAACTGTTTAGAGTTTTGGTTAACCCCCGAAGAAAATCTGTTCAGCAGTTCGAAGATCATCAGCTCTTTTCTAGCCGTTAAAAGGATTTGTCAGTTGGGAGTATTTTTAGGGTTTCGTTCCTCAAAAGGAAAAAAAGGAGCCCTTGTCATAGGATAGGATAGATAGAATAGGATCACTTTGTTGTCCTTCTGTCTTTCTGTCTGTCAAGACCCTTTTTCTCAGTAAAGCGTGGACGCATTAAGTTGAAATTAATACCAAATACATAAGTCTGCGGTGCCTTGAAGCTGTATAAAAATTAAGCTTTTAAGTTAACGCAATCAAAAGATATGGCCACATAAGCCTTAAATTTGAACAAATTTGAACATTTAGCAGGTAAATCAAAACCTAAAGGGTACTTCCCATTGACTTAGAATCATGAAATTTTTCATGGTCTGGTATTTTCAGTATTTTGGTATTTTCAGGTCTCACAGCACAAGCAAAGGAAAAAATCCTAAAGTCTTTAATTTGTTATCATTTCACATAAAAAAAATATTTTTGTAATTACAAACTTATATTTTGCGGTTGAAAAGTTGACTTTGTCATACATCGCAACCGTAAAGTTTGTCTTTCGGCAAAGACGGTCAATTCTCGAAGATTTTCATCTTTAAAAATGGATTACCGAGATGAACGTACTACATAGGCTGCACTAAAAGTATCGGGAATGGAATATTTCCACTGTTTCAAGGTCCCGTCAAGGTCGTCCAAAAACTGCAGTCACCCAAGAAAACGTTGATGCTGTGCGTAAGCTGATTGAGGAAGATCGACATGTGACATACCGCGAAATTCAGGCAACTTTAGACATTGGCAAGAGTCAAATACAAATAATCTTGCATGAACAATTAGGTGTAAAAAAGTTGTTTTCCCGATGGATACCGCATTCGCTCTTTGAAGAACAAAAAGCGGCTCGCGTTACTTGGTGCGTCAGAACTCTCGAAAGATTCCACGCAGGATCCTCAAATGCTGTATACAACATCAAATCAGGTGACGAATCCTGGATATACGCGTACGAACCCGAAACAAAAAACCAGTGACGAGTTTGGGTGTTCGAAAATGAGTTAAAGCCAACAAAAATTGTTCGTTCACGGAGTGTTGCAAAAAAAATGGTGGCCACGTTTGTCTCCAAAACCGGCCATGTTGCGACTATTTCTCTTGAGGGACAAAGAACGGTTAATGCAGAATGGTATGCTAGCATTTGTTTGGCACAGGTCGTTTCTGAACTCCGTAAAGAGAACTGCAACCGCCGCATCATCCTCCATCACGACAATGCGAGTTCTCACACCGCGCACAGAACAAAAGAGTTTTTAAAGCAAGAAAACATAGAATTATTACACCATCCGCCGTAAAGCCCCGACCTAAGCCATAATGATTTCTATACTTTCCCTAAAATAAAGAATAAATCGCGTGGTCAGAGATTTTCATCACCTGAAGAGGCTGTGGACGCCTACAAAACGGCCATTTTGGAGACCCAACTTCCGAATGGAATGGTTGCTTCAATGATTGGTTCCATCGTATGGAAAAATGTGTCAAATTTCGCGGAGAATACTTCGAAAAGCAATAAATACATTTGTAAATAGTAATGTTGTGTCACTTCCTTGATTCCCAAAATTTTCAGTGCTCGTATCTACATATAAGTTTATTTGCTTACGGAACCCTTGGTGCGCGGGTCACAATAGTATATAAAATAAATAATGTTTTGACATGTAATAAAGAGTAGCTGATTTGACAGTCAGGTACAATATCGACCGTATTTCCAAGCGCCCTCAAAATGAAACAATGTTCGACATATTTGATGGAAATCCGTAGGATTAAGAACAGCCACATAAAATATACTCGTATACACATGAGCATTGATACGTGAATCTTTAAATATTAAAAGCTTAATACCGAAAGCTTGTGCACATAATTTCCGCAGCCTTGCAAATATCCACTTAATTTTTTGGTCAGCTACGTTTTCCGAAATATTCAACATGCAACGATGAAAAATGTATTTAAAATGTTAATTTGCTGCTTACTGCTTACATTGGATTTCATAAAATTATTTATGAAGTTATTATTTAAGTTTTTAAAGGCAAGACTTGATAAATATATTGATATAATCACTACATATTATAAAACAAGGTCCCCCGCCGCGTCTGTCTTTCTGTCTGTTCGCGATAAACTGAAAACTACAGAACAGATTTTCATGCGGTTTTCACTAATATACAGAGTGATTCATGAGGAAGGTTTAGGTGTATAATTTGTTAACATTTTGTGTAAATTGGTTGAAATATGATGATGATTGTTGAAGATGTCTCTGCTACCCGTGCGAAGCCAGGCGGGTTGTTAGTATAATATATTTTGGTGTTCTATCAAAGCTTGCTAAATCGGGTTTCATATTGTGATCTAGTCTGTTTCTAAAAGTATTATTATCACAATGAAAATCAGTGCATACGCAAAATACGTTTCTCAGGTTCTCTTCTCTTCCTCCCGACGCACAGTGTTTCGTCCAGAACAAGTTAGCCGGACAAAATTAATTGTTACCTATAACTTCTGATACCTCTCATAATACTTAACATAAACGTTTTTTAAGCATATCTTACTTAAACACCTAAAATCTGGTGTTCGATAGAAATTAAAAGCACTAAAAAAAACTTTTTTATTATAATAAAACCAATTAAAAGCTAAAAAAAATTGTGGAAAAAAATGCGTATTTGAATAAAAAACAATAGACACTTAACGTAATTTGAGATGGTTGGTACTAATTGCTTAATTAACTTCAAGAAATTTATCCTAGAGCTATCTTGATTATTCTGGGAAAATACTTACAGTAACTGGATATTTACTCACCGTCCGTAACTTCATTTTCAGAGGAATTCTCTATGTACAAATAATAGTCGAAACTAATACTACTTACATTTCTAGGGATATTGGTGTGTATTTTTTTACTTTTTGGTGGAATGTCTCCAAGGCTATTAATCATAGCCTTAATAACTAACATGTTAAGTAAGTCTGTATTCGTGGCAATACGCGAACGTTTACATGTATTATTCCTTCGGGAGCTTCTGTAGTCTTTATAGCGAACTTCCGGAGCTTCAGGGTTTTCAATGACCTCTAGAATATATTTTGCCACTGTCCGCTTGCCTGAGAGTCAATTAGATATCTCTGCTGCCGCTCTGTTCCTCTGAACCTCTGACTTACCCAAATCATTTGTTTTAGTTTAGTACTTGCGTCTAGCATATTTATCATCGACCTTCCAGGACCTGATGAGGAAGAGGCTTTTGCATAATTTGTAGTAAACTCTCGCGATCCCGCGTTCTTTGACTTCACATTTCTAAGAAATTTTAACATTGTTTTTGTCCACATAGCTCGTTCTAGACGAAACACTATGCGAAGTAGCTATTTTTGCCTTACGTTAACTTACGTACTCGTAGAAACTACTTAGTAATCTGTGCCTTACGTGGTGTCAAAACAGAGTGGCCCACATAAATTACTTTTTTTTATTTATTTATTTATTTATTTATTTATTGCATTTCATAATATATATTTACAGGTAGTAAGCTTAAGAGTAGGTATCAATTATGGACCCTGTCGGGCACAGCACTATTAGGAGAGAGGATGAGCTGTCTAGTTATGCTTAAGTTAAGTTTAGATGCAAATTAGATACATTTATGATGAATGAATATTAAACAGAATCAAGTGTTTATAATAGGATCTATTGATGATTTAGGCTATTGTATTTTTTATTGCACAATATTATCACAGTATTTTAGTAGTTATTAAATATATTATTTTATTACGGAGTTATTAATTAATTAATATATGGTAATATGAATTCAAGTCAAGTTTCCTCTATGTCCTATGATTATATTAATATTAAATAACAGTTATTATTTTAAAATCATATTAAATTTGTATGTCTATAATGTGTGTAATATTTAGTTACTAATTATTTTGTAGCTACTTTTAGATATTTAGAATGTATAAGTCATCTTCTAGGTATTCTTTCACATTGTAGTAGCTTTTATTTATTAGAAGTTCCTTTAACTTGCTGACAAAGGTATTGAATTTATTCTCACTTTTGATTTCATTTGGTAGCTTGTTATATAATCTGATTGACATGACCAATGGGCCAGAGGAGTGCATTGCTAATCGTGAATTTGGAAGAATCAATCTATTTTTGTGCCTTAAAGATATTTTGGTTTGGATGTCTTCGCGCTTTGTGTAGTGTTCTGGATATTTCCGGACAAGTTTACATACTTCTAGGATATAGATACATAGTAATGTTAGAACTTTGAGTTCTTGAAAGTGTGGTTTACAGGTGTCGGTATTTTGTATATTAACTAAAGTTCTTATTAATTTCTTTTGCTGAGTAAATATTGTGGGGGCGTCCGTACTATTACCCCACAAAGTTACGCCGTAGCTAAGCCAAGAATATGCGTAGGCGTAATAAGTGACAAGCGCAGTAGATAAGTCTGTGGTCTTTTTGACTTCGCGTAGGGCATATGTAAAGCTTGATATTTTTTTAAAATGTATCACCGATTCAGTGCGTCAGTAATTATAAATTGTAATAAGCAGTAGTCTTCATTTCAATTTTCCACCCTTAGTGGTGGAGTCTTCAAATCTAAATGGGACCAATATTAAATACAACCAGTTCAATTAAAAAAATATTTTTGAAATCGGTTCCCAAATGGTGAAGATAATGCGTAATATACACACAAACAAAAAGAGAAAAAAAATCAATCGAATTTAGAACATTCTGTTTTTAATATCAGTTAAAATTAGACCGTAGTAGTACTTCTTGTGGGCTCCATCTTCAGCACTGGGACCGTGGTAGGAGGATATTTGTTTACCGTCTTAGCGGTATAAAATTTAGTGTCACCAATCAAAATCATATATTTAAATTATATTTGTTTTTTTGAATTATCAGTAGTAGGAGTTAGTTAGTATAAGCCAGTCATGACGCTAGTCACCTGTTCCAATACGTAGATTCTATGGAGAATAACAGGCAAGAAACTCCAAAAGCACTTTTTTCGAGAGGTTTTCTTTAACAGTTTTTGATTACATTGCTTATAAGTGGAAATTATATGTATAGACAATGTAACATAACCCTTAAAATATATAAACAGTCCCGGAAATCACTGCTATAGTTTAAGTAATAGCAGTCCAGAACCAGCCAAAACAAACGGCACCCGTTCACGAGTATGACACACGCGCCAGCCACAAGAGAAGTTGTTCAGCAACACACAATGTGACAAACACCACCCGTGCCGCTAAGATACATACAAAACTAAGACCCCTTTTTCGGTTTTGCTTCCTACCTACCAACATCGTCCTACATCAATGTCCATTACAAGATTATTTATCAGACGTTGTAGTAAAAACATGTGTTTTTATTGATGTCATTGTTGGACAACCCCGAAACCTCGATACGTGGTGTTGGGCTTTTTATTTCTCTCGGTGTGACTGCACGGAACGGGCGGAGAATATTAATAAGGAAAGCGGATCTGGGACCATGGTAGTGAGTTACTGTGATGGGGTTTGCTGGTAACTGATTTATTGAGAAATATTGCTAGTAGCTAGCGGAAGGTATAATTAATTTATAATTCGACAGTTAGATTCAGATGAAGAGAATTTACGACTTTAAGGAACGGCCCGCCGAATCTCGAAACAGTAGATTCAAACCATCATTCTGAGTGGAAAATCGTTGGAATTTTCTGCCGGAAAATTCAGATATATTTTTTTTATTTTACATTAGTTTGCTTAAAAGTGATATCATAATGAGTAAACAGAACATTTTACAGAAAAACAATCAATAAGTACCTCATACGGCAAAATACTGCAATGTAATCGCCGAACGCTTAAGGTCATTCACCGTACCGCACAAAAATGATACCTACGCGTGTTGAACTGACTTTAGAACTGAAGATAGTGTATGGTTATAAATAAATAAATAAATAAATAAATAAATAAATAAATAAATAAATAAATAAATATTGATAAGTATCACTCTTAGAACTGCTTGGAACTGATTTTTGCTTGGTACTTTAAAATCGACCTTCGAAAGGTCAAGTCTATACTAACGGATTGAATCGTTACTCAGGTCTTATCAGAATATGAAATGATTACTTTACCACACTTAAGAAATCTTACCATAGTTATACCCTCTCTGGATAACTTGCCATATCGCAGGTCCACCCAGTCATATCTCTGTGGCATAACCTACAAACACTCAAACATCTTTACACAGTTTCACATTTATTAATATAATAAATGTAAAATCACAGTAGATGAGAACAGAAACACCGCATCAGTATCTCACTTTTCAACATTAAAACTGAAACTAAACCAGATCCTAAGTGACAAAAAAGTTAAAGCAACACAATTTCTCAACCATAACCGATGAAGCGAGTAATCGCTCTCGGCGTTCCCATAAATGGCAGCGTCTGAATCAATTTCTATAAATACGATCTCTATGAAGCTTAATTCTTTAAATGTATCAAATACCTTATATAAAGCAACTAAATCACTTTTGATTCAAATAACATTTTATTACTCCCCCAAGAGAGGAAGTATATAAAATTCAATTCATTGGATTTCATTAGAAAAGTTTGGAAAGTAAGTGGCGACAAAAGAACTTTTGACTGTTTCTTTGGGCGTTCACTCGGGCTTTTTTAAAACAAATTTCGAAAACGTCACTAGACAAATTGAAGATTGTGACTTTAGAGAAACCAATACACATTAATAATAATAATCTTTGTTTATGTATACCTGATTGTACATGTTTTATAAATTATTTGATTGTTTTGAATAAAAATTTATTTTTATTCAAAACAATGAAATATTTTTGACGTACTTCAAAATGAGAAGATGAGAAAAAATACGAAAGTTCTATGTATTCCAAGTTCGGAATTGCTGTTTATATCGGAAGTAGTTATTCATAGACTTTGTGGGGGCAGGAAGAGTAGATTTCTGATTGAAGTCCAGTACAGCCGCTCTACAGTTGACTACAGGGATCAGATAACACCAGCTTTGTTAGTTTTGCGTTTTTATGTTTTAAATTATAGTATATGTAACAAAAAGTTAAATTTGTTTAAGTTTTTCTTTTTCTTTTCTTACTGTTTTTAAGGAGGTCAAGGCCTGTCTTAGTTTTTGGAGACTTCTTTTTTAGGGTATACCAGAGTCCCTTGCAATAGACTCATTTGTGACGGAACACCGTGTGGTTTTAGTCGGTTTGACTCCGACAAACCACTTCCCTGCCAGCCCCGGTGAGTTGATGACCCGTGAGGGTTTCCACACGATAAACAAAGAAAAGGTAGTTTAGTATTACGTTGCTAATATCTCTTTGAACACTTAATCAATCATAATGGCCTGTGGCTTTGCTTGCTAACTAAATGCTACAAACAAGTTTAGTTGAAAAAGGGCTAGTGAACTCACACTTCCGTGTTGACTAGTTTGCAATGAATACATCGGTATGTTTGTTTCCTCGCAATAGTTGGAAACAGGCCGCCTATTCAATCTATTCAGAAAGTTACAAAGATTCTGCCACTTTTGTTTCTTTGAATGCAAAACCTTTCACTGCAAAATCTTTGTAACAGCCATTCGTCAATTAGCAGTTTTCATATATTTCAGCCTCTTTATTTTCATTTCATGCGACGAATGTCGTCTTAATAAGTTTATGATAGTACACACAATAAGAAATGAGCTGAATAGGATGGCAGCGTAAATGCTATGGAGTTGGACCTGTGAGTAACTGGTTCAAAATCAAAAGCCAAGTAACTAAACCAATCGTTAACAACTACTGTTAAGACCATTGCATTTTTTATGTATCCTCCTGCTAAGACGGGCTCTCACAACCAACAGGTTCCCGGGCGTTGTGTGCAAATTAAAACACGGTGAACACACAGAGTCGTATTCTGCACCAAAAACAGGAGAGGCTGGAAAATTTATATAACAAGAATCTCGAGTAGCCGCCGTCGTCTGCCTACACAAGGACGTTCAGACAAACATGGACGTGAACCGTTCGCGTCTAGCTACAATAATAGGTGAGGAGAAAACCTGGAAGACTCATCTCGTCTACATGCAGCCATACTCAGGGATGTATGAGACGCAGAGGATCTGGTTCAGTCTTGACACATGCATAACACTTATTCTAAAAGATTCGTCTTTGTACCCACGTTCCTGTACAAACATCCCTTGAGGCTGAGAAATATATTACACACCCTCTTTTTCCTCCTATATGTTTGGTTCCGCGTAAAATTGGGTAGCGTCTACCGGGATTTTAAATTCCGTTCTGCAACTAAGAATTACCAGATAAAAAAAACACGATATTAATTTACCTGACGCGGCAATTGAATCCAGTACGTCAAGATCACTCAACCATAAGCAACAACAGTGCTTCACATTTGAATTCGTAAATAAAATTATACAGCAACTTAATATAAATTATGTTATTCTCGAAAGATAAAAATAACAAAATACAGGTTTCTAAAGGACGATCCCACTACTGACCCTATTACCATGACATTGGCATTCATAATAATTTATGGCCCTTTAAAGCGTCGTGCTTGTTCGTGTCAAATATTTGGGACGAGGTAAAAGAATAAAGTGGTTGTAATCGAAAGTTATGACTCATTATTATCCGAATGGGCATCTTCAATGGAAATTAATAAGCCTTATAACATGACATATTATACAGATTTAATTTCTGAAAATGTCCGCTGGTGAGCAGGCACAAAGTTCCAAGAAAGTGACGCCACTAGTTTTGCAAGGTTTACTGACACCGATAACTACTTATCATCAAGTGCGCCGTAAGCTTGTTTAAAGAAACAGTCTATTACGACTTCTGTATATAACAGACTAGCTGTGCCCCGCGGTTTCTCCCGCGTAACTCAGATTCCATGGGATTATCGGGATAAAAGTAGCCTATGTGTTAATCCATCTCTGCAGCTATCTACATACGAAGTATCATCGCAATCGGTTCAGTAGTTTTTGCGTGAAAGAGTAACAAACATCCAAACCTCCTCACAAACTTTCAATTTTTTTTCACATTCAATATCTTCACTACATATTATAAAATATAAAACAAAGTCCCCGCTGCGTTTGTCTGTCTGTTAGCGATAAACTAAAAAAATACTGAACGGAATTTCATGCGGTTTTCACTAATAGACAGTGATTTATGAGGAAGGTTTAGGTGTATAATTTGTACCCGTGCGAAGCCGGGGCGGGTTGCTAGTGTTATATAAATGTATGTATACAGAGACTGCCCTCACGCGTCTGCCTGCCCGCGTTCGGGACTAGGGTGGCTCACGTCACGCGGCGATGCCCCCCCCCTCCACCGCACCGCACAATTTTATATTAATTTTATATCGTCGTAACTTTTAAAATATTTGACCAAATTAAGTATTTTAAAAGGCAAAGTTTGTCTACTTTGAATATCAGAAGCGATAAAAGTATTTATTTTGATAAAAACCAATTTGTTACTGCTAAATGTGAATTGGAAATAAAAAACCAAATTTTATTGTATTTAAGGTTCACTATTTTGGTAATAATGGCTTACACATAAAAGATAGATATATACTGTCGCGGACTTTTTTGTAGAACTATTTAGGAGGAACAATCCCACTGTCCATTATACTCGTATTCGTGTAACTCTTACAGTTTTCCCACCGCAAGCCAGAATAGCTCGCAGATGACAGATTTTTTTCCGACTTACTTAACACTTATCGTTATATATTGGCCGATATACACAATATCTTCATAAATTATAGCCTATGTGTTATTCTGATATATAAGCTATATTATTGTAAAGTTTCATTAAAATCCATTCAGTACTTTTTGCGTTAAAGAGTAACAAACATCCATACATCCATCCATACATCCATACATCCTCACAAACTTTCACGTTTATAATATTAGTAGGAAGTAGGATTATAATCTGTACAACAAAACAAGTGACATTTCGAGCACATCATAGGCTGTAAAATTTTTAGTGTCGTCACTAATTCTGTCTAACATACAAGTACCGGACGTCACCGACCACGACCAGCTCATACTACAGACACATTAGGTTACGATTGAAAGGTTATTCGTTGCTATTTTTATAAATCAGTGATTAGTTATTACAAATACAATTTATATAATTATAACTGTTACCGAAATATATGTACCTTCACCTAAACAACAAAAATGTAACAGATTTTGGAGTCTATGAAGCTACACGTTACAAACTATAATAGTATTCATTTATATGTGAATAAAATATAAACAATATAAACATCCTTTGCACTTCCTCCAATAATGATTTTGCAGCAGCAGAATATTCACATTAATGGAATATAATTTAATTTTTGGAATTCGAATTTGGAATACAAATTAATTTAATTTAAATCTATTTTTCTTTCTGTTTATTTACACCTTTTTTAATTTCTTAATTCTACCAACTGTTACAACAAGGATACCGAATAAAAAAAATTATGCTTTCCGTGTGCTTACTCTATAGCCTAGATAAAGTACCCTTGAAGTGAGGAGAAGTTTCAACACCAAATAACTCTTAACTGCTATTGGAACTAATAATAATCTTATCGTATTCCGAAAAAAGTAATAATTCATACATTACGTATTCCATACTGATAGTCACTATTTATAGTGAGTACAAAACAAACAATGTAGTTACTATTGCCACTTTCACTAACCTATCTATAAGTTGAATTAACATCGGACATATCCAATACTTGTCATAGCTTAAAAGAAAAAAAGCTTAGTTACATCACAGAATAATCCTCAACTAATAAATATTGCACGTAAAAAAATCAAGAAGAAGAAATCTGAATGCATTTTCTAGCAGCATTTTTCACTTCATAATATACTGTAATGAGGTACGAGGAAAACATGCGCAGAAGATGTTAGTTTGCTCATAAATATAAGCTCATCAGATAAACTTTAAGCAAAGAAAATGATTGACACGTTAATAACGGTTGGTCTCGTTAAAGAGCATCAACATTTTCTGTTTATTAAGACTGTTTCTTCAAAAGACGAAAATTTATTTTGCAAGAAGTATCCAACAACACAGCTATCTAATCATGGATTTACAGAAATTCACATATTTACACACGAAATTTTTTGTAAGCGATGAGTGAATAAAAAAACTTCTTTTCTTATTGACCTAGCAATAATTCTGCTAGAAAATTGTAGAACCAGAACCAGGTAAAGCGAAGTATTTTACGGAAGAGCTCAAATAGGGTCGCACAATAAGTTCAGGGCATTATTTTACACAAAGGCCTTGGTGCCTTGCAAGGCAATGCAATGCAAATGCCAGAGGAACAATCAAATTTTAAATTACTTCAGGTTTCATATTACTATCCTAACAGCCCAGATCTAGGCACATACGTCAATCCTGCCAGAAAATAGTGAAGGCTTAACTATGCCTAAGAACTGGTTTATAAATTCAGGGATTTTTTTATGGTATACTACTATGACTACACCTGATACTCGAGAGCCACAAGTGCGTTGCCGGCTTTTGAGAGTTTGGGAGTACGCTCTTTTCTTCAAGGTTTGAAGGTCGTATAGCTCCAAAAATACCGCAGGTGACTATTTGTTCCACAGATTGGTTGTGCGAGGCAAAAAGTTTCTGGAGAACCGTACAGTGGTGGACTGCCAATTATCCAAGTGATGGGATGATTTTTTTGTTTTTTTTAACTATTTAATCAAATCAATAAAATGTACAGCGGCTAGAGAAAGGATTATCATAATTTTTTGCCTGAAAATAGTAGGTAACTTTACAGAAAAAATAACTTATTAAGTATAAAAATAAAACATTTTAGATAAGAATAATGAAGGTATGTTACCTAGTAACTTATTTACTAAGTAAGTATACTTCACATACTACTTTATATCTTGTTTTTCACTCCCTACATTATTATTTTTAAATTCACATAAAACCGTCCAATTCAGCTGTGTAGATAATAAAGCTTAAAGACTTTGTAATGCCACATACCTACTAGTCCTCTGCCCTCTTGCTTAACTGTCGTGTTTTTCTCATAACCAGGCCACTGGTTCCACGAATTGTGAACAGTGTTCCTATGAAATTTAGTTTTCGCGCTCCTACAGTTCGCACTCTGAACCACCAAACCCAATATCACCAAAAATAACACTTTGTAACAATCCGTCTGCGAGCACATTTTAACCGTTTCATAATTGTAAACACTCTATTTTTATTTATGTTACTAAAAAACAATCTAGCGTTTCAATAATTTTATATGTAAACATCTGCTGTGATAAAATTTTGTCGTTTCGCGCGCAAAATTGCATGGAGTCATTATGGAGCGTGGGGCGCATGCGCTGTGTCGACGCGACGGTCACACTGCCGATTGGACACGCGCACCTTCTAAAAACTGGCCCCCAGAAATGAAAAGCCGGAGCAGTGATAGTTATAAATAGAAAACAGTATTTTTTTCTTTTTAACGTTAAGAAAGGTTAAGGTAATGGAACTAGCTATACTTTTTCATGTTTTTTAGATCGTTCATTCACATTCACAAGCATCCGTTCGGTAATTTATGATGTAGGTATATCTTATAAAAAACCGTCCAAATTACCAGCTCATTACTAACGGAAAATATTACAAGCAACTTTAAACAACATGTCTGACTCTGAACAACTGTGTTATTAATAACATAACAGACAAAAGAAAAAAAATATGGATCATTTTAAATATTCAATCATTCAATCTTATTTACAACTCTAGCACAACTTAGTAATCTGTGACTCTAGTCTTACAAAAACGTGTGAAGTAAACTTATACGTGGGTCACACTGAAAGTTTTTAGAATAGGCCGTAAGAAAAGCAGCCGATGAAAACTTCATTTAAATTTCGATTTAGGAACTCTTTCGGAATCTGTGATGTTTAATGATTTCATATGTCATTTGTTTTTACAAATTAGCGGCAATTTAAAAATTTGACTAGAGAAAATTTTCATTCAATGATTTATTACGACTTTCGTTGCGGTCTTATTCTACAACAATGTACAACGTTAGTTAGGCTTTGATAGGTATTTCATTACGAAGTCCCATCTCGTGCCACTGTTCACAACTGGTTTAATGAGTTTAAACGTGGTCGAAGCAAACTCACTTATAATTCTCGAGAGGGACGTTCTTCTACAGCGACTACTGAAGATACCGTGAGTGCTGTGCGGCTAATGATAGAAGCTGATAGAAGGGTGACATATCAACAGATTCAGGCAGCTTTATGCATTGATATGAGTCAAGTATAAAAAGTATTACATGAACATTTAGGCGTCAGCGTCAGAAAGCCTTGTACTAGATGGATACATCATAATTTGACGGAAGATCAAAAACGGATTTGTGCCGCTCAATGCTTGAAAGTTATGACGGAGGTAACTCGAATGCTGTATATGCCATCGTCACAGGTGATGAAGGCTGGATGTATTGTTACGAACCCGAAACCAAAAGACAATCTGCGCAATGGATGTTTCCATTCGAAGATTTGCCAACAAAAGTAAAGAAGGGCAGAAGTCAAAGGAAAAAGATGATTGCCTCATTTCTTTGGACGGACGGGTCATTTCGCAACAATCATTCTAGAATATAAAAGGACTGTTACTGCAGATTGGTATGTTTACCAGTTGTCTTGGAAAATGTTAGACAGCAGCGCCGATGAAGCAGGATCCTCCTCCACCACGACAGCGCTCCAGCTCACTCTGCCAGACTGACTATCGAATCTTTGTCTATCGAAGGTGTGGAGGTATGTGTGTGTCGTCCTCCTTATAGTTCCGACCTGATACTTTGTGACTTTATTTATTTCCAAAAGGTAAACTTAGAGGAATTCGTTTTATGAACCCTGAAGATGGCCGTGGCTGCGTTTTGAAAAAGGCGTGGAAGAGATCCCTAAAGAAGAGTGGGCTCACTGCTTCAGTCAATGGGTCTATCGCATGCGACGGTGCTTAGAAAGGAACGGTGACTACTTCAAAAAATATTTCTATATCATTTTTTATTTCCTAAAAACTTTCAGTGTGACTCCCGTATTAAACAGTCAAGATGACAATTGCCCAAAACGACCTCTGTGGCGCGGTGGTAGTGCATTCGACTGCTACGCCGGGGGTAGCGGGTTCGAATCCCGCTCAGTGCAAATTATTTGTGTGCATGAATATGCCTGTTTGCATTAGTGTGGATGTTTCTATGTATAATATGTATGTAAGAAAGAAAAAAAGAAAGAAAAAGGTATTTATTTTGGTGCTAAGACACAAGACAAAAATTAATTATTCTAATAATGTAAATACTTAATATCTTTATAAGAAAATACAAAGCAAAAAAAAAAAATTATGTATTTACAAAAAACAAAGTGTTACGCACCATCACCCCTAGTAATTTTTTATTTGTTTTGTTGTTATAGCGGCAACAGAATTACACATTCTGTGAAAATTTCAACTCTGTACCTATTAGGGATCATGAAATACAGCCCGCTGACAGACAGGCAGACAGACGGACGGTCAGCGCCAGCGGAGGCTTAGTAACAGCGTCCCGTTGGTTACCCTTCGGGTACGGAACCCTAAGAACTACCATAGTACAAGCTGTGCAGTTATATGTCCAAGAATATTATTATTATTCTCTTTATTCATTTAAATATACATATAAATTACATTTTTAAATACATTCAAATTATATCAAAATTACATTTAAAAATATAAAAAATATTATTATTATTATTATTATTTAAACAAATTCATAGTCAGGTCTATTAAGTTTATAGTAAGGTGTATTAAGTTAATAGTCAGCTTGCTTACTAGCTGTTTAAAAATATTCCTCTAGACATGAAATCGTCGTGACGTGTGACACTTGACCAATTATTTATTACTTTGTAAAGTTTATGCGTACAATCAGCACATGAAACGAGTACTTATGTATTTCACATTTCCATGGCACACCTAATTTAGGATATAATATATATACTTCGATCATATATACCATGGTATGGTATGGTATATCATACAAATAAATAAAATTGAAGTGTCTGTATGTAATGACAAAATAAATGTACGGAAGAGGCCGTGATAGCTTTCAACCAGCACGTGAAAAACATGACCTTAGATCAATGGTCCTCATGTTTTCAAAAATGGTTTGACCGAATGAAAAAGTATTTAAAATGTAATGGAGATTACTTCGAAAAGCAGTAAATATATTACTTTACATGTAAATTGTTTTATTAATAAGTTACCCATAACTTTCAGTATACCCCTACCTATATACATATCAATATTGATTGTTTCATATACCTACATATTGAGTTTGAATTGTAGGTATATTTTAAAACAAAAGTATGCTTCAAAATGAAAATTAAAACAGATTTTTAATTATTATCTATCAATTTGGCTTAATTCCTCATATTTTAATATTTTATTTTATAAACTGCGCGAAATTGATAAAATCAAGTGTCACAGAAGTCATGCTATGTGAAAATTTTAGAGCTACTTTTCGAATAAATTTATTACTGAGTTTGCAAGCATTTATAGGCCAACTCACAAAGCGCACATAAGAGCTTTTAATATAAAGCAAATAATGGTCGTATTATGCATGTATGAGAGAATAACGCTACGTATTGAAAAGAAGATTTTGCAATGCCAGTCTAAAGATTAGAACGTCTTTTATGAAAAGACGTTAACAAAAACCCTTCGAACCATATTTTCGACTGGTGAGTCACCAAACTTTGTAATTTAAATAGCTATCTTTGTTTTAGCTCTTCCATTTTACAAAAAACCAAACCTACTCTATTAGTATAGGAATTTATAAAGCTCCCGTGAGTGGGTCAGTCGCTCTGGGTGGGTCCCGAAATACGTACCTATACTGTCCAGATTGGCAAAATACTGAATAAAGGCCAATTTCAAGGTGCATGAAAAGTCTGATGAATGTGGAAATGCTACTTGTAAGTATGCCCTGATGGTGGCAAAATGGTGTTCTATCGTCACTGCCTACCCTGGACAGGAATAAGACGTGATCCGTAACCATAAAAAGTGCGGTGATGATTTTAGTAAATGCTTTTAACGGTTATTTAAGACTTAAGTTTAAGAGTTCCTAAGTTTTTACACAAAATAATACGTTAGCAGATTAGTAGTTTAAAAAAACATTCATTTTAGTTACCTGGTTGGCTATAGTAGAAACCGAATTTATTGGAAATACGACTTGGAAAATATAGTATCTGTGCTGCAGTGACCTAACACTAAACGCAAACACTTTTTTGTGCAAGCTATAGTTCATATAAAGATGTATAAATACGTAGGTACACATTTTGACAATTACCTACACAAATACTTACATATTTATAGGCCGCAATAGTTCTATCTCCAATACGGCAGATGAAATGGAAAATTTTAACATAAATGTCGTTTTATGTTCAAGTTATGAGTCTTTTAAATTATGCAAAAGAAATGAAATTTAAAAAATTTACGATTGTATATAAATAAAATGTATAAAGTATAATATAAACTGACATTTATTTTCAAATTAAGAGCTGTTACTAAGCCTCTACATATTCAGCAAACACGTTTGTATTCAAAAGTTATAGATACCGTAATCTACGCCTAATCTTAACAACCATACAGCCTTCTCCCTCGACTGACTAAGTGCCACATTAATGCAAATGCTCAGATTATGGACGTTCGTATTTAAACATGATGACGGATCTATCTAATAGTTCTGCTCCACAAATGTAAGCACCAACATCCTGTGTGTGCGCGTTGCCAAAGTAATTAGAGAAAGCGCGGTCTGCGGTCAGTACTTGCACGCAAAAGGAAAAATAAAACAAACTCGTCTATGGTTCGATACAAAATTTCTACGTGTTTTTTTTTCCTTTAATTTAAGAGGCTAAAAGCTTTAGCCTGCATCTGTCGTGTGAGTTATGTTTTATAGATACATTTAAAAAGTGTTAGTAGGATAGTAAATTAATATTAAATTTTTAAACTTCATAATCAAGTACGCATGATTGTGAAGTTAGATCAAAATCATATATATTGCTATTTTTATACAATACTAAACTTTTAATACCAACTTGTAACATTTCTTTAAAACACTAAAGAAATAAACACATACATACTCGTAACATACCTACATGTATTTATTTTTATCGCTAAACTCTCTGAGAGCGTGTATTGCTGTGTATTGGTTATTTAAAAAAAAAAGGCAGAAAAGCTTTAACGTTACAAGCAGTTATTAGCGAAAAGAGCAATAAAAATTGCTCGGAGTTTTTCAAATGACGCAAAAGAATATTATTACTTTGTTTGGTTGAAATATTTCTCACCGTGTTCCTTATAGAACGAAAGCTGTAATGTCTCTGCTCTTTTTTAGGTAAGTTTTTGCTGGCTGCGATAATACATTATGCTCTGTTTCTCTTGACCCATTGACTACCAGACTACTGTGGAGAGACAGCAATGTTACTAAATACAGATATAAGTCCTTGACATTACGAGTTTTAGTCCATCCTTCCTGTGCCAGGACTCCATGAAGAATCAATAGAGTGAATAAACCGAATATCAATCCCGTATCTAATACCAGCTTAGCAATAAAAACATGGGAGGCAAAATCAAGCTGACATACAAAAAGCTTTAAGTGCTTAATAGAGCGAAGCGGTACCTACTTCACGCCGGGGCAAAAACTTTTATTATACAAGTCACAAGTTAGTCCCTATATGGAGTAATGTACTCTCTATCTCTAGGCGGAAGCACCTGGATAGTTTAGGGTTCTTCAAGAACGTAATGTATACTGAATAAGTTTTGAAGGGTCGGCAAAGCGCATGTGAGTCCTCTGAAATTGCAAGGGTCTATAGGCTAGGCTAGTAAAATAGACGAAAAGCTTAAACTCATAGGAAATCGTGCCGTGCGCCAGAGGAACCAAGGCTCCAAGGTTAAAAAAAACCAAACAAGTGCGAGCCTGATTCGTGCACCGAGGGTTCCGTAAGCAAACAAACTTGTATGTAGATAGATAGCACTGCCATCTCGAAATCAATTCTCGTATATTTTTGCCCGACTTTTCCGGAAGACAAACTTAACTTTGCAGTTTTAAAAATACTCTCCCGTACATCGATTTAGAACAAAGTCAACTTGCTAACCGCAAAATATGTTTGTTTTCAAAAAAACTATTTTTTTATGTGATATGAATGATATAACAACAAATTAACGACTTTCGAATTTTTTTCTTTACTTGTGCTGTCAGACCGTGCTTCTTACTAAATTGATTCTAGAACAATGGGAAGTACCGTTATAAGTTTTAATTTACCTGCGAAATGTTCTTATTTGTTAAAATCTAAGGCTTAATGGCTGTATCTTTTAATTGCGTTGACTCAAAAGCTTGATTTTTTACAGCTTCAAGAGACCGTTTACATAAATAAGTATTTTATGTTCATTTCAACTTGATGCCTCCATGTGTTCCTGAGGAACAGGACGTTTTCCTTTACTCGTGCTGTGAGACCTTGCTTCTTACCAAATCTCATGATTCTAGATCAATGGGAATGCGACCTGCAAAATTTTCAAACTTGGTGAAACCTAAGGCCTTAATGGCCGTATCTTTTCGTTGCGTTGATCAAATTGGTAATGTTCTGAAGAAACAGGGCATGTCAGGTGTACCCAAAACTGCCAGGCTTGTATAAAAGGTTTAATCACAGTAGACAAAGCTCGTGTGGTATGTATGGATGGAATAGTTGTAGTGAGAGAGCCACGCTTCGGCACGTACGGACCGGCTCGACCGGAGTGATACCACGACCTCACCGAAAACCGCAATGCTTTCGTTGTGTTTCGCTCAGTGAGTGGGGTTACTAGAGGCTCTAACACTTCCCTCTCCCCTTCTCATCCTGTCTTCCCTCTTTTTTTCTACTCCCACCTTAAAGGCCGGCAACACACTTGTGACGCTTGAGTTGCAGGTACCCATGGGCGGCGGTAATCACTTACCATCAGGTGACCCGTCTGCTCGTTTGGCAGCCGTATTTCAAAAAAAAGCAAGTGGCGGGCTGTTTCTCTGCCTACCCCAAAGGAAGAAAGGCGTGAACTTATGTAGGTACATACTTAATTGACCGAAATATCTGAATCTTAAAAACATTTCACAAAGCCACTTTCTTCTGTCTACATTACACAAATAACTTCTAATAAGTATGAGTTAGAAGACATTAATACTTGCTTTGAACACATCTCTCGTGCAATCGCGACATTGTAATTATAAACTCATTAGAACGCGTAGCGTGTAGAAAGGCGAAAGGAGCTTTACTTTCTGAATCGCACGTGATTGAGATGATATTTATTTTCGATATAAATACCAATTTAGTATACCTACCTAGCTCGTTGAAGGTAGGACAGTCAACATTTGATCTAGAGGATAATCGCCCTCTCCAGTTCACCTAACTATGCATAAGTACCTCCCTATACTCGATTTAAACAAGAGGTCTTCGAAACTCCTTTGTCTCGCAGACCAGTTACTATGTTTGGGTAGAAGCTGCTTAGCTAAGTAATATTACAGCTGCATTTTTGATTTCTAACTGTAGAAAGGTGGTGACTCTAAAACTTTAATTTTATAAATACACATTGGAAGCCACGTGACTATTTTAGCTAGGTACAGACTATTTTCCTGTTCGACAGATTAATGTACCAAGTGATTATATTCTACTTAGACGAACGTAGCACCATTCTGATTGGGGTAGCAATCATTAACTCTTCGAACAAATATTTTTCGCAGAATGATTGGTGTAAACGATCATGGCACAGGTGATAACGTTCTATTAGGCTGGCAGTATTGTAAGAAATAGTCTCGAAACCACTGATATAAACTATGAAAATCACTAACTAACAGTAACTGCCAAGTTGTTCGTACCTCTGTTCGCACTCAAGTGAAGTTCTCATCTTATTTCTACCCTTTTATAATCCCACTATTCGTTAATATTTATCAATCGATCAATAGTATTGCGTTACCGGTATAACCAGTCAAAATAATATCTATTAACTTATTTTTATTAAATAGTGAACTGTGTTATCATCTATTATAGTTTGTCCCTATTTTTAATAAAATAAATAAGAGTTTTTAATGTGGCGACAATAGTAGGCAGTAGGTACGGTTGTTTTCCACATTAGTGGTATAAAATAAAGACAGACACTTACGAAAACCTCGTTCCTGTTTTCTAGATGTACCGAAAGAGAAGGTTCTGGTTGTAATGAAATTGCATACGCAAAAAATAAATAAAATGAGCTACCGTTAATTTAAAGTATTTGTCGTGTGACGGTATTTGATTATTTAAAACTGTAGGTGTTTTCTCTCAATTTCCATACTATTGCCACATTATAGATAACTATTAGAACAAAAAAATATGTATACTTACCTATATACAGAGTAAAAACAGGGGTCTAAATAAGAGGAAATTAATAAGTAGGTACTCGTCATCATGTTGGTGCGGTCTATTGATTATATTATCAAAGATGTTTTTTCATTATACTGTTCCTAAGAATAGTCTCATTTAAGTGTATATCTATTTAGTTAGTACTATACAAGTAGTAACACCATAGTGTGTTGTTAAATTGACAATTTTTCAATTCTTTTCTTTTAATATGTAGGTGTAAAACAATAAAGGCATTTGGAATTGATTTTAAAATAATCCACTTCGAATATTATAATTAACTTTAAAAAAAGCATCACTCAATTCAATGGGCCTAAACCACGATAAATTGTAGTAAGCTTAAGCTGTATTCTTTGGCCCTTGTTTTTAGAGGTGGAATATTTTCTTCAAATTTAAATGGGACCAACTTTAGTAGGTCCGATTTCAATGGTGCTCTTTTTAATTAAATTAAACCAATTCAATTAAAAAGAGAACCATTGAAATCGGTTTACAAATGGCAAATATATCGCTTGTTAGCGAGAATATCGACATAACTCAAAATTCAGTCGAATTGAACTAAGTATGAGAAACGATCAAAAATCTTTAATATTTTATGGTGAACAAAGATGCAACGCCGATTTCGTGCTAACGTTCGTTAGAAAGCGACAAGTTCATTATATATTTAGAATAAAATACTCTAGCGGAACTCACAAAACATTGCCATTCTCTAAAATCAATAATTTTTAGTTATGTCGCTATTGTTGCAACCGAGCGATATCACGAACATACACAAAAAAAAAGAAACATTCAGTCGAATTGAGAACGAAACAGCTTTTAAAGTTGAACTTGAACCTTACCTATTGATTACAGCCCGAGCTGCGGACATTGTTATCACAAGTGTGTATAAAACGTTTTAGCTATAGTAATTACCGCTTTTTACAGCTTAACTCGTAAACAGTAAGCGGCGGAGAACGACTATTCAATTAGAAAGCGTTTGTTGAATTATGTCGCAATAAAACACCAGTCGCTAATTTCATTTATTTATTGCTTTGTTTTATATTGTAAACAATTCGTTGAATTATCTCTTAGTCACCTACTTGGCCGTAGAAATATACATGGGCTTAAAGTAAAACAAAAAAATAATACCAATGCAAATACAGAATAGTCAAACATCAACAGATAATATAAATATATCTCCAAAACAAAGAAAATCGAAATACTTTGAGACATTCGCAATTATTGTGTTATAAAAATAATGTAATAACATAAATACCAAATAACACAAATATTGAGAAACCCTCACTCCACTAAAATTTACATTCAAAGTTCAATAATTTAAATACTGCTTTCATTTTATTGTCAATTTTATTAAATACATCAATTAACATGTCTACTATATATTTAAATTTACAAATATTGTATAATATGTAGTTTTAAAAATAATATGTTAGCAATATAGCAACCAACTAATATTTAACTTAATCAGATCAAAATTATAGTTAACTATAAAAAACTTAATAAGTTGAACTGATACTTTTGTGCAATGTGTTTTGTAAACAAATTATAATATGGTAACTATTTCTCTAAATCCGCCAAGTCCGATTTTGCTCAGAAAAGACCAGACCAAGAGGTTTGTCCATGGTTACATTACACTTGTTCAGAATTTCTACCAAGCTTATATTTTCACGGAAAAAATACTTAAAACAATTTTGTCAAAAATCATCAAGAGATAAAGCTGACAATGCAATCAATACCATCTGTAATGATTTCTTCTTATACAATATAATTACATTTACTACAAATACAGTGATATGCATTCCTAAAACCAAATTTTAAAGTGATCATGACCGAATTGTACAGAAACTCCTGAACGTTGAACCGTAGGTGGAATTCAAACATATTTAAAAAAAATATACTAAGCATAACAAAAATCAACAACTGTATTATTCAGTGTTACATTTATAAACTTATTATTGCGATATATGTATAAGCTGCAAGCTGACAAAAACTGCGAAAGCTCAACAAGAATGTAAAATGAATGACAACTGGAGTCTTTGAAGGCAACCCCATATCAAAATGATACATTGAAACCTGGTTTGTGAAAGGCTGATCTAAATATTATTGAAATAACAGAACTGTTAAGTTAAAAACGGTGTCAAATCAGTTCAGTTTCTGAAACATTGATCGAAGAAAAATTCATAAAAAAAATTAGCAGAAGCTTATGCAGTATAATTTAACAGCTCTGTTAACTGATTCAATGATCAAATCAAAATGCCTAATCATGCTTTCACCACCTCAGTATATACTTGACAAGAGATTCGTTAATTTTTTTCAGCCTTTCAGAAGCCGGTCATAAATGACAATATCATAGATATATAACAAGAGACGCGGTTATGGAACTTCATTAACAATCTATAGATACTAATTTAATAAAGCTGAAGAATTCGTTTATTGGTTGAACATAATATCTGTAACTAACAGTCGGATTTGAAAAAATAACTGTATTTGAAAAAAGAACTGGTTATTTTAACAATTATCACTCATTGTACATTCATCATATAGTACTGTAACCATAAATCAAATAATGTTTGTACAAGAACTTAAGTCTATTAAAATGTGCTGAAAATTATTAAAAATAAACTGTGTCTGTAAGGAACAGTTCATATTAGACGGAGAAGTGTTCCACCATTGTAATAAATTTATCTTCGGTTCTCTGCCTAATATGAACTATCTCTAAGCCTCATTACACGTAAAAAAAAACAATGAGATCGCATTACATTGCGCGCAACGAACACTGGAGTTCAACAAGTTAATGAAAAAGAAGAAATATAACTCGAAACAAATACACCATGTGAAAGTTTCGATTAATTTAGGTATAGTTCATTGTGCAGTCGTACACACCAATTTTATTTATTTTAAAATGTCGTCACAAGAGCTATAAATTAATGTAATGTGTCATTTAATTTGCCTTGAAACACTTGTATTTTTGTTAAACGGTTTGCTTGTCAGCATTGATGAACGTAATGATTTTTGTGCTCAGAATGATCAACCATTTTCTATTCTGTTCACAGATGTTTAAAAATGTGACGTGATATTTCTAATTGAATATTGATGATTCTTTATCTTAGCTTTGCTTGATCAATTGTTAGAAGTCACACATTCAACAATGATTGACGTAGAATTGTCTACGACTAATGTTGTTCAGGCTATAGTGTATAGATTCAAAAGATGTTTATCGGATAGTGCAGCGAGCAATTTCATTACCCTCCTTTTCTTTCCTTGGTAAATTCAATGACCAACAGTGGGCTGTACTAGAGTTCCCTGGCATGATTGTAATTATGTATTTTTACTGATTTTAGAGCTTCGGTCTACTAAGAAACATGTAGGTTTTTGCCATCTTGTCATGTCATTTATTTGACAGAATTTCGGAGAATTTTTTTTTTAAATCAAAGGCGAACATAAATATAAAAGAAAATCTTTAAGAGACGGCATCGTAATACTAACTACTATACATTTGTAGCTCTACAGTCTTAGAAGGTCGTATTTAATCGATTTTAAAGATAACGTTTTTTATTAATTTCACGAGATTTACTGTAAAACTTACTTGATTGACGAAGACCAGAAATAATATAAAAACATACCGAACATTTTAAAGTTTTCCTTAATCATTTCTATGTGAAAACCTAGAAAGTATTCATTGTATATATATATATATAACTCGTAAAAATGATTAAAGATGCATTCAAAAAGTTTGCTGATTTCACATTAAAGTAAATATTTATCAATACGTGGACTTACATTTTTAGAAAAAAGTATTATCCACTTTTTTAATAATATTTAGCTTCGCTCTGCGGTCTCAAAAATGTTCAATATCCTTTTTGTTTTCCAGTCGATTTTCCAATAAACCATTTACCACTTTTCAATCATTGCTGTATAGCATTATTTCTTAGAAATAGAATATTAAATTAATTAATTTAAGATTTTTCTACACAGCTAATAAAAAACCATTAAATATTAATAATTCTTTCAACATTAAAACTAAGTCCTTTTGAAGTCAAATCAGCATCTTAATACAAATGCACCTTTAACATTGCATCGATAATATACAAGTACGTATAAGAAAATATAAACAGTCCTATTACCAAATTATTCTTAATTCAAATATAGTGCAAAACCAAGTGTTACCTTAGGTTTGCCAGTTGTAAAAAACCGAACATAAAATATTTGTATTTAACAAATGGCAGCTCCGTATTTTAGAAGTATTCTTATTTCAATTAATAGATATTGAAATCACCAATACAGGTGCTAATTCACGCATATAGGGTGACTAATAAAGTCTATATATTTAGCTAATCTAATGTATATAAACATTTAGAAACAACAAAATATAACTATGACATCGTCACTAAGTGATCCCTAAAGTAAAACTACTTTGTTTCAATGATAACACTGATGATGAGGCCAATTTTTTGTCATATTGTTTACAATGCCGCGTATGAATTATAGTGTTAAATGTTATGTCAGGTATGGAATTGTAATGTATGTATTCCATAATTATGGTCATTATCGCTATAATTTAAATTGTAACATTTAAAACTTCATGATATTTGTATAAATATTGGACGTGAAGTGTCCGACTTCTGATTATTACATATGGTCCGAGTAATAGTAATTGAATTGTTCCAATTTAGAAGCCATGGAATGCCTCCTGTTTTTTTTTCACCATCTACACTAATCATCTTATCGTGGCGTTTGTATGAATTGTCGTCGTCTTTTTTCGAATCAATATTCTTACAAGTCCACAAATAACGCACATTGCCAGATTCTAGCATAAAAACCTTTATTTTATCTCTCTTTCATGCCTGCTATTTCTGTGTTTAAATATAACACACACATAAAACCTATAAGCATTATTGACAAACAAATCCTTGATTGATTTGTGATTTATTCAACGTCATATATTTTATTTTACTGATTTTCCTATTGTTTGAGATGTTAAAACAATATGACACAAAATTGACGTTATACTTGCACGCATGCACTCACTAATGGCCCACTAAGTAATACTTCACCTATCAAGATTTTACTACAAAATTCTAACGATATCTATATATATGGACCAATTCGGGCACTAAGTTCCAACAGTACCTACTAGTAAAATACTCCTACTTTTACAATACATATTATATATTTTGAGTCACTTGAAAGTTCACCGTTCTCTGCGATGTACAATCTTGATAGATTTATGAAATTGGTAGTTGTTTTTGTCAATTATTGTAACATTGGTGCGCAGTATATAGACCAAGTGTTATATATTATAATGTGCAATAACTCCACAGTACTTATAATAGTGATGATATTTATATTTTTTTTATTTACTTAGCATAAGAGAAAATGTTATAAGTTTAGACCGATTCACGTCACATCACTCAGCTTTTTATTGTGTACTGTATAAAGAAATAGTTTGGCATATTGACGAATGTATTTATAAGTATTCCGGGATATTAGGTATACTGTAAAATCACTACTGGTACGGAACAGCCTTAAGCGGCAAGCGGCAAAATATATATATATATATATATATATATATTTTCATTAATACCAGGTAATATTGAAATCAAGGTAAGGAAGTTTTCTTTTCAAATAGCAGCTGTCATTCCTATTCGCCTGAAGCTAACTGATCCGATGTGACGTGACTCAATATATAATTAATATATATTTATTGCACACATACGTATATTTGCCTATGTATATATTTATCGGAGTATATGTGAAGTATAATATTTGTAAAGTTGTAAAACGCTTTCAGCACTAGCACCGAAACCTTGGATTTCAGTTTCCTTTAGACCAATTATGAACACTTACGTTTTTATAAGAAAAGCAAATTATTAAAGAATGCTATAAGTACAAAGCCTCGTTTTCAGAAAAGTAACGTAAAATAAAAAAAATATATATATTTGGAATTATTGATAGTCATTTATACTTTGTATGGGACTCGGGTATATACTACGAAGGAAGTGCCCGAGAACCCCGCCCCTTGCGTAACTTCGATCCCTACACACCACTTCACCCCTAGCCCCGGTGAAGTGATGATCCGTGAGGGTTCCCACACGATAAAAAATGGCATTGATACTTTGGTGAAATCATAACATAGTATATAATGTCCATATCGTTACTAAGTTAGCCGTGTGTATGAACAAATTATAACAATTGTGTTTGACTGAGCAGAGAATGCCTCAAGCATTAAGTCCGCCTTTGTACTGTAAGTACATAAAATTTTAATAAAAAAAATAACAATTTTGTTGGAGAATAAGAGGATTTTTCCACGTCACTGTTCTGAAACCCGGCATTAAAACAAAAGAGCACCAAGAGAAAAAAATAAATAACTTTGTACAAAAAATACATTAACACTCGAAATAAAAGTGCCTTCAACGACAAAACGTCATAAGTCGTTGATAGTTACTATCATCAGAAACATGTAAAGATCATTCAAAAAGTTGGCACATTTATATAATATCCGATTAAATGGCGCACTAATACGTGAAATTAAGACAATTCAGTAAGACTTCCAGAGTCCTTTGATAGCTTTCAGTTTGGGAGACTTTTTGGTGGCCTCAAATTCTTGCTTGAAACTAGTGATAAACTTATCACGCAAACTGAGTCGCGGCGTCGACGGTTTGAGAAGAAACTTCTTCAGATCATTCGTGAAACTCTTGGCTGTGTAATTCGGTTCGTCCTTGGGCGACTCCTCGTTACTCGATTCGAGGAACGATACCGATTTGTTCGATTGAATCGAGTTCTTCCGTTCGCGGGAATTTCGCGGAGTCGACTTAGAACGAGTCGTAGCATTGGGTCGGCTGTAGCTTTTAGAAACCAGAGAATATTGATCGTCATCGAGAGAATCGAGAGTTTCAGTGGACTTGTTGCATATTTTGCAGCACAATTGGCAGTGTTCCTTCTCACTGTGATACCTCCCGTTGCAGTACACGTAGCTATCTCGACGGGAGTACTTTGACGTTCTGGTTTTGGTAGATTTTTCTTTGTGATCTCGGTCACCGCGTCTGGACCGTTTGCGGCGACACTTCGGGCAATTGTTGCGGGCGATACGTCGCAGTTCCTTCAAAAACTCATAATCAATTTCGAAGTACTTGGCGTCAGGCTCGGAGTAATATTTGATGTCGGAGTCCGTGGAATCGCTGCGGGGCTGCTCTTTCTTCAGTGTGGGCTTCTGTTCGCGGCCGGGGTCGGAGTAGTAAGAGGCGTCTCGAGGCGAAGCAGGCGGTGAAGTGAGAGTGGGGGGGGACGGTCTGTGCGCACAGAAGGTGACGGCCTTGTGGCGGCGGGCACGGCCGGGCCGGGGGGGGCGCGGGGCGGGGGGGGGCGCGCGCGGCAGGGGTCAGGCCTGCACGGAGGGCACCCACAGGGTCCTGTTCTGCTCCTCCTCGACGGCTGCTTTGATTTGCGTGCACGTGTATGCGATGTTCACGCCTGCGGGTATCTCGGCTATATAAAAACAAGTTCATATTAGTTACTGTGCACGGGGACCAAAGTATTGCCGCTTTTTCGGGTTAAAGTAAACCATTTCCCGAATGTTATTTCTACAGGAAGGAATGATGATAAAGTATTATAATAAAGTATTATAATACGACAGTATCCACTGTAAAATTTAGACAGATCCTCACCTGAAATGTAACTCCTGTATTCGTTCTCAACCTTCAGTCCATGTTCATACATTTCTTTAGCAGCTTTGGCGGACACTTTGTCAGCGTGCCGCGTGTCTTTGAGATCCTTGATTTGTTTAAACGATTTGAACTTTATGAATAGGACAATAGGATATATTTGTTGCTTGTGTAGTTTCTCTATCGTAGCTACGCTTATGTCTAATATGCAGTGGATGCCCTGCGGAAGAAAAAATATTGTCAGTAATTGTAGTAGTGTGGTAACGCAGTAATGTAGAAGTGTGGTAGTGTAGTAGTGTGGTAGTGTAGTAGTGTGGTAGTGTAGTAGTGTGGTAGTGTAGCAGTGTGGTAGTGTAGTAGTGTGGTAGTGTAGTAGTGTGGTAGTGTAGTAGTGTGGTAGTGTAGTAGTGTGGTAGTGTAGTAGTGTGGTAGTGTAGTAGTGTGGTAGTGTAGTAGTGTGGTAGTGTAGTAGTGTGGTAGTGTAGTAGTGCGGTAGTGTAGAGTATTAGTGTAGTGTAGTGTGTGTACGCACCTTGTCGGCGAGGTCGGTGATGGCGCGCAGCGGGATGGTGTCGATGTGCGTGCAGTCGGCGCACAGGCGCGGCTCCAGGTGCGTGCCGCGGTAGTGTAGTAGTGTGTGTACGCACCTTGTCGGCGAGGTCGGTGATGACGCGCAGCGGGATGGTGTCGATGTGCGTGCAGTCGGCGCGCAGGCGCGGCTCCAGGTGCGTGCCGCGGTAGTGTAGTAGTGTGTGTACGCACCTTGTCGGCGAGGTCGGTGATGGCGCGCAGCGGGATGGTGTCGATGTGCATGCAGTCGGCGCGCAGGCGCGGCTCCAGGTGCGTGCCGCGGTAGTGTAGTAGTGTGTGTACGCACCTTGTCGGGCGAGGTCGGTGATGGCGCGCAGCGGGATGGTGTCGATGTGCGTGCAGTCGGCGCGCAGGCGCGGCTCCAGGTGCGTGCCGCGGTAGTGTAGTAGTGTGTGTACGCACCTTGTCGGCGAGGTCGGTGATGGCGCGCAGCGGCTTGGTGTCGATGTGCGTGCAGTCGGCGCGCAGGCGCGGCTCCAGGTGCGTGCCGCGGTAGTGTAGTAGTGTGTGTGTGTACGCACCTTGTCGGCGAGGTCGGTGATGGCCCGCAGCGGGATGGTGTCGATGTGCGTGCAGTCAGCGCGCAGGCGCGGCTCGAGGTGCGTGCCGCGCTGCAGCGCCGGCGCCGCGCCCGCCACGGGCAGCGCGGCGGCGCGCGGGGCGCCGAAGGCGTGCGGCCAGTCCGACGACAGGCGCGCGCTCACCGCGCCCGACAGCGGGCCCAGCACCACCACCGGCCGCTGGCGCCCGTCTGCACCGAATACAACGTGAGAACTGAAGATTCGAGGGGACCTACTCTTTTATATTTAGTACGCATAGAAACCGGCATGAGAATTTTCGACGATGGACGATGGACGATGACGTGTCGGATTCGAAACGACTAAAAATAACACGATATAAGACATAATGACCCCAATTCTGTTACTTCACTCGCTAAATTAAAATTCACTAAATTTTCTTCATATAAGATGTAAACCTTGTACACTTCAAAACAAGGTCTTATTTCAAATTGAAACAAGTAGGTAACATATGTCGCTATCGAAATAAGCAATTTATTCAAGTCTGATACGCTTACGATACGATTATGCAAGTCTGATACGCTTAAATACACTTTAATACCACGTAGCGAGAGCCGCTATCCGTTGAATGCCATCTCTTTTGCTCTGTGTTTTTAGTAAGCGTCTTCGTAGGTGTCGATTAAATTAACGTCATCTTAGTTCGTTTTGAACAAGTTCTGAATAAATGGGGACTGTCGCTACGTGGAAATAAAGTTGAGTATACGTTGACAGGTTTTAGTGAAATTTAGCGGCGCTGAGAAATAGATGCTAGTAACAAATAGACCTTATTACGAAGAACACTAGGTTGATTTCATATGAAGAAATTAAGTCAGGTTTTAGTTTAGTCGAGTGTACAATAGAATCGGCACCACTATCTATACGGATAGTTCCTAATACCTATCCATAAAAACGCAGTCACCCTCTATAGCTAATTCAAGAAAACGCAAATGTCACCCCCTCGCTACTCATCACTACGACGACTGGAAAGAAAAAGTAATTCGCCGGCGGCGAATAAAACCCAAAAACAGATTTTCCTCCCGAACCTGCTTTGTCTTCTTCTACTAGATGACATATTCACAGAATGTCTTTTGAAATCGAACGAACAAACAGATTTCTCTCCGTTTTTATTACTCGTGTAGAGTCCCTTAAGGCACAAATCTCCGATACCCGTCATTAAAGTTTGGCGGGAGGCTACTTTTTTTACCGGCTGACACAGGTGCTTTCATGATAAGACTGTTTCGGAAAGCAATTTTTTTTATTGCAGGTTACCTAGTCAATGCAACGCGTGGTCAGGTAGCTAGTTCTAAATATATATATATTATGCCTGTAAACGAGTAACCAAACATTTCCAATAGTAATTTAATCATACAGATTTGTAAAGTACTTACAGTGTAACCTCTCGACCCTCTGATAGGACAGTACGGTGACATCATCAGCCAGGGTGCCAGAGTCGCTCCAGCAGCCCAGTTCGGTGTTGGAGAAGGAAGCCAGCTCCTTGCTGTCCCTGTGCTTCTTCCGCCTGAAGAACGAGCGTCTCGCCGTCGTGGACGCGCGGCGTTGCGCCTCGCTCTCGAGCGCGCCCATCGACCGACGGAGGATTTCTTCTACTCTGTAATAAATAAATATAAGCTATGACATATGCTATTACATAAAAAAGAACGAAATACTCGAAATATCGACCTCTGTGTTAAGAGAAGAAGAAAAGAAGATAAGCTTCAATTTGAGAGAAAAGACGAATTTGATTGGAGGTCACAAACTTCTGTAAACTGTACTTGCTAGTTAAAATAGCATTCGCCAGCGCAAAAAATACATGATTTAATTATGAACCATAAAATATAATTAACTCTTAGTATTTATTATTCTTATAAAAAGCTCTCTTCCTCTTCTTCCTAATGAAAAGTTTACTGTGTCCAACAGATTCCATAATTGATTCTACCCTTATATTAAACACCTTATCAATGTAATTATGGAATACAATAAAGTCATGAATAATGAGTCACCAAATCAAAATTTTAACCTGTGGACAACCTAATGGGTAACAAAAATATAATTGTGGAACACAACATTTCCCACGGTTGGTAACAAATACTAACATCCTAAAGCAAATCTACACAACTTTAATAAAAAAAAAAAAAAAAACAACTGGTATAAATCTGAGTAGCCCTATTATTTTTTGGCAAGTTTGTTACTACTTAAATAAAGCAATATACAGATACTTTGGTAAATAAATAATTAAATATCCTTTAGAGCGATAACCGAGGTTAAGTTATGCTATCCTATGTCGGGCCAAAGATGGGTAACCAAATATAAAAAAGTAAGGCCTTCATATCTCGCAGAGCAAATATAGCCAGCGATTCGTTGCTGTTGAAGATACAAATATTAGAAGGTATGACGAGAAAGTGCAAACTTACTTGAATTTACTAGGAATCGTCCCCCAATGTCGTTTAGCGCCTTTACAATCTAACTGCCAAGCTCTCCACAGGCCTGGAGAGCCATTAAACAACGTGTTGTCCACAAACAGGACTTCGTCTTTCCTAAACCACAGCGAGTATTCGTCAATGGTGTCCATCCCGATAGAAGTGATCTTGGCGCAGCGGTCGAACCCTGCTCGGATGTAGAAGGCGTCGCCAGGTTTGTCCTTTATCTCGTGGTACTGTTGCAGATCGTGGCGAACTAAGACGGATACCTAAGAGTAATAAGTAATCAATACTTTGCAAATTTTTTTAAAAAAGTTATTGAACTGAAAACTTCTTTAGACACGTTGGGCACTTTCAGTATGAGTAAAAGCACTAAACTCGCGTGACCCGCAAGCTCAGATGTGTGTGTGTTTCAACTTTTGATGTGCACACTGTTTTTTTTTTTTTTGATGAAGTGGGTATACCTAAATTTAATTTAATAGTAGAACTTTACACGACTGTAAAATCCACAGCATAGCACTTAAATTTGTTGTTTTCATGTCTAAATGTTCACTTATATGTCTGCCATCGCACGTCCGCAAATAAATCCCTGAAATATTACTTTTCAGTTGGTTTTAACTTATAAAACATTCAGTACTTACTTTGTCAGCAGGCTTCGCCAACTCCAACGCGGCTTGCTCTGCAGTCGCCCGCCTCAGATCCACGTTGTTATACTCCAAAATCTGGTCACCAGTTCTCAACCCAGCGTTATACGCTGGACTCTCAATCTGAACACTGTGCACAAATATACCCACGGCATTTCCACCAACCAAACTTATACCTAAGTCAGAACAATTCCTCATTTCTATCAACAAAAATCTTGGCAGATCTTTGCTAGCTTGCGACTGTCTAGATGTCGCCACTTCTGTCGAAGGCGCATCAATTCTTATAGACTGTTGAGGACCTGGCGAATTCCTTGGCGTCGGAGACCCTGATAAAGAAACCTCCTCATCGTGTGAGCTTTCACCTGAGGAGGAGCTTCCAGGAACTTCGACTTCATCCTTATATTTCTCAGGACTGTATTGCACCAACATTGTTATCGAGTTACCGATTTGACGTAATACACGAGCGGCTAGAGTGTACGTCGCTGATCTCATGTTTATTCCGCACACTTCTAGTAACTGATCGCCAACTTGTAGTCCAACTTGGCTGGCAAGAGAATTGTCGTTGACAGTAGAAACGAATACACCCCCGCTGCTCGGGGGACAATAAATTTGTATTCCCAGTGGCTGTTGACTTTTATCTATATGTACACGTCTTAGCTCCCCCGGTAAGGGTTTGTTCCAGCCTAATCCACAGTATTCAGGCATTGAGTTTCTTGTTTTATGCGTTAGTTGCTTAGCACCTCTTCCTGGACTCAATACTTCAACATGAAATGTCGGCATTGGCGAGTTTCTCTCTGAACTTCTTTCTATTGACCCCGTGCTAAGTTTCCCTGCTGAGTTTTTTGACGTTACACTTGGGTTTGATGGGATCCGAAATCTCTGGTTTTCTTTCTTACGAGGAAATGTTCCACCTTCATAGGTGTGATGATAATCTCCTCCCCTGTTCGTTCTCGGAACTGGTTGGAGATCGGACATGTTGTGCGTGTGTGATGTAAAGGAGTGCATGTCATAACTTGTTCCGATCGATTCCCCGGATTGACTTTGAGGTATATTGGTGGGGCTTGCGAGATGAGGATATCTACTTGATGTGTGAGGGTTTGAGTTGACGAAAGGTCCTCTATAGTACTGAGATTGGAGCCTTGATTGAGAAGGTAGTGTACCGGTCATCGGAAAGTTAGCGTTACTGTTCAAACTATCCGGTCCAAAGCTGTCACTATCCGAAGGATATTTGTTAACTGTTTGTATGTTTTTTGGCAACGAAGATTTCTTATTTGAGTAATATTGGTCTAGTAAGTCTTTCCCTGGGTGATTCTTGATAGAATGTTCTAAAGAACTGGGTGATTTTCTCGTCACAAAGTCTAAAGAGCTTGGGCCTTTGTTTACCATGAAATCGAGAGAGTGAGGGCTCTTGGTTCGATTTCGTGTCACTGGCTGGTAATCTAAGGAATCATCGGACGGGTTTAATACCAGGCTTAGTCTATTTTGCGTGACGTCATGTTCAGAATAATCGCTCATAGACATTTTGTCTTTTTCTAAAGTCCGAATTTTTTCGAAGTTCATACTGTTGGGGGAAGCAAAGGGATTGTGAATTGTTAAAGGAGCTGGTTTTGGAAAGTGTTCGATGGCTGGAGATGATTCTATAGACTTGTAGACAGAATGTCTTGCTGGGGCAGTGACTTGCGTTAACGGAGCGTGTCCTAGAGGTATGGGGTTTGAGTTCCGATTAGTGTTAGATCTCTGAGGTTCTGGTGGAAGTTTCGTTGGTGGGCTGAGTAGGATAGACAACGGTGGTCTTTCTTTTCTGGACCGCGGCTGGACAATGGTACCAGTGGAGTTTTCTTCTAAAATGAAATTGGCCCTTGCTTTTGGCCAAGTACCTCCATTTTTGGTGTCGTTCTGTGACTCTTTGTTCTTTCGCCGCGAACGTTTTAGAACACTGCTTGTTTCTTTAACTGAAAGTAAAATAATCATACATTACATACACGCATTAAAAGCTATGGTTATAAGTTAATATTATAGTTCTATCAGTATATTTTGTTATTGTCATTTAGCCAAATATTACTATGTATTATCTCTGTATGTGTTTACTCATATTATTGCTGTATGTATTTATGTGTATATGTTTAGTTATATGTATTACTAACAGCTCTCGAGCGGTTTCGCTCGCGTGTACATATTTAGATATTTTGCGCGGAACCCTAATTCTTTTTTTAAATAAAAGTAACTTATGTTACTCCTTATAATACCAGCTATCTGCCAAGAAAATAACGTGGAAATGGGTCCACTCGTTCCGGAGATTAGCCGGAACAAACAGAGAAAGACTAAACATTTTAAAAACTGATTTTCAGGCAAAGGTATGCAAATAACTGCATGTGCTTAAAAAAATATTATTTTGACATTACAAAAAGACAATTCAATTTTATTTGATTATAATGGGTGTAAGTGACGGCCTGCCAAATACTGAAATAGTAGATTAAAATCATCAATCTGAAAGTTTCAAATAAATGATGATTCCGCCAGAAAAATCATCATTTATTTTATATTTATAATTTTACATTATTTTGGTTATGAGTAAACGGAACATTTTACAGAAAAAAAATCAACCAAAAACTGCAAAGTAATCAATTAAAAAAAAATTGTGCAATTAGCTGTTTTGACGTCGCCGAACGTTTAAGATCATTCGCCGTACAACACAAAAAATGATACCTACCTACGTTTATTATGTTTGTAGTTTTAGTCGGGTCGATTCCGACATACCACTTCACCGACATAGCCCCGGTGAGGTGATAACGCGTGGAGGTCTCCACGTGATAAATAATATATTAATATAAAAAGGACACTTACTTGTTTTACCATGATAGCTGTCAATAACAGAGTCCAGCTCCGCGATTGCATCAGACTCCGGCACCTAAAAGCAGAACAAAAGTATATTATTGTAACTAAATCAGTACATCACTACATATTATAAAACAAAGTCCCCCTCCGCGTCTGTCTGTCTGTTCGCGATAAACTGAAAAACTACTGAACGGATTTTCATGTCGTTTTTACCAATAGGCAGAGTGATTCATGAGGAAGGTTTAGGTTTATAATTTGATGACGTTTTGTGTAAATTGGTTGAAATAAATAATAGTTTAAAAAAACTAAAAAAACACGCTTTAATAGAAAACCCAACTAAAAAATAGAAAATAAATTTTAATAAATTTGGATTAAGAATAGTGTAAATAAAAGAATAGTGTAAATAAGAAATGGGGTGCATGCATAGTGTCAATAAAGTATTGACACTATGCATGCCACCCCACGCTTTTTCCAATAATATACATTTATTTCTTATTTACACTATTCTTAATCCTAATTTATTAAAAATTATTTTCTATTTTTTAGTTGGATTTTCTATAAAAGCGTGTTTTTTTAGTTTTTTTAAACTATTATTTATTTTTTATTTTTTTTAATCGAATTGTTGCATTGTCTTTGACAGGTGTGCTAAATTTGAGTGAAATCTGCCCGTTTAAAGTGGGTCAAAATCGCGCCCTAAGGAGTCGGTTACAAACAAACATACAAACAAACATACAAGTGAAGCTAATATAAAGCGTGTAATATGATGATGATTGTTGAAGATGTCTCTACTACCCGTGCGAAGCCGGGGCGGCTTGCTAGTATATCATATCCTGGAGAAGTACTGTATTATTCTCGATCTGTGTACGTTCTAGACAAGGTCAATGTCAAGTCGCGGGGAGGGGTACCACACTCTAGCGGAAACGGAACACTACAGTACTGTCTAAAGGCTGACCGGATGTTACGTAATAAAAGTGAGGAGGAAGCTGTCCAACTGCCTTTACTTATCATGATAAAGTGTAAAGACAGTTGCTTCACAGGCAATGCTGCTATAATCAGTTCAAAAAGATCGTTATATTAAGCGAATCCTACTAATATTATAAACGTGAAAGTTTGTGAGGATGTATGGATGTATGGATGTTTGTTACTCTTTCTCGCCAAAACTACAGAACCGATTGCGATGAAACTTGGTATGTAGATAGCTGGAGACCTGGATTAACATTTAGGCTACATTTTATCCCGATATTCCCACGGGATCGGGACTTACGCGGTTGAAACCGCGGGGCGCTGCTAGTAATAAATAAATGAATGAATATTTTAATGAATTATATTTTAGTAAAAGTAAATGTATAAGATTGTTTTAATAAATAAAACTATAGCACAAAATACTGTGTTATTATATGTAATTAAATTTAAGAATTAATACAAAAACAATGTAAATGTAGTTCCGCATTTCACTAGATGGCGTTGTGCCATTTGGCTGAATGGCGGTGTTAAGTCTCCGCGAAATAATGACCTCAGCTGTGAATTTAAATTGTTTGTTCGCCAAATCTATTCGTCATGCACGACGTACATATTTGGCAAACAAACAATTACAGTAATTACAGTAAACAGACAATAATTGACTGTTTTCCTAAAAGTAATGATTCAGAGTGAACTAAAAATATTTGATATTTAAATAAAAAACACTTAAAAATCGCCTATTCCACTCTTAACTCACCAAAAAATTCCACCGCAAAAGTCCTTTCCACAAATGACGACATTGTAATCCACTGGTGGAGTTGTTTCTACTCATTATTGCACCATATACCTACCACACGAAAGTTTATGGATTTGTTCGCTCTACTAGCTTTTCGGCCAAATATTAATTTATTCATTTGTCAATTTTCTTTAATTTGTTACTGTTAAATGTGCCATTAACGACATCTGCACAATCAGTCTTGAACACTTTTCTTTATTTAATTACTAGCTGGGCCCCGCGGTTTCACTCGCGTAAGTCCCGGTGCCGTGGGAATATCGAGATAAAAATTAGCCTATGTGTTAATCCAGGTCTCTAGCTATCTACATACCAAGTTTAATCGCAATCGGTTCAATAGTTTTTGCGTGAAAGAGTAACAAACATCCCAACATCCTTAAAAACTTTCACGTTTATAATGTTAGTAGGATTATAAGTACACTTCTGCACTAGATGTATTGAGGAAAATTGGTTTTAGATTAACAGGCTATTTGAAATACTTTACAGAAAGTAATTTAAGTAACTTTTAATAAGTTGAGATATCTGAATGTAAAGTTTAGTCATTGTTTATTACGTAACTAAAGGGATTTATATCCACCAATGTTGCACCAGTCAAGGTGGATTACAGTCAACCGCCGCCATTGCTGGATTATAGTGTAACAATAATAACAAGGGGAAACAAACCCACCACAACAGTGGACTAGAATGTCATCATTTGTGTAAAAGAATCCCCGGTGAATTTGTTTGGTGGTAATAGAGCTAAAAAAATTTTGAAAAGATGATTTTCGAGAAACGCATGTTTTTATAAACATGATACAACCTAAGACCAAATAATAAATAAGAAAATAAGCAAGTAAGGTTACTGCTATCGTTGCGGCGAAATTACTAAACGATCTAATCCAATATCTTTAGATTTCAGATACGGTGTTCTATCGTCTAATTTATAATAACTATCGTCGAATCATATTAACAAACAACAACAATTTTCTACATAAAATTATATCCGTTTTAATCTTTCGCGCCTCCTATACATATTAGTGATTTAAGTTATTATTATAAGTTATTTAAGTCAGTGTTCTCTTTTTCAGATACAACCTGTATACGAGATTGATATCACTATAACTCGTCAATAAAGCAAAAGATTAAAGAAATCGGTTGATAAACATAGGAGAACACAGTACTTAACAGTTGGCTTGCCTATCACTACATAGTATAAAACAAAGTCGCTTTCTCTGTCCCTATATCCCTATGTATGCTTAAATCTTTAAAACTACGCAACGGATTTTGATGCGGTTTTTTTTAATAGATAGAATGATTAAAGAGGAAGGTTTATATGTATTATAACATCCATTAAATAGTAGAGAAATACTGTTATTTTTGAGGTTTCTAATGTGATGTCGTAAATAATTACATAACTACTGGATCGATTTTAATCATTTTTTCTGTGAATGACATAGGCTATATATTTTATACCCGTGCGAAGCCGGAGCGGGCCGCTAGTTTGTATATAGACTAGAGATCACGTGGTGGTCGAATATTGACAATGGTTTTTTCAGTATAACTTGAGCTGTCATTGTATAGACTTACTTACTGTGACAGGTAATCACATATACTCGACGCGTGTAATTTCATTAAGCCGTTTTCACGCAATTTTTAAAGTTGTAAGACATATTGTTTAAAATTTTAGGCTTTCTGCACTTCTTCTATATATAAACTGTAAATATTCCAAAATTCACGTTACTACATTCACGATTTTTTTAAAAAAGGGGAAAAAAGAATTCTTTTCACGTATTAATATAATTATTTATAAATAAAATAGTTGTCATTACCTTGTTCTGTTTATCCTTCGACTTGCTGCGTCCGGTGACCGCTTCAATCTTGCCGCGGATCATGTCCCATGTGCCTGCAACGACAACAACCTTATCTACTATCGACGTATCGCTCTATCGATATCTTATCGCGCCCTACCGTCAAATGCGTGTAATTTGTTTTGATGCTATGACTGATAAGGGCCACCGTGCACTGGTGATTTATAATCGGCCGATAGTTTTATCGTACTGAACTAGTATGAAGCAAGGCAGTAAGCGCATTTGACGATTTAAAATCGGCCGATCATAGTATCGGAAATGACTGTACGATTCCTATTTGATCAAACTATTGAACAACTATCGGCGTTATAGTTGTTGAATACGTAATAATATGAATGAACAATAGTGTGTGAAGTACAATGCAATCGCACTGCATTTAACTAAACTGTCGATCAAACACACAGTCAATATAGTACCGCGAATACGTGTGTGCGCGCAGTACATAAATAAACAGTCGGTCGGTAGTTCTAGTACGGGAAGTGTTCCGAGATTAGTGCAACCAGTTTTATAAAACATTTTGCGTCTGTTCCTGGCCTACACGTGCGGTTCTTTACTTACAACAGTAGTGTGTCAGTGTAATGCGCGCACCACCACAAGACTGAACTATCGACTGATAGGTTGCTAATCACGGTCGTCAGCCGATAGCGACTAAATTATCGTCCTATTAAAAATCGCCAGTGCGCGAAGGCTCTAAGTTGTATTGTCACCGAATATGTTTGAATCATTCATTGTTATAATCTAACTACGGCAAAGGTGTACATTAGAATTAACAAGTGGTAGGGCAGGGCTGAATATGCTCGAATGGGAGCCGTTTGACTTTGTCTGTTTTTTTTTTATGGTATAGTGGGCAAAATCGAGCAGGCGGGTCACCTGATGGTAAATGACTACCGCCGCCAAAGGGCATCTGCAACTTAAGTCACAAGTGCGTTGCCGGCCTTTAAGGTGGGAGTAGGGGAAGAGGGGGGAAGAGGGGGGAAGAGGGGGGAAGAGGGGGGAAGTGGGAGGAAAGGGGGATAGAGTGGGAAGAGGGGTTAGGGGGAGAGGGAAGGGTTAGGGCATCCGGTAACATCACTCAAGCGGCGAAAAGTAATGCCAGTATTGCTTCACTGCCGGTTTACTGTGTGGCCGTGATATCGCTCCGGTCGAGCCGGCCCATACGTGCCGAAGCATGGCTCTCCCACGAAAGTCTAAGGACTTACAAGACTCTATTGCTATACTTTAGAGGTAAAACAGGTATCGAGGTTACTCGATTCTGAAAGTGTCTCGAAGATACAGAAAATCACTGTGAAACCTTATGTTCAGGTCCTAAGTCTCTCTTTCTTTCTTAGGTCTTTCTTTCTTTCTTTCTAATCCAAGTAGGGTGTTCCAAGTTCTATAATCATGCTTTATGTGTATATTATTTGAAAATGCTTGATTTGCATATTTTTGTTAATTTTATCTCATTAAATAAATTATAGAGAGGTAGAACACTGTCCTCCGTTCAACTGAATTTGAGTGTTATATACACTTTTAAATTTATCTCAAAATTATGAAAGGGATACTCGCCTTTTAAATGAGGTAAGTTTTAAATCAAAAAACTCTTAGATTATCAATATCTAGTACTGTTAAAGATATAAATATAGCCCATATAATCTGCAGTACAGATTCCCCCCAATCGAAGGAAAATAACTTACAAAAAAAAACAACTTAAAAGCCTCATATAGGTTGCCTGGTTTTATAAGCACCGGTGACCACTTACAGGTCAGGTTAACCATTTGCTTGTCCGAAACCTATTTAATAAATAAAAAACAAGGTAAAAAGTTCGGTATGAAATAAAGCCTACTTCGACTTACCTCTTTCCTGTGGTATTTTCCCCTGACTCCCAGCAGCTACATGGTACACGTATCTTCTGTCGAAATCTGGTATACCATGGTCAATATGGACCTAATGTGGAATAATCTATAGTTAATAAACATTATTCTCGCTCTCGCGCGCATTCAATTTAAAAATTATAATAAAACTAAAGTAACTAAAATATAACAAAAGTAACTAAAATATAACTAAAGGAACTAAATATAAACATTATTATTAACTTTACTGATGACGAAGAATTCTTTGATATACTAAAAAAAATTGTATAGAACATCATAATCTTAATAAACACTTGGCCCCGTAGACATAAACCCTTGCTTTAATTTACATCGGAATAGTGTACCGGGTAGGATCGGACTGACCCGTCCGTCGTGTACCGGGACACCGGTATGGCCTGTCATGAACTGAGCAATCTGTAAAGCGAACGGTTGTTGCGCGACATATCGATACTTTTAATTAATGTAATTTTCCCAGGAGACACTTAAACTTTGTTATATGTATAATTTTTATTATACTACACCACAATAATTTTTGGAGTTACTCTTTTGTTATAACAAAAAGTGTAGTGGGCTGGTTTGCCAATTAACATGTCGATATGTAATTGATGTATGTACCTTGTTATCCTGAGGCGGCTGTACGAACTGACAGTACGACTCGTCCGTCTGCGAGCAGATGTTCACCATTTTACCGTCAGAGTACGAGTGATCGTACGGGGACAATCTGATGACAAAATAATTAACCTTTAATATCTCTGATCCTCACATTTATATCACTACACACTATAGACACTTTTTCTAGATAGAACCCTATGACTTTTTCTGTATCTCATGCAATGTGTTTTTTTTTAATAAGTTTATTAAGTCCAAAGATATGGTTTACAGGTAGACAATAGGTACAATATATACAATTTGTAGCAATGCATGATAACTACCATGTCTGTGGGTTGAGTACTGCACTCCTAGATAGGCTACTGAGCAGTCTGTGAGCAGCAGTTGGTATGTCGTTAGAGTTTTATTTTTTATGTTTAGAGCGTGTATAACCAATTGTATTTACTAATTTGACTAAAATCGTGCAATTAAAGAAGTTTCTGATACCAATACGGTGGTTAACAAGCCTAAGGCCCTACTAAAACTACACTGTTAATTTGAATGGTTTGCAAATTTACTAGCTATTGTTTGTGGCTTCGCTCTCGTTAAAGTTATTCATGATTATCGGTTAAGCAGTAAGGAGTGAAAGTGTAACGAAGAAACTCAAATTTGCATTTAAATATTAGTTAGGAAGTTAGGACTGCGGAAGTGAGGATGTTGCCACAGCGTGCTTAGATGGCAAAGCAAATGGAAAAGTCTACAATTACACGAAGAGCTTTTCTAGAAGTAGCGGACAAGGACGGTCGATAATTGGATATATACAAAAACGAAAAAAAAATCACCCGAATGGAATCGAATTGCCCAGAAATGTCGTTTAGAGCAGCCTGTCGCCGGGACACTCAATCTCGGTCTGTCGGTTGCTTTTTGTTTGAAAAATAAAGGGTTGGTAAGACGGGGAGTGTGAAAGTAAACCGCCAGGGGTACATCTGACGTCAGACATAGTGGCTCTCGGAGCAATATGTCTGACGTCAGAGACTTCGTGGGCTTATATTTGATACGACAGTGACATCAACACTTCGTCTCGTTGATATGTACGAAACTGACTATCAAAACAAATCAATCACAGCCGAACGATGCTACTCTGGGCCTCAGTGACGCACTTGACAAGAATTCGTCTAAATATTTCTTTTTCAAGGCTTATCTAACAACATTTATCTATCTCTGTATTCGTCGCCACTAATCAAACGATACCAGCGGATGGAGTCTTGATTATTAAATTTATCTCGAATGTTTGTAATAAGGAAATTGTTTCTCATCGCCTGTGTCAAAAATGATCGCAAAAATGTTGACAAAGTTGACAAATAGACCTATGGAGTCAGTGAATATAGATACATCGCTGGCAATTCAATTAACCTGTTCACAAAGTTCGTTTATTTTAAAGGTAATGATGCATTGAGTATTTTTAGGTTCTCGGAAAAAATATTCAGATGCATGTTACAAAAAGATTTGGTCATATTTTAGGGTGGGATAATCGCAAATAAAGCGCTAACATTATTGACTTACGCGAAAATTAATGATTTTAAATACATAAATTAATTTTATTTCGGCGTCGGACTTGTGATCAAGTGGATGCCGGTTCGAACCCCACCCAGTGCACTACCGGCGTGAACCCACTCCTAACACAAGCATTTAGCTTAGCTGGAGGGGTTAACAAGAATACTAGTAATGTGTGTAGCCATGTTACTAAAATTCTTTAAAAAAAAAAAGATGACAAATTAAATTCAAAAATTGACCAACAAGCTCATATTTTGTAAGAGAGGGCTGATAAGAATGAAACTATATAATACACTAGCTGACCCGGCGAACTTCGTACCGCCATATTTTATTTCTCTAATCGCAACTAAGGAAATAAAACCCTTCCGGTAAAATCTAATTAGCTAAATTGAAAATAAAACAAAGTACTCAATTGAAAAATTCATATTGTTGTACAAAATGACTCGTCCATCAGATGTTAAATCGCAAATAACAGACAAATAATTAGCTGAATTATACGGTATTTCGTTCACTACAAAATAAATTTAATTAATTTTATAGCGTCAACAACACGTGGTAATTATGCTGTTAAAATGTAGCTTATATGACACGTTCGTAGATTTACCATAGCAGCGCCATCTATTGATTACTTACTCAACCCAGTCGAAAGGTATCGACATCTGTTAGAATCATTTGGAGTTAACAGATAATTGTGACTGTCAAATAATAACAGACAAATAATTAGCAATAAATTAAAATTGCGACTATAATTTGAGATTTAAACTATCCTATCTCTCAAGTTGGATCGAACTGCACATGGTGTGCGAATTTTATTATAATCGGTTAAGTGGTTTAGGAGTCCATTGAGGACAAACATTGTGACACGAGATTTATATATATTAAGATATTGAATATTCATGGAATGTCCGGATTAGTGTGGAAGTGACCACTTTAAAAAACAAAAGCATTGAAATTGTCGTGTTTAGAAATGTGCAATTAAGGCAGGCAAAGGGTTTTTTCAATAATGTGTATGACATACCTTTCTCTAGTACTGGTGCAACACGTATACAAAGGCCTGAGCAGAGTCAACGCCACAGATTCGTACTGACACTCGTTGAGCAGCGCCATCGCTTCTGACACGCTTTTCATACCTTCGAGTGAGACGTTGTTTATCTGTAACAATCAAATTATATAACATCTCTATTTTTAAGAGAATGGCGTGTTAAACCTTTATTAATTAAGTTTGTGAAGTAATAGTGTGTAAGACCGATAGATTTAAATAAATAAAAACTTTTATTTCATTAAAAAGTTTTTATTTATTTAAAATAAAAAATAAAAAATCATTAAAAAAACAATGTAGAAATAAAAAGTTATATTAAGATTAATAATTTGAGACACTTCACACACGACCGTCTAATCCCAGTCTATACTATGGTAACCAGGCTGCAGATAAACATACTTATATTAGTAATAACATACATATGATATTTTAGATAAATTAAATCCAGACACTAATTGTCACTGGGTGGGAATGGAACGATATCTGGCTCAGCAGTCCTGTCAAGTTACGCCACGTTATCCAATACCCCTTTGATATATAACCAAGTTGCCAAACAACCACAGCCTACCTAAATTGTAAGCGGTTACCGTTTCATGAAACCAATCGACGTCTTGCATGAGTAAACTTTTTCGCTTCAAAAAAATTCATTTCTTTCTAATTTCAAAATAAACGAACAAAAGTGAAGGCTCGAGAATAAGTCCCTGTGGCATGCCTGTAGCAATCAATTATATTTATTTATTGGTTTAACTACAAATAGGTTGTGAAGCCTACAAAGTCTGGGGATTGGAGTATTAAAACCTAGAACTGTTTTACGGGAAGGAGGATGTAGAATCCTAATAGGATTTCGGGGATATTTATGGGCAACATTAATTTTTATTTTTTCAAGTAATTAGGGACAGTCGATTGAGTAACTTAATATTTTATGCAAAAATAATAGATCAAACATGTCCCTGCGTGTTTGTAATGACCTTATACTAAAAGCTTCTAAACGTTCAACATAACTACGGGTTCTTTGATTTGTTGAGTAACTTAAATGATTTAGGAACCGTTTTTGTATACATTCCAATCTAAGAGGCATGTGTTGCGTAATGGGGTCGCCAAACAACAGAACAATACTCCAGAATACTTCGAACGAAACTGTTGTACAGATATATTTTAGTTTTAGGCTTACTAAATGGTTTCGCAGTGCGAAGAATAAACCCAAGCGCCTTCGAAGCCTTTTTTATGATAGAGTCCATATGCGGAATAAAAGTAAGTTTTTGGTCAAAGAGAACCCCCCGATCTTTAACAACTTCCAGCTTGTTTAGGCAAGTATAATGGTACTTGATTGATGTAATGAATGCATTACATACCTCGAATCAATGTAATTCAGTTTCCTAGTAAATACAATTTGGGAGCATTTTTTTATATTGAGCTGCATTTTGTTTTCACTACACCATGTTAAAAGACTATCTATATCTTTCTGAAGCAATCTCGAGTCCGAATGAGTTTCTATTACTTTAGATATTTTTAGGTCGTCTGCAAACATAAACGGGGTTGTATGGGTTAGGCAGCTTGGCAGGTCATTAATAAAAATAGTAAACAGTATAGGTCCTAGATGTGATCCCTGGAGTACCCCTGAAGTTATTTCATAAGTTTTAGAGCTATACCCATTGGCTACAACGTAAAATGATCGACCGGTCAAGTAAGAATTGAGCCATTTAAGAAAAGAACCCCCAAATCCGTAGACAGAAAGTTTGCCAATTAGTACTTTATGTGAGACTTTATCAAAAGCCTTGAAGTCGGTATATACTACGTCAATTTGTTTGTTAGCGTCCACAGCCTCAGCAATGCTCTCGAAAAAAGTCACTAAGTTGCTACACGTAGACCTACCCGTTATGAACCCATGCTGACAAGTCACGACGTATTTCTTAAAGTAATTTTGGATACTTGGGCATATCAATGATTCAAAGACCTTAGCCAATATGGGAAGGATTGAAATTGGTCTATAATTACTAACCACATTATCAGCATCAGCCTTGTGAATGGGAACTACCTTCGCCAACTTCCATCTTTTAGGGAAAATGCCTGCTTTAAGAGATGCATTGAAAATTAAGCGTAGAGGAAGAGTTAGTTCACCAGCACATGTGACAATAAAGCCAGCGGGGATACCATCATACCCAGGTCCTTTCGTAATATCTAGAGATTTTAGATATTTATGAATATTTTCGGGGTATATGATATACTATAATATATATGCAACTAAATTGACGAATGCTTTCTATTGCTGAGAAAGCAGATAACTATATTAAGCCATATTGCATACATATAAAAGATATAGTCTTAGCTTTTGTCGGTTCGTGTGTTACGTCCAACAGAATCAAAAGTTCTACATAAATCTACTCCAAGTATACCTACGGCATATTACGAATTTTACCAAAGTGTAATTTGGTTTGTATATTTAAATAGTGTAGGCCAGGGGTCGGCGACCTGCGGCTCGCGAGCCACATGCGGTTCTTTGGATGTGAAGTTGTGGCTTTTAGTTCCATACGCAAATATTATTTATTAATAACATTTTAAACATTTTGATTCCTCTAAAAAAAAAGGTCATCCAATTCTTTTTTACGGCGAACAACATTTTGATCAAGTATGGGGTGTCTCAAAATATTTTATATATGAGGCCTAAAAAAAAAGGTCATCAAATTCTTTTTACGACGAACAACAGGCTCTTTAAAAGCTTTGAAATTTTGTAAATTGTTATTTTGACTCTTGCGACTGAAAAGGTTGCCGACCCCTGGTGTAGGCGAATATAATTCTAGTACCGTATTAAAATAAACGTGTTCTGATAGTCCTACCGACCGACAGTAAAATCATAACTTCCTACATCACTACAACAGTAACTAATCTGACTCAACAGTTAAATATGAAGCAAGAAAGTTGGAAGTTAGTTAGAAAGACGAATAAAAAGGAGCCAGAAAAAAAGAGAATGTTTTAACGGCCAACTAATAAGAATAAAGAAAATTGTGTAGAAGAAAATATTATATATATACTTACACTAACAACTCTGTCGCCGACGTAAAGACTCTCTTTAGCAGCTGCACTACCAGATGCTATTTTGCTTATTAAAATACCTGTGAAAGAATGTTTAATTCATAACAACATAAATAAAACAGCTAATCTGGACAGATTACTCAAAAGTCTTTAAAAGTTGTTTATCAATAAGAATGAATTTGGAATATTTCTGATTTCTTTATCAATAAATTGTTCAATAATATTGATGCATATTGAAGGAAGTATACCGCAGTTTCTTTTATAAACGCATAATAGTGATATTCAAATAGTAGTGGTCAGCCTTTTAGAGAAATTGGTTTATATCGCTACTGTATTGCAAGAATGTTAAACGAGCTAATGATAAAGTCAGTCTGTGACCACGGCCAGTCAAACCTGGTCTAAAAGTTGGTGTGGAGCAATTCAAAGATATTCAATACTTATTATGTGATCGCGTTAATTTCTGAAAATGATAATATACCATGGAAAGCGAAAGTATAAACTGGTATGACGTTAATTCTTACACCTTGGAACCTAAATCGTCATGTATGATAATTTAGAATTTTCTTTTGCGAACGCTCCAGCTGTGGAATGAGTGCCTGCCGAGGTTTTCCCGGAGAACTACAATATGGGGTTCTTCAAGAAATTCTGGAAATGCAAGCGTCCATAGGCTACGGTAATTGCTCATTTGTCACCGATACGCGGTTTAAAACCTTCTTCTTTAGGCGTTTGTTATCTTTTCACTACGACGCTACGACTGCTAGGTTCGTCCGGCGGCACGTACCGTGGCCCAAGGCGACGCCCCTGGCGTCGGGCAGCAGCAGGCGCAGGCGCGCGGCGCGCGGGCGCTGCACGCGCAGCGCGGCGGGCGCGCGGCTCAGCGCCTGGCGCAGCGCGCCCGCGGCCGCGTGCCCGCTCGCCCACACGCACACGCCGCACGCCTCCGTGATGCGGTCGAGGACCCTAGTGAACGAGTTAAACGCGACCATATACGTAAGTAGCTATTTACAAAAAACTCCGGAAACCAATATAGACATTGCTTTTCTTTAACGTTAAGTAGTTTCACTAACGAAACTGATGTAGCAAAAATGATAATAAGCTTTTATAAAACCCCTCACCGAATGTCGCTTCACTCGATTAGATCAACATTACTGGCCACTTTACTGTCCGTCAATCTATATTATAAAAGCGAAAGGATACTCACTCACTCATTCATCTACTGACTAATCGCGAAATCTTGAAAACTACTTGAATTATGAAGATGAAATTTGGCAAGGACTCTTACAAATTTAAAAATATTCTAAATTGAGCTTAAAAAATCATAATAATGGAACTAAGTAGTCTATCAATAGGAATGTTCTACTGAATTCTAGAAGTTCAAACAGCAGCCGAGTCAAATAGATTGGACAAGATGTTTAAGGAAAGTTCACGAACTTTATAAGCATTTAAAGACTTTACAATGCGGTATGGACATTGAGTTCTAGTTAAGCGATACTACGAGTTTATAAGTTCAAAGTATAGTGAATAGTGAAATTACTTGTAATTGTGTTAACTGCAAATTATTTAAATAAATAATGTGTAATATGTAATTATAAATTAAATATAGTAGTAAATGTAATATTTAGTTATAAATTGGTGTACCTATCTAATTCCGAACGTCGCCTCATAACATTATGTTCATAATATCACAGGGTGACGTAATATATATCTCGTCATTTCAGTTATAAGAACTTACTTGATCTTGCCATCAGCTACAGATCCTTTCTTGACAGAAGTGACATACAAGCTGCAATCGTTCGGGTAGTGAGGCTCCTCGCGCCCTCCTGAGAGCTCAAATCCTAGGTCTCCGTCCTTCGTTAATCCTGGGAGTTCCACATCAATGATCTCCCATTCAAAATCCTGTAAGAAAAAGCTTTTTTAGGAATAGAATAGAATAATCTTTATTGCATAGATTGTGTACAGAAGTTATTAGGATCTGTGATGCAAGCGATAATAGGCAAAGACTATCAGAGTATACTTGTTTAAAAAAATAGGGACATAGAACAAAATATTCCGCATGCAATAGCATTCTCTCTCTTTCTATTTCTTTTTACTTTATATCTTTCTTCTCCCTCATGTAACGAAATGTGCCTAAACGTGACACGCGCCCATTAAATTTTACTCTAAATTCTCATACACGATTGATGATTCACTTAATTTTTTTTTTTTTGTTATTTGTATATTACCGAATGTAGCGTCGTACCTGCATGTCAGTATCGACAGCGGAATCTCTGGAGTGCATATGTCTGCGGCAGTCTTTCCTCTCGTCATCGTCAGCCATCGCCCGCTTCATCTCTTTGCCTTCAGAGGACTTCTTATTACCGTGACGACGTGCGTCCGCTAGCTCGCCTACCATTTGATCTCGTTCCTACAACAAACGACATAGAAATAAACTTTTGATACCTGCTTATTAACTCCTGCGCAGAAGAAATATTGCCACACTATATATAAATAATGTACAATCATAGTATGTATAGAATATGTTGTAAGTGGTGTACACACTCAACTCATATTACTTTCACATGTTTCCAATAACAGATTTAGAATTAAAGTCCACTGAAAGCTGGTTTCTACGACTAAATTAAATACATATATGTATGTTAGCAGATTTTTTGTACAGTAAATATTTACAATTGTAAACTTATACGGGTTAGAATTTTTGGACAGATAGTGGAATTAAAAAAAAAACACGAGTGATGATGAGTAATTGGCTATGTTGATGAAACTTATGTAATAATGTAGTTTGACAATACTTTAATTTACCATCTTCGAGCTGATCTGGTGATGGAGCCAGGAGGTGGATAGTGGAATTCTTTAGTGGCTACTAGTAAACCCCTCAAGTTTGGGCTCATATGATTAGTTTTGATAAGTACAACAGATTGGGTTTGGTAATGATGGTATGATGATGAAGCCAGGAGGTTGATAGTGGAACGTTTACTTTTTAAATCGAATCTCCATTAAAGCGTGTTTTTAGTTTTACTAAATTATTAATCTTTGCTGTTATGGCGGTTTGAGATGAATTGAAACTCACTTTTCTCAGTCGATTACAAAGAGCTTTAACGCTCTCTCGCTCCTGCAACAGCTTGTCTCTCTCTGAGAACGCCCAATCTCTTCGACGTTTCGATACCTGGAACACACATTTTAAAATTCATTCAACATTCAAAAATATGAAGGAAGCATTTTAATTGTCACAATGTAGAACAAGTTGCGGTAACGGGAAGGGGTCTTAAAAAAAGAAAATATAAAGTAACATATGTCCTGAAACATGTTTTATTATTCTATCTATATTCTTTATGATATACCGATATTTGTATACTTTAGCGGGCATGTTGGTCTAATGGTTAGTGATCCTGGCTGCTGAGTCAGAGGTCGTGGGTTCCATACCCACCCAGGACAAATAATTGTGTGATGAGCATCTATAACATTTCATTTTTCATTTAAAAAAGACAACTCCCACATTAGGAACTTACAAACATACAAACAACGAACACAAAGAACACCCAGACTCGGATGGAAATCGAACCCACGACCTATGGCGTAGCAGTCAGTGTCACTAACCATTACACCAACAGGCCAGTATGTATGCATTTATTAATATATAAGTATATTTATCAGTGTCTGGTTACCACAGTACAGACTGTGCCTAGTTTGGGATCATAGGCCGTGTGAGGTGACTCAAGTTATTATAATTCCTACATCTCGTTTATATTATACTGGACACATTTTAATTCACATAAAGTTTCATTTAAAAACATAAGTTTTGGTAAAACAACGGAGACCCCTAATATCGAAGTTTTATTTAAAGAATTATCATACCAGACAGCGCCTCGCCTTATCAAATTCATTTGGTATTTATACAAAATTGTTGTATTATTGTGCACAATAAGTGTTATGAGTACCTCAGCTTCCCGCTGCGCATCAGCGAGTTCAGCCTGCAGTCGGTCGATCTGCTTCCTTAGCCGCTCCAGCTCCTGGTTGGCTTGCTCCAGGTTGTCTACACGCTCTTTGTCCACGGCGTCTACCACCAACCCCACTAGGCCTACACACACATGCTTGTTGTACTATAATAGGCATGGCATTACAACTCGATCGGTGCGAGATACACATCTAATATACGTCGAAGTCGTGAAAGTTTAAAAAAAATAATTATATTAATTATATTCCATTCCATCCATTGCCTTCCCTACCCTTTCCTTGCAATATACTCACAATTTTCCCATTTAATTGCCAAAGTGCTCGGTTGACGGCAATAGGATTGTCCCCTTTTATGTGGGACCAAATTATAGTTGGCAAAATGTGGGCGATATGCCTCTGAGGATACAGGCGTGAATATATGTTATTGTAGCGCCCCGCGGTTTCACCCGAGTAAGTCCCGGTCCCGTCGGAATATCGGGATAAAAAGTAGCCTATGCGTTAATTCAAGTTTCCAGCTATCTACATACCAAGTTTCATCGCAATCGGTTCAGTAGTTTTGGCGTGAAAGAGTAACAAACATCCATCCATCCAAACTTTCACATTTATAATATTAGTGGAATTGTCATGAGCCATCAAATAGACACAATGCAGTATCATCCATGCATCCCGCATTGCAACGTCTTTGTATAGTCATAAAAACATCTGAGAAAGTTCGTGAATTTTCCTGAAACTACTCGTACAATCTACTTGACTCGACCACTGTTAGAACTTTTGGAACATTCTTATGGATAGACTATTAATTTCGTTAAATGTCAAAAGATGGCGTGTGTCTCAATTTAAGTAATATATAGCTTTTTCTCCTCGTCAATAGATGGCGCACTCGGTTCAATTTAGGCTTTCGTAACAATATATATATATATATGTATATGTACTAATCTTAAATAGTACTGGATATGTGTTCTGTTTCAATTTATTTTTTAAGATCATTTTAAGTTCATTGATACAATTTAGATAAATGCTCACCTTGCAACTTATCCAATGATGGATCATTGGAGTGTTGACCGTTGAGGAATCCGTCATTGCCCACGCCACTTGCTAGCCCCAAGTGGTGGTACGCAGAGTTGTCTTGTCTATGGAACATGTATATTATCTATAATTAAAGTTCATAAATATGTTTGTAACAGTATATTCTAGTTTATAATCTCCCAGGAATTCAATGTGTTTGAATGGGACAGTCACTTTCGAGACGAAATTGGATAACCCATGAACGAAAAATTATAATTTCTGAAAGCGTTCATTGACTCCCAAAAAAATTTCCTAATATATATTCCACCCAAACTTGTTTATCATCGTAAAAATACTTATTTCCGACTAAATTAAAGCTAAGCGAAATACCCCTAAGTTGATATCATCACTCTATGCGTACATGGCGTAGTTAAATTTGATGTACATAAGGATTTTACCTGGATTTTCCCAAAGTGGATGTGTTTTGTGGCGTCTTGAGATCAGTGCACTCTTTGATAGCACGGTCTCGGTCCACTAGAGCTGACTCAATTTCACGACGAAGACTCTCGGCCTAAAGCATAGTATATGTTTATTGTATAAAACTCTTATTTGAAAGTTTGATACAAGAATACCTTTGAAGTTAAGGATAAGATTACAGACATTGCTATGACTATTGTAAAAATTAAATAAGCAAATTATGCTCACGTTCACTTCAAATAAATGATCATAGTACAAACCTGTAGTGCGGTGGCCCTCTGTTCTTCTCTAGAAGCTTGTAGCGCTGACTCTAACGCGGCGACGCGTTTTAAAGCCGCCTGTAGATCATCCGACAGCTTCTCCATCTCTTTGTGCACTGTGTCTCTGCAGAATAACATTTTATTTCGTGATTGCTTTATTCTTTTTTGTCGCTTTCATTTAAACATTAGGAGAACTAATCTACTACTATTTGGTAATCATTTATAGCAGGAAAATACATAGAAATAAAAAAAATAATGGACACCAAATCATACCTTGTGGCACCCTCATTTTGTTCGCAAACTTTGGAATATAATTTTAGATAGCATGAGTCGAAAACCCCTATAACTAAAATAAGATTAATTATATAAAATACATTTACCACCATATTATTTTTATAAAAGATTTTTATAGACTTTTTGAAGATTATTTTGAGACAAACTCAATAGAAAGCCTAATAAAAATTATACAAAATATATGAACGAATTCTGGGTTCAAAAGATACTAAAATGTACTTTATGTAATATGGTAGCATAAAGTCGTTTTTCCTAAACTTAGTTTTCACATTTTTTACAGTTCTACTATTTCAATAAAAAAAAATGGTAGACCGCCACCTGCTGCTTCAGCGCGTTACAACAAGTGAGCGTTTGGCGTGGTTACCTCTCGCTCATGATGAGCGTGTACTCGGCCATTGCGGCGTTCCGCTCGTCGGTGAGACGCTTGATGTGAGAGCGGTCGCGCGCGCCCCCCTCCCACAGCCGCACCACCGCCGCCACCTACTGCTTCAGCGCGTTACAACAAGTGAGCATTTGGCGTGGTTACCTCTCGCTCATGATGAGCGTGTACTCGGCCATGGCAGCGTTCCGCTCGTCGGTGAGACGCTTGATGTCAGCGCGGTCGCGCGCGCCCCCCTCCCACTGCCGCACCACCGCCGCCACCTGCTGCTTCAGCGCGTTACGCTCGCGGATCTATATACACAGAACATATTATACCACCACGGTGATTATCTTAGTAGCATATAAACGACTCTAGGAAACTTTAAAAGAACGCATAGCGTGAATACTGTTGACAGCTTACAGATTCAGAACGAGGCAATGTATACAATTCATTCTCCGATAATTATCTTAATAATTATTTTGAAGAAGTTCTGAACGGCAAATGTCTTAACATTTGCCGTTCAGAACTTCTTCAAAACAGGATTGATGATAAAACAGTTCACTATTTTATAAAAATTAGTAAATAGGCATTACTATGACTAGTTATACCGGTGTCGCCATTGGTCCGCCTGAAAAATGGTGGACAATGGTGGAATGATAAAAACGCAAGAAGTTTAGCTACATTAAAGGAAACACTATTTTCTTTACCATCATCTATTTATCTCTGGCAGGTGACAGAAATTTCTCCCGTCGTATGACGTAATAAAATATGATAATCGTATATCGATCGAATCGTGTAAGCGTGCACCGCTACACTACTTCATCAGCGATCAGTTGGATTCTAAAGTTTAGGCCGTAATATCGTGTTCAATTCCATCAATATTGTCATCAATACCATAAATTACTTATGTCGTAATAGCTACCATTAATAGTATTGTTCCTATACGCAATCTGATAGATATTATGAAAAATATCAAATGACAATCATTGAAACTAAACTACTTTTACCAGATTATATCGCGATTTAACAATTATTATGTTATTTTGATATTTACATTACTGGTCGGGAAACATAAAAAATTGGGACGTACACAGCGCTATATAAACCCACACTAAAGTAATAGTCTGGTACACATAATTTAATTCGAAATTTGAACATGAAATATGATGAATTAATCATACCTAAATACTAAATCAATAATCATAAATTAAAAGTTTAAAATACCCCTGACTGGAAAATATCTTTAACGATTACAAAAAGGCTGATGATCTTCAAACGGTTAAATAAATTTCCTTGAATTATATCTAAGAACACTCTCGATCAAGTCAACTTTTAAACAAAACAAACCGCACTCAAATCGGTTTATCCGTTTGGGAGCTACGATGCCACAGACAGACACAAGGAGAATTGTTAAAAATAAATACTATTAATATTTTTTTTTTTCAAAATCAAATCACTTTATTTGCGGGAAAAGTGGTACAGATATGATGTTACAAAAAATGTTGTTCCTTACAATTCACCAAAATTGGCATGCAAATACCATGGTTACACAACCAGAATTGCACTACACTAATGCAGCCATTCGAATACACACTTATATTTTTTTAAATGTCATCAAAAAATAAATAATAAAAATAATGGCATGATAATTACACCAAGTTCGAATGATACTATTAAAGTTATTACATCCACACCATGTAAACACATACTCGCATCAAAAATATATTATTATATTATCCAGTCCCATAAAACTCTTTCACTGTGTAAAACGTGTGTTTTATTAACCAGGTTTTCAGTTCCTTTTTCATTTTTTGTAACGGTAGCTCGCGAATAGATTTGGGCACTTTATTAAACACTTTTATACACATCAAATAACAATTACTTTTAAATAATGATGTTCTGCAAGCGGACATTATTAATCTAGAAGAATCTCTTTTGCCCAGGATTGAATTTTCACAGGCAATAACAAAATAATCTGACTACCTATTACTCAAAAAGTAGGTACTCGTTACACCTTGTATTTTGCTATGAGCATAATATACACACCCTGTGTATTATGCTCTTAGCAAAATACAAGGTTTTGTATTTTGCTATGAGCATATATTTGAACACTTACTTAAATCACTGAAAAAAAAATCGAAGTTAGTGTTTATGGAATTTTCTCAATAACTGAGTAAAATGTTCCAAAATAAAAAAAATACGTACGATTTAAAATCTTTCAATTTACACGTTCCACCTGCTTTTATGAGATACCGAGGTGAAAATACCTGGAATTTCAATTTTTTTTTTATTGTAACTGCATGCCAGAGTCATACCCTTTCAGTGATTTAAGTGTTCATTTTCTAATACACCCTGTATATGAGCATATATACAGTGCTAGCCAAAATTAAATTGTTCATGCAATTAAAGATTAACAATTGAATAACTGTTAATTGTGACTACTACAGTTAACAATTTATTAATTGTTAATTGTGACTACCATGATTGTGATGATGTTCCATCATTCTACCTTAATAAAAAATATAAATAACCTTGGCAATGTTCAAATTCATTTTTAAAATAACATTGAAAACATCGATAAAATTTGATCTGTTTGAACGCCGCCATATTTCGCGGGCTTTGGACGACGTCACGTTCCATGCTTAGTGTTTGTTTCATAAACTTATTTGAAGTGTTACAGTAATTTTATACCGATTTCCAGTTGTAATTACTATTTATTGTAATTAATAGACGATGGATAAAGTTAAAAAACCATTTTATAGGTATTGTCTTGTCCCTAAGTGTAAAAACACTATAAGAAGTACACCCAATACAGTATTTTTTCCTGCACGAAATAATAATGTAAAATACGAAAACACTGGTGTACATTAATGAGAAGTATCTTCAATATTGTGTTTATATTGTTGTGAAGATCACTTTAATGCAAGCATATTACAATTTAATTGCTAGTATAGTGTGAATTAGTCAGCAGTAATTTATGTTTGTTTTAAATATCAAGCAGAAGGCTACTTGCTTGTCTACTTAAGCTAGGTAACAAAAGTCCAATAAAACTTCATGAATATAAGTAACTATACATTTCTTACCTATCCTTTTTTTTTTTTGCTCATAAAAGACAACTCCCGCATTAGGAATTACTCCTGTGTCGCGGGGGACTTTACAAACATACAAACAACGGACACAAAGAACACCCAGACTGAGATGGGAATGGGAACCCACGACCTCTGGCTCAGCAGTCAGGGTCACAAACCACTAGACCAACAGGCCAGTCATCCTTTAGATTATAATATAACAAGTATTATAATAATTGCCGTGCGGCTTTCACTCCTTTAACCTCAGCGGACGTAAAATCTGGATTTGATGCAAAATATATAGTCATCATGAATGCACCTATTTTAGGTAGATTGTCCGATTGTGCTTTGACAAAACTACATTCAGTCATTGTCCTAGATGATTTCTAATATCACTAGAATGCTTAAATTGGACTAGCTAAGGGCAAAAACCACAGAAACACCTATCTTTCTCCGTAACACTACGAATATAGGCGCCGATAAATGACAGAACGTGGAATGTCACGTCATGTTTTGGTGAAGCGTTTTGCAAAGTTGAATTTCGCGCCCTTATTTTGCATATTTTAAATAATATTTTTTGCAATTAAACACGAACTAAATAAGAAAATAATTGTTTAGGCATAATATCTGGACAATAAAGATTCAAAAGAAAATTAATCAAGTAAATTTAAACAACATGCATATTCCCTATTAATTAATTGTTAATTGTGGTAATCAAATTACAAACGAAAACACAAAAATTATATTGAATAATAATCTTAATATACAAACAACACTTACCACAGCATTTCTTTCTTGTGTAAGGTCATGGCATTGAGTTTTCAGTCTACTGTTCTCTTCTTGCACGATTCTTAGCTTTTCTACTGTTGTGTTGTGGTTCTCTATCAGATCGTCGTATCTGCAATTGATATAAACACATTTTGAAAATACTTAGATTGTAGCAGCAATTTTTTTTTTTTGCAAACCTACCCGTGTCATCATCGTCACAGGTTACAATTGAGGGGCTCCTGCGGGGTTAGTTAGGAAATTGCTGACAGCCCCGACAAAAAGGTCAATAAATAGTTATAATTAACAGTCTTATTATTAACAGGCTACGGTTTTAACTCAGTAAATCGAGACCTATATCCGCAAAATGGATCAATATACACTTCTTGATTTTCTTCGAAATATTGACTAGTGTTAAAGATAAACATATATATTGAAACAACAAAAAAAAATCATCCTCCTTCCATTGAGCAGAACTACTTACCTCTTTTGAAAACATTCTAGCTCCTCCTTGAGAGCCTCGTATTTCCTAAGTGTGTGTTGTACGAGAGCATCTGAACTTGTCTCAGGGTTGCTACTCTGTTGTAAGTGCTGTACTTCGCGTTCCAAACTAAAAAAATAAAAACAAACAACAATAAAATTGTGAGAAACAAAATTTTAATAACAATCTTTAGTAAAAGCTGACTCTTAAGGTCATCACACACTATACCGTCACGGTAACGCGCTTACTGCCCCCGCCGTCGGCTTTTTCATATTGACATTTTAATGCTCAGATTTGAATGACAACTTTATTGCTGGGATGGTGCCGTGACGGTATAGTGTGTGATGAGCTTAAAACTATAAATAAGAATAACTCAGAAATATATAAATAATATTAAAAAAAATTAATTTGAAGGCACTGCCACTTTTATACATTTAACTTATTCAACTCAGTTCGATTCCCACCCAGGACAAATAATTGTGTAATGAATATGATCATGTGTTCTGGGTCTGGGTTATCAGTAGGTACTCTGGTTACCATAGCTCTGCCTAGTTTGGGATCAACGGCCGTGTGTGAGATGTCTCAATTTAATATTAAAAAACAATGTACCATTCTAAAATGGTTTCTTCTATGCAGTTAAAAAGTCTATAAAGTGTGTGGCACCCTTTGTAAACGTTTTTGAGCTTTATAGGTACTAGCAGGGCTTCGCGGTTTTACCCGCGTAAGTCCCGATCCCGTGGGAATGTCGGGATAAAAAGCCTAAGCGTTAATTCAGGTCTCCAGCTATCTACATACCAAGTTTCATCGCAATCGGTCCAGTAGTTTTTGTGTGAAAACTTTACAAACATACACACAAATGTTTCCTCTTTATAATATTAACTTAGATGATGGACGATCCATTCATAACCTCAAAAGACTTTATGAAGCCTCATACATTCCTGCACAAGTAGAGAAAAGATCTGAAAGTTTTCACAGCTAACTGCGTAAATAGTCAGCGATGGAAATTTTTAACGTTCCAGTTAGCAGTTGCAATTACTGCACATAAAGCATGTGGTGCTGAATAAAGCGCTTGAGATCTGCAAGTACCCACCTTATTGACTTTCTAATGAAAACCAAAAAAACCGGCCAAGTTCTGTTTTAGTATTTATTGTTATAGCGGCAACGGAAATACATAATTTGTGAAAATTTCAACTGTATAACTATTACGATTCATGAGATACAGCCTGGTTACAGACGGACAGACATACGGACGGTCAGCAGAGTCTTAGTAATAGGGTCCCGTTTTATCCTTTGGGTACGGGACCCTAAAAAGATTGCTTCCTACTTTATAAAAAAATGGTATTCAATCTAGAAACCATAGAGCAAAGAAATCTAGTTTTATTTTGTTTTTCCTAATGAATTATGTTTATAGTAACTTTGGCACTACCTACATACAACAATATTACTTCTATAGAAAAGCCGGCGAGGACAATAATGTGTTCAGACTGTTCAGTGCTACCAACATTCATAAATATACTAAGAGCAGTTAAATTAAGTGATTTTTTTTGTTTACCGCTGATTGTCGTTCAGCAGATCGCCGTACTTGCCGCGGAGGCTGCTGGCCTCCTGAGCAGAGACTTCGAGCTGGTTCATAGCTGCTCTGTGCTGACCTCGAAAGTACTCCAACTCCTATAACAATTCAAACACTATAGACCAGTTATTTATTTGTAATTTATTTTGTAGTACTATGTGATGGATTCTGAATGAACCTTTTTGCTTTTGAACCTGTTGTGCCGCTTAGGTGGCAATCGCGATTGACAAAAAGCAGTCATCGTAGCCGATGTGACATGCGTTTTATTACCGACCACATTATCTGTGTAAGAAACACCAACTTTTCTTTTCTTTTTTTTTATCGTACAGAGGGCAAACTTGCAGACGGGTCACTAAAACCGCCCATGGGCACCTGCAACTCAAGAGTCACAAGTGTGTTGCCGGCCTTTAAGGTGGGAGTAGGGGAAGAGGTTGGAAAGGGGGGAAGAGCAAAAAGAGGGGAGAGGGAAGGGTTAGGGCCTCTGGTAACCTCACTCACGTAGCGGAAACTAATGCAAGCATTGCTTTACTGCCGGTTTTCTGTGAGGCCGTGGTATCACTACGGTCGAGCCAGCCCATACGTGCCGAAGCATGGCTCTCCCACGAACATACTTACTTTGGTAAACTATAGCGAAAGTCATAATGATTGAGTACAAACACAAACCTTCATAACATGTTCACACCTCCGCGACTTCTCCGTGTGCTGTCGCCGCAACTGGTTCAATTCGTGCAATGTCTTTTCGCATTGCTGCTTCAAGCTCTCATTGGTCTGTTTATTGATGACGTCATACTGTATTGGTGGCTCATAGGGCCCGCTCATTACGTGCGCACCGTGCGATTTGACCGTGTAGTTCTGCTTCTCGTAACACTGGTTCGAAGCTAGTACGTCATATTCGATCGGGATGGGGATGGTCGGTAGCTGAGTAGTGGTGTGGCGCTCTTGGCTCACGTAATTGTGGGAAATTGATTCTGAAATTGAAAGGACGGTATTGACCATGAAACAGTTCATCTTCTAGGAATGCAAATTGCAGCTTATGAATTAAATTGCAATTTCCATGGGGTGTGAGCAACGCATTGTGGGTACAAATATTTTTAATTGTAATTAGTTACGCTTTTCTTATATACTAGCTGTTCCCTGAGCAGCTTCGCTCACATATGTATATATTTTGAGCAAAATCCTAATTCTTTTTCCAAAATAAAAGTAGCCCAAGTTACTTCTTATAACACCCGCTATGCGCCAGTGAAAGTCACGTGAAAATAAGGGAATCCGGAAATTAGCCAGAACAAACAGACAGAAAAGAAATAATAAAACTGTTTTTTGGTATATGTACTGTGCGTACACCAACAAAATACAATTTAGTAAACATTCGGATGCATTTAATAAAATGTTATTATTATGATAGTATAGATGTGTACTATTGTCAACTATTATGTATTTTGTAATATAATCGCATTATTTATGTCATCTATATTCTAATAATAAATAATTGTATGACATCGGCATGTAATGTACTAATTTATTGTGTTGTGTAAAGCCACATCATAAAAGACATCAATGGAAAATTGTAGGAATCTAACTGGAAATAGTGCTGTCAAAAACTTACCATTACTGCCATTACTCTCTAAAGATGAGGTCCCAGATGCCATAATATACCTGAAAATAAAAATAATAACAGGAAGGTAAGGTAAAAGGTACTACTTTCGATTTTTTTTTTAGAACAAAACAAAAGGTTTAAAAATTGTAACATCTATCAGAAGTGGGTTTACACTGGTAGGACACTTTTTGGGCTTTATACCAGCAGTCTCTTTGCTGCCACATATGACTATTTATTTATTCTGTAGAAAGGAAGTAACAGATGACATGCACAGCCTTGTGTGACATGGTATTTATTTTCAGAATCTGAACTTCATTGTTTATTGGTGAGGTATTTATCCCATTGAAAGCTTGGCACAATGGTTGTTTAAGCATATTCAGAAAGAGATTAGTCATTTATATTATTTTCATTTCAGATATATTTTTTATCATATTAAAAACTGTATGATATTAATATAAAATGAAAATGTATATAACTTAATTCCTGTACATATTGCAAGTGTGACCTTAATATATATCCTCTTTTTTCCCTTTTTTCCTTCGCCCTTGCTGACTTTTCCAATATGCAGCTTTACCAATATGAATTTGACTACTAATTTCCATTTGGTGTCCTCCAACGTGGAAGAAAAGTACCAACTATCAGTAATAGAATCTAAAATACCAAATATTATTTATTTAGTTTAAAATGGACCCCTTGTTCTTACCCCTGCTGCCATAAGGGTGGATATTTGAGGTTCCAGCATCATGAACTAATTTATAACAGTTTGCCCTGCTTCTTAGGGCAAGTATTAACAGTGTAACAAATTTGGTAAGGTTACAATTATATTTCAAATCACATTCATCAGTATACCTACATGAATGCTGAATTCTATAAAATAAATGAAAAATATTATCGAAATGCATGAATCATAATGAAAATAATTAGAAGAATGCTTTTTGGTCTCCCATATACATTATCATGTTTTGATGTAATTGTTGCATACAACTGGTTGCATACAAAAAAACCAATTGAACTATACCAGAAACTTGATTTTAGAATAATTTAAGTTAGTACTCCTGAAAAAATATAACACTATTGTTTCTCTTGGCTTGATTTTGTCATAGATTTGCAGCATTATGAGAGTAGAGTCACTTGTAGAGCGTCTAGAGTTAGATACATAAGTGACATTCAAGTTAAATACATGACTATGTTCTACAGTTAGAGAAGAACATATAAATATTGACATACAATATTAAAGTAAAGCATAAAGTGTCAATTAATATGTAAATAAAGCGCCAGTTCTAAACAAAACAAAGAAAAACTAATTATTCTATAAATGTTATACTTTGTTTCTTTAACTAGTCTTGTTTCTTTATAACTCAGTACACTAATTGAGATGTTTCTTTGTAAACTAATCAATATAATACATATTTTACAATATTTCATTTATTACTAAAACAATGAAAATCAGTAACTATTATAAATAAAGTGTTAATACCTTATTGATTAGAATTTAACATCCATTGTTCCACTTCACTGTTCAACTTTGGGACCTGTTAAACATAGGTAACATATATATGTATAACATTCACACCAACATCTCTACCATATAAGATGTACTGTCTAGGAAACCAGATTACTGTTAAATTAGAATACTCAGAGGGGTCAATCCACCTGACATATTTTCAACGCTCTAGCGACTATTACAAAATTTACACCACACTAGCGGGGCTGTTGCGATTGCACACGGAAAACGATATGTGCAACAACTTCGTACGCCACAATTATCCCCTAACAGTACACAGACACGGTCCATTAAGCGTCGCCGCGCTCCGAAATCACTTATCAAACACAGTAAAAGCAACAACAAAAACTCTCCTTTCGCTAAGAATATAGTTTTCACGGCGACACATCTGTCTACGAACTTATTTCACAATGTAAACATATTGAGTATTACCAAAGCGGCTCATAGTAAACGATGCTATTCCGGATTCATAAATATTTGTTATCAAAAATAGCAATAATGGTAAGAAAAGAAAGGTAACACGTATTATCAATATGGATTTGCCAACATTTCTCGTTTCTTTACCTTTTTTAGCAAGGCAAATGAATGAATGAATGACGGGCGTCCGACATATTGAATTGACTTAATGTCATCAGACATGATCGGATACATTGTGCTTTATAATATATACGCTCTTTGAATATTATACTAGCTCTTTTTTTTAAATCATTTAAATCTAGAAGAGTAAATTCAAAAACAAGAGGTTTTCCATACCGCTTGTTTGGAAAAAAAAATGCTATTTCGTAACCAGTTGCATTAAAGCGCTCCATAGACGATCATGCGACATGACATGCGTTACGTGCTGTCATGCATGCATGATCGTGTAATCGCATTGATTGATGCGAATGACATGCAAACTATGTGCTGGCAGTTGATTGACAAGTCCTTTTATTTTTCATTCTGCAAGCTATGACATGCACGCATGATCGTCTATATATGGGCATGTCATGCCATACCAAGGTATCTTCTTTCTATTTGTTTATTTTTATTTATTTATTAAGGAGTATCAACAATATACATGTACAATATTGTGTTTTACATTATAGACCTCCGCAGCATTCATTATACGTAATGTTAACATTAAGTACTAACAATTAATAAAACTATTACTAAAACTAATACTAAGCACTAAAACATAAGATACAACATTTTTAGATAAGAATAAATTGTAATCAATATCGTATCAATAATTCTATAATATTTTGCGCTCTTCACTGTACTATCTATATCGACCGAATAAAATTGTCATGCTGTATGATGGACTCTCAATAGGTCCTTCATGCAGCATGATAATGCAACACGTCATGGCGCCCGCATGATCGTCTAGGGAGCAGTTAACTGTTGAAGTATGAAGTTTGAACTAGAGATAATCACTTATCATCGATATATCGAATTTACTAGCTGTTTGCATTACGATATATCGGATTGAATCGATGTTTTGACAAATATTTATTCTATTCGATATATTTATTTATAGAAACATCGAATCTTTGTTTTTTTGTCGAATCTATTAAAAAAATAATTACGACTAATATAATTACAATAGAAATAGAAGTAAATTTCTAACACTACGTACTTAATGATTTCAATTAAAAAAAAATCATTCATAATTCATTAACAGGTAGTGACAAAGTACATAATATAATGAAAGGTAAAAGATTAAACTTTTATATTTGCAAAGCTGTCTAAAGAGCATTCGTCTTAAGTGGTAAAGTGAAAGTAAGTTTTTGCAGGTAGATTAAGACTAGTAATAAATTTCTGTCTTTTTTCGTTTGCGGTTCTGAAGTGATCTGATGTGTAATAAAATATTTCTATTAATTTGTCGTTTTTGTTTCACTTGCAAACGTATAACTCATCTCATCTCATCATCAACATCATCATTATTCAATATTAAAAAAAACGATGTTTCCTAGCGATATATCGATAAACATCGATCCCAGTGGGATCCGATGTTTTACATCGAAAATAAATATCGATTATTTTTTTTAGTGGACACCCAACGTTCATACACCCAACTAGTATGAAGATAATGAACATTAAAAACGACCATTGTTTCATAGATCTCCGAAGAGTAGAGATAGGAAATTTAGTCACATGACCTGAAGTCTATGTTTTTCAAATATGGCGGAACTCCGCCGATAACACATAATGTTGGACTGATTCATATCAATATGTATAATATAATAAAATAATTGGCATTATTTTCCTCATTCAACATCAACATGTTTTTATTTCAATGTTTTATGTGGAAAGAGTACAAGTATGTATTTAGGACATTTAAACCACATCTATTATTATTAGTATTTTTAGCCTTCATTGCAAAAAAAGGTATACCTCAGAACATCGTTAAAAGTCCAAATAATTTGGTGCAAAACGTAACATTATTGCTTATGCCTACCTGTAAAAAAAGGTTTTAAAGTTTGTATGGAGTACATGATACACATTATATTTTAATAGCCAATTTACAGTAAATATCAATAAGCTCTGGCCTTGAAGCCACTCTTGAGACAGGATGCCATTTAACCCCCGACGCAAAAAGAGGGGTGTTATAAGTTTGATGTCATGTTTGTCTGTCTGTGGCATCGTAGCTCTCAAACGGATGGACCGATTTCGATGCGTTTTTTTTCATTTGAAAGAAAGTTTACTTGCTGTGGTTCTTAGCTATGTTTGGTTAATATCGGTCCAGCAGTGTAAGAGTATCAGCTCTTTTCATAATGATGTCAGGCATTTTTGTTATTATTTTGAGTCGGGGGATTTTTAAATTTTTTATTTATAGGCTTGTAAAGTTCATGATAGTTCATTCGTCATCGAAAACTTTCTCCGGAGTTCATTTTCTATTTTTACAGTGAAATGTGTCCTTTTTTTAATGTTTTTTTGTGGTATGGAAAGGATTAATAAACAAAAACTTAAATGGCAAAGTGTTTAACTAGGGGGTCTAATACAAATACCAGTAAACAATGAAAAAGTAGACGAGCTGTATAATTACTTTACAAAATTCGCTACTGATAGTGAAATCTCATACATTTATACATGTGACCTTATCACGACGAACGTTCAATTCTAAAATCGTATCGTAATCCTAAGTATTCAAAATCCTAATTAAAGACTTACACTTCCTATTATATAGGTAGTATATAGGTATTATAGGTATGATATATATAGTTCGGTAACAAGGGCCAAATCTCGATGCTATCTGACTCGGCACGGTACACCACTATTTTAGGGAGATATTCTTCGACATGCCGATGAGTTGTGATATTATTAGTACACTTTGATTATATATCTGTCTACTCGTAGAAAGAGTAATTCAAATAAATGATACGCATGCACATAACAGTCTCCAATTACCTCGGCCTCCCAATTACGCATTATGCGTGAGTACTTGAACGAAAGTGAAGCGAAACTTCACTTTCGTTCAAGTACTCTTAAATCAAATACTTAGGGATGCCTGCTCTGAATTATTTTCTGACCTATCTTTCTTTTATAAAAGAAGGTGAAGAGTAAAAATAATGATTTAAAAGATAACTATATTACAAAATTGTATTATAAAAGAAATAAAATTGTGTTTTTATGATTTTAACGTTTTTGACTGGCCATCGCTTTACATGTAAGATACATAAAAAACATTATAGTAAAGAATCATATTTTCTCAGAAAATATGGTTATCAAAACAAAACTTAATAATGAAAAGTAATCATTGTGTGGATAGAAGGTTTTCCAATAATTTCGCTATTGCGACACAATTTTAACCGGCATGATTCATTTGTTTTCTTTCGCACGTCGCCGCTTAGTGGTTGAAACGACACTGACGTCGGTGGCATGCGAGTCTACCAAATATAGTAGACTTTACTAAGCGCCGTTCTATGCGGTCGAGTTTGTTATCAAGACATTACACTTTTATTTTTATGTTGAATAATACGTCTAATTTATATTTCTATATGTCTCATTCGAACTAAAATACCTTTTTTGGCAGAAATATTTTGCAGTAGGTTATGGACGATTTGGTCAGCCAGACCTTCCATTACATACTTGAATGGCATTCAAGTTTTACTGTTCAAAATATCTAACGACATATAGGTAATACCTTCTCAAAATTCGTTATGAGCTCTTGGGCTATTATGAACGTTAGTCGTTAACTATATTTTTGCACATTCTCAATACAATCGATGCAGGAATTGTAGCCTACGATTGGCTAACAATAAAATAGCACGAAAAATCTATTAGACGATAGACAACATGTTTTTATTCCGCAGCTGAATACTGTCTTGTGATTGGTCACTCGTTACGCGACAAGCATAAAAGATAACGCCGTATACATAGTTAGATGGAGTACTATTTCGTCGTACAAATAAATGACACGCAATAGTGAAGAGCCAATAAAAAACGAGGCGCAAATACGTGTTTTTTATAAATTATATGATTATACATAAAAACATTTGCTGCTATATCATTTAAAATGGTTTTCATAACAGTTGATTATCATAACAGTGTCTGATAGTGTTCATTTTGAATGTTTTGATGTCGCAAGGCATGACCACGGCATGACTTCCATGCCCTGCGTACCTACGGAAGGGCGTGCGTTGCGAATTACGTTTACTATGAATGATTTTATCTCTTTCTAAACTTGAGTGTCTGTGAATGACCGAGTGTAACAGCGAGCGTACCAAATTATGGATTGAAATACCTACGTAGTGTTTGTTGTTGATGTATTATGATTATTTCGTAAAGATAAGATTTTAACATAAGTGTTATCGTGTTTGTGAGAAATCGGTGCGGCACTACACCACATACGAAATAAATTCTTATGGTACCTACTACGTCGGATTCGTTACGCCGTTCGATTAATCATAATGAGGTTCTATTTACGCACTTTATGGTGATTATTGTAAGTATTTTTAGTCGTGGCGCGTGTCCGCCGACGGTGTTTTACTATTCGTCGCATATTAGGGTGACTTTCATCATCGGTGTAAACAACTTCAAGGTTATCGGTTGGCATGTGCCAGTGTCGTTAGCCGCGGGACTGGGATGCAGGAGTGATGTCGGGGGGAGCTGGCGGGGGCGCAGGTGCCGTGGTGCGCCAAGGGCACCTGCGGAAGCTGAAAACCATGAAGAAAAAGTTCTTCGTACTTCGCGCGGAGACAGCGGACTGCTCCGCAAGGTTGGAGTATTACGAATCGGAGAAGAAATTTCGCGCGGGTGCTGCGCCGCGTCGTGTACTACCGCTTAAGAGTTGCTATAACATCATGCGTCGTTTAGACCTAAAGCAGAAGCATGTGATCGCCCTTTTCACGCGCGAGGAACAGTTCTGCATTGTAGCAGAGAATGAGCGAGACTTGCATATTTGGTTGACCGCCATACTGAAGCTGCACCGATCTGACGACGCCAGTGACGAGGTTCTCCATCCAATACGTGAGTACACTCAAAATTTTACTTGGAATAAAACATAGGTACATGCTGGAATGTTTAAGGTTATGTGAAAAACAATGTCAGATTCAGATGTGACACATTTGGCAATAAGTGCATTCTTACAAGAATTGTGCAAATTCTAGTCTGCCTAGTTATCTACAATATCAATCAGTATTAAACATTTACTGTACCTACTACTTAAATCTAGGTACTCTGTTGAAAACCTTATCACTACTGTTATTAAATTAATTTAAAAAGTACCTATTTCTATTTTGTAAATTAATTGGCTTTCAATAATCCTATTCATATCTTAAATGAAGCCAATTTAAGATGTTTACCACTGATTGAAGATTTTGTTAAAAGAAATATCTGTTCCAAGTTTTGCACCATAAAAGAAATAGAGCATACCACACCATCAGATGAGTTTAATAATTGCCAGTAAGGGAGATGGTTTTGCCCAAAAATTAATAATTATATAACATGAAATCTTTTGATTCTTAATATCAGGTTTCATTTTAATATCTGTTTATCAGCTTCCAACCTGAAAGTTCAAAAAAGTTTTAAGTTTAAAACATTTGTCAGGTAGAGTTTATTAAGACAAACATTTTACATGGTCTCTGAGACATATAGCAGCCTTATCACATAACAATCTAGTTACAAAGCTATTGGTCATGCAATATTTCCTTATAGTAAAGCGGCTTCATTTATGTACCTATGCCTATTTTCAGTATATCTAATCTTCTGTTACACATATTAAGAATAGAGATAGCTACTTCCTTACTAACTTAGTAAAGTTTTTTATTACAAAACTTAATTTTTTCTAGCTTTTAACATCATAGGTAGCCATAAAACTACCGTCTTGTATTTCTGATTCCTTACAAATTTTGCCAATTTAAACATCTTATTATCTTCCACTTTGTAGAAAACTGATCTATGTAGTAATCTCATATGAAAGAGGGCTCCCTTTGAATTTGAAATTTGAATTTTGAATTTGCCATTAAAGACTGATGTAGTGTGTCGTCTCCGAAACTGACTTATCTGTGCTCCGAAATGTCATTGTGTGTTTAGGGCTTTATTGTGTGTTTATTTGCTAAATAAATAATTACTAATGTGAATATTTTCCAATACCCGAATAATTATGGCAGATGTAAGATACAAAAATAGGAAATAATTTATATTTAAACTTTGTTTCCGCACGCATAGACTCAAATTTCGACAGCTAAAACCTTACTCGCCGGTGGCGCCAACTGGTGAGCATAAAAACGGTAGCTCTCATTTTAACAACATTTTGAAAAGTACCTTGTGGGTAAATATCAGACACAAAAGATTATGATAAAAAAATATTAAAACCTCTGCAACCTTCTGTATGATGAATATTAAAAAAAAGTTACAGAATTGTGTACCTGTAATAAGCTTCTTATGCCTTAAAAAACTTATTTATTTTGAACTCATACATATATCTAATAGATTTACAACGTCCTAACTAATATTATAAATGCAATGTGAGTTTGTTTGTTAGTCTTTCACACCTTAACTATTCAACCATCATGATGACATTTTGCAAACACATTGCCAGGGGTACTGAAAAGGACAAAGGGACAAATGACGATCCTTCAGAAAAAAATATGGTTCCTGAGGGATAGAAAAAAACTTATGTGAACACAGGCAAAAGCTGGCTAACAAATTTGTTACCAGTTGTTAAACTTTATTTGTCTCTCTTTTGGTTAAAGAAACACTGGCAAAACATATATGGTATTTATAGTTTTGCAAGCAGGTATTAGTAGGAGAGCTGATGAACAATTTAGGGTGGGTTCTTAAGGCACTATTAAAATTTTGTAATAGTCCAGGAAAGACCCCTAAATAATAAAGTCAGTCGAGGTCTGGCTTAAGGGTGGTGGCCCCCTGCCAAACCTTGAATTTTTTTTAAATGTGTTGTTTTTTTGCTAAAGAAATGTTCTTTAGGCATTTTTAAATTTTTATATCTTAAAGTCAGATATTTATGGCACTGAAAAATAAAAAAGCCAGATCTATTATTTGGGTCTAAATGTTAAACAGACTCTTGCAAATTTTTGTTTTTTAATCTATGGTTACTATTAATTTGATCATACCCTTGTTTGATATTACTCCACTAATTGGTAAAAATTATCTTGCTTTGACATAATTAGGTGAACCTTATCATTGTTATATTGTTTTACTTATTTATATGGTCTTGTTTAAAAAAAACATACAATACACCTCTCTCTCTTTGCCTTAATCCATTTCTGGGGTTGGCTCCCCTTGTCATTCTTCACCAGACTTTTCAGTTGTGGGTTGTCAATTGGGTTTTTCTTATGTCATTGTTTTTTTATTTTTTTTTTATTTAACTCACAATTGATTATAGATATCTAAGTTAAAAGGGTCTAACTCTTTTTTGGATTGGTATTCACATATTCATTCATTTATTTTAAAAATATTATTACCTTAAATTCCTCATAGTTTTATTTGCAACACTTTTGGAGTAACTTCTAGTAGTTAGAAACCAGAATAATTGCTTGATTGATTGAATCCAATATGTGGAAATCCACATAATTATGTCATCCCTCTCTCACTGGAACTGGCAGCAAAGTGGTTTATTAGAATAGAATTATGAAACCGCATGGAGTTCGATGGAACTCCAGAGATATGTTTCAAGTTTGCACCCAAAAAGAATAGAGCAGACCACACCACCAGAGTAAGGGGAGATGGTTTTGCCTAATAATTATGTAAACCTCTGATGGTTAGGTAGGCTAGGGCGTAAACTAATTAACGTTATTAGATAGACAGGGTGCTCGTTTGTCAGCTTAGTTGTATAAAGAAATTGGTGCCGATTCTATTGTACACTCGACTAAACTAAAGCCTGACTTAATTTCTTCATATGAAATCAACCTAGTGTTCTTCGTAATAAGGTCTATTTGTTACTAGCATCTATTTCTCAGCGCCGCTAAATTTCACTACAACCTGTCAACGTATACTCAACTTTATTTCCATGCGGCGAGAGTCTTCATTTATTCAAACGCTGTATAATTGCCGTATAAAAACTTGTTCAAAACGAACAAGGAAGACGTGTTTTTTATCTACACCTACGAAGACGCTTACTAAAAACACAGAGCAAAAGAGATGGCATTCAACGGATAGCGGCTCTCGCTACGTGGTATTAAAGTTTATTTAAACGTATCAGACTTTAGTCGACAAATAAATTGCTTATTTCGATAGCGACATATGTTACCTACTTGTTTCAATTTGAAATAAGACCTTGTTTCTAAGTGTACAAGGTTTACTTTTTATATGAAGAAAATTTAGTGAATTTAAATTTAGCGAGTGAAGTAACAGAATTGGGGCCATTGTAGTAGTTTAAGAGAAATTTATTCAAATTTATAATTAAAGTTTACTTTAAAGATATTTGTTTCATAATGTTATCAAAACATTCAAACAAAGACTTATGCACTTTAAATACTTCTACCATATTTATCAGCCCTTTTCTCCTTGTCCAGACTGTGTTATGGACCATCAAAGCAGGGGACCATCCTGGAAAGTATTCATATGCTTAATCAAAAAATAATAGCCTTCGGTATGACCTGACAGTGAGTCTACATTTAGTGCCAAGTACAACACAGTAGTTAAGCCAATGACAAAATCAGTCAACAAAAAATACTGCTTCTCTTCCCAATTATCATTATTTTTGATTGCTTATGATTAAATATTATACAAATAAGTATAGCATTACAATCTATACATAATACACTCGGTTTTGTAACTAGTTACACTCGGACGAAGTATATGTATGACTGTTTGTACATTAAATGATTTTAGAAATATGAAAAAAAATCTTTTTCTCTTACTGAAATATTCTAGAAAGTTTTAGTGTTTCCCAGTAACAGAGTAGAAAAGTTTTTATTATTGCTGAAAATTACTGAATTTAAACATAGTAAAAAGGGAACTGGATGTATGTTGTTTGTAAGCAACTGTATTTCTGTATGTTTGGGCTAATCTCGAGAACCCCTGAAACTATTGTTCTACATCACAGGGTCGCATGAATCCTTAGAAGAAAATTGTGTATTTAAAGCTGCACGGATGGCTCAATGGTTTAAGTGGTCACCTCGCTACTACACCGCGAGGAGTGTTGTGGGTTCGAATTCCACATGGGTCAAAAATTTGTGCGATCCACAAGTAGTTGTCCCGGGTGTTCTTTGTGTCCGTTGTTTGAATGTTTGTGAAGCCCCCCGCGACACAGGAATATTCTCAATGCGGGAGTTGTCTTTTTTATAACAAAAAAATTGCCTTAAAAATGTGTAATTAATTTGCATCCTAAACCAGGCCCAGTCTCTAGTATACATATATAAAGAGTTCTTAATAAACAGTACAAGCAGATAATCGCTTTATGAAAAAATGCGTTCTACTAACTTTTCAGTCAGCCTGTGACCACGGCCAGTGCAACCTGGTCGAAACGTCAGGCAATTCAGAGGTATGTAATACCTTTTCGTGATCGCGTTAATTCCCGTTCATACGTAGATAATATTATAAAATGCGTTCTACTTTAAACAATCCTAATCAAACAAAATCGTAATAACTTCCAATGAATACGTCAAGTACTGTCTATTAACATTCCATAAAAAGTCCTATATGTACATATATACGTATACTATGGAAATTTATGTGCGTACGTAAGAAGCGGTCATTGACCCGCCAATACTGCGATGCTGTGGGTAAACATACCGAAACTACTATCATTAATCTTAATACCAGTGAAACGTTACGCGCTACGGCACTTTCATGCGATAGCAAAGGTCACTGCTAGTTCTGTTTCCTCTTGCGAAGGGTATGATTAAAATATACTATGAGTAAATAATGCGTCATCGTCATTCATTATCGGAATGTGATGATGTATAGGGCTGTACGTATTAGAACGTACTGCTATTTTTGTAAATTTTGACGTCCCTATTTCCATGGGAATTCCCACCGTGACGCATCTCAAATGAGTCGTATCGTCATTGCCTAATCTAGAAATTACGCCTAAATTTACGTGGTCGCGTTTTTCTTTCTTCGGTCGCTAGTAAATAGAAAATAGCTAACGACACTCATCTGAAATATTCCAAAGATTTTAATCAGTGCGCATATGCGGCGGTTGTGTAATGATTAATGACGTCACACAGGATTCTGTAGGTACCAACGCCATCCCATATCCTACCCTATCGACGTTTTTTTTTAAGAACTAAATAAACTGACTTTACATGACAGCCGGCCTGATACTGTGACGTTAGAATGTGCCGGTGTTAGTTAGTGCCAACCCTATCACGGAACTCAGGCGATGATACTATTCACCAGAAAAAGTATAACAATATCTACAGTAGTAGGGCTGGTTAGCGAAGGTTTTTATGTAGGGTGGACGTGGGTACTATACGAGTCCGTTGGTTCTAATTCCAGCAAAATTTTGAAAGAGGACGTGCTAATGAGAATTCTTGTTATTTTTTTTATAAAAAGTCTTTTTATCATAATGATTAATTAGTGAAACGTATTTGTATTCAACCTCTTTAATATAATGAATGAAGATAAAAATAGGTCAAGTGTTAGTCGGACTAAACGTGTTTGTAACTAGAAGATTTCTTGCGGTCGTTCACGTATGTTTTTTTTACTTGTATAATTAATTGTTTTAGCCTATTATACTTAAGAAAAAGTCATTTTTTGCCTTAAATTGAACTGTTCCATTATGCCGTCAACGATGGTTTGTTTTTTAATGAGACTATAGAATCTACTCAGCGACCTGCGCAGACAGTCAATTAGCTAAGCTTGTTAGACACAAAAAACCTAAAGTAATTAAGTCGTCAGTTTATTTACTTATAAAGTTATTTTGGTCCAGCTCGACCTCCAAAGTTGTATTGCGCCATAATTTCAGTTAAAAATGAACAACACTGTTTCTATAGACGTGCATGACGTGGGTCTCGTTAAGGGTGGTTTCCTATATGTGCATTAAATGCCAGTACTTTTAACTACCTAAAAATTTCATGTATTCAGAGTTCGTCAGTTCAGTTTGTCATTATTTGTTCTGATTTATACATACAGGACTATGCATATGTATATTAGATTTATACATACAGGACTATACATATGTATATTAGATTTATACATACAGGACTATACATATGTATATTAGATTTATACATACAGGACTATACATATGTATATTAGATTTATACATACAGGACTATACATATGTATATTAGATTTATACATACAGGACTATACATATGTATATTAGATTTATACATACAGGACTATACATATGTATATTAGATTTATTACTCACTATTTACTAAAAAAATTCGCCGTGTATTGGTCCCGTTTCCAGACTCCATGATGATAAAAAAAACAATTTCACCACCAGAAAGTTCAGACTTGTCTCCTCCCGACTTCTTTTTAGGGGTAGTATATCTCAAGAGCAGAGTTTTCAATAATAATTCGAAAACAGTTGGCCAATTAAAGTAAAACACTCGCCAAAAAATAGCAGCCAATTTTTTTTAAAACTACTAAACTTTGCATCTGGGCTATCAGCAGGGTTAGCTTTTAGCGTAATGGCTTTTGCGTCTGACTTTTGATCGAATTATTTCGAATTCAGAACTCACCCAGTAGCTAAACTACTGCCTACCTAACACAAGTAGTTCTATTTAGTTGAAGGGGTTCACATGAATACTAATAAAGTGCGGACCTTGTTACTATGTAATAGTCTTACAACAAAAAAAAACCGGACAAATGCGAGTCTGACTCACGTACAGAGGGTTCCGTAAGCAAACAAACTTGTATGTAGATAGTACGTCCATCTCGGGAATCAATTCTCGAAGATTTGAATGACAAGCTTAACTTAGCGGTTGCGATGTACGACAAACTCAACTTTCCAACCGCAAAATGTAAGTTTGAAATCACAAAAACTATTTTTTTAATGTGATATAACAACAAATTAACGACTTTCCGATTTGTTCCTTTACTTATGCTGTCAGACCTTGCTTCTTACGAAATTTCATGATTCTAGGTCAGGGGTCGGCAACCTTTTGAGTCGCAAGAGTCCAAATTACAATTTACAAAATTTCAAAGTTTTTAAAGAGCCACATGACCTTTTTTTTTTAGTCCTCATATAAAATATTTTGGACTGAAATATTCTGAATGAATCAAAATGTTGTTCGCCGTAAAAAGAATTGGATGACCTTTTTTGTTTTTTTTTTTTAGATATTTTTAATAAATAACATTTGCGTATGGAACTAAACAGCCACAACTTCACATCCAAAGAGCCGCATGTGGCTCGCGAGCCGCAGGTTGCCGACCCCTGTTCTAGGTCAATGAGAAGTATCCTATACGTTTAGGATTTACCTGCGAAATGTTGAAATTTGTTAAAAGGCTTAATGGCCGTATCTTTTGATTGCGTTGACTTAGAAGCTTGATTTTTTTACAGCTTCAAGGGACCGCTTGGGAGGATTGGATGTTACTTTCAACTTGATGCCTCCACGGGTTCCTGAGGAAAAAGGTCTTGACACACAGACAGATATAGAGACCTTGCTTCTTACCAAATTTCATGATTCTAGGTCAATGGCAAGTACCCTATAGGTTTTGTTTTACCTGCAAAATGTTAAAATTTCGTGAAGTTTAAGGCCATATCTTTTGATTGCGTTAACTTAGAAGCTTGATTTTTTTACAGTTTGAAGGGACCGCAGACTTATGTATTTGGTATTAATTTCAACTTGATACGTCCACGGGTTCCTGAAGAAAAGGGTCTATACAGTCAGACAGACGGACAACAAAGTGATCCTATAAGGGTTCCATTTTTCCCTCCGAGGAACGGAACCCTAAAAAGATTTAGGACACAGCATAACTTATCTCGAGTTGTTTTATAGACTTGTAGATCGAAATCCTTGACCTTTAGACACGTGTAGGAACTGCTTTTGAAATGACCTCAAAATAGTAACCTTTTCTTCGAATCGAGGGTAATCAAAAATATCAGTAGTCTTTAGTAATTACTAGCTTTTAAAAAAATAGGAATTTTTCCATCTCGAGTACATTTTTTTTTCTAGATGAAAGATACCCCTATGTCCTTTTCTACAACCCTGGAACCAGACGGGGATTTCAAAAGGTACACTATGTCAGGGGAAAATTATAATTGTTAGATGAATCGTTAACAACCTCTTTAAATTAATAAATATGTACTTAAATGGAAACTTTTTATAAATTTCTATAAAATTTATAAACAGTTTCCATTTTAAAAAAAAATCTATAAAAACGATTTTTATAAAAACAAATTAGGGAGTCCGGAAAAAAACGTGCGATTTCACACGTGTCCGGGGTTATTGAAGTTTTTGGTCCGGCGTCAGTAATTTAAGTGATGGCAGGCCTGTAATTACCTGAAGCTTTGATTTAATCGATATAGATCTATGGAAACGACCGACAATCAAGTATCTTATCATATAGTACTATCTATTGCCTGCTGGCTTCGCTCGCGTTAATTTTCTATCTTTTTACCCGCGACGGCACGGAGAAGCTATATGCGTTTAGGGTAAGAGATGTTTGTGTTTATGCAAACCAATGTTGCCATTTATCTCCAACACTAATAGTCCGATTTTGATGCGGTTTTCAGTAATGGGTTCGTGGTTGATTGGTGCTGGTTCTTAGATGGGTGTTACGGTGGTAACTCACTAGGGGGCGCTGCAGTAAACATTTGTTTGTGCAAACCAATGTTGCCATTTATCAGCAAAACGAATAGTCCGATTTTGACGCGGTTTTCATTTGATGGCTTTGTGGTTGATTGGTGCTGGTTCTTAAATGGGTGTTACAGTGGTTAGTCACTAGGAGGCGCTGCAGTAAACATTTGTTTGTGCAAAAACAATGTTGCCAATGGGTTCGTGGTTGATTGGTGCTGTTTCTTAGATGGGTGTTACGGTAGTAAATCACTAGGGGGCGCTGCAATAAACATTTGTCTGTGTAAACCAATGTTGCCTTTTATCTCCAAAACTAATAGTCCGATTTTTATGCGGTTTTCAGTAATGGGTATGTGGTTGATTGGTGCTGGTTCTTAGGTGGGTGTTACAGTTTTAACTCACTCACTGCAGTAAACATTTGTTTGTGCAAACCAATGTTGCCATTTATCTCCAAAAATGGAGTTTTTACTGGTTTTTGCTGAGTTGGATCGTCCTGTCAGTTTGCAACTTTGCAGTTATATGTGGTTTACATGTCAATACTATAAATTGGCAACTTTAAACTGATCTGATGAGGAAGTCAAGAGGTGGATACTGAAACTCTTCAATAATATATATTGATATGTACATAATACGTACATGCTCTCTAAAAAGTCTGAAATAAAAGCAAAATTATAAATTTTGAAAAAACCCACGACGCTTAAAACTTAATCGAAAAACTACAAAATAATTTAAAAACCCCCGACTTAATCAGATTATCCGATTATATAAAAGAATATCCGTCGGGGGCTGCCAAAACTTCAAATTTCAACTAAAATGAAGATATCCTGTGTTACATTATGTTGTCGTAAAATATCTTCAATAATTATATTCACGTTACTATAAAACTGCAAAACTTTAGTTCATTTAATGGCAGCCTCGGCGGATATTCTTTTGTATAATCGGATAATCTGGTTAAGTCGGTTTTTAAATTATTTTGTCGTTTTTAGATTAAGTTTTAAGCGTCGTGGGTTTTATCAAAAAATTTTATTTTGCTTTTATAGAAACAGAGTTTCTGGACGATATCCTTTTCTGTACTCTTTACGATGTGTATGCAAAATTTCCTGATATTCGTTTGGGTAGTTAGTAGTGGAAGCGTAGTAAACAAACCGATTAAGGACGCTATCACATTTTTGATGCGCTCGAATTTAGGTATCTGAGCCACACCACTACATCCATGTAGGGCGTGCACACATTGAAACCGCTCGACGTTCGAGTTTATACTTCGACTAACAAATTTCGATACTTGAATTATTATATTTTAAGTAGGTGTTTAATTTTATATTTGGTGTCACTTATTAAGTTACTCAGTAGATCTGCAAGATAATATAAAATTTGATAACTGAATTGGTCGACATAAAATAGGATTCTGCCTATCGGTAAAGTATTCATCTCGTGATTTTCTAAGACTATGCCAATATTTTTAAATACACATATACCTTTACAAGATAAGAACATAATATATGGTTAAAGATTCTTTATTCTCAATAAAAACATAGTCACTTACTTGAGAACAATAATAACTTAAAATATAGTTACAAGTTCGTCATTTCACTCAACAATTTATAATCGTAGGTAGGTACTAATTTAATGTATTCATTTGCCCGAGGACAAGTTATCTTTCTGATGTACGTACATATTGAGCTAGTCGGGTTTTAAATACATTAAATGAGTGTACATTTTTAATGTGCGATGGTAGTTTATTATATAGCTGTGCTCCTTCATATGTCAGCATTTTTTTACCATAATTTGTTCTAGTTTTAGGTAAAACTAAGAAACTAGCTCGGCGAGTACTACGTTGTGTTGTGTGTTTCACTTTGGTGAATGATATAGTGGATTGTATTTTTTTGTTTATAATTTTTCGAATAAAAATGCAAGTATTGTACGTAAATAATTGTAATATATCGGGAATAGAGTCCAAGGTGACGGTGGTCAGGGCTCCAGGGAGTAGAGAACCGGTTTGTTTCGTTTCGTGTTACCGTCAGCAGTAAATTCCCTTGTCATATCATAGAATAATAAGTAAAAGACAATGACGTACATTGTCGGCAAACTGTTAAGATGTTGTTAAGGTTGTAAAATCAAACATGGGCTATGTTTCAATGAGATCAATAACAGTAATAATCATCCGAAATGAAACATCTGACACCTTGTATGCAAACACGTGTTACCGTCAGCCGCAAATTCCCTTGCCATATCATAGAATAATAGGTAAGAGACAATAACGTACATTGTCGGCAAATTTTTAAGATGTTGTTAAGGTTGTAAAATCAAACATGGCCTATTTTTCAATGAAATCAATAACAATAATAATCACCCGAAATGAAACATCTGCCATAAATTTAACTCTTTTGAGTTTACCTACAGAGGTTCTACTGTAGGTATAGGTAGGTCTACTAACCGTCTTTGCTTTTCGGAATTGCATCTATTGGCAAGAATTCTTGTGCGTGAGCTTTTACCAAACGGCTTTGGCATCTAAAATAAATAATAAAATGAAGCATTATTAAAACACTTGAACATAATTACAATCTAACTCAAAAGGATAACAAGCATCTTACTCATTATAAATCCACAAAAAAATAGTTGTATAACTAATTTTATAGCTATCAAGTAAAATGCGTCAAGTAAAATTTCGTTTTTACGGGAAATACAACTATGTAGTTGAACTTAAAATGCAAAACTGTATGTGTATACAAAATTTCATCAAAATCGTTAAAGCCGTTTCCGAGATACCCGAAATATATATTATACGTACATAAATAAATACATATATACATACATACAAGAATTGCTTAGTAATAGTACCTGGGAGACTGAGCTTCGCTCGGTAGGTTTTTGTAATATCGTAATTTTTATTTTATTTTCTGTTTTTTTTTTTTAAATTGCGTTTTTACAGGAAATACAACTATGCAATTGAACTTAAAATGCAATTGTATCTGTATACAAAATTTCATCGAAATCGTTAGAGCCGTTTCTGAGATACCCGAAATATAAATACATACATAAATAATTACATACAAGAATTGCTCGTTTAAAGTAATAAGATATAACTAATTTATAATCCTACTACTACCGTAGAGAATATAGGTATACCGTATATAAATAAAAAAAAATGTATAAAAATAATAAACATTAGACAAAGCAGTCCCTATAACAATCAGTAAAAAAAAATTATAATATATGTACTTTTAGCCAGTAACTAATAAAAAATAATTATATGTATAACCCTAACCTAAAGGCATACAGACAGGACTGTTGATTGAGATAATAATGTAATATAAATCACATTACAATAATATTAATCAATTATTATGAAATCAAAACTAATATGTATAAGAAAATAATTTATTATTGTATTTATAAACAAAATGTTTGATTGAAGGCAATAATAAAATATGAACCTTACTTTATCAAAGTTAGTACGAGTAGGTATCGTAAGCGTAAGTATCAAGTTGGAATGGTCAAATATTTTGTATCCGTACACAACAATGTTTTCGTCACGAGCTGCTGTTTACAGCGACATAGCGTCCACTCTCAACAGCAGCCAAGCGCAGACTGACCGTTCATGTCAATTACTTGTAGATGAAGCCAGGATACACCACCACTAAAATAACCCTTATTCAGACTGCATAAGACTTACGAATACAAGCAAAAACCGTGCAAAAAGGAGTTACTAGATTTTTTTTTTGCAGACAAATAGTAAAATTTCTTTTGGTTTTTTACCCAAATTTTTAGCTAAGGATATCCTCTAAATCAAAGTATTTTTTGTGGACTAAATGCCTGATATTTAGCGAAAAAAAATGCATCAGAACTCAACCCAATATTGTCAGTTTAACGTAAAGAGGCATCGAAAAACCGTTTTTAAGAGGCCGTATACGAAATTTTGCCAATTTCGCTGATTTACGTGGTTTTACAGACGTGATTTTACAGTTAAAATACTATATTTCTATAAGTTTTTATGAACAACATAAAAGATCACTTTAATTTAGATCTAATGAGTAAACCACTTTTTTACTTTTATTAAAAATAATAATGCGAGATTTAGGTTGTTTTAAAACATTTTTTATTACCATATTTTTTAAATTTTTTGCAATTTTTTTTCAGAAAATGGGTTAACTTTGAACTGAAGTTTATTTCTGTTGTTGTAATTTTATGAATGAAAGTTCCACGCAGCCGAAATCAAAAGCAAAACTTTGTCCATTTTCTGTAAAATTTGACTAAGTTAAACATTTTTTTACTAAAAAATTTTATATTAAAATTATAAAAAGTGTTTCATACATTGTATAGACGACTTTTACAGCAATACATTGTAATTTTTTCATACCGTTGGTACTTCAAAACAGTTCGTAAATATGTGATATTCTAAACCTCTTACGGCAAAATTTACAAAACAGTCACCGGTTTGAGGTCGATTAATCAAAATTGAATAATAAAAGTAAAAAAGTGGCTCATACATTAGATCTAAATTGAAATGATCTTTTATGTTGTTTATAAAAACTTATAGAAATATAGTATTTTAACTGTAAAATCACGTCTGTAAAACCACGTAAATCAGCGAAATTGGCAAAATTTCGTATACGGCCTCTTAAGTATAAAAAATATATTTTTTTTAGTAAACAAATTACGCACTTTTCAAGATCAATGAGTAAATTACCTTCTGGTATATGTAGTTACATGAGATTCTGTTTCATTTTATGACAATTTGATTCGAAAAACTGCCTTTTTTCAAATGTTTAAATTAATTTGTGAACGCGTCCTTAACGTTCGCATTTATAATATTAGTTTGGATGTGTGTTTAAAATACCATTATATTAATACGTGTACGTTCACCCTAAAGTTGGGCGAGAACACAATATGCAGATTCTGTCAAGAGGCAGAAGAAACTGCAACGCATATTCTATGCTCGTGTGGCCCACTAATGCGGCACCGAAGTATTAACCTAGGGTTACACATCATGCAGCCGCAGGAAATGCAAACAATCACTGCTGAAAGGATCTGGAGGTTTCTCGAAGCCATAAGTCTGAGCAGTGAACTGTAGAGCAAAAAGTGCGCTACAAAAGACCAGAAATGGTCGAGGTGGCAGTAAGCACTTCAACAATAATAATAATATTAATACGTGAAGGAAATTCTTTGTACCCCTTTTAAGAGAATTTCGCGAACGTAGTAATGTGAATTTTGGAATATTTACAGTTTATGTATAGAAGAAGTGCAGAAAGCTAAAATGTTTAAACAATATTTGCTATAAAGTTAAAAAAATTGTAAAAACGGCTACATAAAGCTTTAGTGTTCATATTTTGGCCTGTCATGGTACAGAAGTCTATAAATGACAGGTCAAGTAATATTGGCCAATGAAATAAACCATGGTCAAAATTCGACCACCACGCGATCTCTAGTTTTATTAAAAGTAAGTAAATGTATTGATAAGAGTAAATTATGACGGCCTTGCTCTTTATTTCATATTCATAATTAGCTACAGAACTTATCTTTCTGATGTTCAGTACCTAATAAAAAGCTAATGTGAGTCGTCTGGTGACTTGTCTTTAAAAGGTGAATGGGTTAGCAGCAAAAGTAGTAAAAAAAACATACTGCAATAGTTACATACTGTTGTGAAACACTATCAAGGCAAGTCCTCTTATTATTTAGTCATTAATATTTACACACATACACACATATATTTACTTATAGGTCAACTAGTGATCTCACATTTGTTTGTTATTTGTTAATTAATTTGTGTGTGTTTACGATTATAGTGATGAATCGTATTATTTATTATGATGACTCTTGTTTGTTGTTACTTTGAACTGTTTTCACAAACAGACTGCTGTGTGGTAAAATTACATATTTGCTCTTTCAATGGAATTGTTCATAAACATGTTATGCTCGATTTCTCGTGAACATTTACTGCAATATTGTTTAATACCTGCCGAACTATTGTCTGATACTCTACGACTAGAAAAACCTTATTTTTGACGTGACAACGTCTTATTATTCGATGGAGCCGGCTGCACGCAAGAAAAAACATGACTCATTCGGCGTTACCTCGCTCTGAGGCGTTCCCTTATGACGTTGTCACGTTCAACTATCGTCAGTAAACCGACTTTACAGACAACCGATTTTTTTTACCTACAGAATAACACCGTGCTTACACCCCGCTATTCAACAGTAGGGAGTCAGAATTTTTGACTTATCCCTGATATGCGTTTCCCTATAGACTACCAAATCGATAAGGACATAATAAGTTTTTTAACGAGATATTTTATTGACAGATTGAGCTTCCATCGCAAGCTGTTGAAACCGAGGGTTACAACTACTAACAGTAAATGCATATTTTTATAACCCTTTCTTTGAATAAAATTATTTATTTTGTGGCGTACGGTACAGTATAAAAGAACAATCAATGAGTTTAAAAGAACAATCAATGTTGATGTCGATCTATATTTCCCAGAAGTAATCACAGACGTTTGTGGTTTATTTTTCGAGTAAACAAAGCGAGCTGTAGCCAAGCATAGTAGTAAGAACATGAACATGGCTTCATAAAAACTATATTTAATTATATTTGATAGTTAATAAAAAAAAATCTAGGTTCATTCTTTAATTACACTTTTAATGATTTAGGTATTTACTTCAGTATATTTTAGCTTTTTAAAAACACTTGTGTAAGGCCTCGGTTAGACGAGTCGAAAGTTTTTTTGAGACGCAGCGTCCGCGTGGACACCGCGCGGTTTCCACGCGGACGCCGCTTTTCATGTTATGTTAATGGCGAATGTGGATTCTATTTACTAAGCAACATCATTCAAGTTCCTATTAATCACGGCATTATGCGGGCGACACAGCAGCCGCACGTCGACCACGTACAAGTGACCGCCGTGAACCTTATAAATTAAAGCGTAGTTGCCAAAAAACAGAACGTATTTTGCTGTAACAATGTGGAGTAAGACACGCGAAGAACACGCGTCTGCGCATACGCCGCGCGTGTTAGGTTGTCGCGAAAAAATTCGTCTCAAAAAACGCGCCATAAAAACATGTAGTTGTATAAATCACAAAAAGTAAATATGTATAACTTCAGTTAATACTTTATTCTATTGCATTCATGCATAAGAATAAACTTATGTTTAGATAAAAGTTAGTAAATAGTTAGTCTTCGTTCGGTACGTTTTCGGTGGCCTGACCTGGCAAGTTCCTGGCATCAGGGAGCAGAGGATCTTCAACCATTTTAAGGCTTCAGGATCGCCATTTTAAGTGGTATCCGTGGCGCAAGGTAACATTCCACAATGGAATTCTATAATAATTTTTACTAAGGTAGCTAGCTAGATTGGAATGTGTGAATGATTCAAAAAAATGCATAAAATGCTTGAGCAAATGCAGGAACTGCCGTGTCTATGTATAAATACCTAAGTTATAAATAAGTGTTCATGATCTAATCTAAAATTGAACTTAGAATCTAGTTCAGTAACGAAGATTGTGGGAATATCACCCTACTAATCCAGCTAATATAAATGTGAAAGTTTGGATGGATGGATGGATCGATTGTTACTCTTTCACACAAAAACCACTGAACCGATTGCGATGAAACTCGGTATGTAGATAGCTGGAGACCTGGATTAACGCATAGGCTACTTTTCATCCCGATATTCCCACGGGATCGGGACGTGAAACCGCGGGGCGCTGCTAGTTAAGTATTTGTATGTACTAGCTGTTACTCACGAAAATGTAGAGCAGATGTAGAGAGAAGCATCTCTCTCCTACGATGAAACGGAGCTCCAGAACATCCCTGGTAAAAAGTGATATAAAACAAGAAATTGGCATAAAATATTTAAAACTATACATATCGATTCAATAATAACCTCGAAAGATATAACAATAAAACGCTTAGAAATATGTATGGCCACCGTCATCTACTATGATAGATAGAAATACACTTATCATAGTAACAAACAAACTGTTTCAAATAGAAGTAACCTGGTTATCGTGCAACAAAGTCATAAATGTGTTCAGAAGTGTGAAAACATCGTGATGTATATTGAAAGCGTATTGTAGATCATTAGGTCATTTGTTGAACGCTAATGACCTAGGCAATGCATAATAAATTTATTATGTGGATGTCAACGCGCATATTCTGTTTAGTATCAAAGTTGATAATAACGGATAAGATTACACAGCGTAGGGCAGGGCGATTTCTGAGCGCATCCCTATCTCTCAATGTAGTTCGTATGTCTTACTTTTAAGGCTCAAATTACATCGTCTATTGCAGTCTGCGTATAATCCAAACGCATTAACGCCGACACCGCTTGTTCGATCGCGGTTGACTATAATAATATGCGATGTCATTTAAGCCTTAAAAACGATATGTTATACATATAACTATCAAATCGTAAACGGAGCCAAGCGACGTTAGCGCCGATGACGTAGCGGTCTTTCCGTTTGTCCGACGAGAGAAGTGCCTCCACCTAACGGAAACTACTACTGAACTACTAGTGACCACTATTTTGGTAGAATAACTTACTGTTATGGTTCTTTACTAGCCTAATGCACTAATAAATAAAACTAATAATACGATAAAAACTTTCGTGAGTGGTATTCATATTAATAACGTCGTCGTCACGTGTGTATTTCGAGGATGATTGTTTCGGACCCGCAGGACTAGTTGCAGGCGCAACCGACACGCCTCCCACCCTTTGATACAGGGCCCCCGTCGGATACATCCCTAGCAGTACATTTTTAAATGTATTATACCTGTATTATATGTACATACGTACCTTAATTCATTAGTTAAAGGGGAACATAGTTATGACTTCCGTTAATTGCACTATTTAGCGGATATTAGCGTCCGTTTCACCTTTAATATAGTGTCATAATAAATTTTATGTAAATTGTATATTTGATTTCTTTTACATTTCATTCAAATTTACATTAAATGTCCTTACAAGTCTTAAGTAAAGCAGGAGTTCTAGTTCCTATACCCATAGAATTATAATTTTTATTTTGGGTTGCATGCAAATCCATAGAACATGTACTTTTTAGCCATGAATAAAACATTGTGCGATTGCTTACACTAAGGGGCCGTCCATTAATCACGTGAAGTTTTTTTAGCAACTTTTTAACCTCCTCTTCGCCCTGGTGATACGTGGTGAGGTTTATAACTAACGCCACCCCCACCCAACCAAAATTACGTGTTTTTTTTGTTTCCAAATATACACGGGTAAACACAATTACCCCCCCCCCCCCCCCCTTATGATATTTCGTGATTTTTTCTGAAACACCTGCCCCCTTTTCTAGCCTCACGTGCTTAATGGACAATCCCTAAGGTGCCTTAGAGAACTTGTACACTAAACTCATTTGGAGGAACTCGAACAGATTTATCGGTGTGCGGTATGTACAGTTTCTTGGCTGTAAGCAGATTACTAAATTATTACTACGTAACAGATCAATCACTCCCTACAAAAATATCAATACCTACCGTTTTAATTGCCTACTCTTACCCGGCTTTAAAATGTGTGTAGGTTAACTCTTCAATAAAACTTAACGCCTATTTTCATTGTTGTTTGTTCATGTTTTAGTACCTATACAAAAATCCTACGTGTGTTTTATTTTTATGTAAAGATTAATAAACTTCTTTCCTTTTTTAAAATCTCGATTATTAAACTGTATGGTGGGAAATATTCTAAATCTTACAAAAAGTTTAAATCAATAATTTAAGGGAAATTAAAAAAATATAGGGTTAAAAGGTTAATTTAATAAATTACTTATATGGTGCTGCCAGGCTTTTTTTTCTTACTTTTTAACATTTTTATACTGCACATAAACCTCCATATCAATTTTGACTATGAATTTTACAGTATTTATAGAGTATATCAATACGATCTCGAATTACGATTTTTGTACTTTAAAAACAAAAGCGAGTGTGCCCTGCGCACTGCGTATAAGGTCCGCCGACGGACGAGCAGCCGGTAGGTATTTAGCGCGCACAAGTACATCGACTAACATACATAAGTACACTAGGTACACTGCTGCTAGCTGCAAGTCCCGGTTCCGTGGGAATATCGGGATAAAAAGTAGCCTAAGCGTTAATCATGGTCGCCAGCTATCTACATACCAAGTTTCATGGCAATCGGTTCAGTGGTTTTTACGTGAAAGAGTAAAAAACACCCATCCAAACTTTATAATATTAGTGGGACACGTCCACATTATTATCGAAAGATGACGCTTTAAGCAATGTTTTATAGCTTGAATATTTTGATGGTTTCCGAATCGTCACTGAAAAAAATATTAAAATTAAAAGGGTCAATTGGACAAGTGTCCGAATATATTTGTATCCGAGTCGTCGAAGGATAGATTTTCGGTACTAAATTTGGCATTGTGAAAGTATTTGATGGCGATAGGATAACATACGAGTGTTTCTGTGTTTATAGCATCCGGGAGTCGACTAATTTTTGCCAAGCTTACTAGAACTTATTTTTGATACCAAGTGTGTGTGTGTGCGAGAGTGTAAACAATTATAGTCAAGCTAGAATATTAAGCTGTATTAACCAGGCCCTATCGCGGAATGAAATCAATTATTCATCAGAGATAAGAACGCTTAAAGAACTCTTAAATTGTTTTATTTTTTCTATGTATCTATTTTAAATGAAATTTCTAAAAGATCCTATGATCGTAACATTGTTACGACTAGATGAAATCGAAATCCACATGCAGACTGTACAACGTTCCTTAATGGAATAACCTTGTACTTTTACAGTAACTATATTTTATAGTTTAAAACTTTATTAAATGTATTATAATCCCTGATATTAAGAGGGTGTGAAATATCGACAGATGTTGTGACTAAATTAGGACTATCTATGTAAGATACATAAACTATCGCTTTGCTCCCTACGGGGCACGTAAATTGAAAGCATTTTTTTATCAGTTTTTGACCAACGAGCGAAGTGTCTCTATTTCAAGTCTGTCTGTCTCTGTTTGCGTGTTCTGCTCTTACTTTTCTTTGCGAAACTTGGTTGTAGGCGAATTTTGGTCCCACCAAAAATAGGGGTGTTGACGTTTTGTTGTCTGATTGACTTTGAACATAGTTGGTAATGACAATAAGTACTGAATTCTTAACAAGGTCCTATAAAATTTATAATGGAGGGTATTAAAGAAGAAAATGTGGTCAAAAAGATCTCTTATTCTTTTGACCCCATTTTTTCTTGAGGCCTTACGCCCAATGATGACTGTATTTTATTTTTAGCACTAAACTTTGGGAATAATACCCACTGTTCGCGAGATCCATTGTTCGTAGAACCAAAAGTTTTATCTAAAGTTTTGGTATACATAATACGAGTAATTTCATTATTTTATTATAGTAGTGGGATAGACAAGTGCAACGAGACTGTTGAGTTGTTTAAATTCATCTAAATAATACTGAAGATTATTTGCGTTTTCAGAACACGTATGGCAAGTGAATGTGCAGAAGAAAGGCTTGGGTGCTACGAAGAATATCCAGGGTCTGTACAACCTGTGCCTCACCGATAAGACCTTGGCGCTGGTGAAGATTAAGAGTCACAACAACATCATCAGCGACCTTGGGATACCGGAGCGAGTGGAATATTCCTTGAAGAACATTCGGAGGTAAGAGCATATGAGCATAGACTTTATGTGTATTACTTTATTGACTGAAATGTCTTACACCCAGTTCGAGTTACAGGTACGCGATCCTGACCTGATCGAGCTATTTATTATCCCCCATCCGTATAGACGATATTCTTTTCCCTCCACTGCCTTACCTTCTTACCCACCTTTCAATATACTCCCAATTATCCAATTTTAAATTCCCAAAGTGTGTCAAGTTTTTTTGTAATAATTTATTTTACTTTCTGCCAGTTGCCACTTGGGGAGCATATACCATTTCCCATCGTATACCGATCGTGTCTCATGACGAAACTCCATGCTCCGCGCCAGCTTTTATTAGATCGCCTGATTATAACTGGTTTTCGGTGCCTATTTAGCAGTCATAACACCAACGATGTCTCTCGTGCGTTTCTGATGAATCCTCATCTTAAGAGCTTCACCAGCTGACTGATCTAATTATAAAGATCAAAGCTTATCCAGGAAGCCCGAAGGTGTTTGTTGATTGCAAATCGATAGCCACCAGAATGGCGTTAAAATCAACATGTGATTTACGCTATAGCAAAGTTACACCTTGATCTCTAGAAATGAAATGCAGCATATTATTCAATTAAAAAAATTGCTTAAAATGGAAACACGCAGTAATTACCACTAACATATAAAGAAAACAGTACATTAAAATCTTACGACATCAATATCATAAAATGCAAAGCAAGAACTTGAAATCATAACAAATAATGTTTTTCTTTATATTTATAAAGTTTATGGTTTGTATGATACAGGAAATTGCACTAAAATAATATTTGTTTACTCGGTTTGGGGAAGTACATCATGCGTCATATGATTTTAGTACCTATACACAATGCTGTTAGGTACTTTATTTATTCTCGAACTTTGCCTAAGTCAGACCTGATAAGCCATATTAGTCTAGAACCGCAAAAATAATTAATAAACGTACCTATTGACGTATGTAGATATAGTGTTTGATGACGTGACCGTTAAAATTTAATATTAATCAATAATATTAGTCATTTACTATCAGGTGACCCGTCTGCTCGTTTGCCCCCCTATAACATAAAAAAAAACTTTCCTTATATTTTGCTACCGTAAATTTGCTTAGTTTTCCTCAAATATCGGTTTTTACACTTGTCGATGATAGTGTGCGGTTAGGAAATCCTTGTTTGTTTATCTAAGCTGTGCTAATAGGAAACTCTAAAACTTTTGCGTGTGCAGCCATGTTTTCCCTATTGTAGAATATGAATGCTTACTAATGGAAGGTAGCACGCCCTCCAGCCAGATGGACCGACGACCTGAAGAAGGTAGCAGGGATGGAATGGATACGGAAGGCGAACGACCGGGTGCATTGGGAGAGGCCTATGTCCAGCAGTGGACTATGATAGGCTGATTGACGACTAATGTTGGCATGTTTGAGGAAGTAAATGATGTTTGTCAAGCGGATGAAGTAGTTGATCTTCAAGCAGTTGACGTTGTTTATTTATCGTAATATTCTCGTTACCACTATATATTTTTGTTAAAAAAAATTGTTTTAGTGTTGAATTGTAGGACAATCATTCAATAAAATAGTTAGGTGTGCATCGGCATATAAAAAAATATATTTACCTTTACACGGCAGGTCTTACCTCCAACGCCATGGCGCCGGTACTAATTAAGGCTAGTTACCCGTATGCCTATCGGTCACAGAAGATCGCCACTCGTGAAACCACACTCGCAGCGACCCCCCATTCGCAACCAGCACACTCCCTATTGTCCAGATAGGTACCGGAGCTGTAAGGCACGCTCACTTCCCGCATATTTGCATATGCTCGCGGTAACACCGCTAGGTTCGTCAGAGAAGCCGACTGCCAGTATCCAGCTGGTACCGGAGCTGTCAGCACGCTCACATCCCGATCTACAATCAAGTGTAGGTCTACCCTGGCCTACGGTCGGGTGTCCGGATCAGTGTCTAGTCACCTTTCTACTTGCTAAGCAGGCAAGTACCCGAGCTGCATCGGTCCGACGGGACCTCTGCTAGAGGACGCTCCAAGCCTCGCAGCGGAAAACCAAGGAGCCCTTCGCCTTAGACCGGTTAATTCCGCTGCTCGCTGCGCGCGAGAACCGACGCTCCACCGACAATAGTGGAGCAGACGAACGTGCCCGTTCTCTGCAGCTAACCACAATACCCCCACGAGTCCAACTCCAAAACCGGTATCTGACAGCTTTCGCCATCAGAGGGCTCAGGATCCGGTTCCCGTGGTACCCTGATCTAACAGCCGGACCCGTAGTTCCGGCTGCGAACCTATCTACTCCGGGTGACTAGTAGATAAGGACCGTCTAAAGGTAAGCGGTCGCATCGGTACCTCAATCGGTATAACTGGCGCGTCCATGGCCATCCCAACCTTTTCTATCCAGCTATGGCTACTCGACTGACCAGCAGATATAAACTACTGGAGTATGGTCCCAGGGCCGCCACATCTTACTTAATTTTCTGACGAACAAAATGTGTCGTATGGAGTAGTATTAGTAGAGCCTCTGAAGTTATGTACTAATTCTACTCAATACGACCATACCACACTCACCACACGGATCTTGGACTATACCACACTCAACAGTCATGCAGATTACCTGTGGTCTTCTGTACGGTAAAGGTAGTTAAACGGTCGGGATGTTCCAAATTTAAATTTCAAAAATCACGACAGACCGCGCTGAGTACGTTACCTTCTAATGTATAGTAACGCCCTATTCTTCAGGTGTGTGGAGTCGTCTTTATTTCGAGTAAATAGATAGTCTATGTAATGCCTAAGCTAAAGAACTTTTGCATTACATAGACTTTCTATTTATTAGTTTTATGAAGTTTCTCCTCGGCTTTATTTTTATGAAGTTTCGCCTTGGCCTTCATCTTCTTAAATAATCTCAAAGAAATCCGCAGTAAACTGAACAAATAATACCGCATCCAATCAATAGGTAGTTTAGTCGGTACCGTGTATCATGCACGCCATATAAAATAATTGGAGTGCACGTATGACGCAATGGTTTAAGTAACTCACCATTACCAGTTTGTAAGTAGTGCAGTTTCGATCCCCGCTTCGAACCATTTATTATGTGGATAGATAGATATACTGAAAATATACTCAAAATTATTTGATTTGGGGACTTGAGGCACATTTATATAAGACTAGCATTTCGCCGCGGTTTCGCTCGCTTTGAATGTTATGTTTCTATTCCTCAAGAACAGAACTTTTTTACTAGATGCAAGGGACCCGATGTCCGTTTCTGTACCCCAGACATGCAAAATGTCATGATGAGTGGTTAAGTTTTGCCTGGAAGAGATTGCATCTAGCAATAAGGCCGCCCTTTGTCCATTATATTATTCTTGATATAATTTATTATGTAAATGTATTGTAAAAATAGTGTACAAATAAAGAGTTATCTATCTATCTATCTAAGTTGTTAGGTTACAACAAATTCACGTTTTACATTTTTAAATATTATGACAGATATGACAGAGATATGACAATTAGAAGTAGATTAAAATAAACTTCCAGATTTGATTACATTGTAAGCTAGTTACAAATGAAGCTAATAATAAAATCTGTTAAAATCCCCACTAATATTATAAAAGTGAAAGTTTGGATGGATGGATGGATGGATGGATGGATGGATGTTTGTTTGTTTGTTACTCTTTCACGCAAAAACCACTGAACCGATTGCGATGAAACTTGGTATGTAGATAGCTGGAGACCTGGATTAACGCATAGGCTACTTTTTATCCCGATATTCTTACGGGATCGGGACTTACGCGGGTAAAACCGCGTGGCGCTGCTAATATTATAAAAGTGAAAGTTTGGATGGATGGATGTTTGTTACTCTTTCACGCAAAAACCACTGAACCGATAGCGATGAAACTTGGTATGTAGGTAGCTGGAGACCTGGATTAACGCATAGGCTACTTTTTATCCCGATATTCCCACGGGATTGGGACTTACGCGGGTGAAACCGCGGGGCGCTGCTAGTTAATTATAATAAGTAAATCGGGAATTAATCGCGGTAATATTAATATAATACGATACCTATTGTTTACCTGAAATTTCGATAGAATTGCACCGAGCGACCGAGCACCGTGGTCAGGGACTGTACATATTTCAGCCCTACGTGAACTTTTTATTGTATAAAGTATAAGTGTATATAAAAAAAATGGTATATATATACCAGGAATGTTGCGGATATTCGCATCCAAATTCGCAATTACGGAGCTTCCGCATTGATTTGGACATGCGCAATCGCATGTAGCCCTAAAAAATACGCTTCTGCAAAAACAACAATCAATCCGAAAACATGAGGACTATTGGTCTAACTGTTTTTCACGTGCTGGTTGAAAGCTATCACGGCCTCTTCCGACCCCGTAAATGTCATACCTCTCATCAAATTTTTTATTTTTGGAAAAATAAAGAAATCGCATGGTGCCAGGTCTGGACTATGTGTTGAATGGGTCACTAGCTCTACCTTTTCAGAAGCCAAAAATGATTTTGTCTTGTTCGCGCGATTTTTTTAATTTAGCTCATATCAATCCCCAAATGTCCTCGAATCTCCACATAGGTGATACGCCGGTTTTGTTCAATTATTTGCCAGACAGTAGCCATATTTTCCTCAGTGATCGCAGTTGAGGGCCGACTTTCACGAATTTCATCATGGAGAGAAACACGGCCACGATTAAAAGCTTCCCTCCCAAAAGTATTTTGAAGACGAGCAGTGCATACCTCTGAATTGCCTGACGTTTCGACCAGGTGGCACTGGCCGTGGTCACAGGCTGACTGGCTCAGCGGTGCACGCCCTCCGTAGTCGACATCGTGAGGTAGAAGGTTCTTCATCCACCTCTAATTCCCGTAAATACGTAGATAATATTATATCATGGAACGCGAAACTTTAAAAGTTAGTACGAGCAGTGCAGTCTTGCAGAGTCAGTGAACTTTTAAAATCATAAAAAAATCATCGCCCTAAAATCTTTTCGCGTTAATTCCATTTTTGCTACTTACTTGTTATAAAAAACAATTGACACGCCAATCTTTTTTTATGAGCGGCCACTTTCAATGTGCCCTATAATATATATATACAATGTACCTACATACATGTTCATTAAAAATGTTTCAAACGCGACCCGTAAGATTTTATATAATTAGCTGAAACTGCGGTTTCCTTTTATATTTTGCTTCGTTTTTGTTAGTAGTAGCTTAATATTATACCTTACGTAGGTATAATATTAAGCTCCACGTCGTCGTCGAGTTGCGGGACACTGCCCGTGAAAACCTAACCTAATCTACGTAGCCTTTATCCTCACTAAAGTGACCATTACACGCTTATGCAAAACAGTCACGACTATTAAAAACATTAACCAATAATTGAGGATCAGTAATGTAGATGATGAGGACTTGGATTTTCGTCAGTTACTGTGGCTAGATTTAATGGAAATAAGTAACTGTTACACTTTAGAAGGATAAATGTTTATCGGTTATTTAACCCACTAATATTATAAATGTGAAAGTTTGGATGGATAGATGGATGTTTGTTCCTCTTTCACGCAAAAACCACTGAACCGATGGATTGAAACTTGATATGTCGATAGTTGGAGACCTGGATTAACATATAGGCTACTTTTAATCCCGTTATTCCCATGGGATTTGCATTTGACGGATTGACATCAGTCCAGTCCACGTGACCGTGTATTATCTATTCCAAACCATGGAGTATTTGTTAGAAACCTTCAATCATGGCGGATAACTCATAAACATCTATCATGGTGTACTTGTTGTCAGACTCTATAATGTCACGGATTGGTAGTTGTAGCGATGAAACATACATTTAACTTTTTAATACTTATAGGTACTAAAGACGTCTGGTGGTTGAATCTCGACCATATGTCATTAATTTTAGAATGTTTTGTTTTATTCCCATGACCAATATAACTTGAGCTGTCATTGTATAGACATTCCGTACTATGACAGGTCAGCTTTTTTTTTCCTTTTTCACATACATTATCAATTTATGTTACATATTGATTCAAGTATGTAGCTTTCTCCACTTCTTCTATATAAACTTTAAGTATTCCAAACATGACATTCCTCCGTTCGCAACAATAAAGAATTGATACAAAGAATTCTCTCACCGTATTCCCTACATATTATAATACAAAGTCCCCCACCGCGTCTGTCTGTCTATCTGTTCGCGATAAACTCAAAAACTTCTCATGCGGTTTTCACCAATAGATAGAGCGATTCATGAGGAAGGTTTAGGTACATATTTTGTTAAGGTGTTGTGTAAATTGCCTGAAACATGATGATTGTTGAGAGACATCTTCAGTCTCTGCTATCCGTGCGAGGCGGGGTGGGTTGGTAGTCCTACTAATATTATAAACGTGAAAGTTTGTAAGGATATATGGATGTATGAATGTATGGATGTTTGTTACTCTTTCATTCCAAAACTACAGAACCGATTACGATGAAACTTGGTATGTAGATAGCTGGAGACCTGGATTAACATATAAGCTACTATTTATCCCGATATTCCCACGGGATCGGAACTTACGCGGGTGAAACCGCGGGGCGCTGCTAGTATAATATAATGATACTCTGCGACGCTATCTTAAAATATAATAAAGTATTTTAATAAATCTTTTCGAGTAATTCTATGATTTAATTGCAGATGTGGCGATTCCGAATGTTTCTTCTACATGGAGGTGGGACGGCAGACCACGACTGGCGCTGGCGAGCTCTGGATGCACACTGACGACTCCAACATTGCACAGAGCATGCACTCTACTATATACCAGTATGTTGATATTCTACATTCAATGCCTAGGAGACTTATAATAGACTAGCCCCTCAGTTTCACCCGCGTAGCGTAGCGTGATGTTACATAGCACATAACCTGCCTCAATAAATATGCTATCAAATACAAGAAGAATTATTCAAATGTTACTGATAGTTCTAGAGATTTAAAGAAAAAACAATCAAAAAACTCTTAAGCTTCAAATTATCTTCTATTCTATAACCGCTACGTTCACCTGTCACACTTGTCAACGAGTAGAACGTTCATGGCTCTTGGGGGGTTCAAGTCGAAATCGCGCGGAACTGTACCGCAGATTAGTAACAAAAACCTCTCCTATCAGCTATCAATAACAGCTACAGCCAAGATAAAAATACTGACAAATAGCTAGACGTTTATAGATGAAAGTTATCTATTTCTAAATTCGATAGTGATAATCTATAATACTTAAAATGACGTTTATTGTGAGGTCTCGAGTAAAAAAAAAAATTCTTACAGGTTTTCCTTCTCTTAGGGGACTAGATGTTGGTGTCTCCTCTAACTTAGTACTAAATTGGACTGCGGGTTTTTTAATTAGGAGCAGTCTTATCCCTTAGTCGCCTCTTACGACATAAAATGGTTTCGTAAGCCTGAACTATAATATTTTTTACCAATAAAATAATTAAAAACAAAACTAGACTCATTTCCATTAATATATCCATAAATTTCTTGTCAGATTGTTCGTTAGTTTCGTTTCGTGTCAACTAATGAGCCGATTTTAATGAAATTATGAAGAATGTGATCAGTTTGGTCAAACTTGAGAGATAGTATAGTTATTATCTCAATTTTAAACGGCGCTTGCCTAATGGCTCAGTCGTGGGATTTGTGGTAAAAATCTGGAGGTTTCAAATCCCACCCAGTACACAATCGATGTGAATGGGTATCAAGAATACGAGTAGGTAAAGTGTAATCCACATGATTTGGAGGATTTTTAACCGATTTCAATAAAGGAGTAGATTTTTTTTGGGATAGGGGGCAAACGAGCAATTGTGTCACCTGATGGTAAGTGACTACCGCATCCCATGGGTACCTGAAACGCAAGAGTCACAAGTGCGTTGCCGGCCTTTAAGGTGGGAGTAGAGGAAGGGGCGAGAGGGGAAAAGGGAGGGAGAGGGAAGGGTTAACCTCCGGTAACTTCACTCACTCGTCGAAAAGCAATTCAATCATTGCTTCACTGCGGGTTTTCTGTAAGGCCGTGGTATCACTCCGCTCGAGCCGACACCTACGTGCCGAATGGCTCTCCCACGTTCTCTATATTTGACTGTACCTATGTATTTTTTTCAAGTTTTCTTTCTGGTAGTTAAAATTGATTTTCTCCTCTGCTTCCCGTAAGTTTGAATGTTGTACTTCCAAAGTTTGTCGTTGTTGCCAGACTAATCCATATTTCTTTTAAAGCCCTCTATAATTCGTAAAATATGTAAATAGCTTTATAAATCTCATACTATCACCGAATGTCTAGGGAACTGTAATCTGTTAAGTCATAGCGTCAATTACATGACACTTATACATAAAATGAATATTTTGCTACTGATCATCTATTTCTTTCTAGCGCAATGCGCAACTGCGCGCGGGAGATAGAGAACGAGCGTGACCACATCGTGGTCGCAGCGGGCGACCAGCACTCAAGAGAACGGTCGAACTCTGAGGTCAAATCCAAAGTCGGCATCGGTGGTGAGTATGCACTTCATCTTCGTACTGTGTTCTTTCGGGATGAGGTCTTGGTTATACATGGAGTGTAATAAATAATTCTTACTTACTTGGGATATATGTATCTACTATGTACTCTAAATACCATAGCATAACGCCATCTCTTGGCAACCTTATCCTCCTTAGGAAGTGTCCATTAATTACGTAAAGCTTTTAAGAGAGCGAAGGGGTGGAGGTGAATCCCGCCCAATTTCACGTTGGTGAGGGGGTCTCGGCATACATCCGGATTTTTTTCGCAACTATAGTTGTAATTTAGAAAAGAGATGCTGCAATATATGCAATTTCTACTTTCATCCATCACTAGAACTGCTGCGCTCCCGCGTGCGGTCTACAATGCACCAGCGCGCAAAATGCGACCCTCACGGACTGTAGATAGTGGCTAAATTAGAACGAAGGGGCAACGGAGAATGATTTCACTAAAAATCACATGGACATGTTGGTTCAAGTTAGAAGTTCGTATGAATGTTCTTTTATGAATTTAGTATTTCCAATTTAAGTATTTTATTATTCGATTTTCTCACTGTGAATTTAGACTATGATCTATCTTAAATACTATTCTAAACTAGTTTAGGTTTTGAAATAAATCCAACTCGATCAAGCACAGATTACCGTATTTAGCTATACAAAAATTACGCACGTTGAAAAAATTTACCTGAGATTAAACCGGGAGGCGGTTGAAAAATCGCCAAAATGAACAAACTATGAAACTCTTTCAACCTTGTAGCAGAAACAACAATATATTATTAGTGCTTGCTTGCTGCTGCTACCTCTTCATAATGGTTTGGTACCCACTGTCTCATGGAATGCAAACATAAAAAAAAAAACCATGTTGAAAAAGAGTGTCCTTGGAGTCTTGCCTGTTCTTCTCCATAGGATCTACGTATTGGAACAGGCAACTAGCTTCACGACCGACTTACTGACTGACTCCTACTCCTGACAATTCAAAAATACCTACAATGGATTTACTTGAAATAAATAATTTTGATTTTGCTCTTGTCATAGTTCTGCTTCAAGAGATGTTGAGATAAGGATGGTATGGTTGCATTCTTTTAATCACAACGTCCTATTAAAAGTATCGATTTCTTATAATGAGTCTAGATCCCTGGTAACGACCAACGACCATAGGCGACGAAAGTGGACCAACGGCTTAATATGATACTAGCCGGTTCACGCGTTTTCACCCTCGTTTATGGTTACTGCTGTTCTTCTAAGGGTCGTAGCGTGATGAAACATAGAATATAACCTCCCTCAATTGATGCTCTATCCAATTCAAATAATTTTTCGAATCCGACTGGTAGTTTCAGAGATTAACGCATTTAAACAAACTAATAATCAAACAAAAAAAATCAGATCAGATTTCAGATATTAGTATAGTTATTAAGTCAAGAAGAGAAAGAAGTCTTTTTTGTGACTCTGGAACCTATAAGGCATGACTTCTGTAATTGGGTAGCCGTCTATGAACTGATCTGTGGCAACAGTACTTACCTTCAAGAAATTGTTCCTACCGAACCCGTATTGAGGTTCTTTGGACTCTGACAACTAGTTACTCGATATCCACTCCATGTATGACCAAAATTAGTTGTCATGTTTCTTAACTCATCTAGTTAGACACATCTGTAACATCTAGTCTTAAGGGCTATTTTCCTTTGTCTGAACATCAGTAGTGTAGAATTGCTTGCTATCATGTCACTGTAGAACTAATTAGTAGTCTTATTTGCTATTTTTTAGAATAGACTTTTTATAAGACGTGACTAACATTATGTCCAAAATATATGTTTACATTGTCAATAAAATAAAAATATTAAAATAAACAGCATTTGTAACTAAAATATTGTACAAGTAACTTAATATATTGTATACATTTTTTAACCCTATCTATAATGATATATTGTTAATAAGATAGACGTTTGTAACTAAAACCTAGCTGGTAAGTGTTTCGAATTCGGCTGTGGACTGACTAATAGCGTTAAGCGGTGTGGTAGTACTCACTTGATTTAATGTCGTACTGTTCATCGCCCGAACATTCAGTCCATGGCCTTAACCCTCAAACAGACAGGCCACTTTATTTGCAGTAATAAAAAACGCAGGAAAAGGTACACAGACACTTAAGTTTTTAGAGTCGGGTGTAAAGTGGTGGTGGTTTGCTAAAATAACAAAACAAACTATCTCGAGAGTAGTGACATTACTCGCGTTGCGAGTAAAATTAGACTATATACCTACGTAGATGGAGTCGCTTTTCCTATAAGTGACTTTGTAGAGTGAACCTTCTGATATTATTTTATCAGTTATTTGGTAGTGGCAGAATCAGCATTAATTTTTAACCCTTGCATCTGCAAATAAAATAGTCAGTCTGCTCGAGTTTACAGGAACAACAGTTATAACCTACGTGGATGGAGTGCAACGCGAATTTGACCTTTAATTTTGCGGGGCTAAAGTAGGTTGTCCCTTGCAGACAAGGGGCTATGCGTGGGCTCATGCATTATACAGTGCGTGTGCGCGAGCGCCACGTACTCCATCGACGACTCAGCCGCGCATCCCACGCTACCACTCAACGGTACAACACCCTATATATCATATATTGAAAATTGTTGGGCATGTTTGGGTTTGGGAGGAACTAGTTTCATGGGCTTTCAGAAAATTACTTGGTTTTAATCCAGAGCGTCACTTTTTCCATTTTAATTACATTTATTACATTTTAGATAGAATGTATTGTATTGTATGTAACGCTACATTAATGTATATTACATACTTGCCATATAAAATAGTTTGTTTATGCGATCATTTGGCAAACCTTATGAAGGGCAGTGCCATTATTTGCCACACAGTCGAAGTCTTCCAATTCTGACTTAAATTTATACTGACCGATATATTATATGAATCAACATATTTTTGAAAAATGTTATGGGAGTTGCTTGGGTCATAGACAGTTTTTCTGTTTGAGTTTTAGCTGTACACGACATACACACAATTTACTTAATAAACAATCATTTTAACAAAACTATTCTTACTGATATTGGCTTGTACTGTTTGCTATTATTCGGACGTGTTTACTCGTTGCATAGCAGAACTAGAATGTTTGTAGCTGATGACGGCCTCGTTGTATAATCTGGTGTTGTCTCATAGAAAGTTCCAGAAAGTTGGTGAACTTTACCGAGAAATCTCTCTAAAATGACCCGTCTGACTCTAACCCCTCTGGAAATTTTACAACATCGTGAAACATTCTGGAATGTTCGAATTTTTTCTGAAACATTCGATTATTTCCGCTACTCGATAACAGATGGCGCCACAGGCATCAAGTTAGCCGAGCCACCGCAACATTACATACAGATTCTCAATCTATAGTGCAATAACTGGATGTTTACTATGACATGTGACTACTTAAACTAAAGCTACAGTTACGAGGTAATCGGTACTTTAAATCTGCTTTTAGAAAAGAAACTGTCTAAGATGGAAGCATTGTACGACTACTACATACGTTTTCAAATAGTCTAAATTAAAATCTGTATTAGTGTAGACTGAAAAACCAATACGTTATGTAATAGTTATGGGTTTGCACACGTTTAGGGTCCCAAGTTATGCTCAGTTAAGTTGTTGGGAGTGAGAAGTAAAGTAACCAAGCTTAATAGGTTGGCCACTTATAAAGCGGCTCCCTTTATAAGTTGACCGGATATTCGATTAGAATCATTAATTACGGAATAATGGAGAAATTATTAGTATTTTTGTTGTGTTAATTAAAATTCTGATTCTGAAGCTAGCTGTTCCTAAACCCCAATGACCAAATGAGAGCCCGATATGTTACAGGGTGATTGGTAATTAACGATTAGTTATCGATACATAAAGAAATATGTAGTTGTATTCAAAACAGCAAACAAATTTTGACAATAAAACTTTCCCAATTTTTTTTTATATATTTTATAATTAATACTTTCGAATGAATACTGAAGTATCTGGTTCATGACAGAAAATAATTTTTTTCACGACCCCCAGATAATTCAATTCGCGCAATTTGGAATAAAAGATCGCTTACTCGGCGCAAACATATCGTTGTATTCACTCGACTTGTAGCCCGTACCAGGCCAGGACCACTCCGCACTTTAAGTTGAAAGCTACAAGTACGCGGCAGACTCGACTAATCGTGCCAAAAAATCAGAGTTCTGCCGCATGCTAGTTCGATGCTAACTCTCGCTCTGCGTCGTTTCATCCGTTCGTATCTAGACTAACGAGTTGAATACTTCCTATCCTAGGTTTATTTGTTTACGACAATAGAATATTAAGCACATAACTTACTGGTTATTTAATATACAGATTAATCAATTCTTTAAAAAAAGACAAACCTAACCTCTCGTCGTCGTCAAAACAGATAAAAGTAACGCGATAGAAAGAGAGGCAACTTCTACGTGAATATATAATACACCTGAATAGCGACTTTATAGTGTGGGATTCTGCGGACAGAGACTTCTGTACCTGTACTATTATGTATTCATTGCCCGAACTTCATTCTTGACGACGGTAAGGAAAATGAACAAACATGTGCGCGCGTATCAATTCCAAGGGTAGCTACCTGGTGTATGGTTTGCCAATTAAAAAGCGGCGGTAGCGTAATAGCTAAGGCGTGCATCACTTGACCACAACCACTTGCGATCAAGTGGTTGCGGATTCAAACCCCACCCAGTGCACTACCGACGTTAACCCACTCGGAACACAAACATTTAGCTTAACTGCAGGGGTTAATAAGAGTTTTTTAAGACTAGTAATGTGTGACCCACGTTACTGGTATTATTTTTAAAGAAGATAAATAAAAAAAAATATTACAAGATCCGGTATACAAAGAAATGTTTGCAACGCACCTATTGATGACATTTTGCCATAAAAAAGTATTTAAAGTTGTTTGTTGTAATTAATACTATCTTGTATTTATGTACCGATAACTCATTACCAGTCAACCTACACGTTGTCTTTGCTTCGTTTCTTCAGTCTTTTGTTAGTTCCTAGCATTGCCCTTCAAATTCTCTTCTCTTTCTCAACTAATATGAGATTAAAATTCTTTTTTCTTTTACTTCTATTGCTCCATAATCCAGATTTGGGTGAACATCGAAGTTTCAACATTATGTGGTACAGCATAGAGTGTATATTTCTTTAATCTGACGCCTACATTTGTAAAACATTTGAGTGTCAATAATCAAGATTGAAGCTTCGCTATGTCTACTAATGACTGTGCTATGTACTAAACATGTAATATAAGCTTTTAGGGTCAATAATTGTTTATCATGTTGTTTGCTTATTTGTCGTAAGCTAGCTGTTAGATGTTATCTTAAAGATAGTTATTCATAATTTATTGTTTCACATTAGAGCTAATGTTTGCTTGACTTTGTCATCAGTTTGGATTTATACAAGAACTTTGCCTTTCATCGTAATTAATGAAATTTTTAACAAAAAACAAACCGACTTCAACGAAATTAATTGATAAAAAATTAACTAATAAATACCTAAATAATTCATATTAAACCGTTTCTGAAAATATGTAGAATGCGTTAGTGAAACAATCATGAAAATTATTCCATTACTTTTTAAGAAACAAATCGTGAACATACAAACATAAATACCGACCGAATATAGAATCTCTTTTATTGAAGTCGGTTAAAAAGACAAAAATAAATTGTTTCCAAACAAAGTCATTCAAACATGGGCTCACGCATAACTAAATTATCTAACTGTTTTGTGTCTACTACTTTTTTCCTTAAATAATCATGTCTAATGTTTCAATACTTAACACACATTAATTCTGTAAGTGATCTTGTCTTATATTTTCGTGATAAATTATTTCTTGTATTACATTGAAAATACGTGGTTTATTACGAAATATTTTATAACTAAAAATCGCAGTATACTTGTCAATATTTTAATCAGTTAGGAGTTGCCAGAAATATAAAAATAATAAAATTATTGACCCAATATCTAATATTAACAGGTTATCGCCAAAGTCGATAAAATTAATATTATAAAAAACTTAGCAATAAATAACATGGTGCAGCTATGCAAAATTATGTAATTAACTATATACAGAATGTGAATTAATGTAGTTAATAATACCGCTGAATTTAACCGATGTGTAAAATTTTTAAGGCGTTCATGAAAAAAAATATGTTGATGTCCATCTAAGCGTTACGATTTAAAAATAAAGAGTTCATTATGGTCAGTTTTATATTGCTCAAAACACACTGTATAGGTATTTCTTCAAATATTTTATTGAAAAATATATATACGGTCGAATTGAGAACCTCCTTTTTTTTCGTCGCTTAAAAAGTAGTATGTACGTACGAGCTCGTACAAAGATAGAGGAATTATACCATCTCTCCCGAAAATACAGTGGATTTGCCTTTAAACGAGGACATTCCACAAATATAAGGAATGTACGCTTTAGTGGACAAGACACTTTATTTATTTCAAGATGCTTTATTTATGACAAAATTCAAAATTTGAATTTGTATGAGAATTGGACATTCGTCATTATTTTATTTTGCTTGCATGCATATTTTCGTTGTCAGCGCATCTTAAACAATTGGCGTATTGCATGCGGGTACCGGTATTGGCCACGTGTGTGTGGCACTTCTCATAAACATACTATACAATATATGTACATATTATTATACCATACATTTAGGGAGTTCGGCAAGTTAGTTTCTTTTTTTTTAATATTGCTGTTTTGACTAAAACGTATGTGGATTTGATTTTATTACTTACTTATTGTTAATAAATATACCGTAAATCGTATAGAAAATAATGCTTCATCGGTTGACAAAATCAACATTTTACTAAGATTAAAAACTTTCGTGAGTGGTATTCATATTAGTTAAAATATATACGGTTTTACTCACGTGTATATGACCGACTAGTCAGTGCCAGTCTGGCACCTGCACCCTTGATAAAGAGCCCCCGTCGGGTCCGAAACTAGTCGGACATCCCCGAAATATACACGTGAGTAAAACCGTATATCTTAACTAAAACATTAGTTTAAGATTATTGGGTTTGTTGACAATGTTCCAAAACCTTTTTCATATTACACATTTTCTAATAAATCCGTTAACATAAACATTTGTTATTCTTGCATTGTTGAAGCATTATTTTTTTTACACAGAGCCATAATATACCACTATAAATTACTAAATTCTAAAATCAATTACAACATATTCTTGTAGTCAAATAAACAACATCTGCAATTACGTCCTAATGGTTTTTACTATTTTAATTACTTACAGAAGTATAATAAGTAGTTTTCGTTATAAAACTCAGTAATGCCCGTATTTTTAAACTCTTGTGTTCCTTGACATATTAACTACATTAACGGAACTTAACGCAATGGTTTGTGTATGTTACAAAGACTTTTCGATCAGGGTACACAGGATAGTGTCTGAGGCTTGGATTGACTGTCGATCAGTTTATTCTGGCCTCGCCAGTTTAACTAGATCACAACGTCAGATACTTCGAAGGCATGTATATACCCATATTATGAGCTAATTCCCATTAATGTAATCATGTAATGCCCTTCTACTTCTTCCTTGCCTTAAGCAAGATGTACAAAAGACCAAAAATGGATTTAGTAGCTATAGGCTCTTAAACAATAATAAACAAGCAAGATGTAAAGAAGTTATTAATTACTTAACTTTATTTTTATTAGTTTATCATGTTTAAGCAGACTTCTTATGCATAACCTATGTTTGCCGAACTCCGACACTGCCGAAAATGTGGCATATATGAATTACCTAACTAGTTTTTTTTTATATAAGATCTATTCTTTTATTTTTACTGTCATTTAAATGATTCAGTAAGGAAATTGCCACATTTTTGACATTGTATTGACATCTTTTTAACCCATTTGTAAACGATGACGTTTTAACTCATTGAAATTACCAACCTGTTTCTTAATTATGAATAAGTTTGTAATTTCAGTCTAGACACCAATTTTGTTAGGCGTGATAGTTAGCGGGGAGGGTGATGATAGGTAAATATTTTGGAAAAACAATTTTAGTCTCAATCTCTAAATCTGTGTCTAAAACCGACAGTGAAGCAATGCTTGCATTAGTTTTCGCCGAGTGATTTAGGTTACCGGAGGCCCTAACCCTTCCCTCCCCCTCTTCCACCCTTCCCCTATTCCCACCTTAAAGGCCGGCAACGCACTTATGACTCTTGAGTTGCAAGTGCCCATGGGCGGCGGTAGTCATTTACCATCAGGTGACCCGTCTGCTCGTTTGCCCCCTATACCATATAAAAAAAAGCTTTTTGTGTAGGGGTTTAAGTTTAGCAGCAGCAGTGGAGTTAAGTTAGTCCAAAGGCTGACACGATAATCATGTCGATGACGATGGCTCACACTGCAAAGTGCGTTAAGTCTCGAATTGAAGTCACTTTGATCTCACAACTTTTATATTTTTCAACAACACAATGGACATAAACGCCATCGTTTACCCCCATAACCTCGCACCGGGTGCCACGGGTGCATAAGTTTTACGTGTAGCTTATCATTGTCAACAGCCGACCACCAGAATAACACACTAACAGATAAAACAGACGCGCCCGTGCGTTTGATAAAGCATCACCGAACCGAATCTTTGCCTACCGGCTGCATATTTCAAGAGCCACTCAAGATTGAACACGAACGGACGAGATCAGCACCTTTGACCGGAGATGAAGTAGACAGGATTATGCTAGAGAAAAACATGGCTCATTCCTCCTGTAAGGCTATCAATGGAGAAAGGAAGACGCAATGGTCGAGGCGGGCCAGTACTGGGACTCGGTGGTCAAAATTGTCGCCGGCCCATTCTAAGAGTATGTATTTTTGGGGGCGTTCATGACACGAAATTTTTTTTTGTAGTAGGTGCTGATGTGATTTATGTAGTTTGCCATCTATTTTAGTGTTCCGTTTTTTTATTACATAATATTGGATAATATGGTGAAAAAAAAAAAACAAAAATACATATAAAAACTATTGATGTGATGAACAAAAAAAATTATGAGATTTGAGTTTCACAAACCTTTATCATAATAATTCCATGTGTTATGAACTCCCCCTGAATTCGTGCATATTTCATATTAACCGTACATCGCTTATACTAACTATATATTTATTTGGTGCTGCCAGATGAAAGTACCATTTTTTATAATGGTAGAATTTATTTTCTACCATAATGGAAATATATTTTCTTAGGTGGCCAGTTGAAATGTTTTGTTGCGTGTTATATATATATGCATGATTCAGGCGGATGAACGTACGGACGGACAAACTGACCAAAAATTTGCTTGCATGGTTTTTGTCTGCTTCTATGTGTTTACTTTACGGTGTTATTACGTTTTGTACATAAACTTCATTGAAAAAGGTAAGATTACGAATTATAACTAGTGTTTATTGTTAAAAAAACATAGCTTTTTGATTACTCTTGTAAGCAATATTTTTTCTAGAAACTTCTATAAATTCCACTTTAAATGTCGAATGTAGTTAGTGCTTTTGCTTTTACAAAATAACTTTTTATATTTCGGCATGTTTATGGAATGATATGCAGCCAATGTAGGGAACCCCCAACACACGATACTGTCACCAAGTTCCGTGTTCACATAGTACACAATGGACACCACCATAACTCACCGACCAAGTTTGTATGACATACTCATATACTTTAAATAGCACTCAAATCATCCACAAGTACCTAAGTTAAATACATGATCACTAAATACGGCAGCTAATTATCAACCCACACTCGATTATATAAAGTTCAATATAACTTGCAACTTATGCCATTTGGACTCACGCTAAAATTGACCAATTTACACAATTGTAAACCGTAGCACGTTCATGCAGAGCTGCATTTCATCTATAGATTCTAACTGGTCTATTTACTTGCAGACGCGGGCACATTACGGAGTAGGTGTGACAGTATGCCTTCGCGTCCCACTACAGCGTTTGAAGTTGAGAGACCACCGCCTAGGTTTAACGACCTTGAAGGTACGTAGGATGATAGGCAGTCATGGATAGTTTACGAACGTTTTGGCCTTTGGCTGGAGTCGAAGTATATCCTTGAATGGATTCGTCCTGATCTCGCGGCAGGCGTCAACAAACAAGCAGCCCGCACCTTGTTATGGGGAGAGCCTTGCATTTTCAATAAAAAAGCGCGCGCGAAACGCGACGTGTTGCCGTCTGCTAGGATGACGGGCTGCTTCACCCATCGCCCCCAGGCCAATCTGTCGTAGTCTAAGAGCTACAGGTCAATTCGAGTGACGTGATGCAATCATAAAGAAAATGCATTTCAAAACATTATCTGACTGTGGAACAAATTTTTATATTAGTGAAGATAAAAAAATAATAAAAATCTTGAAAATACTTATCTATTCCCTTATCTATTTATTATAATAACACTTAATTTATAGAATTCCATAAAAAAAAAAACAATTATAATAAGAAACTACCCTCATTTTGATTACTTTGTGCTGAACCTGTTACTCACATGGCATGGTGACCTAGCTCTCTAACCACGATAGGGCTATATAGTAAGCCTACATTAGGCGTAAGTATCGCGCTTGACGTGTGGTGTCCCTTAGGTCCGGAGACGTCACGCGACGAGCCCGACGCGATGGCGGAGTGGTGTCGTACGCCGCGCATCCCAGAAGAACCCGACTGCTGTGAAATCTCCAAGGATTTTATGAAGTTTGTATTTCCTACCTATTTATACATTTTTATTTACTAATAATTGGGTTTTAGTTATACTATTGTTGATATTTCTGTTTTGAATAAACGCCCCCTTAGGGGCCATCCATATATACGTCACACGTTAATGAGGAGGGGTCAACAAACTGTGACATTATGTAATAAGGCGCGGGGGTTCATAAGTTTTGTGACGTCACATGTCAAAATCTAAAAAAATATGTGAAGTGACTTCACATATTTTGTGAAGAGAAGTGAGAAATGTGACCCTCTGTGACAAGAACATGGGCAGGGTAAACAAAATCATGAAATTCGTGTCACGTTCATTATGGATGGCACCTTAAGGTTCATATTCTGGGACAATTACAACGCTACCAAGACCCAAACTAAACATAGCTTGTGGTATTAATTCCAAAACAAGGGATGAGCAAACTTAGATAATTATTTTTTAAATACATACATATCATACATACAAACACCCAGATTAAAGAAAATAGACATATTCATACATATAAATATTTGCACTAAGCGGGAATCGAACCAGCGACCTGTTGCAGTAACGTTGCAGTTAGGGATGCAAGATTTACAAAAATATCTATATATATCACAGAATACATAATAGTACTAGTACAAATAGACCTCTTCGCAATACCATTTAAAAAAATAGTGACTCTTGCTCCGACACAATAAGGTGCAATTCAGATCGCACACCGCTAATTCCAACTGGGTTATATTAACCTAAAACTTGCCTCTCTTTCTATCGCATAACTCTTATCTGTTCTAATGCCGTTAAGGTTGTCTTCTGTAAGAAGAATTAATCTAAATATTTAAGAACCAGTTATGTGCCTATTACTTTACTTCTGTGAACAAATGAAGTTTTAAATAAACCTAGGCTAGGTATTTACTTAGTAGTACCTACGTAAATGTTACTTATATTAAAGAAAACTATTTTATTTCACAACCTCTGCATAGATACTCTAATCTCTAAGAAGATAGGCATTTTGGAATGAAACTATCCCCTTTAGGTGTTTAGCTAGGTAGGTATATGCAAATCAAATCGCGGAACCCTACTCCTTACAACACCAGCTATTTGCCAGTGAAAGTCCCATGGAAATCGGTCCACCCGTTGCGGAGATTAGCCGAACAAACAGACAGACAGACAAAATTGTTGTAGTCCTAAACTTATCAAAGCTAAACTTGACTAAGTTACTCCTTATAACACCAGCTATCTGTCAGTGAAAGTCCCTTGGAAATCGGTCATCCGGTTCCGTTGATTTGCCGGAACAAACAGACAGACAGACAAAACGTGAAAATACGTGAAAAATATTTTTTTGGTATAAGTACCGTGTAAACATTCAGATGCATTTAGTCAAAAACTGTCATTATGACATTACAAACGGACACTTCAAATTTATTTATTTACTAGCAGTTCCCGCGCGGCTTCGCTCGCGCGTACATATTTATATATTTTGCGTGGAACTCTCATTCTTTTTCCAAAATCAAAGTAGCATAAGTTACTCCTTTTAACATCAGCCATCTGCCAGTGAAATCCCGTGGAAATCGGTCCACCAGTTCAATCAGACAGACATATAGACAAAAATTGTAAAACATGTTGTTTTGGTATATGTACCGTATATACATCTAAATGCAGTTAGTAAAAAGCAGTTATTTTAATATTACAAACAGACACTCCAATTTTATTTATTTCTATAGAGTATAGATGTATAGATAGAAGATGTGTATCAGTTGTTGTGGTCCTTATAAATAAATATACTTATCATAGCTAAACTTGACCTTGTAAATATCTAACTATACTGATTATAACTAATAATATAATCTAACTACGTAAATACGGGAAACGTAATTCGTAAGCGACGAACTGACGAAGCTACGTAGCGCGTGAGTGAGTATCGAAGTAACGTGCTACCTGGCCGGCGCGTGGCAGCCAACTGAATTTCGCCCGACTCGTCGCCGCTGCTAGGTACCTGTAGCTTCATACCTACTGACCGGAGTGGTCCTAGCCTGTATCGAATTAAGTCGATATCGATATTTTAGACTTCGATATATCGATATTTGTCGGTTTTCCGATATATCGTTGCACCCTTAGTTGCAGTCGAATGCATTACCGCTGCGCCATCGTCGCGGTTCGAAACTAGTTTTGTAGGTATAGCACAAAAACACCTGCAAGAATGTGAAGTCTTGTCAGTTTATTTTTACACGTTTTATGTTAGCTGGACCTGTATTTATCTATCTAACGCAATCTTGCAATTAGTTGTCACCAACTTCAAGACGTCCGACTTGAAAATTTACACACGTATAAAGGATTGATGACAATACAAAACTAAAAAAAAATTATAGTTGAAAAAAAAAAAACACGCTAATAGCAAAATAAAAGAGGGACAATCTAAAAAGTAGATAATAATTTTATTTTAGATTGTAAAATTGCGTGGGGTGCTTGACATCAGATGTTACAAATAGCTCATTGGTAGCTATTTAAAAAAGTAGTTATTATAAAAATATAGTAAAAGCTGTAGTTTTATTAGCTAGTAGTTTTATTCGTGGGAGAGCCATGCTTCTGCACGTATGGACCGGCTCGACCAGATTGATACCACAGCCCTCACAGAAAACCGGTAGTGAAGCAACATTGCTTTTCGCCGAGTGAGTGACGTTACAGAAGGCCCTAACCCTTCCCTCTCCCCCTCTTCCCCATTCCCCTTCTCCCACCTTGGGGGCCTGCGACGCACTTGTGATTCTTGAGGTGCAGGTGCCCATGGGCGGCGGTAGTCATTTGCCATCGGGTGGCCTGCTCGATTGCTCGTTTGTTGTGTAACATAAAAAAAAAATTATAATCTACTTTTTAGTTCAGTTCGCTATTAAAGCGTTTTTTTTTGTTTTCTTTTCCACTATAACTTAGTCCATTTCTCTTCTCTTTCTGTTTACATTTGTAATTTTTTTGTTCTTACTGATTTTTGTTACTTGCTTATTGTTAAATAAGGGGAGCTTTTTTTCTATTCTAAGATACCATATTTCATGTAGTTTATTACATTATAAAAATTAATATACAGTAAGTATGACTTTAAATAAATATGTGCGTGAGTGTGTGTGTGTTTTTGTAGTACATCACTAATAAGCGGCAGTTCGGTGGCGCACTCGCGCACGTCGTCCGTGGGCGAGGCGGGCGCGGGCTACCTGCCCATGGGCCCGGGCCACGACGCTCTCGCGGGACTCATCTCCGCCTCCAGCGGCTCGCTATGTAGCGGCACTCCTTCCACAGACCCGAGGTTCAGGTGAGTCAACTATCACAACTCTCATGACATCATTACTAATCACTTGGGTACCTATCTCTGTCGGGTCTACACGATTGGTTGCTACTCTTCTAATTAAATACTTTGGTTTTGTAGATTTATCCTACTCTGACTAATCGACGTGGGACGTGTTTTGGATATGCAATTATTTGTCCTGAGTGGGAATCGAACCCACGCACTCTAACTCAAAAGTCAGGATCCCTAACCACTAGACCGACAAGACCGTCAATAATAATACAAAAAAATCATAAGAAAATTAGGTTAAAAGCCGCACTATGATACTGTAATTTTTAAATGATATTTACATTTTTTACTACAGCTAAGAAAAAGCTGTAAAGTGTATAACAGTGCGCCCTACTGGTGTAAAACATCTTCAACCTATTAGAGGATCGAATTATTGGAGACCGTGGTTAGACAGCCCTACCAAAATAATAAGAAAAGTGTACTTGTTACACTTAGTATGAACCTATTATGATATACATTTGTGGAAAATTTCCAGAAAAAATTTACGCGTTTTGTACACAACTTACCCAAAATAATCTAAGTATATAAATCAAAATTAATATCTAATTGTGTTGCAAAACTCAAAAACAACTTTACCAATTCGGCAATTTTTTTAAATGCAAATGTTCGTTAAAGTCCGACGAAGGCTCTTATAAAAAAAAGGATTGGAAAAACGTAATTTTTTTTTAAATAGTTTGACAGAACGAGGTCTGTCGGGTGAGCTAGAAAATAATTTGAATAAAAAGTAAGTTCCAAAACCCGACTACTGAAAAGTGCTTTAAAAAGTATGTAACGTGCGCGCGCTAAATACCTACCGACCGCTCGTCCGCCGGCGAACCTTATACGCAGCAGTCTCGCGCAGTGGGTTGCCGACAACTGCATTGCGTACACGCTTTTATTTTTAAAGTACAAAAAACGAAATGCTGTTAATTAAATTCACAGTGAAATTTGTCATGGTTGTTTATGTGCAGTATATAAGAGAAAATAAGGCCCGGCAGCGTTATTAAAGTAATTTGAAAAAAAATAACGTTTAAACCCTATAATATTGGAATTTGAGGGAAGCAAGGATGTCCGTCAAATTATTAATTAAAACCTTTTGTACGATTTACAATATTTTCCACCATACAGTTTAATAATCGAGATTTTAAAAAAGGGAAGAAGATTATTATTAATCTTTATATAAAAATAAAACATGAAGGATTTTTGTATACTAAAATTTCGAATTGAAAAATAAGAGTTAAGTATTTAATTAACATAACAATTGTGGTAATTTTTCTTATTAAAAGAAAAATTATTGAGGAGATAACGCTACACACATTTTAAAGCCCGGAAAAAGTAGGCAATTAAAACGGTAGGTATCGATATTTTTGTAGGAAGTGATTTATCTGTTACGTAGTAACTACTTATTAACCTGTGCCTTGACGCGGCCATACGGTGGATTCATTTAATTGTCATAATTATTATGATATTGTGTGCCTTCCGAAATTCACTGAAGCTGATCAAAGGTGTATCGTATCTAACGTTATTGTGTAAAATTACATGTTTAGTTTTAGCTTATAATATCGCTTTGTGATAGCCTGTAAAGACATTGTAAATGAGTTTAAATAAATAAATAAGAATTATGAAAGAAAATGTTTTTTTAAGAAGTGGTATTAATTGCCTCCGTTGAGTTTTAAGAATATTGATATCCTCAAAGTTTTATTGTAAAGACATAAATGATCTTCTCTCGACCTGAAGAAATCTACAGATGGTATTATGGTATTATTACGACGGAAGAAAACTAGCAACAATTTAATTAATAAAAAAGAAACAATAAAGCAACATAAGAAATAGGATATTTTAAATTATAATAAGAATTAAATTTTAATGAAGACAGTAAATTTTGTGTTTTGATTAGTCAACACCCAACTCTTGTGGAATAAGAATTACGAGATAATGAACATATTTTTTAAATTCGATTTGTTTGAAAAATATCTAAAAATCTATTTAAAAGGTGAATAGATATTTTCTCAAACAAATTGATTAGGAATTAGTATGACATTTTAAAACGCCATTTTCTCTAAATAAAGTATGTGTGGCTTGACAATGTATTGCTTATCAGCGTCCAGTTAATAGATATTCTCGACTTTTCTACGAGTATTGACAAAACACAAGTACTTTTACTTAAAACCACGCAAATGACGCCGGTGGTTAAACCGAGATAAGTATATAAATACCTGACGTTTGGTGGTACACAGCGAGTACCAGCTTGACCCCGCTATGTCCCACATCGGTATGGAGTCGCGGCCGCCGCGCGCCTACAGCGTGGGGTCACGGCCCACGGCGGGCGGCGGGAGCGGGGCCGGGGCGGCCGCCGCCACGCTCGAGGGAGGCCGCCACCGCGCCTACAGCGTGGGTGCACGACAGAGACCGCCAAGGCACCCACATCCACGACACCTCACTGAAGACCACATGGAGATTGATTTCTCCTACAACTCGCCCGCTAACCGGGTAAGTGCCAGAACTATGTCTGTACGATGTACGAGTTCGTACAATGTCGATGGCTATAATTTACGATATTGTGTATATATATTATTTGGAACCAGTGTGCAATCTGCACTAAACACACGTCGCTGATCGCTGCATTGATTGAGGAAATTTTATTTGTCTTGGTCGAAATAAATCGGGCTATACGTTAACGATAGCACACTCTTAGTGGAGATTTTGTAAGTTGCACCACCTACAACTTACAAAACTTATATATCACTGTGCAGTGTCAGATGTCTTCTAGAAAAAATATATTAGAAGCTTAGCCTGATCAAACGAGAAATGTCATACTGACTTTCCCCAAATATTTTCAATAAGTCTTTAAATATACTTGGAAGCCTCTCTAAGGCCCAGACCAAAAAGACAGCAAAATTTTTACCTTTTTGCAATTTTTTTAAATTTTTACAAAGATTTTGCTGTTTTAAAACGTTAAAGAGATTCTCGAAAAGCGTTAAATATACAGACGAAATTGATCAACGTTCTTGCATTTAACTGCCATTAACGGTATATTTTCTAGATATCCTCAGTAGCCCGAACACCTCCAATATCGTACAACGACCGTCCGAAGACAAACGTAGACGAGTACGTCGATATGTCTCCCCGCAACGCCGGCTACGTCGAGATGAAACCCGGCGAACCGCCTTCAACCCCCTCCACCACGGACGGATACGTCGAAATGAACTACGGAAGGGCAGCTACGAGGCCGATAGCCATCGGTACTGCGCGTCCAGAAAGAATAACGAGAGTTACTGCTACGGCGTCCCCCGATGAACCGAGAAAAAGGGCCACACCGCACGGCAGTCAAACCCTTTTTGACATGTCATTAGACTCGCCAGCGGACCCTCTAGACCCTACGCCAGCGACCCCACCTATAGATTTAACTCCTCTCGCTGATGAATCAGCTCACGCTTTATCGACCGTGAGGGAGTTGTCTGAAGATGGAAGAAAGAGTCCCGACGTGACCGCGTCGCCCCAGTACGTGACTCTTGCGCCCAGACGAGAGGAGAAAGATGAGTTATCATGTAACCCCTTGGCTAATAAGACTATTGTGAGGTTGCCGGATTTGGTTGATAGCAAAGGTGAGAAAAATATGATCTTTATTTATTGAATGTTTGACTTATCAATAAATCATTGTAGGCAGCTCTATCATAAAACACGATCTACATATTGGAGGTCGATAGCAATTATTTAAAGATAGACTCGGAGAAAGAGATAGGTTTTACTCAAAGAAGATAGATATTAAAATGAAATGCTTAATTCTTTATTGAGTTCCTAATGAAGGATGGTGATTAGATGAAGGTATCTTGTCTAGAATAGAATACATTCAATGTATATAAGTAGTTTTGTGTTGTAAATTAATATTTTCTCATTATTACAAGGAACACATAAACCGTTCACAGTATTCATTTTCTATATGTTTAATGTTAATACAAAAATGTATAACTTTTAGTTTGGCTCTAATGTTGGCTTCGTTTTCAATCTTGCTGGTCCGCTTACTACTAAGGATAGGTTGAATTTTTTCATAATAATAATAAAATCTCGGAACCGAAGGAAGACACTTAAGCAAAGTTGACGTATTGAAAATAAGTAGTTAGTAAATGTTTTACCAACTAACATGTATTATTACCAGACGTTTTGAGGCGTTCATTTGTAGGTGAAACTGGTGAAATTTCTCAATTGATAAGTACTTGTTTGATTAATATTAGTATTTTTATGATTAAAGGTTACAAATATTTCTGTTTGAATAGGCTTTAGAGTTAAAAATATTTGTGTTTGAATAGGATTTAGAGTTACAAATATTTATGTTTGAATAGGTTTAAAGGTAAAAATATTTATGTTTGAATAGGATTTAGAGTTACAAATATTTATGTTTCAATAGGATTTAGAGTTACAAATATTTCTGTTTCAATAGGATTTAGAGTTACAAATATTTATGTTTGAATAGGTTTAAAGGTAAAAATATTTATGTTTGAATAGGATTTAGAGTTACAAATATTTCTGTTTCAATAGGATTTAGAGTTACAAATATTTCTGTTTCAATAGGATTTAGAGTTACAAATATTTGTGTTTCAATAGGATTTAGAGTTACAAATATTTGTGTTTCAATAGGATTTAGAGTTACAAATATTTGTGTTTGAATAGGATTTAGAGTTACAAATATTTGTGTTTGAATAGGATTTAGAGTTACAAATATTTATGTTTCAATAGGATTTAGAGTTACAAATATTTCTGTTTCAATAGGATTTAGAGTTACAAATATTTCTGCTTGAATAGGCGTCTCACTGTTGGGGAAGTATCTCTAAAGCCTGTGGTGTATTGATGAGTTGAGGTTATACTATAGGTACTGGCAGAGAGAGTATTGGTATTAAAAGTGTTTATGGGGTATTGCTAATTATCCAATATAAGGTGGGTTGTGTTAGTTGTGTGTGCTGGTAGTTTTTTACATATATGTTAGTTGAATTCATATGCGTCGAATGGCATAATTATGAATTTATAAATAGTTTTGACACGGGTTTATGAGGATAAAAGTTTTTATTTAAATTTTCTGTAGTATTTAAAGAAGAAATTTCATAAAAGCATAGAGACTAGGGAAGGTACAATTAGGCAATTTGTTATAACGCGATTGAATGTTTGATAGGTTAAATATTTTCCCTTTATGGACTAGTTTATATTATAGTGTACTAGCTGCGCCCCGCGGTTTCACACACGTAAGTCCCGATGCCGTGGGAATATCGTAATAAAAAGTAGCCTATGTGTTAATCCAGATCTCTAGCTATCTACATACCAAGTTTTATCATACATCCATACATCCATACATTCACAAACTTTCACGTTTATAATATTAGTAGGATTGAAATCGGACTTTGATATGTTTTCATAATTTTATGGCTTAATTTGTTTCATAAAATATTGGGTAATATTTATAATTAAAGAAACTCGTCGCTTTTAAAGTTAATTCGAAAGTCAAAATATATCATTGGGAAAAGTGTCAGAGGTTTAAATGTAGGAGTGCAGTAAGGTGGGAATCGCACTCGTACATTTGGCTGAGTGAGTGCCCGTTCGCAGGCGAGGCGGGGGGTGCGGGGGGTGCGGCGGTGGTGGTGGCGGGCGCGTGCGCGGGCGCGGGCGCGGGCGCGGCGCGCTTCAGCGTGGAGGCGCCGCTGCACTACGCCGCGCTGGACTTGGAGCCGCGCCGCGCGCCCGCGCAGGCGCCGCACCGCGCCTACACGCAGATCGACTTCGTCCGCAGCGAGAAGCTGCACGCCGACGTCACGTAAGCGCCGCCCGCACTCGGACACGACCGTGTGCGGTCCGGCGAATCGATGTCGAACTCGGCGACCTTCGAACGTAAAAACAAAATTTCGGTCTTTCGATATACTCGAGCCGACGGTGCGAGTACCGAGACGGTGACGATGTAAATACAGTTCGATGAGTGTTTCGGTACAAGTGAGTGTCGCAGCAGCAAATATGATTTGCGGCGGCGAGCCAGTGACGCGCCGACGGACGCTGCCTACCTACTTAGTCGACTGCCATTTAATTTACGCTTCTTAGATAGACTATGAACATAGAAATATTTAATTCGATTGCCGTATTTCAAAACGAATGTATTAAAACTATATCGTGTATCTTTGAACGAATTTCTAATTTTCTCTATTTCCCCGTTTCCTATAAAAACCAGTTTTAAAAATTGTTTTTTTATTCTCACTGTATTTCTCTCTACAATCTATTATCAAAACGCTTCTGTCGATTATAAATCTCAAAATGGCCTTATATTTTTCTTTACTCATAAAAACTTGATTATTACTTTAAACATTCGTTCAAAGGTACAATATAACGCAATATTAAACCTCGACGTGTGCACGCACAATATAATCTTAATTATACATTGAGTTATGTCACATAAGACAAATAAAAAAAAATCGCTATAAACTATTACTTCAGAGATTGTAATAATTCTATAAATATATCATTCGAAAGAGGTATAATTTGATAATATGTATAATTACATAGGATAATAAATGTAACCTAAAAACTAATGCATATAAAATTAACACAACATACACAAGATTACATATTAATCTAAATAGAAAAAATAACTTAATCACCAATCTGTGTATAAAAGTTACAGACCTGTTATGAAATCATTCCTGGCACTTTTTTATAGCTCATATAAAAGCCAGTATCATCTCAATTAGATTATACATAATTTGTATAATATAACTCAATGTATACAGTCATGTATGAGAGTGCTTTATCTTTCACCGTCAGTCTGTTATCTTAAAGAGGCAGTTTGATATAATACAAAGCGAAATCCTTCATACTTACTTTCTACGCCGTTCTAAAATATGTATACTACAGTACACAATTTATATATCCCAAAATATAGCATGTATATTTTAGTATACAACGTGTTTATTATAATATACATTAGACGTCAGTAGAGATGTATAATTAGCACAGTATACAATACTGTTCAGTAATGGAGTATACATTTTGTAGAACAGTCTGTATCTTGTATTAGACTCGATGTCGCTTGCTTCTGTTATTGTATAATACACACATTTTGTTATTAATTTTATTCTTATTACATTTTTATAATTATTGTTATGATACTTCAGTGATACATGTTTAGCAAAACATATTTAAGTATATTATACTACATAAGAAATTATACTAAGTCTTAACTCCAAAAGATTCGCTAAATTAACTGAACGTTATAATGTTATTTTATTCACTTAAAATTAAATATTTATTTCTTTAGATCTTAGTGTATCTCTCTAGTACAATCGCGGATAAAAATCATTTACAAAAGAATTGTAATGAAGCCACTCGTGCACGGGATCGTTAGGACTGTTTACAAGTTTGGTTCCGTCGTGTACGTTATAAATAAATGTTTATTAATAAATTATAAGCCACGGTTGTGAGAGAGGCCTAACTGTAGTTGGTACACGTTTCTGTTCCCGATAATACTGCCTATTGTGTTCTTAGAATACTCTGTGCAATTTAAAACATGATATATAACGTTATTTCTACACTGTTATTGTTTGTTATAAGCGTTCGTGTCCCATTCAAGGTGGCACAAAAGATATTTAAGTGTGGAATATAGTCAAATTATAATATTCGCAATAAAAAGATAAAATGTATATTTATAAACTTCAAAATTAGAAATAGTATACATTCGCTCATCGCTTATAAGCCAAAGTATATAATTTTATATTGGTTATTATAAGAATCTTGAATGGGACATTAGCTTTTGAAGTAGTCGGTTGAATGTACAACCATTGCTTGTCATGCGAACAGTCAACTAACTAAATAAGATGGTCCTGTTTGAGCTTGATATTTAGTGACGTTTTATTATTTACTAATCGCTGAGAGCAGTTGCTCTGCTCTGTTATGTCTTAGCGTGTTGTTATATAGCCCGTAGCCTTCCTCGATAAACAGGCTATCTAACGCAAGGCTATCTTTTACAAGTCGTTTCAGTAGAACCTAAGATAAGCGCTTTCAAACATACAAACAGAAAAACAAAGTTATAATGTTAGAATAGATATACAAATTGTTAAATACTGGATTTATATTAATGAGAAAGTGTAATTTTAAGTATGGAATAATCAATGTTTTAATATGGATACATGATTTAATTATTATGATTTATTTTTAATTGGTTATATGACAGTTGATTTTTAATTATTATGGTAGAATCTAAATACATTTTGTTCCTTTAATTATTGTATGCATATAATGTAAATAAATTTTAAACTTTTTTTTAAATTTTTACCTTTGATGAAAGGCTTTCTTATAATAGTTTCATAAAAACTCTTTCAACCGTTATTATCTTATTCTAAATGTCGAGCTCAAATAATACAATCTACGTAAATGATGTGTTCAATACAAATCTGTTTTATCTAACTGCTGTATAAAACCGAAAAATTATTGGAGGGATATTTTTTTATCAAACAAAAACAAAAGTTGATTATTAAACACACAGGTGGATTGGTATTATAATTTTTGTTAATGTCTGCAAGTCTGGGGATGACTTGTTACAACTATACGCTTGGATAGCAATATTTCTGAGCTGCAAGTAACTATGAGATATAGTATAAATAGACGCTGCCACAATGATTAACCGAGCATATTAAAGTTTTTTTTTTGTTTAGCAATTTTTGATGTCATATAAAATGAACTATGCTATTAGTGTATCTGTTTCTTGGCGCTTTTACAAGCGAAGGCCCCATATTGTGCAACATGTTGTTGGGTAGTTGATTAATATATTGTTATAGTGATTCCAACCGGTCACGTGATCGCCGTTGTCCAATATTTAAATGCCCCTTGTTATCTTTGCAATTGAATCGCTACTCGGAATGACGTAAATATTGAAGTAAATACGGTTTGAGTTTAAATAGGTCCTATGTTAAAACTGTTAGGGTTGGTGAAAACTGTGTACCTTGTACCTTCTTTTATACAAGCATACGGACCGGCTGATGGTAAGCGGTTACCTTAACCTACGGTCGTACTTTATTATTAGAGGTCGTAGACCACGCTTTATGGATTCTGTAAGTCACCTCAGTTGTTATTTATTTTCGTATGTAGAAATTTTGTTGCGATGGAGATAGTTGACCTCGAAAAATAGTATCTATTTCAATCCTGTCGAATCCATCCAAATATCCTGTCGAATATATCGACAATTTCAATAGTATCTATAGACAACATTAAGAAAATACGATTACTAGAGATCGATAAAAGTATACTATCGATGGCATTAGATATACTTCGATACTATCGACAGTACGACTGATTTTTAAGACCACGATAGTATTACGATACTATGGATAGACTATCGCTATCGCAACAACACTAGGATGTAGTACATTCCGACACCGAAGCGATTCATATTCACAATATTTCACAGCTCCTAGCTCCCTACAAATATGAATCAAGTGATGGGACCTGTATATATGTATAATGCATGACTGAGTTAACACCAAACTTTTATATCGAGTATAGTTATTTATTCTAAGATATATATTCAGTGACGTGTTTTGAGCGCACCGTTGCGTTAGCTTTAATATAGGCGCGTGACAGCACAACGTTTTATTTAGTGAATAGGTGTATCATGTAGGAATGTGGTTTCTGTGGATTTTATTTTTGGCGGCGGAGTTTTCTGTATACGATACTAATACGCCCGGGTTGTTATATTATTACCATTCAAAGGCAAGAGTCGAGTAAACTTTTGGTGTTAAATACGTTCATAAGCTTCCAACATAAAATTCCCTTTACTTGCCATGTGATAAAAATATTTTAATGTCGAAACGGTTACTACAATTTTGGTTTATACAGTCCTTTATATGGCCCTCCACTGTGTAATTTGTCTATAATTTTTTTAACATATTTTCGGCCGTTAATTTTATGTAAATGTTGTATAAATGACACCAGAGGGCGCTTTTTTAAATTCCATATAAACATAGGTACTTAAAGTTAACGCAGGTGAATACTGTTCTCTGGATATTAACACATCCTTAATAGTCAATGGTTAAAAGACAACAAATTACATTAAGTTTTCGAAGCACTCTATAGTAGCCTTTGGATGTTTAACGGAGGCACAAGTACCGTATAAAGAAATCTTCACTGCCACAGTTATTCCTTACCCAACTGAACCCCGGCGGATCACTTCTGATTGTTAAACATTAGCGACAAGTACTTCTAGTGTAGTATACCGTATATATAGTACCAATTGAACTCTCGTTGAGGTTCTGTAGGACAGCTGGGGAATTGTGATTTGATTTAACTAGGATTGATCGTGAAAGTTCTCTTTTATGTTAAGCTTTTATTTATTTTTTTGTAAATTGATTTGGATTTGTACAGATTTATTGTTTGATGATGATAGTACGATATTATATGCGAATAAAAAGTAAAAAGATCGCCATACAGAGTGAAAAAACTATAGAAAATAGTTATAGAAGACACCTCAATCCAAGGCACTGACATGTTCTATCCAGTTGCATGCTCGCCGTTTTTTCTTTATTAATAACTACATGATACATACAAAACTATACAATAATAATTTAACCTCCTCATAGACTGCGGCCAGAGCAAAGAAGCTCTCGTTACATATTAATTGAATTCCTAATTAATTGCGCAGAGCTAACTGTAGGCAAATATTTTTTGGGTGTTTATAACTAGGCGTAACTGTCACACAATTTTATTTTCCGATAAAAAAAATGTTAACGATATGTCCTTGCAAAAAAGTAAATAAAATGAAAGTGTTAATCACAATCCCTCAGCTATTCGATTTAGATTAGCCAATCCGCAGATTTGCTAGTGCCACCTCGCAGTTACGTAGTACCATGTTAGATACAAATTGTAACACTTATATATATTGTATACCTATATACATTTACTTTATTCCAAATAGAATAAGAGTGTTGACTTTAAATTAATAGAATAAGAATGGTGTACGGCAGACCGGTGAATTTCGTAGAAGATTGTATTAAGACTCCTTTTATAATATGCAAGCACGTTACTTACACAAAGTATAGCACAAACGATTTAGGGGTAAATGTGAAGCTAAAAGTAGCAGAAATCATTCATCATGTTATCACTACTAATGCTCATTTAATGTGAAATTGTCATTAAAAATGTATAATTTGAGTATTGTTTGTAAATTATGTGATACCCTTTGCGAACTGCTTATTTTAGCCTCAGGGAAACATACCTCTTTTCGCCAATACCAAGGTCACAAAATCCGCATACAGAAGGAATTAAATTATAATAAATCGAGGCGTATTGTAAAAGGAGCTTTTGGCTACATTTACATTGGTGAGACTTGTATTATGCGACATCGAAAGCTAGTGTGAATGCGGCCTTATTTTAATATATTTATAATTAATAACAAAATATATACAAAATAATTTACCAAACTCCGCGTGTTGCGCCATGTCTAATGGAGTTTTTTTTTTTTAAGAAATCTATACTAGTCCCATTGCAAGTTAAACAGAATTTTTGCATAAATATGTTCCTGTAAACGGCGTAAAGGTTTTTATAAGGGTTAAATATAAGTTTAAATATTGTATTGTCTAGAAGTTTCTGAAATAGTTGTTCAGTACCTGGGGATGTCGACACGCTAAGCTACGAGCGCTAACTGGAAGTGCGCGTCGTCAGTACACGTCGCGATGACGCAAATTATCTTGTTTTGAAATGGTAAAAAATATAATTATATTTTTTTACAAATGGTGCTACCGTTTTGTTTTTAGTCGAGTATAGCTTAGCCGCTACTACTGCCATTGTAGATAATGAACATCGTTCGTGCGTCTGAAACGCGCGTCACGTCTATACATAGACATAGAACATCACTGAGCGTATGTCTGATGTAGTCATAGCTTTTGTAACTTGCAACTTGTTCGCGACGGCTGGACTGTCACTTGGCCACCTTGCGGATTGATTTCTGACGTGGTATAATCCAAATTAATGTTGAGAGTTGTTCAGTGTGCTCGCCACGCTCACTGTTCAAAAAATTTGATAAATTGTTAATTATTACTAAAAGTGTAAATCAGTCCGCAATGTTGTCAGTTAGTACCTTACATGAGTATCACAATGTAAAGCGTATGATTCGTTGATCAAAGCGTCGACGCGTCCGGCGTTAAATTATATAAAAAAATATCTAAATCTAATTTCTTTGGTACATTAGATTTTGTTTACTTTTTCATATTATTGTAAATAAAAAGAAAAATAAAAGCTTTGGATTTACGCATTTGTTTATTTATTGTACCATGACCACGCATAGCAGACGAGACAAGTTTGTTAGGTGTGCGTTCACGCAGCGGAATGTTGTTGAATTAAAGATTTTAATTATGCAGATATTTAGTGTATGACGTGTAATTGTGTATGGTAAAAAAAAAAATTGCATGCAGCCATTGTGGAGAAATTCGCTAAAAACTGAATCCGCTGGGCGAACGTTGTCTTAGCGGAACTTTTTTTAATCCATGGACTTAGAAGAAAAAAAATGTGTCCAAAAATTTGTGTATAATTGTGTATATATGAATAAAATTAGCGCATGCATAAACTTCGGAGAAATTCAAGTTTCCGCTACGCGAACGTTTGGCCATTAGCTAGTTTTCATATAAAGCGTTTATATAGAGAGCTGTAGATTTTTACATACGTTGTTTTGAATATGTTTATATTTGTTTAAAAAACAGATTTAGAAAAAATCGTAGGGTTTAAAAGATAAAAATATAAACGTAAAATACGCTTATTAAGTCTTAGTTCGAAAGTATGCACTTTGGGGTCTAGATTTTCACGTTTATATAAACCTTGTAAGAGTGTCTGCAACATGTTGCCAAGTATCAATGACGTTCCGTTAGTAATTATAGAGTTATAGGACAATTTACCATGAATAGACCACTGTTTACAAAGCAGTCAAATATCACGACGTTCTAAAGGAATTGCATAGTAAAATGTATTCAAATAATTAGTGTATTAATTCAACTACTCACATGCAAAATTTCTCATTAAACTCTAACTAACGGAACATCATTGATACTTGGCAACATGTTGCAGACACTTACAAGGTTTGTATAAACGTGAAAATCTAACCCCAAAGTGCATACTTTACGAACTAAGACCTAATAAGCGTATTTTACGTTTTTTTATCTTTTAAACCCTACGGTTTTTTCTAAATCTGTTTTTTAAACAAATATAAACAAATTCAAAACAACGTATGTAAAAATCTACAGCTCTCTATATAAGTGCTTTATATGAAAACTAGCTAATGGCCAAACGTTCGCGCGTAGCGGAAACTTGAATTTCTCCGAAGTTTATGCATGCACTAATTTTATTCATACATACACAATTACACACAAATTTTTGGACACATTTTTTTTCTTCTAAGTCCATGGATTAAAAAAGTTCCGCCAGGACAACGTTCGCCCAGCGGATTCAGTTTTTAGCGAATTTCACCACAATGGCTGCATGCACAATTTTTTTTTTACCATACACAATTACACGACGTCATACACTAAATATCTGCATAATTAAAATCTTTAAATTCAACAACATTCCGCTGCGCGAACGCACGTTTGTTAGTACGTGTCTACTAGCTTTCAAATAGCACTCGGCGATACTCTCGTAAGCTTGGAGCAGCTTTACGGGAGAAGAACATCTAATCTATAGCGTGCGTCCACTCATTTATGAATACAAAGATTTGGCGCTCGACTGAGATCCTTCGCTGCATCACCACGGGCAGATTGTCGATGCTCATACTGGACACAGGTGTGTATTCTTCCATGGGTGTGTTCTCATGGTATCAATAGTAGTTTATTCAGTCTAGTTTATAAATGACAGGTAGACTTACTAAATACCTATACTAATTGCGGGACGTCTGATGTCTCTAAAACCTACAGTAGGTAGATTTAGATGTTTTTTTTTTTGGGTTTTCATACTTAAGTTGTAGCTTCCAAACCAGTAGTCGGTATACAGCTATTTTACCAGTTCCAGGCAAGAACTCTAGTCATGGTCTGGACACGAAAAACCAGTTGTAAACGTGTGAATGATGGCCGTGTCCGTTTGATAGCGTTTATAAATGAGGCCTATATTGTGCAAATCGCGTCGTTCGGTCACTGCACTTGCACTGTAAGAAACGGGTGCGCGGGTTACATCCAGCAAAATTAATCTACCCTTACATAAAGAGATAAAACAATGAAATAGAGAAATACTGTTTATTTTGCACAATAATTATTACAATCGATCACACGTACAAAAACAAATGCATCAACATATTTCACTGAAACAGTGATCTGCAGATTTTGTTATAAAATACAATGTACAAACATTAGAATGTGATAAAATAAATATTTTGCTTTATAACGATCACGTTCTGTAAAGAAATCACGTCCCGCGTAACATATTGGTACAAAACTATTTGCAATTCTTTAAAACGATAACATTAGTAACAAAATTTTATTATTATGCTATCTTGATTGAATATTACGAGGAGACACCGTAAATAATAATAATAACTTGAGATATCTCACACGGTCTGATCCCAAACTAGGCAGAGCCTGTGCTATGGTAATCGAACGGCTGATAAACAGACTTATATATTACTAAATACGTACATATGTTAGATAAATTACACCCAGACACAACAAATGATCGTGCTCATCACACACATATTTGTCCTAGGTGGGAATCGAACCCACGACCTCTAGCTCAGCAGTCAGGGTCACTAACCACTAGACCAGCCAATTTAATTTGAACACTGTAGTAGGTGGGGTTAAACCCGTATTGTCCTCTTATAACAACTGGGTCAGTAGGTATAACAACCTTTCAAAAGTTATTTGTCATTATTACGACAAATTATTTTACATAATCTATAACATGAATAAAACTGATTCAAGAAAAAATAGCAGTATTTACCACTGCCTGTGTTACAGGCCATATAGCTCTATAGTTCTGAATTTAAAGGCAAAGGTGTTCAAATTGCAAGTTGTTTTTAGGCCTCGGCCACAAAGTCAGCGGGAGCGGGGCGGCGCGTTCCAATGCATATATTTATATGGAACTGGCCTCGAAGGCCTCTAACGTAATAAATCTAACGGTGCCCGCGCGTCTGCATTGACGTAGTGTTGAGTTGTAACGACTGAAGTTTCAAAATGCCCGCCGACGTGTTGCAGCAAAATATTACAATGATTTCTGATAGAACTCCAATATAGAACAGTAAAGACAAAGATACTAATTTCTCGTAACACAACACTACGCCGCTCAGTCTGCCCGCTGGCTTCGAGACCGAGGCCTTATGGTTCCATACCCAAAGGGCTTCAACGGAAACCTGTTACTAAGCCTCCGCTGTCTGTCCGTCTATCTGTCTGAAAAATTAAAAGACTCCATACAAAACGTTTTTATTGCATCTTGTACGTTGTTACTCAACCCTTCGTGTGCAAGTCTGACTCGCACTTGGCCGATTTTTTTATATTTAACTAGCGGTTCCCGCGCGGCTTTGCTCGCGTGTATATATTAATTTATTTTGCGCACAACTCTAATTTTTTTTACAAAATAAAAGTAGCCTAAGTTAGTCCTTATTGTAACACCAGCTATCTGGCAGTGAAAGACCTGTGGAAATCAGTCCACCCGTTCTGGAGATTAGCCGAAACAAACAGACAGACAAATAGACAGATACAAATTAAAAAAACTGATTTTTAGGCATAGGTATCGTGCAAATACCTGTATGAGCTTAAAAAAAAACTATTATTTTGACATTACAAACAGACAGTTCAATTTTATTTATTTGTATTGATAATTACAGTCGGTTAACTAAAAATATTATGACGTTATAAATATGCATTGCAGTAGGTGATGGTTGTTAGGAAATAAACTGGTTGGAGCTGGTTGCGACATTGTGTTCATATTTAGGATAACGAATAACTTCAATAATAACATCTATGAACAGTAACATACCTGTGAAAACGTAGAACTTTCCTAGGCAACAAATGTGAACATGTTTTTGCGAAAGTTAGAATCGACATTATACAAATTTAACATCCGCCGTTTAGGCGGCGACCGTCTGCCATCTCAGTATAGCCTTACAGTAATTAGGACAAGTATGTTCCACCTCTTGTATGGAATATAAAGCAACTTCCTAATTCATTAATTCCTATTCGTCTTCTTTTAAGTATTAAAGCGGTATTAAGTCTTTGTACCATATGAAGAGCTTTCGGGTACTCGTACAATAAATTTCATGTTGCAGGTGCCTTCAACATAAAATGTTCTAGTTTTGTATGTCTAGTCAAGCTTGTAGACTAGTAATTTGAGTCGGTAGACATAAATCGAGACCAATCGTGGTCTGTCGTGTAAACCAAAAAGTAAACGTAAGGGGATATGTAGCGGAGACACAGCGCCCGATTTTCACGTGATATGTCTCTGTGACTTTATGGGACATTATCGCTCGACATTTCACACTACCCCGTTGTAATTGAGATGTCGCCCGACGAGTAAGTGTTGTGTGTTTCGCGGAACACAAAGCAACACGCATCCTTATTAATCAAAAGGTGTCGCGGAACACGAAAGTCAGGCGACTGTCGAGAGACACGAAAGTCGGGCGGCTGTCGAGAGACACGAAAGGCGTGTGTGTTGGCAATAAAACGTAAGCGTTGTCAGGGGTACAGAAAAGGACATAGAGTATCTTTCATTCAGAAAAAAAAGTACTGTTCCTGAGAGATGGAAAAATAACTATAAGGCGAGCAAATTCGCGGGAAAAAGCTAGTATATTTATATAAGGCTTATTGCTAATAATTGATTAATAAATTGACAAGTCTTGACGTTAGATAGTGAAGCCAAAACCTGACCTGGCCATTGGACTATTGTTTCCATTACAGGTATGCGATAACACTAACATTAATAACAATGGAGTTAAAGCTAGTTTTCGTTTAATATCAATGGCACTATTGTGTATTAACTAAAGTCTGAATAATTTGTACGTTTATCATCAGTTTAGAAACAGTATACAAAATGGAATCAAAATTAATGTGTATTTCAAAAACTCTTCTCACATACATACACACATTGTACAGTATTAATGATAGGTCATAATTGCATTCTCACGTTTACGTCGGCGGTGACCGACCATTCACTATAGTAGCCGAATCTTTCCATGATTTAGGCTTCTTCACACTCACTTTTTTCTTAATTACCCTCTCAACTGTAATCTCTTCTTCCTTTTTAGATAATAACTTCCTCCTAGGCTTAACCTTAACCTCCTTGATTGTGAAGGAATCATCAAAGATGTCTCCGCTAGAGTTGATTGAATCTCCATTTTTATTGCCAACAATTTCACTAATAGGACTGTCGAATGACACATGGCGAGAGGTTTGTACTCTTGGAGAACGTCGTATTTGTTTCTCTATGGATGTTTGTGTAGCAGTATTTGTATGATTCTTCTTTGCCGGTGGTGTAGCACTGGGTTTTAATCTGGTCTTCTTAACATTAACCAGTACGACGGGTTCAGAAGATTTCCTTTTGCTGCTTTTCTTAGTTTCCTTTTGTGTTTCTGGTTGTTTGTTTTCTGTGTCCACTTCAGAAGCCACTTTAGCCTTTCGTGAGCGTTTCTTGGGCACATCTCCGTTCTTCACCTCTTTAACTGTTTCATTATCGGATATGTCTACATCTTCTGATATGTGTGCTTTAGTTTTAGACAATTTGTTAGAATTAGAGAAGTCTAGTTTGGTAGTGCTCTTTACACCTTGTTTTTTGAGGTAGTCCTCTAATAACTTACGGCACTTTGCGTAGTCAGGAATGGCTTTCGGTTTTATGGAATTGATGTACTCGAGGAATTTGATTAAGGCATCTGAAAATAAGAATATGTAGATAGTTTAGGTTATACATTACGCCTTGTTTTAAACCGGCTTAGTATTTATATTATATTTAATTATGTATAATGTAGCCTGAAGTGAAATTGTATAACTTTAGAATACTATTTTCCTTCTCCCATATATTTTAAGGTTGCATTAGTATATATTATTAAGATAATTATAATATGTATATTTTTTTTTTAAGTTATTGACAAAAAAAAACAGGTATTAAATTTTAGGGCACCTTTACCATACTCTATACTAATAAAAAAAAAGCTAATCCTAATAGATTTTAATTTCATGTAAAAGCTGATTTATGAAAGCTTTGTACTCTGGTTTCAAGGTAAATTGGCTCTCGAAGCTCGATACATTTTAGATTCACGACTAGTGTGCCCTGAATGGACCAGTCCTGGTAAACACCTTTTTTTAGATAGTTGACTGGTCAAACAGCATGCAGTTATTGACTGTATAAATTTTTTTTTAACAAAAAATTAAAGCGACGAAAAGAACAAAAAAGCAAAAAATAAATAAGTCTAAAGTATTGAGCTTATTTACATAACCTATCAAATTTGTTATAAACTTATTTTGAGTCGGCGCCAAACAACAAACTGATTAATTTTCAAAATTTTATATGTACCTACGTAAGTAATTAATCATTTTAGTATTTGGCGCCGACTCAAAATAAGTTTTCTCTCAATTTTATCAGGATCCCATCATCAGATCCTGACTTCCTTGACATGGGAGGTATATCCTATCTAACAAAAAAAGAATAATCAAAATCGGTTCATAAATAACGGAGTGAGGGCTGAACAGACATAAAAAAATATATATATATATAATACGGTCGAATTGAGAACCTCCTTTTTTTTCGTCGGTTAAAAACCGCAAGCAGTTGTTGACTGGCCAAACAGCATGCAGTTTGTAACCTTATTCGAACTTGGTACCAACTGTGTTAAAAAAAATTAACTAGTTTTTTTTAACCTCCTACCGCCTTGGAAACTATATTTCACCCCAGGTGTAAAAATAACAACTTCAACAACCGGTGCCACAACAGATAGTCAATTCTTCAATTCTCGTTTCACAACTTAGGTGAATAATTTCGTAATTTCAAAGCAAATTGTGAAAAAGCACAATAAGTAAAATAATACTTTCATTTTACTAAAATTCAGAAGTACTTACCTGGCACATTACTGTACTTTGAAACATTTTTCCGGACATCTTTCATAAAGTTCTCTTTCAATGTCTGCACGGTCTGTGGTGTCTTGAGCGCCTTTTCCCAAGGCAACTCGCCAACGAGCCAGTGCAGCATGTTGTAGCCCAAGATCTCGAGATCTCCGCGCATTGTGGGCTCTGAAGAGAAAGAGATTCGTGAGATGTTTGTCAGGCACAACTGTTTACTTTATTAACTCTACACTTTCAATGCATCAGTTTTACGTTCCGTCTCCTGCCATAGCATGTGGGAAGGAACAACCTAAATGAATATGTTTTGTGATAGCAGAAATCCTTATTTATAGGTAAGCTATATATGTTTCTTGATTCGGTATGTTTCTATTGTAAAACTGTAACATTCCTTAGACATTTCATAGTTACTTATAAGAACAAAGATAATGCTAGATCACTTGAACAATCTGAAGTAGGCCATTACATATAGATAGGTTACATAACCAACATTTATTCAAATTCAAATTCTTTTATTCAATTAAGACACTAAGTGACATTTATGGACGTTAAATTGAAGCTAGAGTTAAAATCATAGATCGGCACAAACAGACGCCACAGCATGTACTGGATTGTCAAGGTAAATTAGGTGAAAAACACCATATTGTTAATAATATTAGTAGGATACAGTAATACTAAGCATTTCTACAGTGAAATGGCATTGGTATGGTGCCTATGCGATTTTTAAGCGTAGTGCATATAATGCGTGTTATAGCTCATGTGAAGCCAGCTACGTCTGCTGGCAAGTATTGTCTAATGGCATGTACCTTTATCACATATACATAGTTAAATAGAATAGTGTCTCACCTCCTAAGTGTGCATCTCTACTTGTATACTCAATAGTGCCATTGTGTGCACACTTGGGGTTCGGAGTGAAGGGCTGGTCCTCCCTAACTCGGGTAGCCAGGCCAAAGTCCACCAGGTACACCTGGTTTTCAGAACCTTTCTTGAGACCTAACAGCATGTTAGCGCCTTTTATATCTGCATGCACGTAACCTCGGCTGTGGATGTATTCTAGGACATCTAACTGAAATTTAAGATTGAAAGTGTGTCTATTTAGTATAAGTACAAAAGGTCTTACTTACATTCATCTATCACATAAAACTTAACAAATGAGAAATAGGAGCTAAAAGTAACAATGTCTCCTAGTTAGAGAAAAATTGCTTGAGACAAGAAAAACGTAAGGTGTATGTTAAAGGAGGTCTGGCTGTAAAATTTGTTTTTGAAGTCTATGAAGACCAATGCTATTGAAAACAAAAGAAGGTTTAACTGTTTTTCTCTGTATTCTGGGCCCAGGTTGAAATAGTTAAGTAGAAATCAGAAATATAATGTTTGTTTCATTTAAATTAAAAAATGCAATGAATAAAATTCAATGATTATACAAAATAAATGCAGCTGAAACCAGGAGAAACTATGTGTGTGTAATGTAACAATGAGTAGGATGTGAAAATACCACCTTGGGGTCTACGAGATTATGTCATAAAACTGCAAGTAGTCAAAAACAAACTGATACTTTCATATGGGTACCTACATAATTTCACCAATTGACTAGATCATTTTAAAAGTCATGACAAAAGAGGAACAGATTTTCTATAAAATTAAGTCATATTTCATTAATAAGAGCTATACACACCTAAATTTATTTAACTGTAAATAAGCTGAAACTCTCAGTTCAATATAAACTTTATTATTATTGTTAATACAATTTGAATAGTAATAGTAGTCAGGCTTATAGTTGTGACTATTTTGCCAAATTGAAAGCGCGCACTCGATAATTGCCACAGTGTCAACAAGTTTATAATAAGCTACAACTCTTACGACGTTTCGCCACGCGGTGAAAAGCTCGTATTACGCGCCTAGCCTAAGGCAGGCGAAAAATAGACTGTCTATCCTCAGTAAGGTCAAGCAGATGACGAGTCTTATAGGTTAGTTTCAAAACTTGTTAAGCACAGCTGACTCTTCTTCAAATTGAGAAGCTGCAGGGCTGGAATATGGATAAGACATTGAATGAATGCTTGTTGAATTACTGGTGAAGCTTGTGTGTAAAACTTACCATTTGTATACCTAATTGGAAGACAGTAGTTGGCAAGAATGATTTTCCAGCATTATTAAAGAGTCTCCACACATCTTTTCCATATTTCTCCAACACAAGGTATCTGTATGTAACACCTTTACACTCATGAGTTCCTCTGCCAAAATAAAGGGGCATGCCAAGACTTGACAACTTTTTGCTTTTCATAAATTGAGCAACTGAAATAAGGAGAGTATGAAATATAAATTACACATTATTGCATATTCATAAACACCTGCAGTTCCAATGAATGTTTATAATTAGTTAAACTACTATCAATAATGATGAATAGAATTTAATGACAGTATCTGTTCAATTACTTAATAGGCAGCCATAGCCTGTTGTGAATACATCTCCATTCTGTACTCAATACTCAAGCTTCTCGACCTTTTGATTGAAGTTGTGAGTTATAACTTATAATAATAGCTCCACACTCCACACATCTCACACACAGCCGTCTGATTCCAAACTAGGCAGAGCACAGAACAAATTATCGTGCTCATAACACAATTATTTTGTCCTGGATGGGAATCAAACCCACAACCTCTGGCTTAGCAGTCAGGGTCACTAACCACTAGACCAACAGGACAGTCATGACAACACTATGGTGAGCTCCTGTTGTGAAGCCACTGCAAGTACCTTGCTTAGTTGGAGGGAGCATGCAAGCAAGCAGGCAGACAATGATTTTATCCCAAAAAGAGTGGTTAGAAATTTAATTTGTTAAATGCTATTTTTAGAAAATGGATTGTCAATAAGTTGATCAAAATCTTGGTTAAATTTTCACAAGTCATTTAAACCTTTTTTTTTTTTTTTATGGTATAGGGGGCAAACGAGCAGACGGGTCAGCTGATGGTAAATGACTACCGCCGCCCATGGACACCTCTAACTTAAGAGTCACAAGTGCTTTGCCGCCCTTTAGGGTGGAAATAGGGGAAGAGCGGGAAGACGGGAGAGGGTGGAGAAGGGAAGGACGGGAATAGGGGAGAGGGTTGCGTTAGAGCCTCCGGTAACCTCATTGACGCAGCGAAAACCAATGCAAGCATTGTTTCACAGCCGGTTTTCTGTGAGTCCCATACGTGCCGAAGCATGGCTCTCCCACGTAATTTTTAAATTGGGAATTGGCATGAACATTTATTATTTGTGTACATGAAATATTAATTTTATTAGAAACTAGGTATATTTACATGTTTCTTGTGCTATAGCAGCGGTGCAAAGCTCATACTCATGAATTAATTCTATAATGTACATGAGCACAATAATCATTTTCCTTCAGTTTATTTATAGCCATTTTAATGTCATTAATTTTAAATAAACCATAAATTTATGCAGATATTAATTAATTGTATGTACTATACCATGTGTTTAGATTTTATATGTTTTAACATGGCACTTTTAAGTGAGAAGGAGACCATTTAATGACCTCTGTTGCTGCAGTGGTAGTGTATAAGACTGCTACACCAAGGGAACACGAGTTTGATTCCCGCTGAGTGAAGTGTTTGGGTGTTTCTATGTATAATATGTACTTATTTCCAAAAAAAAAAGTCTGTATGTTTATCCATGTTATAGAACCCATAGTACAAGGTCAAGAAATTATTTACACCACAAAAGATACATTAAGGGCATTATCAAATATTTAGTTGATGTGAGTGAAATAACTGTTTAAACATAGATAAACATTTGATAAGGCCTCAAGTGTTTAAGTATAGTATTTATATCTTCTATCATTAAACCGATAATGGCAATTTCTTAATCGTAATTAGAATAGATTATTATTATTTTAAAATTAATAATTGTAATATGTACTTACTATCATCTTTGTTCGCATTTCTTATGTAAAAGTTATTTTCTACAAATAATGGGCCGTTTTCCGACGGTTCCTGAAAACAAATTAAAATGTTCAGTAATAGTACTCGTGAAATGAAACATTGAACCAATTGAATATTAACTTACGATTTTTATGGCGTACGGATAGTCTGCTTTTGACTTAGTGGTGTTATCGCAAGCAGAATATATTTCTCCAAAGCCTCCAACTCCTATAGATGGACCTATCCGCCACTCTTTTTTGAAGAGAGTATCTTTAATAACTTCACCAATCGGAATGGGATCTGGCATTTTATAACCGGCTCCTTTTTTCTTTGGTGCCGCTTTTTTCGCTCTTCCAGCCATAATTATAGATTTTATTTTACAACTAAAACTACAGACTAGTCCACATCTACTTATACTAATCACAGTAGGATATTTAAAACCAAGTAAACATAAACTGAACAATTGAAAAATGAAAACGTCGCTACCGTTGGTTACAGAGCATAGACAAGATTCCGTTGACAGACAAGCTTGGATGATGTTGTGTTTCCAGTGTTGCCGCTTGAAAATCAACTAAATTGTTGTAAGAATGATACAAATTAAGTTTAAAGTTCAGACAATATTTACTTTTTGTTTCCCTGTTATTATTTTTTTGGAATTTGTTTTCATTGAAGAGTAAGCAAGTACTAAAATGTTTTTTGTGTTTTATTATTTTGACAGTTTTGCAGGGAATATGCATGCATGTATTTTTTTTCTCTTTTATTGACTTGTTCCACCATTCTACCCTAATAAAAAATATAAATAACCTTGGCAATGTTCAAATTCATTTTTAAAATAACATTGAACACATCGATAAAATTTGATCGCGATTGATTTTTTCGCTGGCCTTGGATGACGTCACGTTCCACGCTTAGTGTTTGTTTCATAAACTTACTTGAAGTGTTACAGTAATTTTATATCGATTTCCAGTTGTAATTACTATTTATTGTAATTAATAGACGATGGATAAAGTTAAAAAACCATTTTATAGGTATTGTCTTATCCCTAAGTGTAAAAACACTATAAGAAGTAGGTACACCCAATAAAGTATTTTTTCCTGTACAAAACAATAATGTAAAATAAGAAAACAATGGTGTACATTAATGAGAAGACATGAAGTATCTTCAATATCGTGTTTATATTGTTGTGAATATCACTTTAATGTAAGCTTATTACAATTTAATTGCTAGTATAGTGTGAATTAGTCAGCAGTAATTTATGTTTGTTTTAAATATTAAGCAAAAGGCAACTTAAGTCTACTTAAACTAGGTAACAAGAGTTCAATAAAACTTCATGAATGTAACTAACTATACATATCTTACCTATCCTTTAGATTATAATATAACATAATTACCTTGCGGCTTTCACTCCTTTAACCTCAGCGGACGTAAAATCTGGATTTGATGCAAAATATATGGTCATCATGAATGCACCTAGATTTCGGTAGATTGTCGGATTGTGCTTTGACAAAACTACATACAGTCATTGTCCTAGATGATTTCTAATATCACTAGACTGCTTAAATTGCACTAGCTAAGAGCAAAAACCACAGGAACACCTATCTTTCTTCGTAACACTACGAATATAGATACCGATAAATGACAGAACGTGGAATGTCACGACGTCATGTTTTGTTTCGACCAATGGTGAAGCGTTTCGCAAAGTTGAATTTCGCACCCTTATTTTGCATATTTTAATTAATATTTTTTGCAATTAAACACGAACTAAATAAGAAAATAATTGTTTAGGCATAATATCTGGACAATAAAGATTCAAACGAAAATTAATTAAGTAAATTTAAACAACATGCATATTCCCTATTGCAAATGTTAGGCAGGAAATATTATAGTGCTGCATATTGTAGAATGTAAATTACTATTTAATATAATTTTTAATAAATATAGATCATAATATAATCTAAGAGTACTACCACATACAAAACTTAGCTATTTTTACACATAACATTATTAGTAATTTCTAAATGTTTTTGAAACTCACATTTACATAATTATGTTTTTACTGCATTTATCCACTTGTGTCGTATCACATAACCACGGACAGTGAGTACTATACGTGCGAAAGTAATAGAATTTTATACCATTTGACTTATTTTTATTTTTATTTGAAGTATTCCAGCATCCAGAAATGCAACAATAAATTTTCACTTAGTAAAATGTTGTTTTTCACTTCTTTATTGTGATTATTTAATAACGTGAAGTGCCAATGTCAAGTATTATTTGCGTAAAATATTCAGATTTTCGCCACCAGGCAGCAGAGCCATCGTTGGGCAGTACCTACGTTCCAAGGGATCCAAGTTTAAAAAATAGCTGTGATGCTCTTAAAAACTATGGTAATTAAAAGGAAAACAAGAAAACTACCTACTTGACCTATGACGATGAAATTTGACAGTGAGGTAGTTTATGATTATGAGTCGGAGTAGACGTTAGTTATGAACGAATTTTGCGACAGGGTCGGATTTAGAGGATCTAAGGGCCCTAGCAAGTTAGTATGAAAGTCTTCGTTTTTAGGGTTCCGTTCCTAAAAATAAAAAAAGGAACCGTCTGTTTGTCTGTCAAGACAGTTTTTCTCAGGAACCCGTGGGCGCATCAAGTTGAAATGAATATCAAATATATCAGTCTGCGGTTCCTTGCTGTAAAAGCTGTAAAAAAATTAAGCTTCTAAGTCAACGCAATCAAAAGATATGGCCACTTGAGCCTTATATTTGGACATTTCGCAGGTAAATCAAAACCAAGTTTGTCTTTCGAAAAAGACGGGCAAAAGTCTCCGATAATTAATTTCTGAGATAGATGTACTATCTACATACACGTTTGTTTGCTTACGGAACCCTCGGTGGGCGAGTCAGACTCGCACTTGTCCGCTTTTTTTCTACTATAGACCAGAATCTTGGCAGGGAGGTCGTTTAGAGGTTGGACACGTCTGCTTAGAGGAAAGGCTACCCTTCGTCGGATATAGATAGATAGCACTTATCTTTGATTGTGAAACGCAGACCGTAGATAGATAGGAGCTTATTGCGTATTGTTTGTTTGTTTGTTTGATTCAACGCGCTACAGTAGACGGGCAAAGTAAAGCTTTTATACACACACTTGCCACTGTATATCAAAAGGGGTAGGCAAAAGCGTATAAACATCCAGATTTTGCCAATTATCATTTGATGAAACTAGCGTAATAGTGGGCAAGCCTATTACAGTCGATCGGGAATTTTGGGAATGCACAATGCAAAAGTCAGATCATCATAAAAATGCGAGATTAATGAGTCATTAGTTTGATTTGGCTCTACGCAACGTTAATGTTACAAACGTAGGTATTATTTTTGTGCGGTTCGGAGAATGTCCTTAAACGTTCGGTGCCGTCAAGACCAGCTGATTGTATAAAATGTTGTTTGATTGATTATGTAAAACAAGATCTATTGTTTTACTTTCAATAAAAATTCAAAGGTTGTAAACGCTACTAATTGCCCATCCGTTTGTCCTTCTCCAACCCCACCACTCCTAAACGTCATCAAATGAATGAAAGATTCTACGTTGCCGTTAGTATGCACAATACTCGCTCGCTAATTGTAAATGTGTTATCAATAATAAATTCATCTATAAAAATCTTACGTTATAAAACCTATCGAGCCCACAACATTGAACAAAGACGCCTGGGATTCTAAAACAAGTAAGTGCCCTAGTGACGTTTTTATCTTATTTCATTAACAGTACCTATCGAGCGTCACAATCAATGTGTGCGTTACGATTGCTCCGCCAAGTTATCCAAACAGAAAAAATCTTCGTCAAAAAATTGTTGGAATTTGTCAAAATCGAAGGAAACAAACCAAAAATTTGTCAAAGTAGAAATAAAGAAGTTATGTTTTAAGTTGGCCGCGCAAACGTAACTCGAACGGGTTGTGCAATGCCATCACTTATTGAATAACCAGTTGCATCAACGGCCTATGCCTTATTAAAGATTCGACCCTGGCCTCAGGAGGAATTTGTTTATACAGACTGTGATTAAGGTTTTTCAAATATATAGAGCTAGCACAACCACCACCACCAGGGCTTGTATGAAACAGTTAATACCTAATATACTAGGTAGGTATTTGTACCTAGTATTTTCGCGTACATTTCATATAAACAATTAAATTAGCAAACAATCTTACGGACAACACACTTCAAAATTGATTAGAGATTATTGGTACTCTATAAACTCTCACAACATCGGTTGTGTCGTTTATGTTTTGCCAATCCTATCCCCATTTTATGAGACGCTAACCGTCCCCGCAGTTTTACCTGCGTTTATGAGACGCTAACCGTCCCCGCAGTTTTACCTGCGTTTATGAGACGCTAACCGTCCCCGCAGTTTTACCTGCGTTTATGAGACGCTAACCGTCCCCGCAGTTTTACCTGCGTTTATGAGACGCTAACCGTTCCCGCAGTTTTACCTGCGTTTATGAGACGCTAACCGTCCCCGCAGTTTTACCTGCGTTTATGGTTACTGCTACGCTCCTATTATTCCTTTTACGCCTCAATTTGCCGCATGTCCCTTCATCAGATCATTGAACTTAACCAAATAACTTACAACGAAAAAATACAACTTTGTAATTAAATATATTTTTTATTATTTAACAACGTTTAATATCATGTTAACATTTTATACAACATTTCACTAGCCTTACAAAATAAGTGTTATATTTTATAAAAGTAATTTATTAAAATATACATTATATTTATTTACACTTTACTACTAAACTATGGAGACAATTAACAATTAAAATAAGTATTTAACGGGGCGTGTGAGATTTACAAATAAATTACAATGTATAGGCAGTAAAACTTATTATGGGCACAACAATAATTTAAATATTTACCATAGATTGTAAAAATGTTTCTAAAATACATCCAGGTGGGCTTAATTCGTTAATAAACTGGTCATTCTTTATCAGTCTGATGCAAGTAGTCCTGAAATAAAAATGCACATTAGAAGTGAAAGCACACACACATCTGTTTGTATATATGTAACTGAGCGTGACAGTCACGCGAGTTCAGTGCTTTTTCCCTATACCGACAATGCCCAACGTACCTAAAGAAGTTTTCACTTCAAAAATTAGTACAGTCAGCGATAAATATCGTGATACAACTCAGTATTTTACAAACGGCCCCCGTTCCTAAAATACTGCTGCTCGCTGCTCGCTGACTGTACAAATTTTTTAAGTCAGTAAGTGTTAGTGACCTCGGGCGAGGTACAGCCGCAGCCGCCCCTAGAAAGGTAATTAAATAATAATAAAACTAAAACGATACCCGAAAAAATTAACTATTCAATTGTTTACGAAATGGTGAAATTTTAAGCAAAAAAGAGCCTTTTATAACTCTTTGAGTGATAGACATAACTTTCGGAACTAATTACATTAGAAAAAAATGTTGTAGTTACATTTATTTTTTATTCACATCAGCTACTCCTTAGGTAGATGTGATATTTGCGCTTTATGGACCAACAAATACATACCTAAGTATTCATGCCCGAATGGACTTACACTGAATACCTAATATTATTTGCTCTGTGGGGGAGACTTCGATTGGGACCTAGGTTTTGACTGTATTTTTTTTACATTATAAAACTAGTACTCTGAAGTTCGATTAAAAACTCTTTTTCAGTATGGCAAGGTTGGACTCTTGGCGCCGGTCATATTTATGTAACAATCAATTTAATTCATAGCAAATATTAAAGAGATATAATACATATTATATAATAATCGGAAAAACATAAGTATTTTTTTATTTTATGGAAAATAGTTTATTTTTCATCTTTAAAATGAAATATACTTACTAAAACAAATCTTCTTCATCATCGTAGACGGACATTGAGTACCAATCTCTCGCTACGTCCTCATATATGACTCTCTTTACGTCTTCATCGTACTGCGGATGTAATATTCGGGGGGAGCGAGCACGGAACTCGAGGGGCACGTCGTAACACTTGCAGACGCAGCAGGAAGGGAACTTGAACCACTCTGCGAAGATGCCCCGGCACTCGTTTCGGGGATCGTAGGCTAGTAGACGGTGGAGACGGAATTGTTGTTCACATCTAAAAGATGGAAATTGATGATGATTGATTGATTGATGCAAATTGATTATATATTATTTTACATACTTAGAATGATCGATTTTTTTACTCTGACACCTTGAAAACATAACTGTCACATGAGTAAGAAGATAGTTATGAGTATACTGAAAATGTTTTGAAGAAACGTGTGCCCATATTTTGTGATCTTTATGTACTGGTACTATTATGTATTGCAGTATGTGGTATAGCCGATAAATAATTGAATCAGCCTAAGAAAAAGTGAATAAAAAAATAAGTTCAACAATCTTTCTCGTCGTAATATGAGTTTTCTCGTCTAGACGTACATCTCTAAACAGGTCGAGATAGATTGCACCTTGCGACTTTGGTGGACAAACTTGTCAATTTGGAAATAAACACAGAAAAGTCATGGTCTGTCATGGTTATGATTATGGGAACCGTGACAAGTTTATCCTTCTATGATTAGATTAGAACTTTGTAACTTGACTATTTGGGTTTGCTGAAAGGTATTTGCAGAGTTGTTTCCAATTTTTTCAAATTTAAATAAACAGCAATGCACACATTTTGCTTTTGAACAGTCCAGCGGGAGACAATGTCGTGTGGTGACAATACACGTGTCATGAAATATATGAAACTACACTTTTATCATTTACGTTTACTGAGAGTTCTAGTAGGAAAAATGTTTTTGTGTGTGATAAAATACACACATTACTATTGTGCTTATACACATACTTGTATTAGGTGTGGCTTCACCTTGGTAGAGTACCTACTGGGTGTGGTTCAATCCGCAACTCTTGATCGCAAAACCAATCAAAATTCCAACGCCATAGTAAGTACCACTACTAAATCTTTATTAGTTCTTACTAATTGAGGAAGTTCGGATTGCCAGTTATGATTAGATTTATTGCAATTCGAAGAAGTCTATGGTGTTGCCATATCTGTTATCCAGTGTAGAAGTAAGGAGGACCATCTCTATATATATGTATAACATAGGTACTTCTAATTATCACTAAACACTCACACACATTAATACATCTGCACCTGACAAATATGTATGTAAATGAGTATCTAGTAATCCTGACGTACGTGGGATACAGGTTCCAGATGAAAACCAGCGTCCTGCACTTCGCTAGACATGAATCTGATCTGGACGCCTTTTTAGACGGGCCGTGGGACGCATAGTTACACAATAATATAATTCGTTTTTGTTTCGCTTTCGTAGCTAGAGTTTGTAGAAACAAAGAAAGGAGAAACTTTTGACATTGTAATGGCGCACTTTTCAAAATAAAACGATTACATAATCAGAAGAAATAAATCAGAAGACATCTGAACATTTTCTTTTCCACTATTCATATTTTTATCAAATAAATCTAGTAACCAAAAATATTAAATATTTTAACTCATTGCACTTCACTTCACCTATACTTGCAAAGTTATCCCTCTTGCCTATACCACAGATTACTAAGTAGTTACTACGTAACAGATAAATCACTCCCTACAAAAACGTCCATGCCTAACGTTTTAATTACCTACTCTTTCCGAGCGCCGAGCCCTGCATGCGAAAATGATCTTTAAAGTTCTTAAAACATGATTATTATTGCCTCACAATAACGCATGGTTGCGTTGCCGTAAGTGAGTTTAGGGTTACCTCTTTTTATGTAATATTAAATATCTATATCTTTATAAAAAAGGCTATGTTAATTAAGTAAAGTTTTATTACACAAAAAATCGGGTGTGTTACCTGACTTAGAAAAGTGTAACACTTAATACCACGTCCCCGTAAGTTTACTAATACGAAACACTTAACGACAAATCGCTTCTCCGAAAAACTTATTGCCGAAGCCACGCGACCTTGCTTAACCAAACCTCTAACAAGAAACATCAATAAACTATTCGAGAAAAGAAACTTAAAGAATTTGTCGTAGCGTGATGTTATAAAGCCTATAGCCTTCCTCTATAAATAGATAGTCCATCCAACACAAATTTTTAAGAATTTTCAATTCGAACCAGCAGTTCCTGAGATTAGCGCTTCAACCAAACAAACGAACTCTTCAGCTTTATAATATTAGTATAGATGTGATGTAGTGATAAATCTAAAGAGTTGCATATGTATATTGTTGATGCTCCTTAATTAAAGTTGAGTACCGACACCCAAATCTTTTCCATCTTTCCCAATCAAACGCGCGGATATCACTACCCGAGTAGATGCGTCGCTGTCCTTGATGACAATAGTGCCGACAAAATCTAAAAACTAAAAGTTTTGGTTGGCTGGACGCACCGCTAGCGCGGATGCGTTTGGCTTTTGGATAAAAAAATAAGGTACCTAGGTACTAAAGATTTTAGTTTCTTGCAGTTATGGCATTCTTATAAATATAAACTAATAAAGTAAAATTATAAAGATAAGGTATTAAGTACCTACTTACCTAAGTATATATTTTTTTCCATAAATAGAATCTTAAAACCATTTCAAAATTACGTATCTTGTTTACTATTATAAATATTTAATAAGAATGGTAAACCATTTTTAATTACTTTTATTTCAGAATTAACGATTTGTATTCGAAACAAAACACTTGATTAATTAAATAAATTGTATAATTCGAATGGTTTACCATTCGAATTAAGTAGGTATTTGTATATTAAAGAAATTGCATAAAAATCCTGGTCTAAAAAACAACTCTACGTGACAATGAAAACCGTATTGACTCTTATTTATTTGTAACAGAAACCAAAACATCAAAATAGAACAAAATATATTTGAAAACAAAGACAATTACAAATTTTGTTAATTTTTCTCTTACTGGATCTAAGTACAGCACATAAACTACCAGAAACCATGTCAATTTGTCTGTATTTAAAGTATATAAAGGTATAAAAATACGATTTCGAATTACGTAAAAATTCTAAAATAAAAGCGTGAGCTCGGTACAGCTGTCGGCAACCCACTGCGCGACTGCGTATAAGGGCCGCCAGCGGCCATGCGGCCGGTAGTTGTTTAGCGCACGTAAGTATATCGAGTGGCATAGGCCTGCCTATACTAGCGCCATTCTGGTTGGTAATTGAACCAATTACCAAATTTTTCGGCTTTGCCGCCATACAAGATGGTGCTCCGTAACTCTACCCTCCATAGTTTATCTTCTAAATTGTTATGTCACATTAACGTACCTGCAACCTTCTCGACAATACATCTGTTTCCGCTCATGCACGCAGGTCTCTAGGTGTATGTACTGCTCATATGGGTACATGTTGAGTAGCGCCAGAAGCTCGCCGCGTGTGCTGTTTGCCCAGAACGGTGCCGCTATCTGTTCTTTGGACTCGCAGGCGTTTCTGGAATAGTAACGATGAGTATAAAACCGAGTAAAAGTTTTTAAATGGGTTAGGTATTGTCGATACATACAGTACTGGTAAATTTATAAAAATACATAAAAGTTTCAAATTAACAAAAAGAAAATTACAGAAATAATAGTACCCGTTAATACGCTTCTTTCCGCAAGAGAAAGCGATCTGACAGAACATCAATCAAGGCACTTCCTTATCAATAGCTGATCACGTCGTTCGGTGACCAAATTAAGTTAACCTATTGTAAGTACCACTTTTTTTTTCGTGTGTTAACTCCCAAGGGCAGTCTACTCATCGGACCCAAGGATGAAATGGGAATGTCAGACTTGAACCAACTAAGACCTCACGGTGTTCCATCACAAGTGGATCTACTGTGACCCGGGATGCCTTAAGGAGGAAGTCTTCGAGAACCCCTTTAGACCTTGACAGCCTGACCAGCAGGCGACCACACCATTCATTATTTTACGGCCGCCGTTTGGGTTTATAAAAATAAAACTTACTTTAACTAAAGAATGTTAGTGACCTATAAATGTTATTATTAATAAATATTCGAAAATAGTCAGTCGGGTAATAAAACCATAGCAGGTTTTGACTATACCTAAAATATAGAATCAGAACTTACGCTCCTCTTAGTTTTATAACAGCTGGCCTCACAGTATCTTGATGCTGCGCAGGCTTAGGATGAAACTCCTCCTTTTTTTCCGTCATTTTTGTATCAATCCTGTCTATCTTGACCTTCTCATGCTCAGAGAACAGCAGAGTCGGCGGTAACGTTGAGGTGTCAACGTTCATTGGTCGCCACGCGTCTTTCCCAGCTTCAGTGGTTGAGTCATATCCATCAGTGGTGGTCTCTGCAGTATTAATATTTTCTGTAGTTGTTGAATTTGAATCTGTATTATTTTTCAAATCATTAACAGCCTCTATTTTTGTGTTACCCGAATACTTTGGATATATGCTATTAGTCTCAATGCTTTGTTTGATAACAGCTTCTAAAGTAATTACGGCAGGGTCTAAATTATTTATTTCTATGTTGGCAATGCTTTCAAGTTTTGTTTTGTAAGATATACCTTTTTCATTTACCGTTTCGTTGCTTATTTCTGTTTTGTTGTTGGTGTCTGTGTTGTTGTCTTTTGTTTGAGATGTTTCTAGTGGTTTAACTTTCAACGTGTCATTATCAATTTTTTTGTTTTTCTCGCTATTGATAGGCCTAAAATGTGGTTTGTCTCTCATGGCACGTCCTTTACTCATCTTGGTGTACATCATTTTGGTTTTGATGATGTCTTCTTCAAAATTTGGTGTTTTACCATTGATGCCATCATCTTCTATAAAATTTTCTAATTCCGCTTTTATTATTGAAATTTGTCGTTCCTCGCCGTACATTCTTTTCATGAGACCCTGAAACAAATAAGGGAATGAATAGTTTTCAAAGCCTTTTAAAATATTGTATGAATGTTTGTTACTCTTTTACGCAAAAACCACTGAACCGATTGCGATGAAACTTGGTATGTAGATAGCTGGAGACCTGGATTAACATATAGGCTACTTTTTATCCCGATATTCCCACGGGATGGGGACTTACGCGGGTGAAACCGCGGAATGCTGCTAGTAGTTTATATATAGAAAAAGTGCAGAAAGCTGCAATTTTTAAAGAATATGTCTTACAAACTTAAAAATTACGTGAAAACGGCTAGATCAAGTTACACGTGTCCAGTACATGTGTTGCTATGTCGTGATACGCAAGTCTATACAATGACAGTTCAAGTGATACTGGCCAATGTAATAAACTATGGTCGAAATTCGACCACCACGCGATCTCTAGTTATATGACCCTGTAGCGTAATATGAGTAAATATACCTAATAGGTTAATGTATTTAGTTACTTAATATATGGATATTTTATGGTAAGGGGTTGAAAAATATATATTCCGACGTATTGTGGCGGCGGCCACTTTTTTTTTTATGGTATATGGACGGGTCACCTGATGGTAAATGACTACCGCCGCCCATGGGCAATTGTAACTCAAAAGTCACAAGTGCGTTGCCGCCCTTTAAGGTGTGAATAGGGGAAGAGGGGGAGAGGGGGGAAGAGCAGGAAGACGGGAGAGGGAGATTAGAGGGGTGGAGAGGGGGAGAGGGGAAGGACGGGAATGGGGGAGAGGGAAGGGTTAGGGTCTCCGGTAACCTCACTTACGCGGCGAAAACGTGTACGTGTTTCACTGCCGGTTTTCTGTGAGGCCGTGGTATCGAGCGGGGTCAAGCCGGCCCATACGTGCCGAAGCATGGCTCTCCAGAGTGCATCTCGGATCTACTATGATACTGAATACACATAATTGTAGTGTAATCAGAACTAAAGTTGTGTATAATGTATAATATAAATGTTTCAAATACTAGATTTCACCCACACAAGACACAAAGAAGGCAATCTGAATAAAACCGTTTATAAACGACTATCCAAGTCAGACGGCTCAAATTCAACCCGAAATTTGTTGCATTTTACCTTCTCTGATGTGTAGAGCATTCGACTGCAAGTCAGGTCGGGGGTTCTAGTCCTACTCAGTGCAAAGATTTTTAGGCATGAATATGTCTATAAATTAGCATAGGTGTGTACGTATTTAATACAATGTATCTAAGTATCTTTATCCGTGTTCTAGAACCCAAGAGCCAGGCTCTGCTCAGTTTAGGTCTAGATAGCGCTGTGTGAGACATTTCCAGGATATTATTATTTCTTCAATTCGACATTATTAGTACCAAATCTATAAACCTTTAAAACTACTGAAGTAGTTTTAACAATAACATAGTTGTCTCACCTGGTTTTCTCTAATAAATCTCCTGATCGCGTGCCAGGGATAGTTGTTCCCCGGTGTAGTGCAATAGTTGTGTTTGCCCAAGTCACAGGGCACGTTAGGCAGCGCCCGCCCTCCGCTCGACCTGTTGGGCCGCGCGCACGCCGACGCGTAGTCGAGCCCGACGCATAGACCTACAGTCCATGTCGTCTGAAAAAAAAAACATACAACATTAAGGCGAGTATTTTAAAAACATACTGACTTTTTCATAAGAGGGGCTCATGGCTAAGTGGTAACCGAGTAGGTTAGGACATTAACAAGGTCAAGTAATACTGTGAGTGAGTCTTAGGATGAGTGACCATTCTTAATACATCGAGACCCTTCCGTGCCTCGGAGAGCACGTAAAGTAAGCCGTCACTCCCGTTTGCCATACAAATCTGTGGCATTCGTTATGGGTAGTTGAAGCCTTATAAAGTCCGCCAACCCGGTCTAACTACAGAACTTCGATATCGCCTAGTACTTGGGTTGTGGAGGTCTGATAGCAGTCGCTTAAAAAAAAATATCGAAGTTCAGCCGTATCGTAGTTAGAATGAAAGCCGATCCCAACTTAGTTGGGAAAAGGCGCGGAGGATGAGAACTGACTTTTTCGTAATGTTTTCGAACGTTTTTAAATCTATCAATTCTAGTGTAGGCCGGTGAACCTCTCTTACTGACATCAATGCCATGAATTAATTGGCAAAGAAAGAAAGTTTTGTCTATGACAAAAAAATAATGTACATGTTATCCATCTTGCAAATCGTCATTTTCCTATGTCTGTCTTAAATGAATCCATTACTTGATGAGGATGACACTACTGGACACCAAACTCTTCCCATTATGACAGTACGTGACTTATTCCTATTATATGTTTTACATAGATATCGTTGCTTATTGGCTTGTCGTAAATTCATTGCATATTTTAGAAGAGATACTGAGCTAAATATTAAAGGGAAGTCATTACGGGCGTTCTACTTCCACCCCATCACCGTGAGTGCGTATGTACCTAGGTAGGTACCGACTTGTATTTCTATAGAAAACATTTACAACCCAAATATTGAGTAAATGGTTTACCTAACCAACAATTTAGTATTTAATAAAATTCAAGTTTTATGAATATATTACTAATAGCTGTTGTTCAAAGTTGACGTGATATTTTTAATTGTGACCCCTTAGTTAAAAAGAGATGATGAGATTATTGGGCGGTTCGTATTTTAAACTCACGTGCTTATTTAATGGACGACCCCTAGTTAAACACCTATAAGGTTGGCTCAGGTGTTTAAAATAACACTCCGGATGTCTTAATAAAAGCTGTCCCCCCGGACCCCTCCTATTTAAGGCGTACGGCACACCGTGTGGTTTTAGTCGGATCGATTCCGACACACCGCCCCACCGAAAACCCCGGTGGGGTGACGGCCCGAGGGGGTTTCCACACGCACAAATAAAAAAAAAAGGTGTTTAAAATAACACAAGAAAAACAGCAGAGGCGACTACAGACGATGACGTCATTATCATGAGTGAAAGATGCAATGATAACGTTATAATTTTAGTTCTACACACTTAACAGTCACTTGCACGTCGCGACGAGGAAACGATTCGTCTCGTATCTAGGCGAAGCACCTGTCCGAATGAAAGTAACGCCCACATCCACATTTGCTTATAATATGGTTTTGTACTAAGATCTTATTTCTTCACTTGAAACACACATACACGCACATTTGCGTGTGGCAAATGATAAGTAAATACTCATTTATGATAATACTACGCGTTTCAGAAGTAATTAATGAGAAGATAATCGCTACCGCGGGAGCCTAACTTCATTTAATAATATACATAATTGTCAAAAAGTAGTTCTTACTGACAGCACCAAAACTTAATAACTAAAAAAAAAAATATTTTATGTTTGAGATTTAAAATTAATCATTAATTTATATGTAATAAGTACATTTAAATTAATAATTTATTAAGATACGTATTCGTACGTAAATGTGTCTACAAAGTACCTAATTACAATATTTTCATTTACTTTATATGGGCACAGAATACATAATAGTAATAAGGGCTCTTTAAAGAGTAGTTTTGTCACATTTGTTGTTGTTAAATAGTTAAGTGTTTTTGTGTTATAAATATATATTACGTTTGTTTTTAGTTATTTTGTAATGCCTGTTTATTGTTGGGATGATAAATAGAAAAGGAACTGTGTTAGATTCAAGAGCCCGGGAGCCACCTTTGATAGAGACGCAATAAAACAGTTCTGGTAAGCAGACCTAACCATAAATCGCAATACTTCACAGTTTATTTCTCATCATTAATTAATATTGTTACATACCTAAATATTACACGTACACCACCGGACCTGTTTATTTTTTTTCTAAACTTACGTTTTTTGGTGAAGTTGGAAGCCAATTGCGAAGCAGTATGGCGCGCGGTTTGACAGTCTAATCTTCTAATTTGAAACGCATAATAGTCCGAAGTATAATGTGCCGGTGTCTGTTAGAACGTCATGGTTTTGCCCTTATAGGGTGGAGAAAATTTTATTCAGATGAGCATATTAAAATGATACATTGTATGAGCAGTGGTTTCGAGTCTAAGCGTGCCATCTTGTGTTTTAAATTAATTTTATTGACTTAAGTAAACATTTTTGAAGTGAAAACTTCTTTAGGCATGTTTGTGCACTTTTGTTGTGGGGAAAAAGCACTTAACTCGTTACCGTCACGCTAATAATCTATATATAAATCCACTAGAGGGTGCTAATCTAAACATTGAGTTTTGTCAGTATATATATACCTATATATATGTGTATGTGTTTTCACTTCTGATGTGCAGTCCTACGACTGACATTTTTTTTTATAATACAGCTATATCACAGACTATGGATCATACTTTCTTGTGACTATTCTTAAATACACGAGGCACGACTCAGCTATATCTGTGACTGGTTTCTATTCAAAATTCCAACTTCTCACGGAATAATAAAGACAATGGGAAATGCCGAATGCTTCGTTTGTACGGGCACCGGTTTCGCCAAACTCACACTCGTCTTCTATTACACAAAAATGTGTAAGGACTTAATTGCTCTGCTTAACGCGCTTCATATGTCGGGAGACAGCGAGTACCTAGTGAATCATGATAGAGTAAATGTTGCGGATCTCCGCATAATTGTGACACTTGCAATCGTTACTTTGGACTTCCTATTTCTATGCACTATAGCACTTCCGACTCTATGTGTATTTTTATCCATCTGATGTTCTGTCAAGACTTTGATAAACAGTCCGACGAACGGACAACTAAGCAAAGGATTTACTTTTTTCTTCTTGAGGTCTGAAACGAACTACTGAATATCAATTATTTTCACTGTCGTACATTACCAATATACCAAGGTCAGCTTATTTAAGGAGCCGGTCTTCAAATATGCTGAAAACTGATGTACCTGTAGAACAGCGTTATTCATTTGAGTGTCAGGGACTGGACCGAAGTCACGTACTGAAAAATGGAGGTTGAACTAAATGTGCGAATAAAAGTGCTTCCAAGAAAAATTACCAGAAGATATTTATTACTTCTGGTACACTTTTTTGCTATTGACTATGGTAATCTTTGCGCTAACGTACCGCAGTAACGCTACTAGTTGCCACTTAGCTAATACGTGCATAGCATTAATCTGCCCTAAAGCCTATCCACAAATCCATTGCATCTGTCCATCTAAAGGTTGTCTGTAAGAAATCGTAACTAGTGATAAGACCACCGTTTGTACCATTATTTGTTTGTCTTTGTAAATGTTATGAACTGCTCTTCGTTGTATACAATAAAGAGTATTGTATACTCCATAAATCACTTATACACTTACAGTGTGAGAGTGTATTAGAATAGAATAGAATAGAATAATCTTTATTGTACACCAGTACATATTGCTTAAGGTTACTTTACAATTTTGATATGTACAAAGGGCCGCCTTATCGCTAAAAGCAATTTCTTCCAGGCAACCTTGGGATGGAAAAATAACGACCAGTAATCAAATAATTTTATGGGTAGTTATGGTGTGGGAATTAAAACGTGTTAGGCTTAAAACTAGTAAATGATAACTATAAACATAAACAATATAATTAGATAGGTAATGAATAGGTAATAGGATTACGAGTAGGTAAGCGTTAATAGATTACGGAATACTACGATTACCGCTTGATATCCAGCACCACCTTAGCAGTATGGAAAACACGAATAGGTGTCAAATGACAAGAGGAAAGTTGTGTATTGTATACAAGAGAAAATTTAAACGCCATAAGTTGAGTATTGGTATTAACTCACTGTTCATTTATTTTACGTACAAAAGTTATTTAGTGATTAAGAGTAATTAGGACTTATGTTTGTCTGAATAAGGAATACATTATTTATTTAATAGTGTCATATGTCAGAGCAATCTTCATAAATCATTAATTCATTATACACATATATTGTTATAGCTTAGTAAAACAAGTATAGGTTGAAAGGAGATGTAGACAGATGAAGTTTCATGAAATTTTGTGTTTTTTTTTAAGTTTCGTAAAAGAACCACAGTTAGTGAAAACTAACTGGACATGGCGAAACTAATTGATCAAAACATTGAAAATGTGCGTGTGGATGAAGCACTATTCCACTAACTAAAGTTCTACCTATGGACTAGACGACGGAGGGCGTGCACCACTGAGCCAGTCAGCCTGTGACCACGGCCAGGGTCACCTGGTCGAAACGTCAGTAGTCAAAATGTGATCGTGTTAATATTCGTCTACACAATTATATTATTAAGTCTAATGTTTGAGGAAAACTGGGAGATCGACTTAACCTACATGGAATTATGACAGAAGCAGACAAAATAAATTTCATTAAGTGATTTCGATAACTAAACAACCACTTATATTAAATAACGGAAGTGGAGCGAAGCCTCGGGCGGCACCAAATACGATCCTAGACGGTTTCACTTTTGACGCATGTACAACTTTCTACAGTATATAGTCTGTTTGGCAGCCATGTTTGTTAGTTATGGGGATGGTTGCGCAACATGGATTAGGTTGGACTTCATAAACGGACTTCATCGCTTATTGATTCACTTATCACTCGTACTTCCGAGAGAAAGTTTACGACCACGAGAAATTTTAATTTTGTTTTCATTCTCTCTAAATTTGATTATGTAATACCTATAATAATGTCTACATAATTAGTTTTATTGGTTTTCCTGTTTATAAAAAGTTATATAATTTGTTTACAAATAATATAAATACCAAGCGTAGTTGTATCCCCATTCATGTATAATGCATTATTCCTCTTTCCGCGTTATAGGTTACGAGTACTATACGTGTAGAAATATTTTTAAACAGTAATTTTATTGAGGAGGAAATAATTAGGTACTAAGTAATTGCTTTTTTGGAGCTTTCGCTTTGGGTATTGATTACAGTCGTATTTTTTACATTGATGCTTAGTAATTCTTTACAGGACCTGGACAGTCCAGGGCGTCTTTATATTATTTTAAATACTATGTTACTCTAAGTGTACTTAAATACGTAATGAAAGGTTATTTGGAACAGTTTTTTTTACTTACTTTTCTTTTATTTACCATCTATATCATAACTTGCTCTTCTGTGTCTATGTATTATACCCTAGCTCTTAACAATATCCCAATTTGAAGTGTTTTTTTTCCTAGAAATCTGATTTAATTGGCACTTCTCGGATAACCTATGTTTGGGAAAAATCCGTGTCGACGTTTAGACAAATAATGTATCGTAATGTTTACGCATTACGTGTACGCATAATCATTAGTTTATAAATTACACAAGTCAGACTAATGAGCTTCTTCTTAACATACTTACACTGAGATGAAATCGAACAGGTGACCAATGACGTGGCAGCTTAATGCTCTACCGGCGCACCACATAAGTGATAAGTCGTGAAAGCCATCACAAAACATCTGTATGATTGTCAGTATCTATAAGTTTCTTCCCTATCCAAAAAAGACAAAATTATAGTTCGGTAATACTATAAAAACACGCTTGAATGGCGTACAGAATAAAAAAACTAAAAAAGAGTTTCACTATCCGTCTCCTCCACCTAGCTCAACATCAGACCATCAAAATGAAAGATATGAGCCCAAACTCGGGTTTGCTAGTTGCCACTGAAGAGTTTTATTATCCACCTCCTGGCTCAATCATCGGATCAGCTCCAAAATGCAAAATTTTAGTATCGTCATCCATACTACATATACATACAAAGTCTTATTTCGAGCCGACAGTAAGAAGTAGGTTAAAATTTACTTCCAAGTTTTGTTTACATTGTTAATTAGAGTTAGTGACAAGTGTAGTTAATTAATGCGTGTTAAAAACAAAAGCGTATGTATGTACGTAAGTGGCATTAAGTTACTGACACAACCTAATGTAACTTCTTAGCCTCATTCGAAATGAAGATGTTTATGACAATGATCTTGACCAAAAACCGCGACGTGTGGGCACGCTGGTACCGTTAGCAAAACAAAGTTGGGCGGGGTGACCAGCCACAAACAGCTGTGGGTTACTTTGTCAACATCTAAATCGACGGGTCCTCCGTGTACTGGTATAACCGGCAAAAGGACGAAAATTGTTTTTTTTGCATTAATAGCTTTACCTTAATCTATATTTTATACCTTACTAGCAGCGCCCCGCGGTTTCACCCGCGTAAGTCCCGATCCCGTGGAAATATCGGGATAAAAAGTAGCCTATGCGTTAATCCAGGTCTCCAGCTATCTACATACCAAGTCTTATCGCAATCGGTTCAGTGGTTTTTGCGTGAAAGAGTAACAAACAGCCATCCATACATCCATACATCCTCACAAACTTTCACGTTTATAATATTAGTAGGATGTTAGGATTTTTTTTTATGTTCAATGTTGATTTTTACTAAAATTGTTTTTTCTTTTCTTAATTCATCTCGCCAAAAATTAAGTAGGTATATTTTTATTATATTCTGAAAAATCTCGAAGTCTCGGGATGCCCCGGGACTTTGTTCGTCGATTGTCTCGTGTCCCGGGACTTTCAGACAGTTCATTACATTGATCAGTTCCTCTCCCTTTAAAAATGTATCTAACGCGAAAATTATTTTACAAATCGGATTGATAGAACCTCAGATTTCTAGATTCAATTGTACTGTTCCTAAAAGTTTGCTAAGTGGGGTTGTCAGATACATTCAAAGGTATTTTGTCTTACCAAACAAAATCTTGCAATTGTAATTCAGGTTTAGATAAACCTTGTTTGCGATCTTTGCAATGAAGGCGTCATTTGCTCTGTCAATGTATTCAGGCAATCCGTATAATTCAGGTATTCTATACAACACCTGGGTAATGTATAGAATGCTTGGGGCGTCTAAGCAATGTAATAAATATTGTTGTCCACTACATACTTTACCTAGGAAATATGTTTAATTCCTAGGGATTATATACAGTAACTGCTGGAAAACTGGCAATGAGTAAAGTAAATAAATTTTGGTTTGTATATATCAATGTTATGTTAGTACCTTACTATATAATAACGGACAAATAAAACGTTATATTTGCTAAGATTCTATTCTATTCAAATTAACAATTACATAGTACCTATTAAAATTATTATTATAATAACTTAAATTAATATTATATTATATTACTAAATTAACACGTGGGAGAGCCATGCTTCGGCACGTATGGGCCGGCTCGACTCCGCTCGGTACCACGGCCTCACAGAAAACCGGTAGTGAAGCAATGCTTGCATTGCATTTCGCCGGGTGAGTAAGGTTACCGGAGGCCCAAACCCTTTCCTCTCCCCTTCCTTCCGTTCTCCCCTCTTCCCCCCTCCCCCTCTTTTTCTACTCCCACCTTAAAGGGCGGCAACGCACTTGTGACTCTTTGAGTTACAGGTGCTCATGGGCGGCAGTGGTCATTTATCATCAGGTGACCCGTCTGCTCGATTGCCCCCTATACCTTAAAAAAAAAAAAATTATAAAAAGGGAAGTGTTTTTTTAAATTACGATTAAGAATTACTGCACTCAAAAATATTTATTTCTTAGGTTACTAGGTTCTTCACAAGGAAATATTACACATTTAAGACATGAGCACTTTTTACTTTTAATAAACATTTTAAATCGATAAATAATTCATTAAAATAATCTTTAAAAAGTACCTTTCTATAACTACGGCAAAATCACAATAAAATTAACAAAAAAACGTGTGCGTCTCAGGACGCCTGACAGACGTGATAACTTAAACACCAGACAGACTGGCGCCGTAACGCGTTACGCAACGAAGCGGTTTACGCTCCCATAAGAAGTTATTCACTTCAAAATTATTTCCTGCCTGCCCGCACGTCTCGTTCTATCCTGCTATGGTATAGTATATCTAGACAAAGTATAAGTAAAACAAATATGTTATAGGGATTCTATACAGAGTATAACTGACAATAGAAAGAGTGTCCTTGTAGTTTCTTGCCTGTTCTTCTCCCCTGGATCTACGAATTGGAACAGGCAACTAGCTTCACGACTGACTTAGTCGGACTGACTACTACTCCTGACAATTCAAAAATACCCATGATGGTTTAATTGAAATAAATGATTTTGATTTTGAACACTTACCTGAATCACTGAAAATGCATGACTCTATCATGCAGTTACAAAAAGAATATTTAAAAAAAAAATCTGTTTAAAAGTTATGTACCTGTATATTGCCTAGGTATTGTATAAAATACCGGATTATACAGAGTACCGATAACATATACATACTGTATATACAAACATGTATGTATCGTTTCTCAGAACTTCTTGACCTTCCTGTTCTTGAGACGCGTGTTCTGTACTTTTAGTACGTACTTAGGGATTGTCCATTAATCACGTGAGTCTCGAAAAAAGGGAGGAGGGGGTATGGAAAAAATCACGAAATATCACAAGAAGGAGCGGGTAGGAAGGGGGTGTAGTGAATTCTCACGTGTATTTATTTTTTCTTATATCAGTAAAAAAATACACGTAATTTTAGCTAGGGGGGGTTGGTTTAGGGGGTTAGTATAATAAGATATCTTAATAAAAGCTGTTCCCGGATCCCTCCTATTTAAGGCGCAGTACGGCACACCGTGTGGTTTTAGTCGGTTCGATTCCGACACACCGCCCCACCGAAAACCCCGGTGGGGTGACGGCCCGAGGGGGTTTCCACACGCACAAAAAAAAAAGAAAAGGGGGTTAGTATAAAACCTCACTACGTATCACCAGGTGGAGAGGGGTTAAAACATCACTAAAAAAACATCACGTGATTAATGGACGGCGCCTTATTTGAAAACATCTTAAAATTCCGAATTACACGTCTGAAAACTATCTATCAATATTGCGTGAAACATAAAATCGACAACACCGAATGAATAATGTATAACGCACTATAGTAGCAGGTCGATCACGAAATTGCCACATTTCACTATCTGACAATTATTGTGTGCGATGTTCCGATGAACTCGTATCGTAAAGGTTTACTTCGATCCTTCTCGTCGTTTCTAAACAGAGCCCATTGGCCGTTGCCCAACACTTTAAAAAGTTTTTCTTTCGTTCTTTTTAAAATTAGAATATTGGTTGGGTTTATTTTTTCACACTTATAGGAGTTCTGTTTACCAAAAGAAAAACAATTATTTTTAAATATATGAAAATTTAAAAAAAGAGTGGTCACGAGGCTCTATCCCTAGATACTTTTGTCATGGCACTTTGGCTCTTTCTGGTTTCTTATAGTAAATATAAATTAATTAATATACATAATAATTTTGTAATTTCTTATGTGAGGTGTTAGTATCGATGACTTAAAACACAATCACTACAAAACCAATAAAGATACCACTCTGGAGAGTCTAAAATTGAAAAAAAATACCTAAGTATTTATATTTTCTTGTATATTTTATCTGAGTAGTTATGCCACGTATGGACCATTTGGACTGCGGGCAGCGGACGGACAGGTACGCAGTGAAAGTGACTAATTGTTTTTTGGGAGCAGGTTATGTGACATCATCAAGCACGCCTATTAGTTAACGGATCGTGACGTGATGTATCCGAACCTGGTCTAATATTATGAATGAATATAAAGAGACGATGTATGGGTGACATTTGACTTTTCATATTTGAGATGCAGGGAACCAGCGTGTGTTGCTTCTGATGACCTGCCGCTGATGGTCTTAAGGCCATTTTCTTTGAGGATGCGTATGCGGTAGGCGACTGTTAAGTTCTTTTTTTTTAAAGCCAACTCCCGCATTAGGAGTATTCCTGTGTCTCAGGGGGCTTCAAAAACATTCAAACAACGGACACAAAGAACACCCAGACTCGGGATAACTGTTTGTGAATCAGACAAATTTTTAAAAGAGAAATCGATACCGATAGCAAATGTTTTTTGAATATGTATCGTTGATTTTATTTTCTGTAGCTGTGTTTATAGCGCTTCTTGGGAGAGGCCTTCGTCCAGCAGTGTACGTGCATAGGCTGTCGGTGTATCAGGCAAGTTTTACAATGCCTTTTTTATACATTCTTTGGGCCAGAAACCCTTGCGGGCGTTCTCAGAAGACCCTGTGAAAGTTTCATCTCAATCTCTGCTCGCTGTGACGGTTTAGAAATGCACAGGGGACCAACATAAGTATGTTTGATTTTTATTTATATAGACTAGCAAATTTGTAACTAATTGCTTTGATTTTAAAGGTTGAAGTTTCCCGTCAAGTTTATAAATGGTGTATAAAGTTGTCTCCCACTTGCGATACTATTATTGGGTGAATCGCGTAGTTAAATTCAAAACGGTTGTTTTTATATTAAAGATACTGTCGATTCTACGTTCTAAGAAACAAAAAAAAAAAACATAATGAATGAATTTCTTTAATGTTAGCTGGCGGAACGGTTCCTAAAAGGCACCGCATTAGTGAACACTTAGCATATCTGCGAACAGAGGTCTGAAAGTGCTCGTTGAGCAAGTGTTTATTACCATGACAACTTGATTCTAGCCGCGGTAGCTTTGTGATCCCCGTTTTTCTCGTTTATTGCCATTGAAAACACGGTTGACACTATTATAAACAGAAAGTTTATATACTGGAATAAATTCAATAACAGAAGATTAAATTGGTGACAATGTAATGTTAAAGATTTTATAATCACGCTATTTACGATGCTAATCAACGACTGCAAATTAGATCTTTGACGAAATTAACCCTCTTCAAGTGACGTGTACGCCCTACGATTTAATTTCCCGTTTGTTACCTCATTGGAAGTAATCTTTAGCAGTTGTTAAAATATTCTTTACTCACTATGACTAAAACTATTTGTGTTGAGCCACGAGGTTTGGCAATAGATAGTGAAGATCAGCCTTCTAACTCTATCCTTCGCCCTCCGGCTAACGGAACGGTCACGGCAATAGCGAAAGGCCAAACAGTGTTGCAGTGTTGGAGTTATTTTTATGTAAGAGAAAATTCTCTCTCGTAGAAAATCTAAGAATTTTTTGGTGAACACTGACACTCCGGCCCTTAAACAGGCAATGGTCTCATGTGAGAAGACCAGGTATTGAGCATTCCACTAAAGTGTACGTGTGAATGTAAGAACATGCGCGGATTAAACGACTTTTTCGCATATGTTGATCTTGGTGTATCAAGTTTACAGCAGCGAAAGTGTGGGAGGGATTAGTCCGCAATATACATATAATGATAATTTATTACCCTTTTGAAGAAATAAAAGACGAAAACTTATGACTTGCAATTACTTTATTATGCACTAACAGCGTCCCACGGCTTCACCCACGTAAGTCCCGATCTCGTGGGAATATCGGGATAAAAAGTAGCCTATATGTTAATCCAGGTCTTCAGCTATCTACATACTAAGTTTCATCGCAATCGGTTCAGTAGTTTTGGCGTGAAAGAGTAACAAACATCCATCCATCCAAACTTTCACATTTATAATATTAGTGGCATAATGTTTGTTATTGTCAATTTTGGTTTCAAATAAAGTATTAGAAACTTTGTTTTACAGTTTTCATCTATAAAGCGGTATCGTTCTAAAATCATAGCTCCTGTATACTAAATAAAGATAGTATCAGCTCTGGATTAGACAATTGCTTTCGAAATGTAAACGTTGACAGCCGGTTTTGTCTTGAGATCCAGCTTTTCGACATCAGATCGGGTCATTATAATTCTAGAAATCGGATTTAACGAAGTAGCTATATGGGACTTAAAGATTGTGCAACGAAACAGAAGCATATACGTTTCGTATTTCCTACCGAGCCCTCAGTAACCCAATAAACTCTACGTCCCACATAAACGGTATTACTTAGAAACAATCAAAGTTATTTGAATTGCAATGGCCCCGCAGTTTTTATGGGCCGAGTGAGCACGATTGAATGTTAAAGTGACAAAATTGGATGGACAACCTGACGTTTTAATTTATTATTTGAACTTGGGTTTGCCTGAGGTGAATAAATTATTAGGAATATGAGTAGAATACCATTATAATCACCATTGTTAATGTATAAGGCCTAAAATTTAAAATAAATAAGGTAAGGTAACTTTCATTACCGTCAAATAATTAGGTTTTTTTTAAACCAGGGTGAGTATCTTACGGCTCGCGTGGTTGTAGGCCGCCCGTGACTAAAGTGTTTAGGAACTCACACATTTTTCAGTTTTCGTGTGTTTGTTTCATTGTAGTGTTTATGGTTACGAATTGTAACAGTTTACAAGTTGCTGCAACAAGTAGTATTGGTAGATTAAATTGTCAAAGTGCTAAAAAAATTTAAGTTTATTACATTTTTTTAACTAAATTACACGAATATAAAGATCACGAATCGCGTGGTTTCGGGTTAATTCTTTAAAATCTTTGAAATAAGTAAAATAAATTACTTATTTTTTAGTTTCCTTGCTACCAATTAACATTTAAATAACCATACGGTCGGGCGAATAAGTGGTTTTAACTGCAAAATAAAAGTATTACTAACTATATCTAACTCTCTATATATAGAAACAAGACGTCGCCAGTGCCTTAGAGCAGGTGAATATCAAAGTTCTTTTATAATAAAAAAAGTTATAATAAGTTTTTATTATTTCTTAACTATTGAGTCATTCTTTTTCCCTCTGGAAAACCTTCCAAAATATAATCTGACGGGTATTGGTCCTGACAAATTATTTAAATACTTTTTGCCGTATTTCAGTCGTTCTATGAGTATTTTTTTTCAATGTTTACATATTAATTAATGTTAGTGTAATTGACAAAACCCGATATATCACCCTAAACAGCATGAACATTTGCAACACCAGTTTGAGTTTCTTCCTGAGGACGCAAATTGTATTAAGATGATATTTATGATGATGGAGTCACACCCTTGATTGAAAAGCCTATGAACATCCCACAATAACAATTTTAGTACCTAACTGTTTTGCAAATATTAAACTGTTCCTATTTCACCGCTAAATTCTCATGATTCATGTTAAACTATTTGTATCTTCGTATTAAAATTCCAATTAAAATATCGTATCCACATTTAGTGGCGTGGAATTCTTATCTGAATCTAATAAATTTATTAGTTGGCAAAATGATAAAGTATGGTTATATAATCAGACTGTCTGACGGAAAGTAATTTCTATAATCTCTTTTTCTCTCACTTTTCTTGGTTAAGTAGTTTTTATTAGCTAGCTATTTATTAATATATAATCTATTGAATTACGGTAGAATGTAGGTATCTGGGCGACCACTGGTTATACCTGATAATATCATATGGCCGTTGATGAAGAATCAAGTACCTACCTAAAGAAAGAAATTAGGTCCATTTTCTGCTAATATTACCTGTAAATTATCGTATTAATTACAGTTCTAATTAGAATTAAATATGGCGTAGTGTCATAAAGTACGGTTATCAGCAACGGCCGGTACAGCCGGTGTGAAAAGCAATTAAAGTGGGTGAGGCGGCCTGCTTCCCATGCGGCCTCTGTTCGCGGCTGTACCGCTCGTCCTGTTTCTCTATGACTTAGACTAGTTTTTACGACTATGATCTATAAAGAGATGTTGAAGCACAGTAGGGTTTGTGGAAGTTATTATCTTCCTTTTACTTATATATTTACCATTTATTTTCTTTTATTTATTGATATTTTTGATCAACACCGTTGACTGTTTGGTTTTGAGTTCTCGGTGATAAAAAGTTCCTTTACGTAGGTAATAAAATGGTTGAAAATAAGTTAATATTGATTTTGCGCTGTGTGAAAGATTTCTTCAGTAGTTGAAGCCACATCAGTAATGTTATAAATAACTACTTATAACTTATCTGACAATATTAAAATCTCTCAATTATCCGATTAATTTACAGTCTCATATTTTATTTCGTGACTGTCCCGTTGTTCACTGCGTGCAGATATTAGTTCCTTGGTTCGTCCATCATCAAAACTTATTCCGTACCTAAACCATGAGTGACGTTTGAGTTGAGTGAGTTTTTTATAATTTATTTTCTTATTTTGTAGTCTTGTATTGTCATCGGTCCTTGTGTATAAATTTTTAAGGTAATCAGACGTCTTGATGTTGGCGAAAATTACGTTGAAAATTTTTAAATGAATAATAATGAATAAAATCAAATCATTTATTGCCAAAAGAGTATAAAGAAAACAACACGCTTTGTCCGATGGCCCCACACTAGGCAAGCCTGGCCTGTTGAATATGTAGTTCGATAGCGATAGACACAGGTCAAGCTTATATAGTGCGTGTAACAAGGACCCACGACATTTCTGGACCCATTTGTTTACGTTGTTTGCGTGCTGTCAGTCAATCACGTGTTTATTTAAAAACCGGACAAGTGCGAGTCTGCCTCGCGCACCGAGGGTTCCGTAGCAAACAAACTTGTTGATCAGATAGTAGGCCCATTTCGGAAATCAATTCTTGAAGATTTTGACAAACTTAATTTTGCGGTTCTAAAAATACTCTCCTGTACATCGATGTATGACATCGTCAACTTTCCAACCGCAAAATATGAGTTTGTAATCGCAAAAAATATTTTTTTATGTGATATAACAACAAATTGACAATTTTCGATTTTTTCCTTTACTTGTGCTGCCAGACCTTGCTTCTGACAAAATTTCATGACTCTAGGTCAATGAGGTGTACCCTATAAGTTTTGCTTTACCTGCGAAATGTTCAAATTCAGTTAAATCTAAGGCTTAAATGGCCGTATCTTTTAATTGCGTTGACTTTAAGCTTATTTTTTTTACAGCATCTATGGACCGCAGACACAAGTATTTGGTATTAATATCAACTTGATGAGTCCACGGGTTCCTGAGAATAGAGTCTTGACAGACAGACAGACAACAGAGTCATCCTATAACGGTTCCTATTTTTCCTTTTGAGGAACGTAACCCTAACAATGGATATCGTAGTATAATTTGAGAGATTGTCTGGTGGCCGAATTTCATCATTCATTTTTGGTTTATTTTATTGGCCAGTGTAACTTGACCTGTCAATGTTTAGACTTACGTACCATGACAGGTCAACATATTAACTGGACCCGTGTAGCTTGATTTCTCCATTTTCACGTAATTTTTAACACACATTGTTTAAAGTTTTTAGGTTTCTGCATTTCTTCTGTACATAAACTTTAAGTAGGTATTCCAAATGTCACGTTTCTCTTTCTCTCTCTTCTCGTATTAATTAATATATTAGATAATGTAGTCGTATAAATAAGTTAATTCAGAAAAAAGGTTCTTTTTAAAATGAGTCTCTAGATTCATGGACATCTTATCAATCTTTATGTCAATTAGACTCAAGATTTTACTTGGTTATTTTTTACCCAAATCTGGACATGCGATAAACAGTTTTGATATAAAATTATCTATGGTTATATTCAAGACACCCCTCTCTCTCTCTCAAAATGCTGCAAAATCTATGCTAATACTAGCTGCGCCCCGCGGTTTCACCCGCGTAAGTCCCTCGTTAGGTTTTCTTAAAAATTGTAATTTTCCGCGCAATTTTTTTTTTATTTTTTTCATAAGAACCTTCTCTTGACAATAACAAACACAAACACAAAAAATAATTTACGAAATCAGTCCAGCCGTTCACGCGTGATGCCGTGACCAAAGGAAATAGGGATTCATTTTTATAAGGTAGACTAGCAACCCGCCCCGGCTTCACACGGGTACAAAGCATACACCTCAACCTTCCTCATGAATGACTCTGTCTATTAGTGAAAACCGCATGAAATATCCGTTCAGTAATTTTTCAGTATATCGCGAACAGACAGACAGACTTCCATTCTTTTCTACCTTTCTCTCTCAATAGGTGGGAGAGCCATGCTTTGGCACGTATGGGCCGGCTCGACTCCGCTCGATACCACGGCATTGCTTTTCGCCGCGTGAGTGAGGTTACCGGAGGCCCTTACCCTTCCCTCTCCTCTATTCCCGTCCTTCGCCTCTCCTCCCCTCTAATCCCCCTTTCCTGTCTTCCCGCTCTTCCCCCTCTCCCCCTCTTCCCCTATTCCCACCTTAAAGGGCGGCAACACACTTGTGACTCTTGAGTTACAGGTGCCCATGGGCGGCGGTAGTCATTTACTATCAGGTGACTCGTCTGCTCGTTTGCCCCCTATACCATAAAAAAAAAAAACATATACTCAATTTTCACACCTTTGATCCCTAAAGTCTCGAGTGACGGCAATAGGCTTGCCCCCCATTAGGTAAGTGGGACCAAATTACACTTGGCAAAATTGTGAGCGTTTAATACGCTACGGGGACACAGGCGTGAGGATATGTATGTATGTGTGTATTCTCAGTTTGAGAATAATGTTTCTATGTATCATCATTTCAATTCAGACGGTTGACGCCCACTGCTGGGTATAGGCCTTCGGTCCTGCGCTGACCGCATCCAATGGTTTCCCGCGACCTTTACAAGGTCATAAGTCCACCTTGTGGGAGGCCTACCCACGCTGCGTCTTCCGGTACGCGGTCGCCACTCGAGAGCTTTTCGGCCCCATCAGCCATGAGTTCTGCGAGTAATGTGTCCTGCCCACTGCCACTTAAGCATGTCGGTGTCCCAGGTCTACATGTATCGTATATTACTAAAATTTAAAATCTTTTATATTATTTTCTTTAACTAATTAACTTATCAACTATTAACTTTTTGCTTACGTCAATGTTCTGGATGAATGGTACCCTATGTTTTATGCTGTACCGCTGATAACATGTGTATGTAAAATCTCGCAATGGTCAGTTGAGTAGGTAAGGTGTGAAAGTGTAACAAACAAACTTACATACGCATATAATATTAGTTAGAAAGACCACACCTTTCTGTAACACAGAATATATTTGTAAAATTAAAACCGGACCTCAACACGAGCTACCAAAATGACTACATAGGGGATTGTCCATTAATCACGTGAGGCTCGAAAGGGGGAGGGGTTCGGAAAAAATCACGGAATATCACAAGGGTGAGGGGGGTGTGGTGAGTTATCACGTGTATTTATTATTTCGTTAAACGCGCTATTATATTGGTATTTAACGATAATATTCTGATTTTTTTAAATGTATTTGGAAATAAAAAAATATACGAGACTAGGGGGGGGCACCCCCCTAGTCTAAAACCTCACCAATCGTCACTAGGGTTGGGGGTTAAAAAGTTGCTAAAAAAACATCACGTGATTAATGGACGGCCCCTAGGATGATATTATCATCCGAAACTAATTTACTACCTTCAACGACACTGTTCCGTCAAAACTTGTTTTTTTTTATTAATTATGATTTTAGTTCATTTAAGTATTGAGATCGACGACCATATGGTGTGGCGCGGTAGAGCATTCGAACGTAGCGTCAGAGTTCGCGGGTTCGATTCCCGCTAATTGTAAATATATATTTGTACCCGGGTGATTCCTCATTCTTTTTACTTCTGGTTTATTGTTAGCAACACAAAAGTAACAAAACAAAACTGTTATGTGTGTGTAATTTATATCCTAAAATAAACTGAAAATATTCAAATCCTTGTCATTATGTCATCTCAGTGTTTTAGGACAATCACAAACGATCAATTACATTTCTGGAGGAGAACAATGAAGCAAGTAAAAATTAAAAAGAACGAATATTCACTAACCCAAGCTATACTGTGTACAATTGTACATATCTAAATGTTTCCAAGTGTTTGGATGTTTGTTACTCAACCACGGAAAATTGGCGGAACGATTGGGATGAAATTTGACACAAAAATATTTTGTAACCGGGATTAATACTTATTTACTTACTTATATTAAGTAAAGATTTTTTATACATATCTTTTGTAGACCTGACGATAAACATTAGCACTTTATTTAGTAGAAATAGATATCATACTTTTGAGTTACATTAAAATCAAATATCTTACGGAAACGCAAATTGCCAATTTAGCTCCAGGCCACAGTATGATGTTATTACTAGCTTTGCATGTTTGCTTGCGTTCATGTACGCTTTGTCAAGCCGGATGACCGGCTATGTTCTATGCCTTATCTGTACACCTGACAGCCTGTTTGAAAAAATTCACGATGATCGGTTCAGTAATTAGGATGTGAAAGCTTAACAAATAAATTCACACTCACATTTGTGTACCTACTTAATATTAGATTGGACCAGCTTTTGTTCGCGGCTTCGCTGTCGTTAATAGATTTTGCCAATCAATTTATGTTTACTCTAAGAACAGTCTTAGTATTTTTTGCGCGTGCCTCTCTTACTGACAGGGGATAAAATTCCCACAACACAGTGGGGTCGCCTGTTGTTTAACAGCAGGCCAAGTCTGCCAGGGTTCACAGAGATTTCCTTGTAAGGGCCTGGTAATATGGACTGTGACGGAACACCGATGGTTTTAGTCGGTTCCAGTCCGACATACCATCCTACCGTTAGCCCGGGTGGGGTGACGACCCGTGGGGGTTTCCACACGTTAAAAAAGAAGGTATTTTTTTTTTGGATGAAAGGCTAATCTCCTTATCTGTATCTCTGACACCGTGTATGCAAAATTTCGTTATGATCGGTTGCAAACAAACAAACTCACATTCATATTAGTTTGGATATTCATTAATCAGTCTGTGTGTACAGAGTCGGACACCTCTCGTTGTGTCCGTTCGAAGATATTCCAATAGTTAATTGTCTGGCTCATTACTTACCTACTTACTAGTATGTAACCACTTCTAGTTAGACAACAATTGTTCGTCAAGACGTCAGGTTCACTCACCTCTCCTCATTGTAAACGACGGACCAACTGCTGTCTCAACTATCATCGTGTAGACGGCTTATATTGTTTTATGCTGATTAGTTATAGCTCAAATATCGTTTTTTGACCGTAATTACTTAAATGGTTGATAACAATAATGCAAAGTTTTTTTTATTAGTGCACGTCAGAAGTAAAAACACATCCACGTATAAATATACATAATAACACATATAGACACACACACATCTGTATATATGTCATCTGAGCGTGACGGTCACGCCAGTTCAGAGCTTTTTTCCTATACCAAAAGTGCCCAACGTGCCTAAAGAAGTTTTCACATCAAAAAAAAATACTGTCAGTCGTAGGACTGCACGTCAGAAGCAAAAACATAACTTACATAATTATACACACACACACACACACACATCTGTATATATGTATCTGAGAGTGACGGTCACGCGAGTTCAGTGCTTTTTCCCAATACCAAAAGTGCCCAACGTGCCTAAATGGGAAACCGGTTGACAATGAGTCAGTTGTGTTGAAAAAAGTATTGAACTGTTTTAAATTACAATAATATATTGATTTATAATTAACATTTTTATTGACAGATTTTCTCTCCTACTTCTTATATCGGTGCTGGATAAGAATAGAAGTCTGACAATTAATAGGTATAATTTGACCGTATATCATCTACGAGTTTCTACATACCGTACTCAACTCTGAATATGATATGAACTCATAACAAGGCAAGGAAAGTTATAATTGACAAATTGTAACTAAACTTATACTAAATTAACTATGTGCATATGAAAAATGTCGGAAATAAAGACAAGCTTCTAGAGCTTGTTTCGTCCTACAATATTCTTCTATATTTCAATCAACTCGTAACGTTTATTCTTCCAATTAATTTAAATCAATTGTAGGTAAGTATACCAATGAAATATTCAAGATTTTTATATGTAAAGAAATAGTATACCTACCTAATTAATGAAAAATATGAACAAGCTTTTCTTGCTCTCAGTGGCGAAACTTTACCATCTGAGGCCCGTGGCTCATTTTTTGGATGTGTGCGAGTCTCACTCGCATTTGACGTTTATTTTCTAACTTGTGTATTTTATTAGGTTTATTAAATTAGATAACTTATGTTGATTATAATATATTTTGTTATTAACGCCTCCCGTGTTTAGGGCCTTTGGTGCCCGGGCCCCCCTCAAGCCGGGGACCGTGGTATTTTGCCCGCTCTGCCACCCTATTGTTATGCCACAGCTTGTTTCTTATAATCCATTCAATTTCATTACAATCCATTTAATTGCCTATTTCAAATGCGAATCAATTCCGTAGAGTGATTATTGCTTCCTCGAGCAGAGACATGTACATATCTAGAACTGTTTTAAATAAGTATGCAGTTGGGGAATATGGGGATACACCAATATACTTCAATTACGAAATGTTAGTAGCTAATTTGAAATCAATTCTAACGCACAGTACCAAATGTGTTCTTGATTCCATAAAAAATCACCGAAAGATCATCAATCAGTGTGATTTTATGTGGAGCACAGATCATTTGATTAAACTGAAATGGTTTACTTTGATTTATTTCTAGCCAATTTTTTACATGCCCTAGATTTTATTTCGTACAATTTTTGCGCGCTAAAACACGTTTCATTAATATTATTATCTACAGTCATCTATCTAACGAAGATTTGTCCAAAAAGTCAACTGTATTTCGTATTACTTCTAGAACTTTTTTTTTGCTGTTATATCTTGACCATATCTAGACCTAATTATAAAACATTTCCATAAACAAACTCATCGTAATCTTCTTGAAGCAGTAATCCTACATCAATCACGGAACGTCCATTTGCAAAGAGAGAGCACCCTCCATTAACACTTTTAACGTAATTAGCACTCACCACAAACAGAAAGGCGATAGCAAACCGCATTTCGCAACTTAACGAACTTTCACTGCGTACGCGCTTACAAACATCGTGGAGACGACCGGCTGCCACCACGGTTGCTCACCGACTAACTTTCCCATTGCCAATCTCAAGGACTGCATCTGTTGCACTTTTCGATGACAAACGTGGTCCTTGAAAGGTTGACGGTGGTCTGTTATGGGTTTTATGATCGATTTGTAGGAAGGCGCCCGCGCTGGTGCACTGTAGCCGGCGTTTTACACCGTTGCAAATGAAAGTAGGTGCGAGACAATTTATTGAAATGAGAAATTGAGCATTGAGCTTGAAAGCGTTATGAGAACAAGGGCAGTGTGCATCTACTCAGTCAGTAGTTTTATCACGTCGCTGTTGTCCAATGGCCTTTTATTTGTAGAGCCCACAGTTTAACGAAGTTAAACGAGGCAAAATAAAAAGTTTGTAGACGGAAAGATAACAAGACAGTGTATAAATATAATGAAATTCATAACAGATACTGATATTTTATATATTAAATTGACTCTCACGCTAAAAGATAGAGATAAAAAATCTTGGGACCTGAAGATATAGGCTCAATAAAAATGTTGTACCTAGCAAATTCGGGTCAAACGATTTCCATCGCTTTTTCATTACTATGTGAAGTTATCAATTACCAAAACTATAGGTCTTAACAAGTTATGAAAGCGCATAAGCTTCTTCTACATAACTTCATTTTGATGAATGATGCCGATATATTTTCTTCTCAAAGTCTAGTCACAACATAATCAATCTCATCAAGAACCGAACGCTCCTTTGCGCATCTATCTATCAATTTCCAAAGTCATACAATGTTGCATTCAAGAATTCGCTTCGTCTAATCATCAATCATTATAATTTCTGTTATTTCACGGTATTAGATACACAAGAGCATCGTGTTACATTGCAAATTCACACGATATAAAAATTAGGTTTCATTTGCTGCCGAGAAAGAGTGTGTGCTATGAGTGGGTCACTCGAGTAATCGTTTGCCAGCCACTGTCTGTGTTCCGTCGCGTTCTTACACGCATGTTAGCCGTAAGTCGGAAAAGGAGAAGGTGTGTGCGCGTGCGTCTCACCGTTATCTTGCGACCATATCTTGAATGAAGATGGTGTTTTCTCCCGCGCCAAAACAATGGCGCCTTAGCCTGCTACTTTAAAAACGAAAGGCTCACTAATTAAGTTAATTAAATGAGTTTAATTTTTGTCGTGATTCTGATGATTGTCAGTGATTTTGATGCGGGTGGTCATTTTAATTGTAAGTTGTAAATTGACGGTGATTTTTTTGTTGGCTACACTGTTTGTTTTACATTGCTTGAGTATTCCATTTTAAACACGAGATACGTGATCAAAACGGTATTGGCAGTGTAATAGTGATGCTCTGAATACTCTTTAGCTAATGTAGAAAGCAAGTTTGTTAGTAATTTACCTTTTTTATATCTGTCATATTTGGTATCAAGAGATGAAGGGAGGTATGAAGCTCAAAGATTGGTGTGGATTAACTCTGTGTATTTGTTGCTTTTAATTGATTAACCGCTGAGCCATGTTTAATGAAGTCATCTCTAAAATTCTGGGTTTCTGAGTCATTATTATCATCGACATCCATCCTAGTTCGTCAGTTGGTTCATATCGGGTGGATCCACTCAGGATCAGGAAAATTTTAAAAGCAGTTTGTCGGACGTCTGGAAGCGTGTCATCTGACAACAGCCTGGCATCAAACGAGAGACCAAAATTGTGTACAAAAGTGTAATATATTTAATTAGATATACCTCGGAATGCTTAATTTGTAGTTTATATTGTACTAGCGACCGGCCCTGGCTCCGCACGGGTGCAATATAGATACCACATTAACACAAAACAATATGAAACTATACCTATAAATCTTGCTCTTGAATTGCTCTATCTATTGATGAAAATCGAATTAAAATCCGTTGCATAGTTTAAAAGAGTTTAGAGGACGGCGGAAGCTGCGCTAAGGTTATTTGCCTATGTCTACGGACCATTATTTTTTTTCTAGATAAAACCCTATGTCCTTTTCTGTAGTTCTGACAACATCATCTTCCTGCCCTGTTACTAATTTTCATTGCTGTCAATGCCGCAATATGTAACATTGCTAAGGGTTTTAGCTGGTATCTTTTATGAACCGCCTGACGCCAACCATCCTTGGGAGTGGAGTTGTTTTAAGACGGGAAAGAAGGAAGAAGGCAAATTGGAAAGAAGAAGGAAAAATGGGTAGGGAGAGGAACCTACAGTAAGGGAGGCCGCGGTCGCGTATCCGAATGTCCTGTATTTCCTGTGACTGGAAGGGCCACTAGGACAGAAACACCAACTGGACTCTGTAACCCTGACAACATGTACCTATGCATTCTACACACCATGATCGGTTCAGTAGTTGAGGTTTGAAAGTGTAACAAACAACGCGAAGAGAACCTCGTGCGGTGCGTAGGCTAGTGGTTAAACTTTTTCCGAAAAATTTAAACAGGTACTTAACCATATAATTGGGAAAGAGGTTAGTAAACACAGATATTGTTTATTCAATATTGTTAAGAAGAAATTGCGAGGTTTTTATGTGTGTAACAATTCGCACTGTTAAGTTAACAGCCTACATTACATTCTATGAAAGTATTGAAATACTTATGTCAATATTGGTCTCTGGCGTAAATGTCTAGCGACTGTCTATCGTGTTAATAGTTGTCGTCACCGTTAAATCTCTATTATTTTTATTAAAAAAGAGACATTCTGCAAGACACACATACACTTAAGTATGTATCCTCGAAGGAGCGTAGGCAGAGGTGTATTAAACACCCACATTTTGCCAAACTACAATTTGGTCTACTAACGTAATAGAGGGCAAGTCTATTGCCGTCAATCGGGCAATTGGGAATTAAATATTTTAAAGCTAGAAGTATTTTGAAAGGAAAGGTAATTAAGAAAAACCGCAACAGAAAAAAAATCGTTTACTACCAATTGATTGTAGATTTTACAACAGTTACTTAGGTGATTGAAAGAGTGATGGAGTAAGTAAACTTTTTCTACGACCTTATATTTAGGAAAGTTAATCTAATGTCCTGTGATTTTATTAATATATGTCTATGTATATGTCGTCTGTACCTCCTTCTTCTAGCGCCAACAGACGGCACTCACGTGCTGACGGCATAGCCTGTGTTGGCTACTTAGTAGGTATTGCCGATTCCAACATATATTATAATGATAGTTGTCATATTTGTCAACTATTATTACAATGATTGATATTCAGTTTAATTATAAAACTTATCTTATATAATTTAATATGGACCTTGAATGTTGCATTTAATTTGTTTCTTGAAATAATTAATGGCATATTTAATAGTTTAACAACAATTGGCCAGCCTGTAGTTTTACATTGTTTGTAATAAGGGGCGATCTAAAACATTTTGACTTTCAAGGGGCAAATAGGTAGGTATAGGCAAACGGGTGCGACACCAAAAAAATACTATTAAGTAAAATTAAAACTATAGCGATAAATAAAATGTAATTTTCAGACTACAAAATAATGTCTAAAAGAACAATACATTTGTGTCTTGTAGTAAGTTATACTTTTATTAGTAGTACCTAGATTGTGTGTTCTGTGCTAACCATTTCATTAATTGTTAACAGTCGTTAAATGGGTAAGAAACCAGCACTGTGGGTATCATCGGTTCCTTGCACTTAACTTACTTGCTGCTGAGTTGTAAGTTCAGTTGTAACATGGTTGTACAAAGTAAATTTTAATAAGTAATGCGCTGTTCTGGTTTTGTTACAAATTTTACCAGATGATGGAGGGTTTTGAAAATGAATGCATGGATTTCATAGTGGTTTATGGGCTTCGAGAATTGACACCTCGTTGGGTTTTAGTTTCAATCACCTAATGGGAATTTTTTTGTATGATTTTCCATGTATTTCTGTAATAGACAAATAGTTGTTCTAAATCGGGGTGGTCTTAAGTAGCTAGTCTTAAAGTAATAATTATTCAACATATTTTAAAATATTTGAAATGAGTGCGCAAATCACGACTGACGAAAGTTAATGTTAAAATTAAGTTTTTGCAAATAGTAGTACAGATGTATTTGGATACGTGATTGTCCGTGAAATAGGGTCTTAAGTGATTGTATTTGTGGATGTTGATGGGAGGACCCACCTACTAGCAATTTGATGGTGAAGAGTTAGATACTCTCAGGTGTTGGTTTCTCGTTCTCGGACCCACTGGTCCCTTGAAGTCCCTTTGGTCCCTTGAAGTCCCTTACAGAGAAAATAATACTAAGAATACTATCTGTATAATAAATCTAAATGTCGAGACACTAGTTTTTTTTTTAATTCTGTTAGAGCATTGGTTCGCAATTAGTTTTTCTTACGTACCTCTTCAACAAAGACCTCTGACTAACTACCAACCTACCTGTTATCTCAGATAAATAAAGAAAAAACTGTTTGTTTATAAGTTTTCTTCTTCAAATTTAAGAGCTACGCTCTTGTCGCTGGAACAATCGCCACTCCTCTCTATCCTCTGTGATTTTTATGATATGAACTTAGAGAAGGTCTATAATTAGTTCTCTTGGACCTTTCTTTGTCTGAAACCAGGCCCTATGTAGTTCTCTACACGTGGTCCTATTCCATTTGTTCTATTTTTAGTAGTATTTTAGATGCTTGAGAGACTAAGCTAAAAGTTATGTGTTCTTCACATTTAAGGGTGTTTTGTTTTCGATAAGGCGACTGTTCTACTAATTAGGAAATCTTGCAGTACGGTACAAGTTTTGTACATCTTGTCTATCAGGTAGTAAATTCCGTCAAAGAATAACTCACAAACGGCATATTCAATGAGTTCTATGTGTAACAGATCATCCCCCGGAGCTTTTCCATTTTGGGTGGAATTCAATTTGTTGAATCTTCTTTTGGTATTACAATACCTAATTGGTAATCATCTACAATATCTTCTCTTTCTATATCATCATATTTTTTTTTAATGGTATAGGGGGCAAACGAGCAGACGGGTCACCTGATGGTAAATGACTACCGCCGCCCATGGGCACCTGTAACTCAAAGAGTCACAAGTGCGTTGCCGCCCTTTAGGGCACTTGTGACCCGTCTCTCCGCTCTTCCCCTGTTCCCACCTTAAAAGGTGGGAACAGGGGACGAGCGGAAAGACGGGAGAGGGGGATTAGAAGGGAGGAGAGGGGAAGGATGGGAATAAGGGAGAGGGAAGGGTTAGGGCCTTCGGTAACCTCACTCACGCGGTGAAAAGTAATGCAACCATTGTTTCACTGCCGGTTTTCTGTGAGGCCATGGTACCGAGCGGAGTCGAGCCGGCCCATACGTCTCGAAGCATGGCTCTCCCACGTTTCATTTCTTGACCTCTATACAATCCTTCTATGTACCTCTTAAAATTGTGACGCTCTTGGCTTAACAAATTTAAACAAATTTACTAAACACTGATTAAAAATATATTTTGACGATTGGAATTGCCTAATTTTTTTACTGATTTAATTTTTTTAGTTCAGCAATCACTTGCTGCGCGTACCCCTTGATGCAACCTCACGTGCCCCTCGGGGTACCCGTACCCCTTGATGCAACCTCACGTGCCCCTCGGGGTACCCGTATCCCTTGATGCAACCTCACGTGCCCCTCGGGGTACCCGTACCACTAATTGTCTAGCTAAACACTGTGTTAGAGAATTATTCTCACTATAATTATTAAATAAGGATAGCATTTGATAACCTACTATCCTCCAAATAGGTGGTATTAGTATTAAATACGTGTACGAGATCAGGCTGCAAGATTTAGTAATCTTGCAGCCTGATCTCGTACAGATATAAGAAGAATATAAGAATTTAAGCGTTCATCGAGTAGGTATGTAATCAAAGTTTAATTTTTATAAATACTTATAAATGGGGGAATATATTTTTTGTCGACGTGTCAATTAAATGTGGTTGCTAGTATTTTTAATTAAAATAATATTGATTGACTTTATTGAAAAAAAATCATTTACTTGTTATTAAAATAAATTATAATCCACTTCACAGCAATATATGTAAGGAACTTGAAAAATTTTGGTTGCAGTTGCGCACTCGGCCGCAACCTCTTCGCAGTCAGGTGTAAACAGGTAATACTTTGTTATATTTATACTTTCATGACGTATACATTATTTTAATATTAAATTAAAGCTTTGTAAAAGTGCCGCAAATAGGGGTTGCTAGCTGTTAAAGAGTGAGAGAGACAGAGTTATCGCGCTAAACCGCTTGTCAGAAGAGGATGGTGATTGCCAGCTGATGCTGAGATTTTGTAAAGCCATTGCATATGCAGGACCTTTTGGGGTATAGGCCATAATATCAGTATCAGTATCTATCCAGAGTACATGAATTATTTTAAGAAACAAACTAAATACAACAAGGTCCATATTAAATTATATAAGACTAGCAACCTGCCCCGGCTTCGCACGGGTACAAATTATACACCTAAACTTTCCTCATGAATCACTCTGTCTATTAGTGAAAACTGCATAAAAATCCGTTCAGTAGATTTTCAGTTTATCGCAAACAGACAAACAAACGCGACGGGGGATTTTGTTTTATAATATGTATGTATATATATATATATATATTTTTTTCTATTCTTTCAAAAATATAATAAAAAATTGTATGTAACAATGTTTTGTGTAGGTTTAAGGTTATGTTGAGAAGATATAATGTCCTGTCTCTCAGCAGTTTGCTATCCCTATACCAATTTATTGTGGAGTACCTAAAAGGTTTAAAGTACATTACCTTGATGAGCGAACTCGGTGCTCTCTCCGAATCCAGGAATTTGGTTTTTGTAGCATGTTCCCAGACGGGTATGCAATACGTTATAACAGACTGTGCCTGAGCAGTATATAATACAGACTTTACGTAACGTACCTAATGTTTTAAAGATCCTTATGAGTTTCTAAACCCTACCTTTTTTTTTTTTTTTTTTGTGCGTGTGGAAACCCCCTCGGGCCGTCACCCCACCGGGGTTTTCGGTGGGGCGGTGTGTCGGAATCGAACCGACTAAAACCACACGGTGTGCCGTACTGCGCCTTAAGCAGGAGGGATCCGGGAACAGCTTTTATTAAGACATCCGGACCCCCCCTAGCGCCTGCCCGCAAAAGCGCGGGCACCACCTTCGGGTAAAAACCTCTCAATTAGGCGACGTCCAGGCACACGCGGACGCCGCCTCCTCGCGGGGGGCCACTATAGCGGGTGGAGGGGAAAAACCCGTCCTGTCCACCCGCGGCCACACTCAGGGCGGCATGAGGCGCTGGTAAGCGCGCCTCCGCCGCCCGGTTCGCTGGCGGCGAATTAAGTCCGAGTGGAGGTCGTCCTCCCGGACCCTTTCCGCCGCCTCCTTCTGCGAGATGACTTCCTCACAGAAGGTAGCGACCGCGGTAATATTCCTGTCGCTACCGGCCATGGAGCGTATGACAGCCGGTAGCGACAGATCCACTCCGATGACTGCAGTGAGGGCCCGACGCTGCGCCGCCCAACTGGGGCAAACCGCCAGCGTGTGCTGAGCCGAGTCCTCACTGCAGTCGCAGTGGTGACAGGCGGGACTCAATTCCCTCCTAGCGACCGAGTGCAGGTACTTCCCGAAGCAGCCGTGCCTGGAAAGAACCTGCGTCAATCGGAAGGAAAGGGTCCCGTGCTGCCGCCCTGCCCACTCGACGATGACCGGCTGGAGCGCCTCCACGGCGGCAAAGCCAGCACGTGGAGCCAGCAGCCGGGACGACCAACGAGCCATCGTGGCTCGGCGAGCGGCCTCACGCCACTCGCGTACCTCTTCGGGCGGTGGCCGACTGCCGCTTCCCGCCCGGAACTCAGTCGTCCGCCGATAAACTTCGGCGAGCACTTCCGCCTCCAAATGTCCCGGCCAACGCGCGAAATAAAAGGGCCTCCGTCTTATCCAGGGCCACCCGCAAACCCAGCGCCTCGATGCGCCCGACCACCAGAGAGACTCCCCTGGTAGCCAAGCGCGCCGCCTCCTGAAAGTTCACCCCCCGGGCTGTGACCAACGTGTCATCGGCGTAACAGATTACGCCCAGCCCGGCGGGGAAATCACCTCGAAGGGCCCAGTCGTACCCCATGTTCCACAGGAGTGGTCCAAGGACAGACCCCTGCGGAACACCGCACGTCATGGGCCGACTACTTAAAACTTCATCTCGGTCCTCGTACATGACGGTACGCTCCTCTAAATAGTCTGCCACTAGCCGCCTCAGGTACTGTGGCACCCCATGATAGAGGAGTGCTTCCCTGATGCAGCTGAATGGCAGACTATTGAATGCGTTGGCGATGTCCAATGACACCGCCAACAGAACGCCGCCACAGCTCACTACGTCTTCGGTCACAGCCCTCAGGCGCAACACAGCACCGACCGTCGAACGCCCCGCTCGAAAACCGAATTGGGCGTCCGACAAATCGGGGCCGACCTCGCCAAGGTGCCGAACGATGCGGGCAGAGAGGACCCTCTCAAACAATTTACCCGCCTCGTCCAGCAACACGATGGGCCTGTAGGCTGCGACCGAGTCGGTAGGCCGTCCCGGCTTCGTTAAAAGCACCAGCTTCCCGCTCTTTTCTAAACCCTACCTGTGATAACGTCCAACCTAGTCATCAGGTATAGAAAGACTTTTCCTCTGTTAATTAATATTTTTTTAAAGAATGCTTTCCTTCCTATATTTTGTATATCAGGGTTACGGGTTGGGACGAAAGAGGTCTCTAACAGATCAAGTATAGCGCTCTGAAAGATTTCATAGATGGCGAATCTGTTTTCTGGTTTATTACTGTATCCTCTCGTAATTACGGCCATGCGGCAAAACGGGGATATTTAAAACCTGACACAATCATTTCTCGTCAAAATATTAACCAAAAACTCTAAAAAATATTTGTTTAAAACGCATTATAGTAAGTTTTTCTATACTTGAACCAAATATTATAGGAGTAAATATAATATTATATTGGCAACACTTGCCAAGATCCCTTAGCTTTCTCGAAAGTTTAAGTAGCGTTATTTCTGTACCTTCTGTAATAGAAAAAGGCGACGCAGTTTTGTGTCATGGGTCTAGGGGTTGCAGTATCCGGCTTACAGCGAGGCAGGTCCCAAGTTTGTTAATACCTAGCTAGTTAAAGGGGATTAATAGCCAGTGGGTCAGCGCTGAGCCACTGTAATTGGCCCGTGCTTATGGCACGTCCCACGTCAAGAACAGTTAGTAATATTTTATGGTAAAACATAAGCGGCGTATCTAACTTAAGTAGTCGTTAACCTGGAGCGTTCATTTAATTAACATTGATATGTCATATCTGTAAACAGATGTTATCAGCACAACTGTCCGCGTAAATATTTATGTAAGAATTATTTATCTGAAGCCGATCTTTAAAACAAATCCGTTGAAGTACACTTTTATAATGTTTTTATTAGTATATGGGCAAACAAACTTTGAAGTTAAGTTTTGTAAGTGGTTACTTTGCTGCAGAAAAATAATTTAAAATATCTCCCACTAGGCGTTCCCTGCGGATTCTCCCGTGTTTATGGTCACTGCTGAGTTCTTAAGGGTCTTAGCGTGATGTTACATAGCCTATAGGCTATGACGCACTTCAATTAATACTCTATAAAATACAAAAAATATTTCTTTTCAAATCCGACCGGTACAAACAAATAAATAATTAAATAAAAAAACCTCTTCAGCTTTATTATATAAGTTTAGATATCAGCTCTTAAACACAGTGGTTTGCCCTCTTGGCCCTCAAAAAGCTGGCTACGCCCATGGCTTATAGTACTTTGACACTGCTAATGAGTACGATAGCCAGAACTTCAGCGTTGAAGTCAGGTTTGGCAACGTGTACGTGACGTCACTGGTCTGTTGCGACTGTTGCGAGTATTTTCACGCACCAAAGTAGATTTCGTAACGTCGGCTTGTTATTTTCCCTCCCCGTGTCCTGAATAAAGTCCGCTTTTAAGTTATGTTAAGTCTATTGAAACGTATAAGTATGTAATTCTTTAAAGAATATTACATATTCTATAAAATTCCAAATGACTATTTAGAATATACAATGGTTGTGTAATAATCGAATATCGTTGAATAAAAATATTATGTTTTCCTCAATCCGCGCTTTCTTGTTGCGTGAAAGTTGCGCGTTGTTACGTCCTTGTGAAAGGCAAAATGTTGATAATGCTAGTGCATAAAAGTTAATATTTATCGACGAAGCGGCGCAAATTCACAGTTTCACTTGCTTTCTATTCAAACAGACATAAGAATGTATTACCAAGTAATAACGTACATCGACCCGTAATCTATGCAAAGAAACATCATGGCTTACATTGGCTTATTTTTGCGCTTTTTAATTCTTTTACCGCAGCAAAGACGTCCGAGCCTTAGTAATTTTACAAGGAAACCATGCTTAGAGCAGTATACATATATAAATCTATATTTATAATTAAACTGTAACAGGACCAATTTTGTACATTGATGATATTTTGACTTATTTTTTTTGGTGGGCATTCTATAATCGATACTAAAGCCAAAACAATTTATTTTTTCATTTTTGTCTGTCTGTCTGTCTGCCTAACGTGGCCGCGCATCACGCTGAAACTGAGCTTGTCATACTAACTTTTAAACTTTTGCGTTCCATGATATAATATTATCTACGTATTAACGGGAATTAACGCGATCACGAAAAGGTATTGCCTGACGTTTCGACCAGGTTGCACTGGCCGTGGTCACAGGCTGACTGGCTCAGCGGTGCACGCCCTCCGTCGTCGACATCGTGAGGTAGAAGGTTCTTCATCCACCTCCACTTTTTTGATATTTTCGTTTCGCCATGTACCGTCACATACTATACTAACAGTGTCCCTATTCTGTAAGCAAACCGATGTGGCCCTATTCTGGTGTACACCCGACTGCGCATAAAAGCGAGGTGGCATGTTTTTTATCACTGGATTCCACGCTGTAGATAATTTGAAACCATCTTCCCGATTGAAAGTTTTGTGTTTTTTTAATTTCAATCGCTTCACGTACAACTCTTGAGTAAAAGTGACGTTCCGTGGAGAGGACTTGCGTACGGTGAAATTCAATCCAGTGATTGGTGCCCGCTTCGAGTGCATGTTCTGCAATCGCTGATTTGCTAATCTGTCGGTTCTTCACAGCAGCGATGTGTTCTTTGACCCTTTCAGCAATAGTCCGCTTTGTTTGGCCTATGTAGGAACTAGCACAGCTGCAGTTTATTTTGTAGACACCTGGAGTTTGTAACGGCAAGACGTCCTTCGGTGTACCCACGATGTTTTGAATTCAATTCATTCAATTCAGAGGTATGTAATACCTTTTCGTGATCGCGTTCATTCCCGTTAATACGTAGATAATATGAGCTTGTCATGATTTGAGTTTATACTACGAGGTAGGACATAGGATACTTTTTATCCCGAAATTCGGGACGGTTTCCTTGAGAGGGGGGATGAAAGTCAATGGAATTTTTCTGTTTGGTTGCTTCACGTAAAAAGTACAAAATAATCGAGGAAACGCATTATGCACAAGTATTGTGTATAATTCAATTCATATGTCGAATCCTCAGACGCAGGACTAGGCACAATGTGGGTACGGGCGATGAGACAACTCCCTTTTGATATTTAATCTCTGATGCATTGTAAACACGCAAAGAAACACTGTACCGTTCTTAGGTTAGTGTTGACTCGGCGGTAACCAAACTTAAAGTGAGCGTCCGTCCGTAGGCTATATCTGCTCAGTGGCTAACACCCTTCGCCTAGACTCTGCGTAACGCCGGTAGATGGCGCTTGTTTTCCTTTCCGTTGAATTTATTATAGAGGGCGCTCTAAGCATCCGTACTAATGATCGAAGATGCTACACATATATGACTAAATTACCAAATAACAGCTGTCCAATTAGTTTCACACGCGTTCATATTCACTGCTCCACTTTTAAAGGTCGTAGCTTGATGGTTAATAGCCTTTCTCAAGAACAAATGCAAGAAAAAAATATCAAATTCGACTGTACTGTGTAAGTACAAACACACCTAGCGTATTGTAGCGTAGTACCCACGTAGTGTAGCGTACCTGTAACTCAAACTGGCTGTTGCCCGCAAGTCCGAGCCGTCTAACATTAGTAGTTACTATATTATTAACAGACTTTAAAAAGATAGGAGGTTCTCAATTCGTCGAAATCTTTTTTTTTAATGTATGTTCACCGATTACTAAGGGTATAACTCACCAGGTGGTCTCATTTAAATTTTATCGAAATCAGTCAAGTGGTTTTTGAAAAATCAACAACCATCTGAAACTGTCTCATTGGAGCAGTGCGTTTAGTTGGCCTACCCATATTATATTTAAACAAAATACATCTACTTTCCAAATAAAAGCACATTGAAGTCGGTGCAATGCAAAAGTGAGGATAGGATTTACTTGACTCGTGATGGAGTGATGGACTCGTACACTTCATGGATCGATGATGGATATCTATTAAGAGAGTCGAAGACAAAAATTTATAGGAATATGTAATAGGGATTACAGTGAAAATTTTACTGAAAATTCCATTGTTTTTTGGTTTATTAACAACATTAAAAAATCATTTCTTTACTAAGACCCGTATGAGACTACTCCTACAATATTTGTCTAGACTTATAATAGAATCACTTTTACCAGTTAGGTCTAATTATTTTAATAAATACATAAAATGTATTGTATAAAATAATTAGACAAGCACTGGTCTTTTTAGCCAGATCCCAGAAATATAAAAAATAAAACAACTGTTACAACAACAACCTTAATAAAACTAGTTCTATAATGATTTATTTACAGTAATTATCCTAAGATAGTACGCACAATATTATATACAACACATCACATTGGCTTAGATATTACATTTCTTAACTTCTTCCAAAACTCATCTGTATTCTTTTCATCCCAGGAGTGATAGATCTTTGTCTTTAGTAGGTACTTTAAAGTTATTGTCAGGTATTTACTTTGAATATCACCTAATCTCACTAATACTAACGGATCGTACGACGTCCCGTCTTCCAAGAATATCCTGTGGTATTCTGCAAGTTGCGTCTCCCACCGACACCAATGGGATTTGGCAAAACTATTGCTGATGATCAAGATTATATACTTGCTTTCATGTATACTAGTCATAACTGCTTCGGATATAAACGATCCTATTTCAAAATCTCTTTCGTAAATACATAACTTTAGATAAGGTGGCTTTGACTCAAATTGCACAATCATCTCTTGAATGAAATCCCTATCTTCATTGGAATATGAAACAAAAGCATCATACCTGTACTGCTTATTTAGAGCTGCCTCTGACTGCTTCTTTGGGAGCCTTCTACCTAATGCTATCTTCGCTAGGAAAATCCAGTAACGTATATATACTTTGTATTTATAAATAATTATTGCTACCATTGCGACTAGAATAACGGTGACCAAAGATGGTGCGGTCCAAACAAGCACCATCACATTAGATATCTTTTCATACATCAAACAGTGTAAACTTTTTATAGAAGCAAGGTATTCCGATACTCTCCTGTCTTCCCACAAGTCAGGGCTACTGCACTGAACTTTGGAAACAGAAAAATATTGTTTCATTTCCTTACTCCCATTAACTTGCAACCAACGGTAAGTGGCAAACATCGATCTGCAGTCACATACAAAAATATTATAGGTAATATCTATAACTACATTTAAATTGTGCTTGGTCTCCAACAAGTAACCAAAGTCTTGAATCATACCAATAGAAAAATGAGATATTTTGTTATTCATCAAGTAAAGTATCGTTGGTTTTACACCAGACGCCAAAAATATAGGTTTCCACCAAGATATCAACAAGTTCTCGCTTAGATCTAAGAACTTCAAGAGTTTCAGCGGTTTTAATACTTCAGCTGTAATGGAATTAAGCTGATTGTTTCTGAGTATCAGGTGAGTTAAGTTTGGCATCATTTCAAAAATATTTTCATCTTCCTGTAGGCGTTTGATTCCACAATTCTCTAAACTAAGCACTTTCAATGCATTCAATCCATCAAATTGATTGCATGTTAAATTTTCACTTGCTGATAAGGGGTTATTAGCTAAGTTTAACATTTCTAGCCTTTTCATAGGCTTAAAACTTCCAGGTCCTATGTAATATAGAGTATCATTTTGCATATCCAGTATTCTGAGATTTTCTAAGCCTATGAACGTATAATTAAATATTGACCTAACTCTGTTAAAAGCAATATTTAAAATTTGCAGCTCTCTGCTTTCTGTAAATGTATACCTATCAATTTCAAAAAATACTGGGCTGTTCGGATGTCCTCTGTTATTCGAGAGGTCTAAAAGCCTTAGTTGATTAGACAAATGAGTACCATGGATCCCAGGCAAATTATTTTCACTTAATAATAAGCTCTTTAGATTTGGAAACTTTTCAGGGTCAAAAGACCTACGTCCTATCCAAAGAGCAAGAACTTTTCTCAAATCTAATAATTGTATATTCACCATTCGAGGAAAAGCATCATCTGGTATGGTTTCGAATTGATTTCTTGCAAGCATTAAATTCTGTACAGTAGAATTTGCTATAATATCTAGGAGTTTTCTTGGTGGTTGCTTCCTGAATCCTAATCCAGATAAATCTAATTCTAATAAATTAACATTATGTTCAATGAGTGTCTCCATAAAGGCTTCTATTAAAGAAGAATTCAGATCATTGTCTGCGATATGAAGTATTTTTAAATGTTTTAATGGCAGAAAACTATTGGGATGTATGTAGTCCAACCTACATATATTGAGATAAAGTTTCTTCAGAGTAGTGCCTGCCATTAATTGGAAGGCCTCTTCAGGGATGGATCCGAAAGTATTCTCTGATAAATCTAGATTTATTAGTGATGGCAATATGCTTGGTTTGAATGCTGGCGTTAATTGAAGTATTGATCCAAACCCATTATTCACTAAGGTCAAGTTGCGAAGGTTAATAAGTCCTTCAAATGTCTTTTCGTGGATTGACCGGAGCAGTGTATTGTAGGATATGGAGAGTTGCTCAAGATTTGTCAGATTAGAGAATACTCCTGGTTGAATGTACCGGAGCTGATGGTTGGCTTCTAATTCAAGAACTTTTAGATAATACAGTGAGTCTAGTGCATCTCGGTGGAGTTCTGTGATAACCGAAGTTCTTACTCTTAACACTTCACTTTGTACTGTAACCTGTAATGAGGAGAAAACGTACATTACTCTTTGTTTTATAAATGTGTAAATAGACTTGGTTCAAAACGGGTTTTTAGACCAGGGATAAAAAGGGGTAAAGAGAAAGACTAGAATACATGTTTAGGTTTTACACATAATTCACATTAAAAAATTTAGGTGTAATAAAAATATTTACAACTTTCTTATCCGTATTGCTAGTTCTTTTTATTTACCTGTTTATGTGATGTAATGGACAAGTGTAAATGAAGGACAAAGCAAGATTTTCGCTAATATATGTAGGTTAATGAGATTATGTATCTTTGGTGTTTACAGGGTGTTAGAATATGTTTTAAATGGGGTTTTTTACACCCACATCCTCAATGCTATGACTTCTACACACCCGGTACAACAGCAGTGACCTACGAACTAGTAAAAAAATAGATATTTAATATTTTCATTTAATTCTTCGAAAGAAAATGCAATACCTTTGGAAACCGTTTGCATTCATAGTTGCCAAAACACTCGATAATGGTATAATGCATCGTGGCTCTACAGATGCATCCAGAAGACAAGTCTTTGCCAATTACTATAGGCAAATTTTCGTCCTTATTGTCTTGAGGGAACAATTTGTTGGTGTAAGCTTCGTATTCCTCTATGAAGTCACTGCTCATCACGCATTGAGCAAAACAGATCAGCACCCATAAGAAATGGGCTAGTGACATGACTTGCTTTCTGAAATAAGAAAATAAATAAATAAATAAAATTAATGTAAGGTAAAAAAGGTGCATTGGTTTCGATTACATTGTCATCCATGTCAAGGACATTTAAAGTTGCATCCCAACTTGGGTGCCACCATCAAAAACGAATGATTTGTTTTGTTGGAGAGCTTGAACTTCCCGGCAAAAGTGAGTTCAAATTACAGGTATGCGACTCTTGACCTGCAATATTCCTTTTCTTCCATTGCCTTCCCTTCTGAAAGGGAAAGATAGGTTACCTTTCCCTTTCAATATTCTCCCAATTTTCCCATCTTTATTTCCTACGGTGCCCGATTTACGGCAACAGGATTGACCCCTACTACGTCAGTGGGAACTAATCATAGTTTGGCAAAATGTGGGTGTTTAATACGCCTCTGCCGTAAAGTGTGTCTCACTAGCAGCGCCCCGCGGTTTCACCCACGTAAGTCTCGATCCCGTGGGCATGTCGTGATAAAAAGTAGCCTATATGTTAATCCAGGTCTCCAGCTATCTACATACCAAGTTTTATCGCAATCGGTTCAGTAGTTTTGGCGTGAAAGAGTAACAAACATCCATACATCCATACTCACAAACTTTCACGTTTATAATATTAGTAGGCTTTTGTGAATGTGGGCAATGTGAATTTTGAAAGAGTTGCGTACTATTCATTATTGACAACAGTTCATATATAAAAAAAAAACAAGTACACGGCTGATGATGACGGCATGCGGTGGTGTGTGTTTTTTATTTGTAAGATGACACCCATTAACGCTTTCCATGGTACTCTAACAGCCCTACTCACTAGAAAAAAAGACAGCACTACTTTGTCCATCTGTCTTCTGATAGGTAATATGTAAGTATTGTTTATATTTTCAGGGGTTTATAGTTTTATATTTGATATTATTATGGTAACTAGATAGCTCTTCCCGTTTATAAAAAAGATATTAGACGGTCAAACAAAGGAAACGTAAAAAAATAATTTATTTTTACTAAACCTACCTTTTCTCTATACTGCAGTACTGGCTCACGGCACGCATAATATAAAACTGAGCGAACGTAAAAATTTGACGAAATCCAACGAATAATTGTTTATCGCCACATTGGCAATTACAATGGAGAATAATGCCCGGACATAGAACCTTTCTTCCAAGCATGCTGTCGGTACCCCCGACTATATGCCACTTCAGAACCTGGTTATGAAAGTGCTGTTGGTCTCTTTGATTGTGTGTTCCGAATCAAGTCGCGTAGAGAAACATGCGTGACAGAATCTTTTTGTGAGTGCAGTCTTAGGGCCAAAGTTCTTACTAAAGGTTGCAATGATGTTACGATATTCTCCGGTAAGAACTTACAACAGAAAACCTTTGCCACCGCTTACCATCAAAAGCGATTACCGGTGCCTATTTCCAACATTAGATGTTAGTAGTATGATGTTAGTAGAACAACATAACCACGGGAGTACTGCGGGGGTGAGGAGGAGGTGAAAACTTTCCTACAAAAGATTCTGACAAAAGATTTTGAAGATTCGCCGAACCGATTCTGATTTTCAGTAATCTGCTGACTTATAGTCAACCAAGTGTAGTCTTGTTTATCATCATACTGTAATGAAGAACTCATAACTTCCAGTTACGTCAGACAACATGACATCCGAGAGCTAACATTAAAATTGATAAGGGAGCGGTGTTGTCAGAAGCAAAGCAAACATCATGATCTACGTAACCGTGTGATAATATGTGGGTATTAATTTTATTTGTTTCGAGAAACCACGAGAATTTGCCTCACAGACACACTGTTTAATGTTAACTTCTGCAGTGGTTAAGTCGTCGCTTCGATTTGATCAAATGGCATTTAGTTTTTTGTGGGGTATTCGGGCAATAAAGTCATATGCGGCCAGGAATAGTGCTGAATACAAATATGGTTGGCTCACCACTGCAAGAAGCGTGGCTCTTGTCTATATTTGGCACCTTTGAGTTTCTGGTCATTCGTGTGTAATCTTCTAACCACTGTTGTGATGAGGGTTTCTAAATTGAAATGAATAGGAGCGATAACGTTCGCCTGACATTTTCGGGGTTGCAAATGTCCATAGTTTAAGGTGATCGTTTTCCATAGGCCTTATTAAATTTTTAGGGTTCCGTACCTCAAAAGCAAAAAAAAGGAACCGTTATATTATCACTTTGTTGTCCGTCTGTCTGTGTCTGTCAAGACTCTTTTTCTCAGGAACGCGTAGACGCATCAAATTGAAATTAATACCAAACATTTATGTGAGCGGTCCTTTGAAGTTGTAAAAAAATCAAATTTCTAATGCAACGCAATGAAAAGATACGAATACGATAAGATAGATTTGACCAAATTTGAACATTCGCAGGTGAAGCAAAACCTATAGGGAACTTCCCATTCACCTAGAATCAAAACCTATAGGGAACTTCCCATTCACCTAGAATCAAAACCTATAGGGAACTTCCCATTCACCTAGAATCAAAACCTATAGGGAACTTCCCATTCACCTAGAATCAAAACCTATAGGGAACTTCCCATTCACCTAGAATCAAAACCTATAGGGAACTTCCCATTCACCTAGAATCAAAACCTATAGGGAACTTCCCATTGACCTAGAATCATGAAATCTGGTAAGAAGCAAGGTCTGACAGCACAAATGAAGGGGAAAAAAAAAGAAACTAAGAAAGTGGTTAATTTGTTGTATATATCACATAAAAAAATAGTTTTTTGTGATTACGAACTTATATGTTGTGGTTGGAAAGTTGACTTTGTCGTAAAACGATGTATGGAAGAGTATTTTTAGAACTGCAAAGATAAGTTTGTCTTTCAGAAAAGACGGACAAAAATCTTCGAAAATTGATTCCATTGTCGAGCGCGTCAGATTAAGATAAGGGGGGTTAATTACATGCTGACAAGTGTACATTTTGGTAATCTGACGATTTGAGCGTGACGCAAAGCACTGGGAGGGTTACAAACTTGCAAACAAAAATCGTCGATTTTTTTTTTATTTCAAAGGAAATAATTGAAGGATAACAGAAAACATATAATCTGCCCATTTTGACAAGCCGAAGTTACAAAAATCGTAAAGAAAGTTTAGTGCTTGCAGTTGCAGTGAAGCATGTATTTCCCACTCCACGCCTCTCTTTCCCTTTTACATTCTCTCTATCTCTCACTCTCTCATACCATCATCCCCACACTCTGTCCATTTATGTTCTTTTTGAAAGTCGCTGGAGAGCAAATCGATCTCGATTATTTACTTACCTCACCTTCATCATAATTTCCTCTTATTTAGACTAATACGTATGAGTACAAACTTTGAAGACGTAAATGATGCTATTTCGATAGTGGTTCGTTGGTTAACAACTTACTTTTTAATGGAGAAAAGACTAAATATATCCAATTCACTACTCCAAGCGTTACACAGGTGGAAAACACTATAATGGTTAAATAAGACGAATTGAAACTAGTTGATACCACGAAATTCTTATTAATTAAAATAAATAAATATTATCGAATAGACTCAGCTCAGCAGCATACGCAGTTAGAAAAATTTGGAGAACTGTCTGATATTGAAACGGTCAGATTAGTCTATTTTAGTTATTTTCATAGTATTTTATTTTTTATGGTATAGGGGGCAAACGAGCAGACGGGTCACCTGATCGTAAATGACTACCGCCGCCCATGGGCACCTGTAACTGAAGAGTCACAAGTGCGTTGCCGCCCTTTAAGGTGGGAGTAGGAGAAGAGGGGGAGGGTGGGGGGTTGAGAGGGGAAGGACGGGAATAAGGGAGAGGGAAGGGTTAGGGTCTCTGGTAACCTCACTCACGGAGGCGAAATGCATTGCATCACTACCGGTTTTCTGTGAGGCCGTGGTATCGAGCGGAGTCGAGCCGGCCTATACGTGCCGAAGCATGGCTCTCCCACGTTAAATGTCGTATAAAACTATATTCATGTTACAGAAGAAGACTATCCAAGCAATTTATATATTAATATAACTCAGGTAGTTGTGATTCACTCGGGCAGAAATATAAAGAAAAAAACATCCTGATTGTGGCTTATTTATGAAAACCTACTTTACCTTCATAAAAACACAGATCAGTTCTGTAAAAAAAAGCGGTATACATTTGGAGTTATTTTAGAATCATTCCTTAAGTAACTTTTCTTACTTATAAACTACCTCCCTGCCAAGTTTCATTTTCATAGGTCAAGTAGTTTTTCAGATTTCGTGATTAGTCAGTAGATGAGTGAGTGAGTATCTTTTCGATTTTATATATGTATTTAAATAGTTAAATCTATTTGTTTTTGCATCCTATTTTCCGTGCACAATTGACACATTTGATGATAAAAATACATGTATTTTTTTTTCAAATCGTCAGATTAAGAGAGTCCCTCCAAATAATCGTCAGATTATTGAATGGGAGTTTCTTTCGGGTGTACTTAACAGCCCCTCTTAATATCTGACGCGCTCTAGGTTTTAACTTGACTTGAAAGTGCGTCTATTTGTTTGTTCAATCCATGATCATGAAATCTGGCGTACACATTGCCAGGGGTACTTAAAACGACAGGCTACCTTTCATTCAGAAAAAGTTTCAAAGTCTAGACATTAGCGCGAGCGAAGCCGTTAGCAAAAGTATTATTTTTTTTTTTAATTCAAAAGTTAAGACCATCCTTAAGGTTCCCTCGGTCTAATTATGATTAGCGATTTTTTTTTTATTCAAATATCCGACAGTTTGTCTAAAGTGCAGGAGTATCGGAAATAGCTTATAAATATTACGCAACGCCGGTAAATTGTGGCTCTCTCAGTAAGGAGCCTCACGCGCTCGGTGTGACGTACACTATATACAATTCTCCATTCCATTGTTCAAGATTAACCCCGAAAAAAAACATGTTTTTTGTATTTGGTCCCTCTTTATTTTTATTATTTGTTAAAGTTACTTATGCTAACTTTTAAACTTTCACGTTCCATGATATAACATTATTTTTGTATTAACGGGAATTAAAGCGGTCAGGCAATTCAGAGGTATGTAATACCTTTTCGTGATCGCGTTAATTCCGTTAAATACATAAATAATATTATGTCTGCCTATGTACGGTTCGTGAGATAAAGCCTGCTAACAGACAAACAGACAGACGGACAGACAACCGAGGCTTAGGAAACTGTTGACACCGTTTGGGTACTTGGGTACGAAATGGTGAAAAGGGCTTTCACATTTAGCAATTACGGACACGGGTAAGTGTTCGACCTATGTCTAAATACTAGTAGTATTAATGAAGATTTCACTAACAATCTAAAGGTTATTTACACTAATGGGAAACAAGAAACCTTCATAATAAAAAAATGTACTATCGTTGAGTTTGTAAATGAATAGGATCGTCCGTTTATGCGTCGGATTAGAGTGAAAAATACAATGTGGACTTTGTTCTCTGTACAACGGAAATGCGAAGTTTAAAGTGAAAGGCAAAATATGTACATTGTATATTGTATATAATAAAACATCATAGGTGTGTAATAAATTGATAACAATCCTTTGTATTTGTACGCGTGGTAAACGACATAATATATTTATAATATTAAGTTATTGTCGCAGCGCGGTCTCCAGATTAGATAAATGCATATCTTCCATCTATCAATGTGATACGGGGGGGAGGGTTAAGATTAACTTAGAATTTGTTTTCGTATTTAGTTAATTTTCTAGGAGTGGTAAAGAGTGCTGTGTCGAGAAAAAAAATTGTTCGTTGTAGGACTGCACGTCGGAAGTGAAAACACGTATACACACATCTATATGTCATCGTGACAACATATGTCATCATGATAATATATGTCAAATGAGCGTGACGGTCACGCGAGTTCAGTGCTTTTTCCCCATACCAAACCAAAAGTGCTAAACGTGCCTAAAGAAGTTTTCATTTCAAAAAACGTGTAATAAAGCATGTTGCCTGACTTTGTAGGCACTCTCTCCTTGTTCGGGTCAGACTGCATGACTTTTAAGAAATAATTGATATAGATGATAACAATTATATCTATTTAAAACAAAGAGATAAAGAGAGACGGATAGAGAGAAAGAATATTTAATTGATTGTGATATTTTACAATACTACATACAATAATAAATTCGGCTGTATAAGGAGTATACTTCCGCTTCTAAGATAAGATAAACATTATCTACTGTACGGAATAGTTAAACATACTCGTAATTATATTTTTAGCACATGTACAACTTTTTGGCGGTCTCAGCGCTGAGAGCGATCTTTTCTAGAAAACCTGTCCGTAGGACTGAAAATAGAGCAGTTTACACAACAACTTAATCACTGAAATACTTTTTTTTAAATCAGTCTTATCCTATAATATGTCAATTCGACATTTTACTAAAGGTTACGAATTTTTTTAAGACTTTCATGAATCAAATATAACTGTTTTCTTTTTTTATTTCCGCTATTAAGTCCCGATTTGCACATCAAATCTGATATACCCATATAATTATTTTATACATACTAAAATTATTTTAGACGTTGTCCTTTCAAAATTTTAATACATTTGTTTTAATTTGATGGGAAAAAGCACTTCCAGGTTTTTCCAATTTTCTTATTTTCCATACAACTTTTCCAAATATAATTTTCTTAAAATTCGTACTATTATTAAAACATAAAAGAAATAGTTAGTCAAATCTGTGCGGCTGTTCTCAAGTGATGCGACAGACATGTATCAATATAAGACCCTGAGATGCTCTCCTCTTTAATTTTTTAAGTTTTATGTTTTTAGGCTTGTCCATGAGGTTATTTGCCAGGTGATTAGAATGTTAGTTTTTGTATGCGCTTTTTGTTTCAGTGTTCAGGGAGTCTGCTACTTCGTTCTTAAATGTTTTGATTTGTAATTCAAACCTATCATTTTTAAGGTTCCGCCCTCAAAAGGAAAAAAAAAGTACCCTTATTGTAACTTGGTGTCCATCTGTCCGTCTGTCTGTCAAGATCTTTTTTCTCAGGAACGTGGACGCATCTACTTGAAATGAATACCAAATACTTATGTCTGCGGTCCCTTGATGTTGTAAAAAAATCAAGCTTCTAAGTCAACGCAATCAAAAGATACAAATGCGATAAGATAGCTTTGACCAAATTTAAACGCCGGTAAATCCAAACCTATATATGGGGTACTTCCCATTGACCTAGAACCATGAACTTGTTAAGTGGTGTGTTGTGAAGTGTTGCTCGATGGGATAAAATATAAAGAAGTTATGCCTTATAAAACATGCTTTCCTGCCGTACTCGATCAAAATTTTGGAATATATCCAGTAAAGCCAAAATACTGAAATACGAACCACGGTTTCTGATAAGCTAAAGCCAGCACGCGGCTTTTCACTATGTTTTTCAGCCTTGCACTGGGGCCCTTGCAGGTCCCTCCTTGCTCTGTAGTTTATTCTATTCATCTGTTTTCGTTTCGCTCTTCTCGTTTTGAGCACAGGGATCTATCTATATCTGCACTAATTATGGTTATGGTCACGCGCTTCGATCATCACAACTTTGGAAACAATTAACACTTTTAGAAAAAATTGACAAAATTATTCAAAACACCCTTACCAAAATTTTAAATGTGGCTTTGGACGACCGAGGCTGGCTCCAAGCATCCCTACCGGTTCGTTTGGGTGGTCTTGGCGTTCGCAAAATTTCAGATGTCAGCCTTCCATTATTTTTGTCTTCGGTCCACGGCACAGAAGAGTTAACCAGGAAAATTCTTACAAACACACTGGTTAATTCTGAAGTGTCCTGCAAGACCGATGCCATAAATGCTTGGCAGATAGCTTGTTCCAATACTCTTTTACCTATTAATCCATTCTCTCAGAGGCAATAGGACGCGCCGTTGTGCACTTTAAGAAGGGATTTTTTATATAACACATCATCCAATGTTGCAGAGCGTACTCGTTGGTTGGCTGTGGGAGAATGGGAATCAGGCCTATGGATTCAGGCACTTCCATCGCCCAACATAGGCACCTTGTTGGACGATAACACATTCCGCTTTGCCACTTGCCTTCGTTTAGGAGCTCCTTGTGTTTCTTCGCATCTTTGTCACTGTGGAGAAGCTGTCGACAGTCTCGGTCATCATGGCCTTTCTTGTAGCAGAAGCGAAGGCCGTATATCTCGTCATGCCAATCTTAACGACATAATCCGTCGTGCTCTTGTTACCGCCGGCGTGCCAGCAGTACGTGAACCCAATGGTCCGGTACGAGACGATGGGAAGAGACCAGATGGTATGTCGTTACTGCCATGGAAGATGGGTAGGCCTTTGGGTTAGGACACAACCTGCGTTGACATCCTCGCGCCATCACATCTTCCAAGTACAGCTGGTTGTGCTGGCGCTGGTGCTGGCGCGAAAGCCTCAAACGGCGTAAATACAATAATTTAATTGGTAACTATGTTTTTGAGCCGTTTGGGGTCAAAACGCTAGGGTCATGGGGTCCGAGTGCTCGTTCCCTTTATAAGGAATTAGCTAAGCGACTGATCGACACTTCTCGTGACCAGAAGGCGGGCCTTTTTCTTGCACAGAGAATTAGCATTGCCATTCAACGTGGCAATGCTGCCAGCCTTCTGGGAACACTGCCAGTAGGCAACGATGCGGAGGAATTTTATGACGCATGCATGTAAATAGCTTATATATATATAGAAATAGATAAAATTAATGTATAAACAGTGAATAAATTTTCTAAAAAGCTATTATGGTTATCGTGTAAGTTTTTTTTCTTTTCTTTCTCTAGCTTTTCATATGTTTGTTTGATTATCATTTGGTAGAATGCAGTTCAAACAGAATAGTTAAAGGTAAATTTATCTATCTAATACCTTTAAAAGAGGCAACTCTTGTATATATGTAAATAAATATATAATCTGAATTTCGGAAACGGCTCCAACGATTTTCATGAAATTTAATATGCAGGGGGTTTCGGGGGCGATGAATCGATCTAGATATGTTTCATTTTTAGAAAACGCTTTACCTCAGTCATCCAGGTACTAATAATAATGTAGGGAAGGTTATTGAAGTTATTTACATATAATAATACGCTTGGAGATCATTTAAACTCGAGAAGGCCGTATGTATTGACAAAAGTATAATTTACTTTAGCATATTCTAAGAGCATCACATTTTTATGAGTTTACTCAAATACGCATTTAAGAGTAGTAATGATGTAAAACTATCTACAATACACACCTAGAATTAGGCTTCATGTTACGCTTAGAATTATTTTCTAGACATAATTATGATCACACGAGTGGAGTCCATTTTATCAATTATTAACTTAAATACACTTAAGCTCATCCACCGATTGGATGCAGGCCGCTTCCAGCTGGTGATCTTGGAAGTAATGGACTTGGTCTATGTCCAACAGTGGCCATCCTATGACTGAAATGATGATGACCACGATAAACCTCATAAAAAACATTTAACAGGTTCTACATTATACGTTGATCAACCATTTTAGTTATCGTTAATATAAGCTGAGGAGTAAACTAACATACTACCCTGAACTGCAAGGAACACCAGTAAGAGACCCCTGAATGTCCAGGAGTAATTAATTTTACAGGGGAGACAAAATAAAATAACGAAACGAAAAAAACTTTTTAATAAATCCATCTCTCAAGGTTTCATCTCTTAAAGTGAGTGTAAAAGTTTATCTTTCTCTCTCTCCTTCCGTCTTTGTAGGAGAATGACATAGTGATTTTATTAATTCACGCTGTGCTATTATAATGCGTCATCTAGCGAAGATACTCCGAATTACTAATAAATTAACGTAACTGTTGAGCCTTAATCGCGCAAATGAAAGTTATCGCGGTGATTGGATAGTATACAATTTCTCTCACCAACCGTTGCAGGTATTATCACACTAGCAGCGCCCCGCGGTTTCACCCGCGTAAGTCCCGATCCCGTAAGAATATCGGGATAAAATGTAGCCTACATCCATACTCACAAACTTTCACGTTTATAATATTAGTATGATATTCTATCTATGTATATATCTTTGCATGAATTTAATACGTTTTATAATTTGTACGCCATTAATGGTAGGACAAACATAGAGATTCTTAGTTCTTTTAAAAGTATATCACCTTTGTAACCTATGTTCACAAATAGTTAGATTGAATTGAATTGAATTACTTATACTTAACTTTTATCACTAATCCTTACTAACATTATAAATGCGAATGTAATTCTGTTTGTTTGTTTGCCAGCATAAACCGATCATCGTGAAATTTTGCATATACGTTGTCAAGGACCAGAAGAGGACAGAGGGTTCCGAGGGATACAGAAAAATGACTTTATTTATAAACACACTCTTACTTGATAATACAGGGTGTATTTGAAAAAGGAACACTTACAACTACACCCTGTATACCAGACGGAGCGTTATTAACAGGTGTAAATTAAAAACAGTAAATAGATGTAAATAGATGTAAATTTTAAATTGCAAAATATTTTGCAATACCTATTTTATTGCATAATACCTCATTGTGCAATCTCTCAAAACTAATACCATAAAAGATTATAGAGTAAATTATTGAATGAATCCTTGTTTGAATTATCTGTAACAGGCTTTACATAAAGAAAGTAAGAAGAAAGTAACTTTGTCTGTCTGTTACTCTTTCACGTCTAAACAACTGAAAATATTACAGCTGAGTAAGTTGATTGCAAAGAACACAATAATATACCGTTTTAGACAAAGATAGCTTATGACAGGAGGTTATTAATAATATGACTAATCTGCAAAGAAAAAAACCAATCAAATATTTAGATACATATAAAACAATAATTGTTCGAACATTCTCATCAGACATTTCGCAACTACCGCCAACTATGTACCTACCTATAACAACATGACTTTATCACAATGCTGAAAAAAATTATTCGAAAAACAAGACATACATGGTTGTATCATCTCTTATCTAATCTTACTTACTTATAATTTACCAAATGTTTCAAGGGTAAAAGCATTTTCTACGTTTAAACGTGTGTAAGGTAGGTAAGTTTCCACATCGCAGCCTTTTCAGCCTGACCGAAAATGATTATGATGATAAAAAATTTACTCGAACACAGTTTCATACTATTTATTAGTAATAAAATTATAATAAAACTCATCTTACCTCTACTATTGAAATGATTGAAAGTCCAATTTATTTGAAAAATCCATCGTAACGAAAACTCGGAACGTCACTTAAGCAAACATGGTACGAACGCGTCATATCTCAATTAAAGCGCTCAACGGCTACATGACAACCAACTAATACATTTTATACAAAATTATCACTTTGAGACCCTCACTGAATATTTAAGGCATGCTGAACACGAACTCACTAATGAAAGTATTATATTTTTCCATAAAATTTGTCACACGCCTTCCCACGTACGTTCAGTTCAAAGATTGTAAAGAAACTCGTCAGTGTATTTGTTCACAGATTTTCGCGTTCCAACGTAAATGATTGACTGTTTACATAATATATTGTGTAAACTAGTACATTGTGTAAACTAGAGATAAATTTGCTGGAAGATCCTATTTAGAAAATAGCTAAACGATCTTTGCTTGTCTACAAAAACACCAGGTTGAGGAGAAGTTCTGATACAATATGAGGAGCACGTACAGTTTTTATCGGTATAGCATTAAAGATGCAATGTGTATTTTTAAGTGAATTATTTACATACCTGTGTTTACATGTACAAGATAATTGTATAATGTGGTATGGAAAATTCTTTATTTTGGTATTGCATTAATTGCATACGTGCAATTAAGATGTATTACGTTTAATAGCTGGTAAAAACCTTTTGATATGTGTAACCGTAGGCGTGGCCAGCACGGAGTGCTGGACTAGGAAATCTCTCGTGGTACATACAACCGCTCTTCTCTGTGGTTTTCTTCCAACAGCAGGTTGCTAAGTGACCCAAAATGCAGCCTATCCCCTAGGCCACGTTTTGGGCCGCTTTGTTTGAGATTTAGGAGAAATTAGGGACGAACGGGCTCCAAAGTGTAATTCTGGGGCAATTCCTCCTCGTATTCTGGGATGGTGATTTTTTTTATGTTTAATTTGTAATAGAAAATACGTTACTGTCTTTAAGATATTGCTAAGTAATTTCGCGAAAGGAAATAGGCAGTGAGAAGATGAATGATAGAGTAGAATGGGAGAAGAAAACTTTATTGCGCCGTCTCCAAATTGGGACAAGTGTAGGTGGATGATGATCATACAAAAGCTTTTTATAGAGGTACTGAATAGGACACCTGACACCGCCGTCTGATCCCAAACTAGGCAGAGCCTGTACTATGGTAATCACACTGTTGATAAACATACTTATATATTACTAGATACATAAACATTATAAATAAATGACACTCAGACATAGACCAAATGATCGTGCTCATCACACAGTTTTTTGTCCTGGGTGGGAACCCGAGAGCTCTGGCTCAGCATTAAGGTTCACTAAGCACTAGACCAAATGTTATATATATTTATATAACATTATATAACATTAATATTACGTATTACTTATATATTTTTTTTGTAAGTCATCTCCTCTATTTATTAATATTCTGTGTTCAATAACCACACTTACCTATTAGTGCTTTAAAGTATGAGATCATAATCTTCGAAAGGTCACAAATCACAGACGAACTGTCTGACGTTTATGGTAAAACCACCGGACTAATATTAAAACAGCGCCATCTACACCCAAACTAAGCACAGCTCTGCTGTATGTTCTACTACAAGGAGAAATATACCAAAAACGTTTTAACGTGAGAGAGCCATGCTTCGGCGCTTTCTCCGCTCGATACCACGGCCTCACAGAAAACCGTCAATGAAACAATGATTGCACTGCTTTTAGACGCGTGAGTGAAATTACAGGATGCCCTAACCTCCTCTCCCCTCTTCCCACTCTTCCCCCCTTTCCCCCTCTTCTTCTATTCCCACCTTAAAGGGCAGCAGCGCTCTTGTGACTCTTAAGTTACAGGTGGGCGGCGGTAGTCATTTACCATCAGGTGACCCGTCTGCTCGTTTGCCCCCTATACCATAAACAAAAAAAAAATGTTTTAAACGCTGCTCTCGTCTTTTAGATATTAATAGCCACATGCAGAGAAATGGAAAAAATCACATTCATGTATGCAAATATTTGCACATAAGTAGACGCTTTTGTAATAGGTCGGATTATTAACGATAGAAACTCAAATTTAAATTAGCTCATATACAGGAAGGATACAGGAAGTTGTGGTCAAATTTTGGGTCGCATAGTAGACCGTACATACAATTTTAGGGTCGCATAGTAGACCGTACATACAATTTTAGGGTCGCATAGTAGACCGTACATAAAATTTTAGGGTCGCATAGTAGACCGTACATAAAATTTTAGGGTCGCATAGTAGACCGTACATAAAATTTTTGAAATGAACGTGGTATTTAGTATTCCATTCTTCAAAATTACGTATATTACTTCGTTGTCCGTCTATCGATCTGTCTGTGTAGACCCTTTCTTTCAAGGACCCGTCGACGCATCAAGTTGAAATTAGTAAGAAATCTTATTTGGAAAGTGACAAATTAAACTTGAAACGGCGGTAGCGTAATGGCTAAGACGTCGGACTTGCGATCAAGTGGTTACGGGTTCGAACTCCAGTGCTCTACCGACGCGACGTGAACCCACTCCTAGCACAAGCATTTAGCTTAGCTAGAAGAGTTAACAAGAATACTAGTAATGTGTGACCCACGTTGCTAGTATCCTTTATTTAAAAAAAAAAAGAAAACGAAATCATTGAAACGATTTTTTCATAGTAACATGTTGTTTAGAAAAATGCACCTGTACCAGGGAAAGCATATTCCGAAGAAGACCTAAAATTTCAAAAAATAAATGTTTTTTTTTCATATTATCAACCATTTGTAGGCTACACATAAAGCTCCTAAAATTTGAAAACACCTTTCTAGAACATTCTGTATATTATATTGTTTGTATTGTATTCTACTGCCTGAGACTGTAATTACCACCAACATTTGTATGTCAAATCTACAAATAGAAATGACATGAGTCAGTTGGTGGACCAATACAATAGATAATGTATACAGGGCCCCGCAACCACGTGTGCGCCATTCACATTCATTCAAAAGGGGCGCCAAATCAAAGGCTTGAAAATGAGAGCTCCGTTAAAAAAGTATTAACTTTTACCGGAACTTCAATTTTTAAATAAACAGATTTTTTTTAGTTTATTTTATTAAAATGTTTAGAATTTAGTTTATCAACAAATTTTAACGAGCAACGCACATTATAACCAACTTATCAAAGTTTAATGACCTAGAACGTCAGAAACAGAAAACATTAGATACCTATATTTTTAAAATAAAATCTTAATCTTCATTATGTAATATCCGTAACCTTAAAACGACAAGTTTGGACTGGTTAGACATACAAGGTAGAGCGCCTCGCACTTCGTGTGTCGGTTTTTCCTGTACGAACTTGAATACCTACAAGTATTAATAGCAGAAAGCGTTTTAATCCAAATATTTAGATAATTAATATCTGAGGGTTTGATTTGCTTTGTGTTTTGTGTTATTGTGTTTAACTACCTTTAAGTACCTTTAACTTCCTAGAATACGCGTTAGATAAAAAAATAGTTATTTATTTTTATGTTAAAGTTAGTGCATTAAAATGAAAATTCCTATACTAATATTTATAATATGTTTACATCCCTCCAAAAGGGAGATTTGTTTGAAAAATCGAATGTGAGTTTTGTTCAGAACTATGCAAAAATGGAAACGTTAAAGACAAATTTTTGAACTAATTTTAAATAGTCATATCTTGAAAAATCTGGGATGGATTTTCTACATCAAAAAGTTTCCGAAAAAGTTCTTCATTTGCTAACACATCTGTGTCACATCACCCTTTCAATAAATTGAGTAACAATGTAACAGTGACAGGTTGTAATACCAAGTCCTACATATTTGAACTAACTTTATAATCTTAATTTATTATCATATCATCAGAATTTTGTTTGATAACCGAGTGCTCGATAAGATTAATTAGCTTGAGAGCCGAGTGGGAGAAGGCTCGCCTGCCGTATTGGAAAGAATAATTAATTATCAAATGCTTAAACGGCGAAGGAAAACATCGTGAGGAAACCTGCGTGTCTTAGAGGACTAGTGATCTTCGGAGATATGTGAAGCAGCTACGGACTCACCACCTGCCATGCGTAATAAATGATGAAAAGCGGACTAACACTAACTACCTTTACGGGATAAGGTCTAGAAGACAACCCTGTTAAAAGGATAACGCCGTGAGCGTGTATTATATAACTTTATTTTGTTTTGATTTCTTTGTTTTATTTAAGCACTAGTGACGTGTATCACACACACATGACGTTTTGGAAAGAATTGTTGCAGTTGTAAAATTTTTATCCAGACAATGTCTGGTATTCCAAGGATCTTCTAGAATACTTTTTGAATATGATAACGGCTTCTTTCTCAAAGCCATCGAAACGATATTTTTAGTACTCTGATCTTATTTTGAAACTGACAAATTAAACTTGAAAATTTACTGATAAAGCTAATATTTCGCTAGACACGAAACAGGGCTGACATTAATGAAACTATGAGTATTTAGTATCAAGGATGTTAATGCAGTGTCCAGATTGAAAATATTTCCAAAACAAAATCAAAAAACAAGATCATTGAAACTGTCAAGAGAATACTAAAAATGTTGTTTAGAAATATTAAATTTTTTTTCAAGCTAAATTACTAAATATTGGTCTTTTTGTAACATCCTGTTTAAACATTACATTTCTTAGTCTTAAGTTATTATGTGGAAACTCTTCGAATAAGTCGTTGAAATACATATTATAAAATAAATACAACGGTAAGTCTTTAATGGCATAATGTTTGGCCCGGAACGCAACGGCTGTGTTGGGTTCGATTCCGCGAATGTGTCGATATCGGTCCAATTAAAGCACGTCCGCGCGACACACAGCTCTCCTTCTGTCACTCAACGATGATACCGGCCCCACACTGCATTTTACATTTTAAAAACACAAGTACACAACCGACTAATTGCAACCTTGTCTTTCAACATATTTAGTTTTCTCTACAGCCAGTTAATTTGCCTAGATGTTTTAAAGTAAGTACCTAGTGCAATATATTTATTTTAAAAACTAGCTGAGCCCGCGACTTCGTCCGCGTGGAATAGTGTATTTATATCGAATCAACAGCCTAAAATATAAGTTTCAAGCTTCTAGCTCTAAATATGACAATACTTCCATACAATTTTTCATCCCCACCTTTCAACCCCTTACACCCCTTTTTTTCAAATTAAAAAATAGCCTATGTCCTTTCTCAGGCTCTAGACTATCTGTGTACCAAATTTCATTTAAATCGGTTCAGTAGTTTTGGCGTGAAAGGGCGACTGACAGACAGACAGAGTTACTCTCGCATTTATAATATTAGTAAGGATTTTGAACAAATTATTCTTTAGATGAATTTTCCCGAAACAGGTATTCTAAAACATAAACAGTTTTGTTCCTTTGAATCTACTTACGTTGTTCGTATAGTTGAGGAACTACACACAATATCCTCGAAATATATTAAATCCAATCTTTATCAATAATCTCGTTGCAGTGTGCCCACTGGTGCCTCTAGTAGTAGGATTTTCTTAGGAACTTATAAAATTTCAATAAATAGGCCCGGAATCTAATTTACTAAGAGTTATTAAGTCCGTGATCTGATTGTCTAACCCCTTCCCATTCGCAAAATAATGTCATATGAAAAGGTAGCTTTTAAAATGTAGCATGTAGCTCACATCTACTAATCAATTGTGCGCCTTTAAGCGAAAGTACTACAAATCGATCACTAACTTCTAACTGTTAATTTATTCGTAAGTCACAGTCAACTACGTGATAGTTGGCCAAATCATGCAATAAAGCAAACAAACCCAAGTAAGGCGAAAGCTCTGTCGTTGTGACGCGTGCGTTAACGTGCGCTTCAACAAATAAGGTTATTTTTTAGCCCCCGGACTGCTTTCACCGCGTTCATTTTATATGTTTACGCATTAAATTATATAGGTGTTCGAGAAATTATTCGGATTGAAAGTTTATTATAAGTTCATTTAATAAACTTGATTTAAATAGGAACATGTCGTTGATGTTCGTGTGCTCGAATAAAGAAATAAAGGTTTTGGCTGCATTCTATAATTTTGGTTTCCTGATTTCTTCTCACAAGGCTCAACTGCTTGGCAACGGGTGGTTATAGATCGACATTGCCAGATAACGATCTTATCTATTTGCATCACGGTATTATTTATTTTTTGTTTTACTTTCCACAAAACAACCTTTTGTTGAGGTTACATTGTATTGATCTATAATTAAAAAAATATATAAAAGACGTTCTCGTTGTGGGTTCAAATCCCACACGGGACAGAAATGTGTGATCCACAAACAGTTGTCCCGAGTGTAAGTGATTTTCCGTGTCCGTTGTTTGAATGTTTGTGACACCCCCCGCGACTCAGGAATACGATTATTGCGGAATTGTCTTTAAAAAAAAAAAAGATGGTATGTGACTACCGCCTACTACTACTACCGGGGGAAAGGGGGGAGAAGGGGAAGAGCGGGAGAGGGAAGGGTTAGAGCCTCCGGTAACCTCATTCACTCGGCGAAACACAACGTAGCTTTGCTTCACTCCCGGTTTTCTGTGAAGCCGTGGCATTCATACGTGCCGAAGCGTGGCTCTTCCACGTTTAAGACGGTATGAGTTGAAATTTGATGACAGTTTTAACTAAATCTATTGATGATGGATGATCATGGGTAGATTAAATTAAAGCTGTAATGAATATAGTGACAAAGGAAAGAGAAACAAGTTAATACAAATTTCCTAAATGTTTTCTTTATTTCTACAATGGCGACGGTTGTGCAGCGGACAGATTCTTGATGAGTTCTTCCATTTGGATCAGGTTGATCTTGGCTTGGTGAAACAGACGACCCTCGGGAAGCTCCGGAGGCTCGTGGCGCAGAAGCATGGCTGCTTCCTTCAGGATTTTCTGTGACTCCTGTAGAAGAGCGCATTAGCGACAAATTCATGATCTAACGGAGGTTTGGGCCATCCATAATTTACGTCACACAAATTTAATTATGACTCATATTTAAATGCACATCAAAAACTTATCACCCGTCAATTTAATCATATCAATTACATACGTGATTAAGTACGAAAATATTATATTAAAATAGTGCCAAGATACAATAATAAGATCTAGGTCTATAATAATATATAATCAATAAGTGATAAAACAACTACAAAATATAAATATAAAATAATAATCATAGTTTATAAATATGTATGTATTTACAATGAATTCTATTGTAAAATCACAATAACACACTCGATGTATTGAGTTAGCTTTGTTTTAACAAAAATGAATTACCTACAAAGTTTTCATGCGCTAGTTATTATCAGATATCCGTTTATAAAATAGTTCCGCTTTTCAATTCACAGCGATGCGTTACGAACTCAAATTATAGTACTTATGGATATATCACTGTAAAGATGCAGTAGGAATCCCTTTCATTGCTTAACCAACGAATAATTAAAACAAGGGGAAATAATAATAACTCAACACATCTCACACACGGCCGTCTGATCTCAAACTAGGCAGAGCCTGTACTATGGTAACCAGACTGCTGATTAACATACTTATCGTGCTCATCACACAATTATTTGTCCTGGGTGGGAACCCACGACCTCTGGTTTAGCAGTCAGGGTCACTAACCACTAGACCAACGGGCCAGTATTGTAAATGTCGGTATTGTCGATGTGCAAGGCACACATTTGTATATGAATGCGTACATTTCAATTCATAAAAAATAATAACGTGTGTGGCCATTTAACACCATCCGATGTCGTGATATATATATTATCTAACATTGATAGAGAAAATATTCGAATTTCCACATATTTATTACACACTTCCATTTTTTTTAATTATTTTAGCATTGACGTCAGTCAATAACGAAGCCAATTCTCTATTTTTTTGTGCAAACCTCCTTGGGCAGCGTTTACGTGAGGGCGGTGTGTTGGAATCGCACCAATAAAACCACACAGTGTGACATATTGCGCCCTTACCATGCTTATCCATGATGTGCCCAGGCAGATCTAGATCAGCCCAATTCAACGATCGGCCTACGACATATATGGCAACAGCTTTAAGATATACCTGGAGGGACTGTGTAAAAGTATATATGGTCTGAAATCTGGTGAGTTCCGAGCTCAAAGTTAACACTTCTGTTAGCAACATTTGATTGGGAATATCTGTGGTTTCTTCTTATAATTGCACTTAGGTATATCGCGTAGTATTAACCATACCCAGGACTTTTTATTAATGGAAAGGGTTAGATATCTATATATTGTTTTTTATTGTTATTTAATTGTCCTTTCTAACATTTTTAGACAACCATTTTAAAGTATACTTGCAAATTACATTATCAGGTTTATGGAAAATAATAAGTTGTGGGACTACACATTGTTTAAACAAATATTTATCTTAATATCATCAGTCAAAATAGTATCTAGGTGATCTTAGTAACTTTACGTATATGTAGTAACCACATACCTACATCAATTTGTCTTATATGTTGGTCAACTTAAGAATAGAAACTTTGTGGAAATTGAAAAAAAATAAAGGCAATACCTTTATTTTTAACATTTGACTATTACCAAAGAGAGCTCGTGAAAAACGAGCAATTCTCTAAAGAGGAGGATTCGCTTCTCGCTCCTCCAGTGGTCGGCAGCAATGTTAAACTGGATCTGTCTTGAATTTGTGGAAAATTTTAATGTCCACGTGTTCTAACTACGCCTTTTTAAGTTTTATTGTTGTTCTTATGGCATGGTGTGATAAGATAAATCTTTATTATAACAGTAGTTAAACACAATATAATTCAAGTTACTGACTGATATCAGCGTAATAAAAATATAAGAGTAAATAAATTATACACCATGTTTATTTTAAACTTCTTAAAGGATATATGTAGGACTGAAATAAATTCTTATCTTTAATCAAACACAACAATGAAACATTTTTTACTCAGTGATAGATTTACCGTTTCAAATCTCAATCCCATGCTAATTATCATAGATAAAATAGTAGCCGCACTTTATATTTCTTTTCGTTTGAAAATACCCAGAGTAGCACCACCGTGAACTTTAGATAATAATATATAACGGGTGTAAGGAACGGCCTCCCGAAACTTGCAGTGGTAGATTCAGACCATCATTTTAAATTTATTTTTTTTTAAAAGTAATATCACAATGAGTAAACATTTTACCGAAAAAATCAATAAATACCCCATACGGCCAAAAACTGCAATGTAATCAATTGAACAAAATTTATGCAATCAGCTGCTTCGAATGCGCCGAACACTTACGGTCATACACCGTACCGCACAGTACGCGTGTTGCGTTTACATTGCGTAGCGCAAAATCAAACTAATGACTGTAAATCCTTAATCTCGCATTTTTATGATGAACTGACTTTTGCATTGTGATAGATATCCAAAGAAAGACGTTTTGTAAGATATTCGCGACGGTGATACTTACACGCTGTATTACTACAGAAGTCTTCTTACTCGCATTCTTGATTCATATCTGTAGTCTAACAGAGTCAGAGAGAGAATATTAGTCATTTTGTATAAGGTTTTATGCCTATGAGAACCGCTTATCCTAACTAATCATGTAGGATATCTTATTTAACTTAGTTATTTAAAATCTTAAAATGTCAGTAGAACGTCCTAGATATATAAATTTTTTTTTAATAATTTATATCATCTCCCCTCCCTCCCTCCTCCTTCATGGGACTGCCGATAGAAGTGAAAACTTAAACGAAACGACGAACTTAAAACGTCACATTAGCAGGTCGATGACTTAATCAGGAGCTGCAGAACTCAATGTTTAGATTAGCGCCCTCTAATAGATCTAGATATATATTATTAGCGTGACGGTCACGAGTTCAGTGCTTTTTCCCTATAGCAAAAGTGCACAAATATGCTTAAAGAAGTTTTCACTTCAAAAAAAAAAATATTTTTAGTAGGTACACTATGAAGAAAGTACTACTTAATGTCAATGCGTTTAAAAAAAGAAAAAAATAATTACAAAAAAAAAGAAAGACCCTGCCATTGGTTCTGCCGAACAATGGTGTTATCTTTCCATCTTTCTTTAAAGCCCCCATACAATACTAAATTACTTGCATTTCTCAGAGTTACACAAAAAAGTTTTCGACAGAATGGGTGTCAGTTGCTTCGTCCCGATAAGTGGGGCGAGCACTGACTGGTCCAGTTGTCTCACTAGACACGTACAGCAAACACTTTTTGCCCAACCTTGAGATTATGATGTCAATTTATTCACACAGTACTATTTATTTATATAGTTTCTATAAATTGGGTTTTTACTGTAGTAGATAGTTTATTTATTTGTTGTAGTATATTATTTACTAGAGTGGTAAGCATCTATCTCCTGATTTTGACAGCATATTATTTCGCCAATCCTAACCAGTTTTGTTGGTACTGTAATATTGGTGTTTTTGACTTTTTTTTACATAACTTTACCGTGTCTCTATGGTCAAACCTAAGATTAAGCGATTTACGATGATCACCAACTATTTCGGACTTTTATCTTTAGGAGTTGGTTAATCTTAGGTTTTACTGGCTAATCTTAAGATTTCCTGTAACTCGGGGTTTTACAGTAATAGATATTCTACACATATTTTCAATACATAGAGCAAACGAAGATTACAGTATATAAGTTGTCAGTTATTTCAATTAAATCATAAACTCTTGCTATAAAATTATGTTTTAAAATGCTCTGCTAAAAAATCATAACTACGCACGATTGTGTTAACAAAACTGACCATTTATACCTTTGTCGAATGAAATTATCATATAGATGTTAGACTTTCATGACACTGAGTGTACGTCATTGCTGAAGCCATTACTGAAGTATGGTCTAATATCGTCTAGTGGGGTCTAATTGGGTAGATGCCTATACTCAAAATAAATTATTTCGCTAAGTGTAGCAATAAAATGACTTAAAATACCCACTGTGAAAATTGTCGTCCAGTTTTATTTTAACGTTTTTAATTTAGATTATCATTGTTAAATTAACATTAAAAGTAAATGATTTGACCATACTAAGGCGTGACGTCACGCCTTAGTTTTTCATATAAAAACGTACGGAAGCTACCGTTTTGACGTTTACTAAAAAGATACTGATTTGACTTGACAGTCATCTACCCTATTATCAACACGCGAAACTCCGATAGGGCAAATTTTGTTACATCGAGATAAATATTGTAAATTTTATACGCACGTTAAGATAAGTGTAAAAAGAATGCGCAAAACTATTTTTATTTATTTTATGTATTTTGCTTAGTTCTACTAGAAAATACGGAGACATTTTTTTTTTGCAGATACGAATTTTGCTAGGAAGTAGACTGACTATACGATCCAACTGATGGGACGATTTGCTTGATGCACAAATTGTTTAGTGGCTACACACGCAGCTACTAAACCGTACATACATAGGCTCACGCCCTATTCTGGTCCGGGGTGAGCTAAGACGATAGAGTGTCATTTTCCACCTTCTTGATATAGAGCTTGCGCATTCTTCTTCCAAATTCATCAGATTTTTGATACAAGCTCGCCGGTTACGGCTGCTTTTAACTAGGCCCTGCTTCAGTACACTGCCGGTCCGGACAGTATACGTCTTTCAGGGCTTTCTTTCCACATCGACGCGCCGACTCGCGCAATCGCAGCGTGTGCTCTGCGTCCATTGACTTTATGCTAATAGTATGACCGCACGGCTAGCGCAGCGGCTTAAGAGGTCCTCTCACCAAACCGCCACCGTGTCTGGACATGGGGAAATTATAAACACTTAAGAAGAATCTCTACTAACATTGTAACTTACCGAGACATAACCGAGAAGCACAAATGGTCCGTCAACGAGAGACTTCCTCCTGCCAGTTTCTGCTACAGCAGCGTGTAGCTCGAACAAAATGGTACCTCGGAGCCGGGTCTCAGCTGAAAACCGATAATAGTTCATTCGTATTTTTATTTTGATTATATTTTTAAGAAGTTTCTGATGCCTCGTCTCTTGAATTGAATTAATAAATCGAATAAACTAATTCACAGTCCTACTACCAGGATCGGTTTTGCTACCACTGGCGAAGTTTATGTAGTCGATTTCATTATTCCTTCGTTTTCAACATATTACTACATGTTCTAATTATCGAGCCACTCAGTAATGAAAACCGCATAAGTTGATCTTCGTTCGTGGTAGAGAAGAGTGATAAATTGTGGATTGACAAAAAATTAACAATAAATCCCTCTTGAGTTTTACAAATTTCTGTACTTGCGTACTAAAAAAAGCTATGTACTGAAAATCATCATCAAAATTAAATACTTTTTCTGTAATGGTTTAAGATCTAAGATGTGATTCTAAAGTCTACATAATTTATATCTACTTCAATTACCAGCTGTCACATTAATTTATTTCTGTGGACACAATCGGTGCAAATCGATCGAAACTGTTGTAACATACTGCAACTTTGGATATTGCTGAATAAGTTAGCAGTGAATGTTGTATAATGGATTATGTTTTAAGCTACTTGTACTGACACTTAACTTTTTGGAACTTTGAAATTAAATGACGTCCATGGGCGTGCAACGGGATAGGGAAGAACGGCTGTTAGCTTCTTTTGTATATTTACGTACCTAATAAATATTATCTACGTATTAACGGGAATAAACGCGATCACGAAAAGGTATTATATACCTCTGAATTGCCTGACGTTTCGACCAGGTTGCACTGACCGTGGTCACAGGCTGACTCGCACTTGTTTTGCAATTTCCGACCCGTAACGGTTTGCTATACTAACTTTTAAACTTTCGCGTTCCATGATATAATATTATCTACGTATTAACGGGAATTAAAGCGATCACAGTCTCCACAGTCACTGTCAGCCTGTGACCACGGCCAGTGCAACCTGGTCGAAACGTCAGGCAATTCAGAGGTATGTAATACCTTTTCGTGATCGCGTTAATTCCCGTTAATACGTAGATAATATTATATCATGGAACGTGAAAGTTTAAAAGTTAGTACCTAATAAAGTTTATTAAAGTTATGTTTAAGTCCTCTTACGATTTACTTTAAAACACACTACTTACATCTAATGTGTCGTGTCTTCATGTATGTAGAGGGCAATTCACTCCTCCTCGGTTACAAATCAAACCCGAGGTTCGGATTAGGAAATTTTAGTTCCCCGCCAAATACTGGCTACGCCTACAAAGTCTCACTGAGTTACTAACATGTTACTAACTAAAAACAAGTGACAATCGATTTCAATTCTCTCTCCTACCTGGTGTTAAAGTCGCCAACAAATCGGGTATCTTCTTGCACAGTTGTGTTTTTAGCAGCAGCCTGTCATCAGACACCATCGCGAGACCCAGCTCTTCCTCCTGCCCGATCATCTGGGCTAGAGCTAAACTTACGTCGATCATGTAGTAGTGAGAGGGATGTAAATAACTGCTACAGTGGCTTATAAACCTGGAAAAGAAAGAATTAGTTTGAGTCAAGTACATACTTATTCACAGTTACGCTTATACCCTGACGGTCTAGGCGTATTAAATACTCACATTTTGCCAATTATAATTTGGTCCCCACTCATGTAAGGGGAAGGTAATTGCCATAAACCGGGCACGATAGGAATTAAAGATAAGAAAATTGGTGTATTGATAAATTGGTAAATAGTTATTGCAAGGCACCGCTTGGCTGACTGAGAGGTTTTGGGATGAAGTGTTGATGCAGGAGGGTGTCAATTGAGAGAGGCTGTGGGTTGAATTATACATATTGGAAACTGAACTAGCTACTTGTAGAAATTAAACTTTACAAAGGACATAAGGCTAACTCTGGTGCAGCACCTTCTCGTCTACTCTGACAGCCCGACGCACCACTTCTGCTGTTCTTCCCTAACCAGTTTATAGAATCCAAAAATGACATAATAAAACTGATTCAAATATTATATTACAAGCCAGCGTCTACCAATACTCAAAGAGGTTAAAGTATTACAGTATATTGAAAGAGACAGGTAATTAAACACGGAAGGCAATGAAAGGAAAGGATTACTTATCCTACGTATGGATTGGAGACCGTAAGTAATATCTCAAACAGGGAAAGTTTAAGCCCTAGGTTTGTATTTTTTTAAATGAAAAATATTGGTAACTGGCATTCTAGTTAATACAACCACCGGCACATGTGATGCAGAGGGATGAGCAACATGAGATGAAGAAAATTATGTTATTATAGTTATTATGGAGAGTGTATGGAAGTTGAGAGATACAAGAGTAGAGAACGACAACTAAAGATGGATGTTAGGTGTGTAATTCGGGACTTAATCGCGATAATATTTAATAGGTACAATACCTCTTGGTTACTCGACGTCTCGATCGAATTGCACCGATCATGGTCACGAGTGGTAACAACAATTAAAGATGGATGAACAGCGTGAGAGGATACGGTGGGGGTGGAGGTAAGCAATTAAATAGAAATATATAAATAATAATAAAATAATAATAATAGAAAGTGATAGAGCAGAAAAGAGGAAGACGCGACAACTCAAAAATCGAAATCCACTTGATCTTGAGTTCGACGCCGTTTTTATTAATAACTCAAGAAAGGGAATAATCTGAAAATTCGGGTTACAGTTACTTCAAGTGTTGTATGGTTATTTTTATATCAATTTTATCATGTATAGAGTAATTGTAACTGAACAGCAAGTTTCTTTTGAGATGTCTTTCTCGGGGACCACAATTTGGTTGACTAGGTATCGCGAGTGAGTCGGTGAGTTGTCGTAGAAAGCAAATATTGTACAGTACGCGCTCCAGCTAAATTCAGTCGGGGCTTGAGGTGAATCAGGGTGCCGGCGAACCTCGCCTCGCACGCCAGAATTGTTGTGCTATCCTTACACTAGAGTGCATTCCTGAGCTCTGCATTCAACTCACTCGCCTACTGTAGGTGAACAGGACTAAATACTAAGTTGGTAAATATGAATACTGGCCGTCTGATGGTAAGCGTTCACCAGTACAAATAATCCCTCCTAACATAAGTGGTGGATCTTGATCGATTTCTGTCGTTTTTCATAGAGCTTTCTTTTCACTTATGAGAGGAAGTGAAAAAATAGCTTTATGACAGTAGTTCTACTGGCAACCACTTTTTCCTGTAGGGTAGAATTTGAATTGAAGAATCGTTTGTGCCCTAGTCTAAAATAAACAAATGCGAGACTAAGAAAACCGATTCTAGATATTAATGAAACAAATATTCTGCTATTGCCATATAAAACTGTATTGCCTCTTAACATTTTACTTACCTTTCACAAGCTGCGGGATCCTCTTTTGGCATAATTCTGATTTCTCTTCCAATATCCTGAAGCAACTGTTGCATGATCGCGTCAGAGACAGCGTCCTTGCAGGAGTTGCAGTACCAAAGTTTATTGTCTAGGTTACAGGTGTCTGGGTTTGGATTTTTGGTCTTGTGCAAGATTGGCACAATGAAGGTTTCAGGCAGCAGGTAGCCCTTGCAGTCCCTGTAATTAATAACCATAAAGATGCTGTTATTGTGCTTATATTTCATCATTTAAGAGAGAGAGACGAGGAAATTCGTAGGAAAGCCAAAGTACTGAACAACTCTCTGGCACTGAAAAGCATAGCGCGAGACTACGACTTACGTTAAGGTTCCGTCCTATGCTGACAGTTAAGCTGGTGTCAAAATGCCAAGAAAACATTGGATAGAGCCACCATAAGTGGTATTTTTAAGCTTAAATAGTCAATCCATAGAAAACTTTCTTATTAGAGTTACTAAATTGCAGGTGAATGAGGTAAAACTGCTAATTCATATGAACACAATATTACATTAATATTAATAGCTCAGAGACTCACCGTATCCTTGCGGTGTTATCGACAACCCTTCTGTCTAGCTGATGTTAGAATAGCTAATGAAGATGACGAATTAGTATACGTATTGCTTTTGGACGCTTGTGTAAAGTATCACTGTAAAAGAGTATATTTCTAAACTCTCACTTATCTAAGATACTTACTTCTTCTTACACTTAACAGCACTAAACATGGTACCCAGCTCCGTGACGTCGGAACACCTCTCACACGTGCACTCAAAGAACTTGGAGTCAGCGAGATGGTGACGTCTTGCTTCAGTGCCCCACATTGGGTCTGTGTAGCAAACTGTGATGTGGGTACCCGCACTGATATTTACGCCGGCGTACAGGACCTGCAAATAAAATATTATTTACAAAACCTTGCCACCCTCAAGAGCATCGACGAATCAATATATCAATGTCGGACAGGCAGCAGATTAATATTACGTACAAAACATTATAATTTTATCTCTGTCGAAAGTTATTGTTTAAATTTCAAATGATTGATTGAATTCAGAAAAGATAAAACAATTTATATTGAATTCTATGACACAATTACGTTACTATAATACTATAATGTACATTGAAAATAAGTTATTTTTTTAGGTTTTAAACTCATAGGTGGCGTTGATAGACCTGTCTATATTAAAATACATAAAAAATTGCTATTTATTGGTATTTATTAGAATACATAGCTATTGGATTAAGAGTTTTTTAAGAGCTTCTTGCCGTATTCACAGTTTACTTACGATATCTCCAGCTGATGTGAAGCTCTTATTGCAGTTGGCGCGGCACTTGTGTTCCGCCATCGAGATGCGCTCAAAAAGCGCAATGTAATCTGGTTCTTGTAATGGAACTTCGTGACAATTGATCTGTAGTATAAAAAGAAGCGCTGTTGTTTAAGACAATCGACATTCAATCAAGAGGTGACAGAACCCAACACAACACGACGTGAAGCCTTACCTTATGACGTAAACATTTGCATCCTAGTAGGACTCTTGGTTAATTTGTAGTAAATATGTTGTGTAATTTACCTCCTGTTTTCTTAATTGAATTTGACGATGCGTGGAGGTAATAAATTGTAAAATAGTAATTGAGGAGGGAAATACACCATTTACCCACGAATTTTTTTATTACTAATTAATCGGGTTTCGGATTAGAGCTATTTCAGTTGAGTCAATACTTAACTCGCCTTGCGACAGACTACTAATCAAAATATTTTTCGTTTAACTCATTAAAGATTGGTCGAGCTGCTTTGGCCATTTTTTTTTTATGGTGAAACCGAACGATACGAATTATTTTTACCTGCAAAACTCCAATGCATCTCATAATTTCTTCTTCGCTAAACGTTCCCTCCAGCTTAAAGAACTTCCAGATAAAGTCGGCAATCATCTTCTTATCCAAGTTCCACTTGGAAGTCCCTCGCCTGTCCTCGCAGTGTGACTGCAAGCCCTGAATCTTTGCCCACAGTTTCTCATCGTGGTCGCGTTGGTATAAACAGCGCAGGACTGTGATGCACTCGTAGTTAGGGTTCGGTTCTCCGAATGAGGTGATGTTCACCTTCAATAGTAAAAGTTCTTCGTGTAGGTATTGTTGTTATGTAATTTAGTAAAGTTAGTTAGTAAGAGGGTTTGGTCTTACCGGCTGTGGCCAGTTCGAGTTTCAGATACGTGACCCTGACCCTCTTGAGCTATTGCTTACACTCCTCAATCCATCCTAATAAGCATTATCCTTTTTCTACCATTGCCTTCCCTTCTTACCTACCTTTCAATTTTCCCATCAAAATTGGCACAATTCCCAAAGAGCCCGGTTGGCGCCAGTTAAGTGAGTGGGACTAGGCTATATATAGTTGGCAAAAAGTGGGTGTTTAATACGCTCCTTCCTACCTCTACGAGGATATAGGTGTGAGTTTATGTATTTAATACAGTAACGTTTAAAAATATTACCTTTTCTCCTCTTTTCTGTGTGAAGTGACACTCAGGAATGTGCTCCTGTTTAGCAGTACACTCGCTAGAACAAAATGGCCAGCCGCATTTCTCGCAAGGTACTGTTTTACCTTCTTCTAGAAGTTTGTAACACCCAAGGCACACAGGCGGAGTGATCTGTGGGAAAATGGAACAGACTATACAATATCTGGGTACATATAACGCTTTTTATCTATACTATATTAACTATTATACTGTTGAAGTATTAAGGGCTTGACTAATCGTTCTTTTTTATTCTGCTGCAGTGCAGTGCGTAGTGTGTTGGCTAAGAGTGATAAGACAGAAAAAAAAACTTTTGCGTGCATTTAGTTGCACACTCTGTTGTGTTGCGTTGGTGCCATAAAGAAGTTTTCTTTTCATGTTCAATTAAATAAGGTGAACAAACCGCAAGTTTATTTTATAAGAAATGTCAATTCTATATTTAAAAAATATTTGAATTTAGAATTCTGAATTAACAATTCGATTACTAAATACGAGTAGATGATTTTTTTGTACATACTTATTAAGGTAAAGAACTCACTTGTGCCGGGCCAATTAAAAGCGGTTTCTCCTTTAACACCACATCACCAGTCTTAATAGCTCTCGTAGCCTCTAAATACCTCCCAAGCTTCAGGTCTTCCTTCACCCTAAATGATGCGCACTGGAACTTGTGAGTCTTCCAATCCTGTTTTTGGTGATCTCGGGAACAGTAGTAAGCGATCTGACAGCCGGAGCATTTGTTGATTGCTGGTGAGAGACATACCATGCAGGAGCCTTCCGATGTCATTCTGGAAACAATTGCTCTAGTATAAGTAATGCAGAAGTGAGAGAGTATTGAAAGGTAAACAAAAAAACGGTATATCTGGTTACAGGTCTATATAAACACTTAACATCAGTATTGTCATTTTCTCTCCGAGGAGATAAGGCACGACTGATTTTAGAGCAAAGCAGTGCTGATTGACACGGAAAACAGAACAAAAATAATACCTTGTTACACACCACACGACCGTTTGATCCTGTACTCAGAGCAGAGGCAGAGCTTGTATGTTAACCAGACTACTGATAAACATACTTATATATTACTAAAAACATATATAATATATCCTACTTCCTACTAATATTATAAACGTAAAAATTTGTAAGGATGTATGGATGTTTGTTGCTCTTTCACGCAAAAACTACTGAACAGATTGCAATGAAACTTGGTATGTAGATAGCTAAATTAACACATAGGCTACTTTTTATTCCGATATTCTCACGACATCGGAACTTACGAGGGGGAAACCGCGGCGCGCAGCTAGTTATACATAAAATACACCCAGCCACAGAACGAATGACCGTGCTCATTACATAATTATTTGTCCTGACTGGGAATGGACCTAACGACCTCTGTTTCAGCAGTCAGGTTCACTAACCACTAGACCAACAGACTTGTCAATAATAAGAGTAATTATTGTAATGTAATGTATCCCGTTGTATCCTCGTACATTAGACTATTCGACTACATTTTTATAGCAAATCACCCATTTTAAACGTATCCTTAACATCATCACTTCTTCGGTGGATAATAATTATTGTATGCGATGTTACCAAAGAAACATATACTGTTGGCAACCCAATAAAGATCCATAGAGGTTTCCGGGTATATTTTTGTCTATAGCACGTAACTTAGATATAGAATATTGTACAGATAGATTCGGACTACTTGCTTCGATGTCTTACTGTAACGTGCTCTGGAATATACAGTTATTTTATACTCCAAGACCAAAGTTTCATTCCTTAACCAATTCACAAGATAAGCACAATAAAACACGCCATGTAAAAACATTTGAGTAATTCGTTGCTAGAGCGGTTTTATATTGACAGTTGATAGACTCTGAAATGTACAACAGTATCGTATAGATGTTAGATTATTTAAAAAAAAATCTCGAACACTCATCATTAGACGAACAGCAATATTGTTTTGACCGTAAAATATAAATTAAACATACCGTAAAACACCGATTATAACTAAAGAATAATGCAATACTTACTTGGTATCTTGGTGAAATAGATTTTAACCCTAAAATGTCCTTTATTCACATTTATAAATTTGGTAAGTTGAAAATTTTCCTGACACACGTGGACCGGGCACTGACATATGCACCCATTGCGCAGGCGCAAACGTTCTGGTCGGAGTATAAATAACCCACGCAGTTACACACTTGTAACGTTAGATGTTTTGTTTACCATAGTGTGTTAGACACTGTGTCTGTGTGGTTATACTAAACTATTTAAAATCATTTCTCAAGTTTAGTAATCCATTTTTTTAGCAACAGGCTATTAAAATGGTTTTAAAGCCATTATCATCAAAACCAATGTTTCTATTTTTAAGTGTTTCAAGCAAAACATATTTCCGTAGTTCCTAAAAATTCCGATAGATGACTCCTTATGTCGAATCGTTCCAAATATAGTAGGTTTGTTATACAGCAATTTCACCAAAACGAATGTGTCGCACTGTCCAGTTTACAGAACAAAACCAACATTATTTAAATTTCCTTGAGTTCTATTCTCTTACTAAGAATTGTTTAAAATTTTAAAATAAACCCTACTCTGGGTGAGTTTTCACTTTAAAGTTATCACTTCTACGCAGCAAAAGGAAGGGGAAGCAGAAAAATTTACACTACTGCTCTAGAATCGAAGCGGCCAAACACATACTCACCAGACACTGTTAGGAAAACATAGCTACGATAATAGTTTGTATGTAATGTACCTTACACATATCCACCACACAATGCTGCATCGCCGTGAGGATGTGTAGGGCTCTCAAGACCCAAGTGCTATTGATTGTGCGTGTGCGAGCCACGCTCCCAAAATGTATATGTCAATGGCGGTCGCTATCGCTATGGTGGGATCCGGGTTAATACCTGAAACCCATTGGTGGTCCCTTTTTTTTAAGGTATAGGGGCAATCGAGCAGACGGGTCAACTGATGGTAAATGACTACCGCCGCCCATGAGCACCTGCAACTCAAGAGTCACAAGTGCCTTGCCATTCTTTAATGTGGGAGTAGGGGAAGTGGGGAAATAGGGGGCGAGGAGGGGAGAGAGTTAGGGCCTCCGGTAATCTCACTCACTCAACGAAAAGCAATGCAAGCATTGCTTCACTGCCGGTTTTCTGTGAGGCCGTGGTATCACTAAAGTCGAGCCGGCCCATACGTGCCGAAGCAAGGCTCTGTCACATACATTACGGAAACAGAAATCTTCAAATAAACGTCGAATTCTTTCACCACTTGGGCAATTTCGGTCATGGCGTTTATGGTCGCCATACAACTGAAACATACTCTGTGTTCAGATATAGAGTATGTTTATATAAGTATGCTTTCCAATAAATTTGCGACGAGTTAAAAGGCCATGAAAAACGAGCCCTCTGCTGCAACTCCAGAGTAAGGAGGTAAGTATTGGTGATGTTAAGAGACATCGCAAACCTATAGTTTATTTTCCCGATTTCTACTCACAAGGATCAATATATTATTTATTCATATTATTTGTTTTACTTTCAACCACAGTTTTTACTTAACCTTGTAATGTGCTAAGCTATTCGGTTACCACTTAGCCACGAGAACCTCCATTTGTTATTAAACTATAATTTGAATGTTGAATTTATGTTAATAAAGAGAATATTAATTATTGTTCCCTTTATTAATATAAATTCAACATAAAATAAAAAATTTCAATACATCTGTATATAAAAAAATAATGTTTAAAAATATAAAAAATAGTGTCCCACTATTTCTCCAGACTAGTACCTACGTAAAGCAATAATTTTTTTTTTTTTATTAATTAATTTTTGGGGACTTTAATCTGCCATTAATCGACTGGTGTGCCCATGGCACGTCAGCACTTATGCCAAAACTTAATAACAGTAGTTCTATGGATATTCTTCTTCTCAATTTCCTGGCAACTGTAAATTGTAAACAATGTAATGAAATAAAAAATATATTATTGTCAAATGATACCTGTGTTTGTGAACTGGCATCTAACCCTTTGGTTCCCGTAGATGGTTATCTTCCGCCGTTTTGTGCAATCGTCTGTTTTGACATAATACACTCACCCATGGTTCGCTGCTCGTTGCCAAGGTATCGCTTTATAGAAGCTAATTACGCTAATATTTATCAAGATATAAATAATGTGGATTGGTCCTCTATTTTAAATAAACCTACACTAGACTCTGCCACGGACTGTTTCTATGAATCAATCTATCAAATTATAAAATCTAATGCCCCTAAACGACCGGTAAAAGTGAACGATTTCCCAATTTGGTTTTCTCGCCCCCTAATTCATATATATAAAAACAAAGAAATATTGGAATAATTCGGACTATGAACAATTTTCTGTTTCGTAAAAGATTTAAGTCACTATCCACGGAATGCTTTAAGAAATATTTACATTCGATAGAAAATGGTTTACAAAAGATATAAAATTGTTTTGGTCTTATATAAATAGTCGTAAAAATAGGACTGGTATACCTTGCACAATGACATATGGTAATGAAAATTGTAGTCAGCCTGTTGATGTATGTATGTTATTCTCAAATTTTTTCAGCTCCGTTTATGAAAGGGGTCGTGATACGATTCATACTGATTATGCCACCTCAGAAAATTGTTCTACAAACCACAATATTCATAAAACTGATCTCTCCTTCTCTGGTGAAACTGTAGTTGGTGTACTTAAAGCATTGGACATAACAAAAGGATCTGGACCAGATGGTATCTCGCCTTTCTTTTTGAAATACACTGCCGAGTCTATAAGTATACCATTAAGTTAATTATTTAATCGTAGTCCAAGGGAGGATGTTGTACCTAGTAAATGGAAGATAGCCAATGTAACACCTGTCTATAAAAGTGGTGCTAAAAGTGATGTTACCTTGTCGAAAGTTTTAGAACGGCTGGTTCATAATGCTATATATCCTATCTTACATGGTATTGTGATCAATGAACAACATGGCTTTGTCAAAGGTCGTTCCACATTGAGTAACTTAGTATTGTACTCTAACTTTTTGTTCGAAAATATGGACAATCGTCGTCAAGTTGAGATGAGGATGAGATAAGGTAGATCATACTATATTACTAAATAAGATCGAGTTTAATGGTATTCGTGGGAATCTGTTGCGATGGTTCACCTCTTACATTAAAAATAGGTCTCAACAGGTTGTGATCAATGTTTTTGCTTCAGAGACAATCAACGTGGCTTCAGGAGTACCACAAGGCTCAATTTTAGGCCCTTTATTATTCGTCTTGTTCATAAACGACATAAGCTCCTGTTTAAAGAATACTCGTTTCCTTTTATTTGCTGATGATCTTAAAATATTTCGCTGTATAAATAGTATTAATGACTGCGAGAAATTGCAACATGATCTACATTGTTTATCAAACTACTGCATTCGCAACAAATTACACTTTAGCTTGTCTAAATGCAAATCTAGTTCATTAACCAAAAAATAATAACATTTTGAAGCACACCTACTTTCTTTGCAACACTCCGTTAGAAAATTTCAATACAATAAAGGATGTAGGCGTATTTTTGACGCTAAACTTCACTTTGATGTCCATGTCGATTACATTATAAACAGGGGACTTAAACTTTACGGCTTTGTTAGACGAACTTGCGAACAATTTAAAAACCCTGCAACTTATTTACTATTATATAAATCGCTGATAAGATCACAGCTTGAGTACACTTCATCTGTTTGGAACCCATTTTATAATAAATATAGCGACCAATTAGAGACAGTTCAACGCAAATTTATAAAATTCGTTAATTACAAATGTTTTCATACTTGGTCTTCATATAATATATTGCTGGACAAGTTCTCATTAGCTACACTCAAACTACGTAGGCTTTACCTCGAGCAAACATTTCTACATAAGATCTGTCACAATAATTTTGATTGTAATGAATTAATGAACCAAATTTACATTCGCATACCTAGTAGCTCTTTAAGAATACGAAACACATATACACTTAATCTATTCGCCCCTAAATCAAGCAGAACTAACGCTGGAGAGCGAGCCCACTTAATAAGAATTATGAAATGATATAATGATAATTTCACTGACATAGATATTTTTCACTTATCAGCTTCAAAATTCAAAACAATTTTACAACACATCAAAATGTAACCTAGTTTTAGCCTTTTTCTTTGTCTTTTTTTGAAATTTTTTGCTTCTCTGTACCTTATAGTTCTGTTATTTTGTAACTCACGTATGCTACCATTACTTTGTAACATTTTTTTGTGGATGCCGGTGCTGGTTGCGTGATTAATTAATGTAATATTTTACAAACAACAAACATTTTGTAACCTATTATTGCGCAATTGTTTGTTGTCCTGAATAAAATAAAATAAAATAAAAAAAAGCAGTGGAAATAAAAAACATAAAAATTTCAACCGAAAAGATGCCTACCGCTTATCAATATCTTGGAATCCCATCATCAGCAAATGCTATTGTCAGCGAGTACACCCTCGACAGCATTCAAAGGACTCGTAAGGGTAGTGTGTCAAAGTACCGACAGTACAAATAAAAATGAGTGAAAACCAAATGTGGGTAGTAGCTGAAACCCGTACTTCACGGAGGCGTCACTTGTAGAATGTTATTGATTACAGTATGTTATTCTTCACAAAGAGTATTTAACAAGATTAGGATATCGTATTGGTTCTTAGGAATCCCTCTGAAGTAAAGGTTTTTAGCTCCCAAGTTAAACTCTGAACTGATAGAAGTGAAATTATACTTCGTTACGTTTTTAATTCCTCCGTAACTTATGTTATGTTCAGCTATTATTTTTAGACTTTTCTTGACATAGGTACTTTTAATCCTATATAATAATAATACAACAAAAAAAAACTATAACAACGGAAATAAATCATTTTATTTAAATACTAAATTAGTTATAGACAGTTAAATATTTTCTTATTATGATAAATTAAATAACTCACACAATAATAATGTCTTTTAGTGGAAGGAATGAATAAATAATAAAACATTTAACAAAATATATAGTTTCTTTTACAATAATATGTAGAGATTATATTTAATTAGTTGTTACATTATGATGTGAATCTAGTATGAAAATAATGTCATAAATAAATTAGTGTTTACACATATATGCAAATATTTTTAATATTTTACAATATAAGTATTGCCAAGGTCAGGGACGAACCATTACATTTTCATAATCAATAAAAAAACGTTTTTTTTTAACATATGCAGAAAATACAAGGTTAAACCAGATGAAATTAGTACAAAATATGGATTGGCTGGACAGCAAATTTAAATCAGTAATGGTTTACCTACTTACCTATCCTACTAATATTATAAACGTGAAAGTTTGTGAGGATGTATGGATGTATGGATGTTTGTTACTCTTTCACGCAAAAACTACTGGACCGATTGCGATAAAACTTGGTAAGTAGATAGCTGGAGATCTGGATTAACACATAGGCTACTTTTTATCCCGATATTGAAAACGGCATCGGGACTTACGCGGGTGAAACCGCGGGGCGCAGCTAGTATAAAATAAATACTTTCGAATGACAGTTAGTTATTGCCAGCCAGAAAATAAAGGTAAGTTACGAGAGTTAACAAAAAAAAAACGAGTAATTGTTTAAGTTCTAAATTCAAAAAGTTCTTTAAAAAATAACGTGAACCCATAAAATGCTTTAAAACATATTAAATAACCCATCGTTTACAAAAAGAAAGAGACCAAAAGCACAATTCTCATAGTATAGTAATCTCATGATATTTTGCCAATGATTTGTTCCCAAGTTTTGATTTTCTTCAATGCATCTCTCGCAGCGGAAGCCATTAGCCCTTCAGACGACTGAGAGGGTTCAAAACTGAGAATTAATGCCGACTCTGTTAGGTAGTTCACAATCTGAAAAAAATTACCCTCTTATTAATTTTAGATAAAAAAGTATAGTTGATTGGGTATCTAAATAAACATGGAAATAAAATGGTTTAACCATAACTTTGTCTGCTGACTATCGAGTCAGAAATTATTTCACAATCCTTATCGATCTTATGAATAGTGAGAACCAACATCAATCCCGGAACCAGAAATGGCTTTAGCATAATTCTATTATGGTATGTAATGTTTCTGGACAATATTAGTTAACAGCAATATTGTCCAGAGACATTATTTAAATTTTAGATTTGTCGATTTCGAACTTCAACGTTCAACATCTAACTTTAGTATAAATAATAAAAATAATGTAGGCAGTCTTCAATATTTAAAATACCGATGACTATTACCTCTTTAAGTCTAATTCTCAAGTTATCTTTCGTGATGGCTTTCTTCTCGAAGTCCCTGGTGGTGAGGATCATCAGAGGTGCGTGAAGCTCATACAGAGTAACACCTGAAATGTAGAAATGTTGGATTTTAACCAATGTCTACTTATTCTTTCTTTTGGCATATCTGTACTGTTGAAGTAACGAATGACTAACATGTTTAGATGAGACAACGCGTAAAAGTAGACACATTAATGCCGCGTTCCAAGAAACAAGAAACGATTCGTTTTGCTTACGGACGGTAAAATTTCGTTAAATTTTCAACGAAAATTTTACCGTCCGTAAGCAAAACGAATCGTTTCTTGTTTATTGGAACGCGGCTTAAAAGGTCTTCCTAAAACCGTTGCCATAAGTTAAAAAAGACTTAGCAATTATGAATTAATACCAACTAACTAAAAAAGAAACAGGGCCACTATGTGCAGCGTATTCTCTTACCTCTCAACCTGGAATATCCAGGCTCGATAATATCAAAGGCCTTCATCAAATCCCTGCAGATCTCTATCTTCCTATTCAGCTCCTGATCCGGCATTTCATGTATCATATATTCGGCCACCTTCCCGTAAAGCTGGCTGAGCGAGTGTTTAGCTGACAGACACAGGTAGTGGGAATTGTGGATGACATTACGGTACTTGTGAAGGAATCCTTCAAAGCCACGGACGTCGTTGACGTCGATTTGCTCGAATTCTTCTGTTAACCTGTGGTAGGAAAATGGCGGAAAATAAAGTGAAATAGTTAAAGAAATTTCATTTAGCATTCGGTATGAAACCTATCCAGAAAATTAAGGTACACTTTTACTAGGTTTTTACCAGTTGCAAAAGTGTCTTGGACAAATTTTGGTAAGTTTAAAGAAATTCAATAAATCTCTTCTACATAATAAGACAACTCTGGCATATCTGGATATTTTGCAAATTATAACAGAGCCCCAAATTGATCTCTGCTATTTTCCCTACGAAATCTATTAAATTATTCTCATGTTTGGAGATGTTCTACATCAATTATAATAATAATAGCAGATATAACGCTTTGGACCTTTGGTATGACAGAACTTGACTATCAAAATAAAGTGATCAAAATAATTCAGACTTATGAATTACTTAGTTCCTACCTTTTAATTAGAAGTTGAACTGCCGCAGCAGGCATTGTATATCCACATACTCCATCCACACACATCCAAACCGCTGAAGGATCCAATGGTTTGGTTGGCAAAAGTCTTCCTCCAGCGCATTTTGGACATCGGAAGGCACTTGCATACGTTCCTAACTCAGTGGGATCTGAGCACCGCTTGCAGCAGCAATCAAAGAACTTGCTGTGTTGTATGTGTTCCCGTCGTTTGAGGGTACCCTGAAAATGTTTAGTTTAAATTTTAACCTATAATGCATAAAGGTGGAGACAGATGACATTATGAGTTCAAAATAGCTGCAATATTTCCTAAGATCAAGAAATTATTAGAGGTTTTACCATGGTTTAGATATATGCAGAGGTATGTTTCATATGTTAAAAAACTCGTTCTTTGACTGATCTTATCAAAAAGAGCAAAAGGGCAAGCAACGTGTATCAGAATTTTGGTAGTCCTATAAATATCCATAAACAGGATGATGAAGTCATTTCATTCAAACTCTTTTAAACACAAGTTTAGATTTCTAGAGTGAAAATGAGGAATCCGGCATTCATATCAATGGCGAATAATACAACACTCATTCGTAATTTGCCGATGCCATAGTAATAATAGCGTAAGTGGGTGGAAGATCTTGGCACTATGCTCCAAGATATCTATCACCACCACAAAATCGTACAGACGAAGAAGATTTCAACGCCTATGTTGTACTAATAGCATTTACTCCTAGTGTTATTACTCTAATAACACTCGAAGTTGTCTATTAATACATTATATCGTCAAATATAATCCAACTATTTAAAAAACTACTACTACTAACTATTTAAAAAAAAAAAACTTGGTAAGTCTAAGGCTAGGTGAGCACTACAAGTTTCTGGCCACAAACGAATTGTAACTTGTTAAACATTTTTTTAAAGCTGCGGTGGCTTTGAGATCAAATGTCAACTTTACCATAAGTGCAAGGATCTGGGTCAGAGTCGAAGTATTTAAGACAGAGACATGAAAAAATAAAGAAACAAATTAGTTTATGTCATAAGACAAAGTATAAACATGATGGATGTAAAACATCCGAACAGTTACAATGTATTTAGTTACTATAGAGAGAACAAAATGAATTTCAACCTGTAAGGTGTAGGCGTAGCACAGCGATATGAGGTCCCCGGCGCGGTGCGGCACGGAGGCGCGCACGGTGAGTGGGCGCCCCGGCGCGCGCTCCGCGTCCGTGTGCGTCGTGGACGGCGCGCAGTCGTGCGCCAGGAAGTACGCGCGGTCGTACAGCGCACGTGCATTCGCTCCACTGCCGCCCACTTCAAACGCGTTCACCTGCAAAATAACCCATTTATACAGTATGCGACCACTACCCACAAAACGGCTCTAGGGACATTTCAAATTAGCCGAAGTAAAATGACAGCGAAGACTAGAAGCATACTCAAGCTGCGATATTGAAAAATAAGGATTCTTCACATTAGACCGTGCCGGGTGCGAGCTGCCGCCGCGCCGTAGCCAAGGCTCAGTTGTGTTCGTGGACAGCTCCGACTCGCTTCATATACAATGTTTAAATAAAAAATATAAAAAAAAAACATTAAGATTGACATAAAAATTCATAATGTGTTGTTTAGAAATGTGCAATGTGTATTAGCAAAAGTATTTTCCGATAAAAAAACAAAGAAAAATTGTACTTTATCAAAAAAAAAAAATTATCTTAATCAACTGTTTATCGGCTACACATAACGATCCTAAAATTTGACCACGACTTTCTGTAACACCCTGTAAAAATTTTTTTGTTTATGGAATAGGGGCAAACGAGCAGACGGGTCACCTGATGGTAAATCACCACTTCCGTCCATGGGCACCTGCAACTCAAGAGTCACAAGTGCGTTGCCGGCATTTAAGGGCGGAGTAGGGGAAGGGTGGAAGAGGGGGAGGGAGAGGGGGGGAGGCTAAGGGTAAGGGCCTCCGGTAACAGAGTTTGATTACCATGATGCAAAATAAATATTAAATCATATTTTACCTCCAAAATTCCACACACAGTATGAATTTCCTCAGCATCGTAATCTAGCTTCCATTTTTTTATTCTCTGCACGACATTCTTTTCATTAACGGGCCATATATCTACTCTTCCTCGGCGAATTTCGTTGTGTGCTTCCATTTTTGACAGTGCCTGCCATTTTTCAGGTTCGTACTCCTTTAAGAGAAGACACCTAGAATTGAAGACGCTAGTTTAAAAAAGAAATCATGGCTATGGCTAAACGCCGTGTCTTTGTAAAAGGAGACCGCCAGCTGGGTAAATATCTGGTGGACCGAGGCTTAACGATTGATGTTGGGGCATTAAATATTATCATTATTGCAATATTATATCGTGTCGTGTCACGTTCGAGGCAAAGCCCGGTCGCGGTGCAGTGTAATATTATTTTGCCTTCAGATGAAGCTCTACTGATCTATTACAAGTACCCTAGCCGTGACCCGTTTCAATTCACGTAATTCATACAATAGATTTCACGGCACACTTTTGTATTGTATCACCCAGCTCCCTACCGGACACGGCCCGGGCGTTTATAATATCAATCATCCCTAACCATATAATGGTGCTGCCAAGGAAATAAAGCCTGAAATTCGAAACGTGAGACTATACTTCACGCCTAATTCGCAATACAAGCAGAAGAACCAAAGAGAATGTTTGTTAATTAGTTCTCATTAGTTGTAAAAATTAATTAATGAAGATACTGCTCCATATACAATAGAATTAAAGTTTAACAAATTAAGGCAAGGCTTTGATACAACACACGCGACTAATACATATTATGATATTGATGATTTACTCAAGGCATACAATGGCAATAATCCATTCAATTTATATTTACGAGTTTTCTGTTGCATAGGCATTGTATTTGCTGCCACAAATAATCCCTAGTACGATGCTCATAGACTTGAACCATAGTCAAATTAACTGTTTAAAAAAAATCTTACCTCAAAGGCATAAGTGCTTGATAAGATTCCTTCAGATCCTCAAGTTTACAGTAGTCCGGTGGAATTTTCTTGAGTGTGTCGCACTCATACGTGGAGTGGCCGGTGTACTTTCCCGAGCCTGGACATGAATTACTGCACATCGGCCATTTACAACCTTGACACCTGAGGACATGTGTAGATTTTTTAAGAATACTAGTCACGTAGGTCGTACGGTACCTACTAGTATTTTTATAAATCCAGCTAAACGATGGTAGATGTGAGTGGGGTTCTAGCTCGCTATCAATCCACTTAGCTCATTTGTTACATTTAAACAAGTTCAGCACCGTGTAATACCGGCAAAATTATGGTCCATTGGCGCGTTTCTTCTTCGCCGATTTGAACATTATTCTATATGACAGATAGACGAAAATGTCGAAGTAACATTCTGATTTAAAGAGTCAGTAGAATTATATCAAACTAGCAGCGCCCTGCGGTTTCACCCGTGTAAGTCTCGATGCCGTGGGAATATCGGGATAAAAAGTAGCCTATGTGTTAATCCAGATCTTCAGCTATCTACATACCAAGTTTTATCGCAATCTCTCTCAAGTTTTATCAAATTTTGCGTGAAAGAGTAACAAACATCCATATTTCCATACATCCACACATCCATACATCCATACATCCTCACAAACTTTCACGTTTATAATATTAGTAGGATAGGATTAACCAACTTTTTATAAATTATTAAAAATTTTCTTTAAATTTCTGTTTTTGTTTTGTGTTCGTATCCCTCGTGGGAAACCGCAAAACAGTTACAAAAAAGTTAAAGTTAGGGATTACCAACAAGAAACCATCTGCATTTTTTTTGGCATTACAAACTTCTATTTTGTGCTTGGAAAATTGGGTATGACGTTTATCGATGTATGGGAAAGTATTTTTAGGACGGTAAAATAATGTATTTCACGCACAAAAAATGGGCAAAACTGTTATTATATATACCAGAATCTATTCCAAAGATGGATATATCTTACTATTGTGGAATTTTACCTTCTATAGAAGTGGAACAGTGATCGTACACAGAGACAAAATCTCAAAGAACAGGTAGTATCAATGTAGACACTAAAACCATTTAACTTTTAAATAGTACAATAATACATACTTGGCAAGACTACTTTCATCAAGCTCCCGATAGCATCCCAAACAAATAAGGCCGCAACCAGCGCAGGGCCCAACAGCTAGCGCCGGTTCTTCCACAATAACTTCACCAGCTCGGATGTCACGAGAAGCCACTAAATATCTGGAATATTCAAGTAAAATAAACTTTTAATGTTTTTAGTCAAAGGTGAAAAAAAAACCGTCTTCTTTTTTTTTATTCATAACACTGAAGCTTGTCAATAGCTCCTTAACAAAAAAAAAAGAATATCGGTTGACAAATAGAGAAGATAAAACTACGGAACTGCACTATTTATACATAATATATAGATATGTTTACAAGTAAAAATGTTAAAAACGATGACTACACTTAATGATTAAGGTCCTTTATACTTTTAAATAACTGTTTATAACTGAAATCTCACCTGCCCATCACATCCGAATGCTTTACTTCATAACAAGGAGTCTTCCTTTCTTCAGGCGGCTCAGGGCTCTGGTCTCTACCTTTACCATCTTCCTCGATGATATTCTCCTTGTTTCTTCCATCTCCACCCTTGCTGCGTTTCTTTTGCTGCGGACACCAACACATCCAGAATAAATTATCATTTTTGATTCGCCGCAGAACTAGCTTCAAGATAAATGTTATGCTTACACAAAAAATACATCGCAACATTTGCCAAGTAAACAAACAAACAAAAAGTTGGGAGACAACTTTTTTCAGTTGGCAGAAAATTGAACAACGAATATATTACGATGACGTCGGATTTATGAATGAATGAATGTCGGTAGGAGGCGTCTAGATGTATTTTTGTTCCACTTGACTTAGCCATGCCAATGGCAAGTTGTAAAAATCTGTTTCATAGCCCTGTCAATGATTTATACGACCGTGAAATGGCGTGACCTGATTGATGACGTGTTACGTTAATTGTACTTATCATAACTGTTTAAATCGACTCCCTTACAAAATCAGACTCGTTATCGATGACGTATGTGGCGCTGCAGTAGTGCGTTCTACTGCATTGTCAGAGATCCAGGGCTCGATTCCTGCTCAGTACTAATATTTGTATGCCTGAATAGGCCTATTTGCATTAGTCTGAGTGTTTCTATGTACAATAACACAATCCATAAGCAAACAAACTTGGATGTAGATAGTCTATCTCGGAAATCTAATCTCGAAGATTTTTGCCCGTCTTTTCCGAAAGCCAAACTTAACTTTGCAGTTATAAAAATACTGTCCCATACATCGATTTAAGACAAAGACAACTTCCCAACCGCAAAATAGGTATAAGTTTGTAATCACAAAAACATTTTTTTTATAATTTTATTTAATTGTGATATAACAACAAATTAACGACTTTCTGATTTTTTCCTGTACTTGTGCTGTTAGACTTTGCTTCTTACCACATTTCATGATGCTAGGTCAATGGCAAGTACCCTATAGGTTTTGATTTACCTGCGAAATGTTCAAATATGTTAACATCTAAGGCTTAATGGCTGTGTCTTTTGATTGCGTAGACTTAGAAGCTTGATTTTTTTGCAACTTTAAGGGACTGCTGACATCAGTATTTGTTGTTAATTTGATGAAATGCTATATATATAGCCGACATGTTTGTGCAAAAATAAAATTTAAAAAAGTAATTAGAGTATGCATGTACTTACGTACTTAATTATTTTTCTTTTTTAGAAACCATATATTTTGAAGCTGACTGTTCTTAAAATATGAGTAAACTCTCTATATAATAATGAATATATTAAGATTTAAAATAATATTCACAGCTGGACCTAGTGTCGAAAATAATTAATGCGGTGGTCTCATAACTCGTTAAATTGTCGCTATAACACTAAATTTTACAAGGAACTTATATCAGTCGGTAGAGTAATAATGTGTTATTATTGAAGACATTAAGAGTGTTACTGTGGTATTTAGAACATGGCCAAGAATAAGTTACAGCACAGGTAATACATATACGTTCTAGTTTTCGTTAATTGCGGCGTATCTATTGTTACTAAACAGCCAAAAAAACAACAAACAATAGAATAAGATCTCAGAGCCCCAAATTTACATAAGTATGTAGTAATCAAAATATAATAATAATAACAACATGAGACACCTCACACATGGCCGTCTGATTCCAAACTATGCAGAGCCTGTGCTATGGCAAACAGACTGCTGATAAACATACTTATGTATAGTAAATAGATATACAGAACAAATGATCGTGCTTATCACACAATTGTTTGTCCTGGGTCTCAGGCTCGGCAGTCAAGCTCTCTAGACCAACAGGCCAGTGAATTTTCTCTTTCACACCCTGTTAACATACGTAAATACATTTTCACAGTTTATACTGCCACGATACAGTTTTTTCTCTCGTAAATATCAATAAAGTGATTCTGTTCGCGTTGTATGAAGATAAAATATGCATTAATATATTGTCACTAAGACAGAATTAGAGAAATTGAGAAACGTTGCGGTGTAATAGAAACGACAAGATATAAACTTGATGAAGTTTTTAAACCTTGTCGCATAGACACGACTGGGGCGAAGGCCGCGTAAGTCATTAATTATGCCGTTTCTTATTATAATAAAATTTATGTGATATGAAAAAAACTGTAAGGTTGTGTTCACACGGACTAGTAGTTTTGCCGTCAACTTCAACTTTTAATTAATAGATTTTTGAAGCTGTCAAAGGATTTTATGTAGAGCTATGGTTGGCTCTAGCCAAAGAGAATTTGTAGAGATGTAGAGAATAGAAAAATAATTGTTTTGCTGTCAGAATACGAAAGTTTATATGAATTTATATGAAGTTTTTCGGATTATGTTGAATCTGGGAATAAAGATGTGCTTGGCATTTTGAGCGGCTGTTTTGTCAGTGCAGACTCTCAACAAAACTATCTGACTGTCATAATAACACCCTCTGTTCGTCTCATCCACTCCAAGCAGGTGTCATAAACCATCATTTAAATTTTTACGAGTCTGTTAGAAGTACCAACACAATTACAGATGCTTTTACTGATCATTACTTTGAAGCCTGGCCCCATTATTTTTAATTTATTAATAACAAGCCCACACACGGACGGGGAATTGCTAACTCTTAGCAATGGAACTCTGACACATGGACTTAACAAGGGGGGGGGGGGGGGGGCAAGGGAGTGCAACAGCCCCCGTTCCCCGCGCACCTCTGCTGCTTGTATGCTTACGTAGTAATCACTGTATTAGTTGTTTAAATTTCTATATATGTATTTTTAGCGTGACGGTTACGAGTTCACTGCTTTTTCCCCATAGCAAAAGTGCACAAACGTGTCTAAAGAAGTTTTCACTTCAAAAATATGCCGTTAGTCAGGCACCTACCTTCTACTATAAAGCGTGTAAAGAATCATTCTCACAATACTCAAGACATTCGTTATTCTATTAAGTATATAAAAAATTATGTTTCCTGTCCCTAATAGCTTTTAATGTAATGTCTTCCACTCAGCGAAGTGCGAACCATTTTCTTTTTTCCTATTAACGATTAGTAATAAAAACGTCTTCAGTTCATTGTTATAAATATTGTATAAATAAGCCGAGCTCTGTGTTGAAATACGTTTTAATAAGAAAATGTTTACCACCCCACTTCCTCGGCATGTTGTGACATATTATGACACAGGGCTATCTAGACCTAAGAAGAGCTTGTTCTGTAGGTTCTAGAACAAGGATATACAGTACATTTAGATACAATTTTTATGCGATTACAATTTATTTTATCTTAAATTTCTGCGAATATTTTTTTTTCTTTCTTCTCTCACTTTCTATATGTATACGAGTAGGTACGATGGATAAAATTGAAGTGTCTGTTCGTAATGTCAAAATAATAGTTTATTTTTAAGCTTATACAGTTATTTGCATGATACCTATGCCTAAAAATCAGTTTTTTCAATTTTTGTCTGTCTGTTTGTCTATTTGTTTTGGGCAATCTCCGGAACGGGTGGACCGATTTCCACGGGACTTTCACTGGCAGAGAGCTGGTATTATAAGGAGTAACCTATGCTATTTTGGAAAAGAATTAGGGTTCCGCGCAAAATATAGAGATATGTACACGCGAGCGAACCCACGCGGGAACTGCTAGTTGATAATATAATATATTCTCATAATTTTAAGAAGGACGTGTTCCACAATGGTGCCAATTCTATTGCAAATTACACTGTCTAATGGACAATGGATATCTAAAACTCACCTAAGTATTTTACTCAAAAGATTTTCAAAATGGTATTCTGTTGTGACCAGATCATAATCTATGCTCTGGTGGCCCACTAATGCAGTACAGGTACTAGGATTCTACATCATGCAACCGCAGGATATACAAACAATCACTGGTCATAAGATCTGGCGATTTCTCGAAGCCATAAGTCTGAGCTACAAAGCAAGAGTGCGCTACAAAAGATCAGAAAAGGTCGAGGTAGCACTAAGCACTCATAATAATAATAATAATAGACATAACTAAGATCAATTGAGTGTGTATTGATTCTAATGTTGCTGATATGATACTTAATTTTAGTTTCACACTTTTCACTTCACTTGTTGAGAACAATTTTCAATACTTTTATGTAGATTTCGAAGACATTCTACCTATTGGTTTTTATTTTTTTACCGGCACGATAGAGGTCGCACTAATGCACCGATTGCTTTCAAACTTGGACGACAAATCAACAGGGCAAAAATGAAGGTTAAGTTCGTGAATGAGGATATTCCCCCAAAGTGGGGGGGGGGGGGCACATTTTCTCTGCGGGTCTGCTGCGGGCACGGTTTTTTTAATAATAGAGAGAGAGAGAGAGAGAATGAATGAAAAACAAGATATTATTATTATTTATTTTACCTAGTACAATCCGACATCTATAGCGCTTAGTCTAGTAGACGCAAAAACTACCAGTAGCTGTCTGGAATAAACATTGTAGAAAAAATGTTTAACAAAAAAAAATAAAGACAAAACTAAACATCGTCCGCATATTACGACATAATGCTGTTATTGTTGGCAATGAATTTAACCAGTTTAGAAATAACCCGCGACCATTGTTCAAGCTCTCTTGGATACAGTTCAATTCTAAACTACATACATTATTTAAAACAATAAGTATGTATCAATTTTTAAGTCAAAAATTAATAAAATTTTAGGCCTCAAAAGTTATTTTAATTTTAAGTTATTTGGCTTCTTTTTTCTCTGTTCTATTGATAGGTGCCTAGAAGAAAATTGAGAAGCATGGCATGTCTGTTACTCTGTTCAGTGTCCACACACAAACGATTCCATAATATATTATGTTAACTTATTCTACTTGAAGTATACCTTTTTTTTTAACCGGAGCTAACGGTGAAGTGGTATGTCAGAAAAATTACCATAAAAATAGGAAAAAGCGCTTCCAATTTTAGAGTATTCCCTGACCATTTGGATGACAATTTCAGTTTTCATTGCGGTAAATCCTTCTCTAGGGCGGATAGTCTGAATTTTCGTTAAATTATTTTTTTGATCTACCATCAATTGGATTCCTAACTTGAACCCCAGAGGCCTTCGTTCTCAGAATATGAACCCATTTAGATCAGTTTTTAGTTAAGCTACACTAGTACTATATTTAACCCTTATCTACCTTTTGGCTGCGTACCAAGATGTTTAATATTTATGATTCAAAACACATATATATTTTGTGTGTGTATGTATATTTCATAATTGAAATACACCAACGAAACAATATGTCGCAAATGTCAAATGACTATTACACCCAGATGTGGTCCCAAGAATGTATTTGTGTGTCTAAATGAGAATCCGTCATGTTTAATAGACCGGGTTTATGTTCGGTGTACGGATATAAATATGACATAAGTCAAAATGAAGTCGGTTTTATGGATCGTATAACGGTTTATGACGCATTTTACATTCACTAACGATTTTTCTGAGAAATTATTTTGTACTCGCGAGCATAGCACATGCGGGTTTGTCATTTTAATTTCTTTGTGACGTATTAGTAAAGTAGGATTTGTCCCTAAAGTTACGAAGCAAAATAAAATACACTAAGTTAATATATATTAACATAATTAAACTTATTTAATGCAATTCTTAAAGATGTTCAACTAACTATTTACACCCGTGACTTTGCTTAAGAAAAATAGAGTCGTGTTGAGGATATATAGATATGTTACGAAACCAAATTACGAAACAAATATCACTACAGTGTCTGTCTGTCTGTTCGCGATATACTGAAAAACTACTGAACGTTTTCACCAATATACAGAGTGATTCATGAGGAAGGTTTAGGTGTATAATTTGTTAACGTTTTGTGTAAATTGGTTGACATATGATGATGATTGTTGAAGATGTCTCTACTAAACGTGCGAAGCCGGGGCGGGTTGTAAGTTTAAAAGAAATATGTCCGAACTAGCCAACACAATATTAATTTTCTTGCTATTAAAAACGAGGTATGTTTTTGCTAATATTTTCCTGTAAGAACTGTATCCCCGAAAGGGTATGCAGAGGTGTATTAAACACCCATATTTTGCCGATTGTAATTTGGTCCCACACACGTAATAGAGGACAAACCTGTTGCCACCAACCGGGCGCTTTAGGAATTTTGGAAAATTTTGAGTGTATTTAATGGCTTTAGGAGGCAAGAAAGGAAGACAATGGAAGCAAAAGGATAATGCTTATACTCGACTCGACTTACACGAATGTAAGCAGTAGCTCGAGTAGGTCAGCGTCGCATACTTGTAACTTGTGGTTTTAAAAAGATAACTCCCGCTTTAGGACTGAATCCTGGGTCGCGGGGGGCTTTACAAACATACAAACAACGGACACAAAGAACACCCAGACTCGACTGAGCATCGAACCCACGACCTATGGCGTAGCAGTCAGGATCACTAACCACTTGGCCAACAAGCCAGTCAACTCTCAAGTTTAGCTCGCCATTGCCGGAAACTGCGAGCCCTCTATGGTAGTTATCATTGCGGAGTAGATGCATTATTGGGAACCGTGCGAGCTTAAAAAAATTACATGTGTATACACTGTGTAGCGCTGTCAGTACCCGTTACAATTTCAGTTTTTGGGGTGTTTCTCTGCAGAGTCTTTAAGGATCCCGTTACGCCACTGAGAACCGTTAATGTTTAACACTAAAACAGTTCTGAGCTTTTATTGGTAGTAGGTTTACCGGAGTCAAATAAAAAAATTACGTACAGCCGGCGCGGCGGTTGTAAGAGACTAAAATTAACATAATTATATTCATACAATATAACCACGATATATATCGATATTGACCAACACACAAAGTCACCGCAACATTAGGCTGCTTTGTCAAAATTCAAAATCAAATTTAAAAAGGCAAACAAACTGACCAGAGTGGTCGTGAGTTTGTTTGCCTGTTTTATAATCACCATTTTTTAAATGGGAATCAATACCTACCTACAGGATTTAAAAGATTTTAGCTAGAAACAGAATAAATGGTTATTATTCTGTTTCGTGTCTTTGAAGATTAGAAGACTTTGAAGATTCGTTGATACATTAGTTAGTGTCTGTTAGTTTGTTATTATTTATTATTGTAAAACCAAACGTCAAAAAAATATATTTTGACGACTTTGTTGTAATTTCATACACGTGTTCTACTTTTACCCACCTACCTACCTTTGACATTTAGTAAAGAGAAACTGTTTTGACTTAACTGTCAGCTACGTATTCGAAAAACTCTGATCAGAACCTTGAGCGACGATTTTGCTATATAAAAGAGAAACTTCAGTAATGACGTGCCAGAACCGTCAAATATAATTTTAATTGCAAAACGATGGCGTTGTGCCAATGCTGCTACGATCTCATTAAACTCTCATGTATTGTGAACATTCTTTTATCATTTGCCTCGCTAGCCAAAGTACTCGTAGGTATTTAAAAACAGAATAATAATAATGTGACTCTGGCATTTGATGTGCGTAACTGCGGATATACCTACTCTGCAATAAATTCGATTTAATTCAAATATCATATCATTGCCACCAATTCATTAATGTTTTACTGTTTGTTAGTCTTCAAAAGGAAAAAGACGTATAAGTGTTAGAAACAGTCTCAAAACCACTGATATAAACTATGAAACCACTAACTAACAGCAACTGCCAAGTTGTTCGTACCTCTGTTTGCACTCAAGTCAATCGTTCTAAACATATTCCTACCCTTTTATAATCCCACAATTTGTTAATATTTATCCACCAACCAATAGTATTGCGTTACAGGTATAACCAGTCAAAATAATATCTATTAACTTATTTTTATTAAATAGTGAACTGTGTTATCATCTATTATAGTTTGTACCTATTTTTAATAAAATAAATAAGAGTTTTTAATGTGGCGACAACATAATGTAAAGAATAAAAAATGTGTCTATAGGTCCTAGAGGCACTGAAAATTCCACTTTCCGCAGGCGAAGTAACGCCGCCTTAGATAAAATAATGACTGAACACAAAGATTTCCTTCTGATCTGATCGCTGCAATTTTAACGGCTTTTATTATGGTTTCTATTTTTGAAATCCTACTGGTAATTCCAGAGATTATCGCGTGCAAACAAAAAAAACGGACTTCAATTTTTTTATGTAAAGTACAAATTTACACTTTTTCAGTAGAGCCTTTGACTGTAATGTCAGGTATCAAGTTCGATTCCAGCTCAGTGCAATCTTTGCCGAGTTTGGGCCAACGGTACGGTGGTATGTCGGACTCGAACCGACTAAAATAATACAGTGTTTCGTCACTGGTCTTTGGCCGGGGTGTCAGGTGTACCTAGCTGCCGAATCTTGAAACGACTTGGGCAACCCCAGCCGTTGAATCAGTCGGGGCTCGAGAGCCTGAAGGACCCATACTTGGCCTGGAATGCCATTGGGTCCCGGGAGGGTACTCTTGTATGTAAGCCGTAGCACCGCTGCCCTTAATTCTACATCAGTGACTTCAGGCACGCCGTCGTCGTCTTCAGCGTCGTCGGGGAACTGTGACTGACGGGCCTCCCTCTTGGCCCGCTTTATCGCCGCTTGTAGCAATCTTTTGGTCTCCCTGTAACCCTGAAGAAACTTCGCCTCGCGGGCTGCCGCATCATCTGAGCGGCGACGGACGCCTTCTGCGGAACACATTCTTCCCGAAACTGCACTATCTCCGACGTCCACCAGTACACCTGGCGCCTCGCAGGCCTGGTTATAATCCTAGGCATAACCGCCTCTACATCGACACCGGTAGGCCTATCTGATCCAGATACCCAGGCCTGTACGATGCCGAGTTTAGGAATAGAAAGTGCTTTATTATATTACTATATTTATTGCCTATATTAAATAATAAGTACAATATTTATATACAATTATTTATTAAGTAAAATATTCAAATAATGGCTGTAACTTCAGTACTTTTGCTGATGGTTAGACTTCTAGATTCATATATAAACTCACGCTTTTGTACATACTCCACAAGCCTCCTCTACTAGCATTCGACCTTTTATACAAGCCCGCCGGCTTCGGGTAGGAAAGGAAATATAAATCTATTTCCTTTCTAGGGTACAAATGAGGCCCCGCCCATAAGACCCGGTGACTTAACACTGTGTAGGTCAGAAGATGTAAATCAGGGATTCTTTTCTTCAGATCATCACTAACCATAGACCTTAGGTATCAATACTTAGTTACTTTGTTAGGTAGTCCTTTATTAATCTATACTAATATTATAAAGCTGAAGAGTTTGTTTGTTTGGTTGTTTGGTTCAACGCGATAATCTCAGGAACTACAGGTTCGAATTAAACAAATATTTTAGTGTTGGACAGCCCATTTATCGAGGAAGGCTATTGGCTATAATCATAACATCACGCTACAACCAATAGGAGCGGAGTATCAATGAAAAATGTTGCAAAAATAGGGAAAATTTATAAGCACACAAAATCTAAATTATATGCAAATTTCTGTTGATTCTTAGTTAATAATGTTTATACTGTTTACCTGTTTGGTTCATTTAAAATACCTAAAACTATCTATATTTATGGGAATTGGTTAAATATACCACAAGAATAATTTTCTTATTTTCAAATATATTTTAATATATTATCTTGTATTAAAAACAATCTCACTATTATTGTTATTAACTATGATAATCACTAAATAACAGTGACTGCTATGTTTTTCGTACCTCCATAAGCACTCAAGTGATTGTTATCAACTAATAATGCATGCCAAGCCTTATATCACCCATCGACCAATAGCTTAGGTATACCTTATATCACCCATCGACCAATAGCGTAGGTATACCTTATAACTAGTCATAATAATGTCTATTAACGCATATTTATGAAATAGTAAAATGTTTTATATTTTATTATAGTTTGCCCTTATTTTTAATTGATGTGGCGATAACACTTGCGGGAATTACATTCCGCTGTAAAGATGTATTTAGAGAAAATTTTTAGCTGGTAAAAAAACTAAGGGATTGTAAACCCTATGACAGATTTGGTTATTGCAATAAAAAAAACTGTGTAACTCAAAATGCCATCAAAGTGAGTGATAACGACGTGTCATCACATCACCGGGGCTAACGATATAGTGGTATGTTGGCATCGAACCAACTAAAACGAAACAATGCAATGCTCCGTGATTAGTTTAGTGTTCCGGTTTTTCTTGTTAAAGAAAAGTCCCAAGCTTAAAAAAAAATCGGACAAGTGCGAGTCTGACTCGCGCCACAGATAACATAATAGTTACTTCGTACCGGAGGGTTCAGTAAGCAAACAAAATTGTATGTAGTTCGTAACTTCGTACATCTCGGGAATCGATCCTGGAAGATTTCAAGGTTTTTACACGCCTGCTTTATGTTTGTAAGGTTCCGTTCCTGAAAAGGAAAAATAACCTTTATAGGATCACTTTGTTGTCCGTCTGTCTGTCTGTTTGTTTGTTTATCTCGGGAACGCGTGGGGAGTACCTATCTAGTTGAAATTCACATCAAAAACTTTTATTACTGCGGTTACTTCAAGCTGTACAAAAATCAATCTTCTAAGTCTATGCAATCGAACGACACGGCCATTTAAGCCTAGAAATTAAACCAATTCCAAGATTTTGCAGGCAAACCTCCATCTAGCAAGGCCTCACAGCACAAGTAAAGGAAAGAAAATCCGAAAGTCGTTAATTTGTTGTATATATAATGTGTGGTTAGAAAATTGAATGTGACGTACATTCATGTATGTTAAAATTGCTTATCGGAAAAAAATGGCAAAAAAGTCGAGGATCGTTCCCGAGATGGGCGAAGTATTTACGTATGTAGATTGCTATACAGTTTGTGTGTTTACGGAACCATCGGCTCGTTTTTGAACTTGTCCTCACGTGAAATTTTTAATACTTAAAGTTGTATAGAAGTGCAGAAAGCTAAAATTCTCAAATAATATGTATTACAAATTTAATAATTACGAGAAATGCTACATAAAGCTACACACATCCAGTACATATGTTGACCTGTCATGGTACGTAACTATATACAACGACAGTTTAACTTATACTGGCCAATAAAATAAACCAAAAAACGTCAAAATTCGACCACCGGGCAATCTCTAGTTTTAATTACTCTGCCCAATACGTCGGGTACATCATGCATAAGAACAGCCCGTTCAATTTGAGTATTTTAATCGTTTTATCATACCTTTAGACCACTCATATTGGGCATTTCTGTAACTGTCTGAGTATTTGCGCTGTGCGCGAATACCTAAATGACTAACAAAATAATTAAACTTAAGGGCACAGATATACATATATTCATAAAATTACAGTAAAGTCAAGTCCTATATAAAATAAATATTCTAATTATATAATATAAAAATATAATAGGTATCATCCTCTCTCCTACTTTGCTGTGCCCGACAGGGTTCACAATGACTCATTAAATCTAAGCACTACCATCTAAGTACACATTCTGAAACGCAATAAAGTGTTGAGTATTGAGTATGAATAATGTCCTATGAATCACTTAGTCTTTTATATACCAGTAAAATACATTAGAAGGTTACCCTTCTTTGATGATTTGAGTTTCTGATGTGATCTTGTAACGAGAAACGAAATCATTCACTTAGATAAGAGGCAACGTATCTTGGAACTTTGGCGTAAATCCAGTAAAAACTATGATTCAGACACTTTATACTACGCACATTATTTACAAGCCCCACATGATTATTATTATTTAGAATTCGGAAACATTATTTATCTATATAGATAGATTAAAGATACAAGTAGATATTTTAATTACAACAAGATTTATGAAGCCTTTCTATCTATAGAACACCACATTGTTTTGTATTGTTTAAGATTATAAAAGCAAGATCTATGAGTTTGATTTATATTGTTAATAAGTAACTCGATGGTTATGTATCTTCACGTTTAAAATTTTTATGAACGGCTTGAGTGATTTTTTGTATTTATGAATGGTTTATGGCTTGAGTGGAAACTGTATCGAGATCTAGATATTTTTTTTTGTTTTGATAAAGTGTTCAAAGAGGCAAGGTTTAAAATGGTTCCGCACAGGCCTTCAAGTGATCACCAATGCCCATAAACAGTCGACTCGATGAGTAAGAGTGGGTCGTCAGAGCTGCATAGCTCTGACGACCTTACTCATCGACTCCAAAATAAACAGAAGTCTGCCATGTCCTACATATACATGCAAACACATTTACGGCCCAATTTGCTAAGCAATGAGATAACTGATGAATAAATTCTCTTCTGATACGAGTTTTTGCTTGATTCTTGGCTCACTAACTCTTCAATTCTTATTAAATAACTTTTATTATAATAAAATGTAATAGCACACATAAGGCAGTGGTTATTTTATTTAACCGAATTATAAAATCATTTATTACTAGTAGTGAAATATTTATATTTTTTGCGTGGCAACCTAATTATTTTTTTAAATAAAAGTAACATAAATTCGAATTATAACATAATCTACTTGTAATATCACACAGCTGTGCACAAACAGACAGACAAAAATATTTAAAAATTGACTTTTTGGTATAAGTACAGTGTAAAAATTCAGATGGAATTCAGAAGGAAGTCCCCGAGAACCCCGGCAGACCTTGGCCATCTGTTTAATAGGCAGCCACACCAAAATATACGTGGGGCCTCGCCCCCCTTCCATCAGAGGCGCGCGCGGAACAAATTGCGCCACCATCTCAGGCCTGCTTCTGCTAGGGTAACGGGCAGCCTCACCCGTTACCCCCAGGCCAGCGCTCATGGAGGTCGGAGAAGGCACTTACATTACATAATACGGGAAAAAAAAAAGTTCAAAAGAGTGCTTGACCATTTGCAGACAAATATACGGAAAAAATAGTAATAATAATTAAAGTAAAACTACTTACTATGCATACAGTACGAAAATCAGATTTGACCATTCTCGATTCTCTGTACGAACTCAATATACTAAAGCATATACTAATTTTAAATATTCTATTTAATTTACGTTCAATCTACAAATTAGGTGATGAGGAAGCTATTTTGGCTCTAATCATACATATTATCTGGGCGCCAAGGCATAATGAGCCAGCACTAGACGTCTGTCAATGGACAAAGACTGGCGATGACATGCGAGTTCCTGAGTGAAAAGACAATAACATTATTTCTTTTCCGTCTTTTGGAGTAGTTTGTATTGTTGTGGAAAAAAACGTGGGAGAATGGAGAGTTTTTCTTTTTAAAAGTAAGGAGTCGCTTCGCTTAAAGTTGTGGTTCAATATTAGAAGATCCATTAGGCAGATCCATAAGCGATCTAGCTGGATGGCGATTTGTAAAAGAACCAAAACACATATTTAAATATATAGTAGCGGTCGCCCCGACGTCTTTAAATTATTAATAACGTCACAGGATAAAACTTTTCTTATTTTTTTATTGATAGCCTTTGATCAAAATTGAAGTTGCGAACACTAAAGCTCGTCAATCTTGCTATTATAAATGCGAATTAAAAGTTTCAATCACGCCGAACGGCTCAACGGATCTTATGAAATTTCTCACAGAGATAGATTATACTCTGGAATAGCACATAGGCTACATTTCGTCTCGAAAAAAATTACAGTTTCCGTGGCATATATTTGAATTCCCACACAAACGAAGTTGCGGGCAAGAGCTGATCGCTAATAAACACAAAGACAAACCAGTTCAACAAAATTTTCTTCTCTGTATATCAACCGATTTTCCTCGAATTACTATCGAAGTATCGACGTGTAGGAGACCGCTAGTCGGAATAAAAACAATAATTTAACAGTAGACACGAGAAGTGTCTCTGTCTACTGAGATTTAGGATTGCTAGAATAAAAAAAGAACAGCTGTAAGTATTTAATTAATCTTTGTATTCCTCAGATTTTGTAGCTGTACAATTTGTACATATGTCACATGTCAGATACGATGGTGGATCTACACGTGGCGAGGCGCGGCGGCGTCTTGTAGGTCACGTTCACAGGAGACATGCCAGCTGTTACATTTGAATAGCGAACAATAACGCGAGGATTTCCTCGATAGTTAAGAGAATGAGAACTCTATTGCCAACGGTAGTTTAATTGTAAGTTGCTTTTGTTTTTTAAAAAAATCTACCAAATTAATGATTAACTGAAAAATTTGAATAAAGATTCCTGGTACAAATAACCTGATTTCCTGTCTCTATATCAATTTATCATGATTTAGGCACGTTGAAGCCGGTGCGTTCTTTTTTTTTAAAGTTCATTATATTATTGACAGGCTTTCAACGGCATCAAGATAATAAAAATCAAGATATGTTTAAAATGTGCTTAATTAGAGCACGTACAGATAGACTGATAATGGACTTAAATAAAGTCGGCAGTTCGGACGTGACGTTATACCGTAGGACAAGCTGCCAATTCGTTACGACACGCTAATTAAATATTGAACGGTGTTCCAATATATTTTTTTAATGTTTGTAATGTAGACGAGTTAGCGGCCAACGGCAACTACTCCAACATATTTCTGTTTACACAACATAGGTCACAACATCGCCGAATGTCATCCTCGGGGTTTTCACGATTGATATGTTCTATACAATCGAAATAGTCTAAGTCTAAGTCAAATCGCAATAGTGGGAATATGGTTGTGATTGGTCTCAAACAAGGAAACTGCATATTCCACATACAGATGTTCGTACATTATAACCGCTGACAGTCTAGTTTGACTAGTGTTGTTGTAAGTACCACTGTAAAAAATAAACAGTTCTATGACCCCCGTATCCCACTGACTGCCATAAAAGCGCACAATGCTGAACAAAGCTGACTTACCCGAGAACTCAAACGAAATCGAGTCACTATTAGTAATTTAATTTTGTGGAATAACCCAAATGATGCAGTATCAACTGAGAGCTATATTTATCTTTTTATAATGTTATCGCATAGTTTTTGAATACGTAAACTAATTTCCGAGTTGATTTTTACATTTATTTTCTAGAACAAATGTATTTTACGACGAGTTTCATGTTACACGGTGTGATGTGTCTGACAGATGTTTCATACATATTTTTAAAGCTTTCTTCAAATGTAACCATGTCATAAAGTTGTTTATTTGTAAGTTGAGAATACACCTTATCTTTAAACAAATGGGTCATAAGGTAGGTACTCGTATATGCTTTACATATCACACACAAACATTAACGTGATTTCTGGAAAATACGTCATTATTTAGTGCTTGACTCACTGCGAAATCTTTTATTTTGGTCTGCATCTGCGAGACCATATACTAATAACTATATTCTGGAGTATCATCTAAACCCAAACTAAACAAAGATGTTACAATAAAAACTTTCGTGAGTGGCATTCATGTTTATTAAAGAATATACGGTTTTACTCAAAACCGTTTAGAGTTTTGAGTAAAATCCTATATTCTTTAATAAACATAAACAAAGATGGTACTATGGGTTCTACAATACGGATAAACAAACTTGGATTCTTTTAAATACCTACATACATATTATAAATAGAAAACACCCAGATCAATGCAAACCAAGGTCAGCTGCCTGCCCTGTTTCCAATTTTCATTGGTGTAGGCGCAATGAGTAAACTTTGCAAAGGGTTTTGGCTGTTTTCTTTAATGGCCAGCCGCCTGCCTGACGCCAACAGTCCTTGGGAATGTAGTCGTTTTAAGACGGGAAAGAAGGAAGACCGCAAACGTGTATAAGGAAAAATGGATAGGGGGAAGAACCTAGGGTAATGGAGACCGCAAGTCTCAGATGGGGAACGGGACTGAGAGTGCAGTAGCTCGCAGAGGCCGAGGTCGCGTACCCGAATGTCCTGTATTTTCTGTGGCTGGAGGGGCCACTAGAACAGGAATATGAGCTACTGGCTTGGCAAGACTAATTCAAGTATGTATGATATTAATGCATACGAATATTTTCAAGATTACTCCTGAATATATATTAATCATTCGAAGGTACATAGGTTAAAAATTAGCATTGAGTGGTAAATTGTCTGCAGTTTGCCTGTAAGACATTCAATTGTAAGAATTTTAATTGTGAACTCGCTATTGGGTTAAAAAAATGATCATATATTTCCTTTAAGGTAAATATGAATAAACGTGAAGTCAAGGGGAGAGACATGTTTCGGCTCGACCGGAGTGATACCACGCCCTCACAGAAAACCGACAAGCAATTATTGCATTGTATTTCGCCGAGTGATTGACGTTACCGAAGGCCCTAAAGCTTCCCTCTGCCCCTCTCTCCCCTCCTTCACCCCCTTCCTCTACTCCCATCTTAAAGGCCAGCAAAACACTTGTGACTCTTGATTTGAGAGACCATGGGCGGCGGTAGTCACCAGGCTACCCGTGTGCTCGTTTGCCCCCTAACCCACTATAACAACAAAAAAAATCAAACTATTAAACCTGCTTCTCGGAACAGATAATCAAAGAAAATGAGAGCCAATCATACCTAATAGGTAGCTACTGTAAATAGCATCATCTATTTCCTCTTCATCATCATCCTCATCATCAGTCTATCGCCGTCCACTGCAGAACGAAGGCCTATTTATTATTTCTATTTCTTCAGCAATACTAAACTAGTATCAGTCAAATATTACTAGTTTGAGTTACATCAACAAAACCTTGTGAATTATTAACAAAATATATAAAACTACTACTTGGAAATTTAAAATGAATAATCGGACACATAAACAAGAAATTTTCATGATGTGCAATTTTTGTCATAAATATTAATGGCGGCGATGCATTGCCAGTATATGCCAAATTGCCAACATAAATAGATGTGCTTGTTATCTTAAATCCTCAAGGGCTAATTGAATAAATGCTGCCAAAAGTGTGAGGCTATCTTTAGATGGTTTTACGCAACGGCTCGGATTATGGCGTATTTCTGTAATAGCTTCATTGTTGGTTGTTTAACGGGTAATATCATTTATTGCCGAAGCTGAAAATAGGCGAACCAAGGGAAGGTTGGTCTTGGATGACTTGCTGTAATGATTGCAATTGAGTAAAAGTGCCAGCTTCGATGTGACTTTGAGTAATTCACGATCAGTACTAATGACATATTTCAGATAAGGCTGAATGGCACTCAAATCTTAACCGATTGCGATGATGAAACTTGGTATGTAGATAGCTGGAGACCTGGACGCATAGGCTACTTTTTATCCCGACATTCCCACGGGATCAGGACTTATGCGGGTGAAACCGCGAGGCGCTGCTAGTAACTAATATTTCGAAGGCTGTCATTAATGTGAATGAAACTACAAATTTATTACCAAAGATGTTAATTATTTTTTTAGGGTTAAATAACTATTTTTTGGCTATACATAACGCTCCTAAAATTTAACCACATCATTCTGTAACATGCTATACATATAGAAATATCCACTCCAGATCATAAACACAAACACCTAATTGATTTTGGTGATGTACTCGAACTAGATAGGCCTTTAATTTTAATTGCCATAATGTTTTCTTGCAGGAACAACCAGAACGAATAAAATCGATCAAATCCTTCAAGAGAAATGCAAGAAGAAAGAAATATATCTTTCGTATAAAGACCACCCAGGCGCCTACATGGCACTTGCACAGTTTGAGTTGTGTAGACTTGGATCCTTGAGTATGTTTGAGTCATAGGAAATGCAGGCACCATGTATCTTTAAAAAATACCAGGCCTGCAGCAGGCCCGCAGAGGTAGATTTCGTGTTTGTTAATTTTTTTGAAAATCTGCCTCCTAGTTTAGGGGAAAAATGAAGGTTAAGTTCGTGAATGGAGGATATTCCCCCAAAGGCCCCCGTTTTGGGGTTGTTTTGGAATCTAGGGATCATAACTAGACCTCCTGTGACGATTTTTTTGGAAAACTCGACAACTGGTACAAAACCAATAGGTAGTCTTTTCTTCAAAATCTACCTAAAACAAATGGACATGTAAAAGTTTCTGAAAAGATCTACTTCCAAAATAAAATCATATAAGTATCTTTTATTTTAAAATGGCAAAGTTAAGTATGTCTTTCCATCCGACTTGTTTGTATGCCACCCTCAGTGCGCCAGTTCAGACTCGCCCTTGTCCGGTTTTTATTTAACTTTTGCATTGCCTTAAATTGGGATGAATAAAGGTCATCTTTCACTCGTCAGAATTCGCAATGCTTCGCCGCGCCGCCGTGAGATGCCAATACTCAAAAATATCACAATTTTTTCATTTATACCCAAACACACTCTTGTGAAGACTTGTATAGGTCACTCTAGATTTCATCGAAATGCTAAATAAATCAGGGCATTAATCAACGCCTTGTGGTCGAGACATTGATAGATAGATGGGCGTAACTGCAAACAGACTGAGAAACAGATTAGATAAGACAGACGTGACAAAACAATTACTTGTTACGACAGCAACAGTTTTAATTCGAGACTGGGTTAATTATTAACCTGTGCCATTTTAATTAAAACAACTGAATTATTTCAAAACAATAAATAAAACAAAGATGAAACAAATTAGAACCTTTTTCTCCTAATTGTCAACTGATTTTCTTTTTTTTTTTTTGTTTAATGGCTATTAACAAGCTTTAGAGGTTTCAATATAAAAATTGGGAACCGTATTTTCTCTACCTTGGATGGGACCTTTATTATTATTCATAATTTAATAGATTATTATTACATTTTGATCTCTTCTTTATCGTGTGGCAACCCCTACGGGTCATCACCTCACCGGAGCCAAGGTAGAAGTGGTATGTCGGACTCAAACCAACTAAAATCACACGGTGTTCTGTTATAAGTGAGTCAATTGCAGGGGGCCCAGGATACCCTAAAAAGGAAGTTTCGGAGAACCACACTAATAGTGCCACCTAAATATACACTCTTGACGGACACTTTTTCATATACAGACCTATATATTACCTCTGCCTTCCATATATTAAAGGTTACATAAGGTCATTTAGTATTAATATTTATTTTACTTAAAATAACTTTAATACAGATTGACATAGTGTCACAAATCTAAAAACACATTGACCGGTCAAATGTTCTGGCACACCCGAAAACTCGATAGTAACGACATATTATATCAAACCGTTCATAATGCCAGCTCACGGTGCCAGCAACGCCACTAGTGCCAAATGCCAATATCGACTGGCATGTTGGTATTGGCACAATCCAAATTACAACTAACTTGTGTGTGGTAGCCGTACTCTTTTTTTACATAAATTGTTCCTAATGAGGTTTGTTGCACATGGCGTCGGTTTTGGCTACAAAATTGAACGGTTCAAAATTTATTTGTATTACGCACTGGTCTAAAATAAAACTCAAAGATATTTCAACAAAGCAATCTCCTTTTTCAACAGTCACCGGTATACCTAATGCCCCTTTTAACAATCCGCCTATCCTATTTATATCTTTTGTCTAACCAAAAGTTAATTATTGAATAATGACATTGTAACAAAATTAATGTAATAATGAATTACAGAATTAATTATCAATAAAAGAAGTTATTACTTTACTAGTAAATATGAAGCTGTAAAATAGTAAGTAGGTAGGTACGTCACAACCGTTGGGCGATTATTAATATTTGATAACATCTTTGAGTAAGATGCTCGTCAATTTTTTTTCATACGTCCATACGCAAATCCGTCCGTACTATGGCTGGAATCCGTCCGGGTTTCCCCGGATTTGTCGTAGTTTAGAAGGGTTTTCAAAAAGGGGGGGGGGGTCCGGGTGAAACCCGGACACTCTGTGTCAGGGGAAAATTATAATTGTTGGAACAATCGTTAACAAGCTGTTTAAATTAATAAAAAAATAATTAAATGGAATCGGCGCTTTTTTTAAGGTGTCCGGAAAAGAATCTCGATTTCACAAAAAATTGTTAAGGTACAATACCTTTTTTTACCGGACGTTTCCGTAAGTGACCACGGTAACGTACGTCTACATAATAGTAGGTACAACATAAAATTTAAAACAAATGACTGACTACACAGCCCATTATTATACTTTGAAAGTGATGCAGACAAAACACTTTTAAATGGAACAATAAAAATACACCGACCTTTTTCTTGTGAGATTTCTTGTACATACTGCAGCTGTCTTCTGAAACAAAACACGTTACACATTATTTTAATCCGACAAATCTGTTGTTTTATGTAATAAGCAGCTGTTCGTATTGGGCGGTACGTGAAATGTTCTATATCGAAATTACTGCTACATTTAATATTTAATCAATCTACAGATTTAAGATATCATATCCGACGCTGCCACATGGACTGTAAATCAAAAATTGTTATCCATTAAAATGTTCTGAAAGATATTTAATTTGTAGATTTGTCCATTTCAGCCAGTATTTGTAAACAAAAATTATGAATAAAATCAAAATCATTTATTTGCTTAAAACATTGAAGACCAAGTACATCATGTTTCGCCTATCTCATGGAATGCAAATGTCAAATACAATTAGAAAATAATTAATTTATAATATCAAAATTTGAAAATAATTTAGTAATTAATTAATACATTTCAATATAAGTCAAATATCATGTCAAAATTACTACCAGAAATAGTAATCTTGAAAGTAAAGTGTATAGTAAAGTTATAAACTTACGTTGACGAGTGGCAAAAAACAGACACTTGATCGGATCTGTCCACTCCTAAGTACTAGCACAGATAAGATAATAGTTACTGTACTAGCTAGCAAGCCAACACAAGTGAAACCAAACGTCCTATCCACACGTTTGAATTTTGAAGGCTCATTGAGGTTTGGCAAGCGTGTGGACGCGGCATTATATCTCTTTATAGTAAGTACTAAAGTACTAAAAATTTCTTACCAAAAGTCACTTCTTTCAAAAGCGAAAATTCTGTTTTAAAAAATAAGAGAAATCAAACAAACATAAACATTGCAACATTTACATAAGTCACATTCTCAACTGAATCGCACAATCAAACGAACCACTTTGTATTCAACAGATTTAAAATTAACTTCTAAATAATAATATACAAGCTGTTTTAAAACACACCACTTGGGGAATTTCTTTGTCACAATTTAATTTAATGTGTCAACCATTTTTAAATTGAACTCGGAAAGCCTTACGAAAGAGTCGTGAATCTCGTGAAGATTCGTTAAATGTGTTTTGAATATTGGGACACTGAAATTTATTTGTGGGGTTTGTTTATTAATTTGTAACTTAGACTATTCCTATGGACTATTATTAGTAATATTAATTTTATATAATTACAAATATTATTTCCGTAGAAAATAAAACAAACGGACGGACTATTTACATGCATGTGTCATAAAATTCCTCCGCATCATCGCTTACTGATAACGTTCCCAGAAGGCTGGCAGCATTGCCACACATTTTTGCAACTGTGCAAGAAAAAAGCCTGCCTACTGATCACGACAATAGTGCTGCTTAGCTAGTTCCTTATAGATAGAACGAGCACTCGATCCCCATGACCCTAGCGTCTCGACCCCAAACGACTCAAAAACATATTTACCGATTAAGTTTTTGTGTTTAAGCCGGTTGAGGCATTATCTGGAGCAGCAGCTCCAGCACAACCAACTGTGCTTGTAAGATGTGATGGCGCCAGAATGTCAGCGCCAGTTGCGTCCAATAACAAAAGCCTAGCCGAAGGCCCACTACCGCTATGTTCTGGAGTGAAGACCACAGACTTTGATGCACAATGTGAGATGTTCCACCTGTTGTGTTTGGTGAAATAGTGGTAGTCAAGATTGTATTAGATTGACAGCTCAAGCCTTTGGGATAGGTCTGTGTTTTCTCAATAATTGCGGGGATCGTGTAGAGGATTACTTGCTTCTGCTTCATAGTCTATTCTGCTGCTGATGCTCAGTTAACTATTTACTAACTTTGTTTTATATTTGTATTTATCTTAATAATAAATTCTTGTTTTATGGTTACAAGATCGCAATTCGGTATTAGTATTGTTGTAGCTGATGGAACAAAATGCAAAGATTTGTCTTTTACTATGAGAGTTGTAAATAAAAGTTTACAAGGTGTAACAAAACTATATATAGTTAAATTATAAGACCAAGAGTCATCGGGTCTTGAAATCATCGTCCAGAAAGTGGTGACATAATATTCAAACTATTTTTAGTTAAACTCACAAGTGTAAACTTTTGCGTTCCGTGATATAATTATCTATTTAAAGGGGTCTTAATGCGATCACGAAAAGGTATTACATACCTCTGAATTGCCTGACGTTTCAACCAGGTTGCACTGGCCACGGCCACGACCAATTATAACTTGGTTTTCAAGATGAAAACCATGTAATTTGAATTGACGCAAGTAAAATTATGATTCAAATCCGAGTTCGAGTGAGTGATTCAGCGAAGTTTAGCAAAAGTTATTTATTTTTAAAATATTACAAATTACTGGAATGGTACTCGTTCTGATTACTATTTTAAGCAATTACTGATTATTATAAATACTTGTTACGCCTCTGGGGATCATGGGCGAACCTCCCTGGCTTTTGTAAAGTTTATTTAAGTAATGATTAAGTAAAATTTTGATTTGCCCTACTCTGGACAGACATAAAAAAATCTCCCATTATAAGGCCGTTAAAGAAATTGCCAACACCTGGGCTGTCAAAAATCAAATTTGCTTTCAAAAGTTACACCCATGCTGGGCTGGCCCTTCTCAGCCGAATAAAGTCACGACAGTAGTGGTATGTAGCCACGGGCTTCGGTAGGGTAAAACTATTAGCCCAGTAGCACGGCTGTAATTCCATCAGAAACTCTGCATTTACGCCTTAAGCCAAATATACACATTTGTGTTCAGCGGCGACTTGCCAAATACTCGGTACTTAATAGAACGTATCCATACGAATGTTCCAAATTTAAAAAACTGTCATAACAAATCATAGGAATTTCATAATTTGAACATGGTGCTACAAGAGTTCAAAGGAGTTATTTATCATCATGGAATAAAAAAAAATACGTAGTACCTACGTATTGATCAACCGCAAGGCCACGACTGCGACAGTAAAATTGAAAGTCAAAACGTACCTAATTGTAAATTTCGGACGTCTAGCAAATGAAACGTTTTAAACATCGGCTTTTATCTTCTGAACATTAACATCAATAGTCTGTTGGTTTACGATTGTAAAGTCTTCAACAAAGAGCCTGACTGTTCGTGTATCATTGACGAATGTAAAATTCGACTTTTCGCGCCTAATAAATAATGTTTTATTCTTCCATCCCGTGAAACGATTGTTGATTGGTGCTTTGTTTTATCTGTATTCTTCAAATGCTGTAAATCAGATGTTAGATAGCGGGAAAATGAAACATAAGTCTAAGTTAAGTTTTGATTTCATCAATTTTTAAAGTTTTTCGCCTATCTCTAAAACTTATTCTAAACCTCTCTGAAGCGTATGTACGTGTAGCAATCCGCCCAGAGAGTAAGATAGACTTTTTGTTTTGATTATATTTCGAACGTATTTGATTATATTTGAGGTACCAAAGTTTCAACGACGTTTATCGGGTTTATCGGCTATCGGGAGAGGCGGTTTACATGCACCGGTGCAGTTAATCCACCAACCTTCAACAAATCCTGGCAACTATCGTTCTTGGCGACCCTTTTCAATTAAGACTCGAGCGCGCCGTGTTTCCTGGTGCTCTAAACGACTGATGGATTGCTCCTTTCCCAGCGACCAGGCCATCCAGGTGAAATTTTATAGGAGTTATATTCCTAACACTCCCTAAGACCCATTAACAGTAAAAGCTACGGTTTGGACCAACCGAATGGCCCAATGATTATAGTGGTTGCCTCGCTACCATTCCCACACGAGACGAAAATTTGTGTGATAAAGTAATAATTGTCATGAGTCTGGGAGTTCTTTGTGTTCGTTGTTTCCATGTTTGTAAATTCCCCCTCGACACATGAAACATTTCTAATGCGGCAGTTATCTTTTTATACAATATATACAAAAAAAGGAGTTCGCCGCCGCACCGGTTTCACCGCTCTGAAGTCAAGAAACACCATACTCGTCCGCCTCCTCTTTATAACTTTATTGAACGCCCTCCAAATCAGAGGGACACATACTACGAAAAATATCTTGACTTTGATTCCAATAAGTGGAAACCTTTATCCATAGCTTTTTCAACCCCCGACGCAAGTGTGAGGAGTTATAAGTTTAACATGTACATCTGTGTGTCTGTCTATGGCATTATTAGATTAATTATTTTTGTCTGAAAGGTGACTTGACCGAGACTGTTCTTAACTATAATTCAAACAAACCTGTTCAGCTGCTCGAAGATCATCAGCTCTTTTCTAATAGTTGAAGGGACTTTTGAGTCTTTTTAATTTATACTTGTTATAAAATCGTATCTTTCATTTTTCTGGTAACTATAACGTATATAGGAAACATAAAATGTCTCTTAAAAATAAATATTTAAAAAAAAAACTTAGAACTGTTCTCTCTGGTTCCATAAAATGTAATTCAGGTGGCATCAGCTTGCATCCTGTTTACCTTTCGTGTAACACTAACACTATTGTACCTGAAGATCTGACTTTTAAAAAGAGTGGCCATGAGTTTCTTTGCCAGTATTCTTCTCATAAGGCTTTGGACGCCATTACTAATAACATCGTGTGTCATGTCTCTCTAATACCTAATTTCATTTAATGATTACTTTCTTGGCCCTGCACACCTTCAAATTACAGGTTTTTTTTTAATTGTACCTGAAGATCTGACTTTTAAAAAGAGTGGCCATGAGTTTCTTTGCCAGTATTCTTCTCATAAGGCTTTACGCATTTTGGAAACTGGAAGTTATAGATCGACACAAACAGGCAGTATTTTGGTGTTTTCACCTAATTTACCTCGAAAATCCAGTACATGCTGTGGCGTTTGTTTGCGCCGATCTATGGTTTTAACTCTAGCTTCAATTTAACGTTCTTATATGTGACTTAGTGTCTTAATTGAATAAATGATTTTGAATTTGAATTTGAATAAAGTAGCGTTGGCCGTGACAAAAAAAAATGTAGATCGATCTTGCTTTACCCGGTACTAATAATAATGTTTGTTAATACTATTTAATATGAATATTTATTAATAAACCGTGTGTTTGTACTTAACAATAATCATTCCCGCCACTTAGTCACGATCTGCACATCTGATTTTATTACAAACACAACATCAGCCTTGTTGATACTAAAATCAAAATACAACGATCGTAATATGTACTTCCATACATTTATCTTTTATTGCAGCTCAGCCCTGCACGTAATCGATTCCTTTATTATCATAACCTCAAAATAAAGTAGTTACCTAAATCAATTTCTACGTCGTTGCCAATACCAGTTTCAATAAACTGCAGAAATATTATACGAATTCCATTTGGAAGTCATCAAAACTTGCTTGTTTCTCATATTTGATTAGTGTTTTTCCTTTGAAAAGTATAAACAGTCATTTGGTTCAACGGAAACGTTTTGATGTGTCAAATAAACAAAATAAATCATGGTGCAAACGTATGCAATCTGTTCTACTGCAAACACATTGAGAGAAATATTTTGTTTCTGACGAAATGCAGTAAGAAGGAAAAAGAGAAAAATATCATACTTTGTTTTTCTAGTTTTATTTTTGCTAAATTAAAAACTAAACATAAAACAAGTGCTTTGTACCTTCCAAATTTTTTTAACAAAAGATTTAATTTTAATTATTTTTGGTGTTTTTTTTCATTTTCCTTTTTAATTTGTTACTACACCAATCAAATTAAAAGACATTTTACGTTTCTTTGTAACAAATAATGTTTTAATTATATATTAATATTGAATGTTATGACGAAAGATACTGGACTTCCGTTGAAGCCCTCCACGGTTGTCAGACAGAAAAGTCTAACCTTCGCCCACTTTTATAAATTAAACCCTAAAAATTTTAAAGCATGCTTTCACCCCTAAGAAAATGTTGCATATCAATCTTGACCCTAAACCCGTGGAAAAGGGAAATCTTTAGAAGAAAGAGAATAGTCATGTACACCATCTAATGCAACACTGCACTAAAATAGATGGCTCGGATGGCGCAATGCTTTATGTGATCATCTTAGAAACTGCCATCGCGTTGATGGTAGTGGGTTCGAACATGGGTCAACTATTTGAACGATTCTAGGTCGTGTACGTTCTAAGTCTAATTGTGCTTTTGTGCCTGTTAGTCACTTCTATACATATAATATAATATTTCTGCTACACAAGGACTTTTTCTAATACGGACTGTCTTTTTAAAACAATAACTACTTTAGTTCTTATTCCATAATTTTTGAGGCATTTTTTATATTTAAACTGCACCTATGACCTAGATTTCATCGCTCCATTTGCGATTCTTATATATTTTATTTATTTAAAACTTTATGTACGTAGAGAGACTTAATGCCATAGGCATTCTCTAAGTTTATATATCTATGTGATACATTTTACTTTGTAATACATAATATATATTGTCAGTACAGGTAAGAATAATTCACCTGTTCATCATGCCCGTTAGAATAATGACATTCGCTCGAGTATGGCGAATTATGATGGAAGATGGGTCAGTTCAAACGCACCGCCCCATATGTCACACGATGTCTGCAACGAGGTGTTTCTCTAGACATAAACATGTCATATGTTTGTATTTACGATTGAAGATCAAAGAGATAGGATTATATACTTGTTACGAGCGTGTTGAGAAATCTATGCAAAGTGGATGTGAATAATTTGGACGCCATTACTAATAACATCGTGTGTCATGTCTCTCTAATACCTAATTTCATTTAATGATTACTTTCTTGGCCCTGCACACCTTCAAATTACAGGTTTTTTTTTAAATTTGTATACAGGTTGGTACAGAAAGCTGTGTCTGGACATTCCATCAACATCCTTGGTAATAAATACCCATAATATAATTCATGGCAGCCATCTCATTGACGAATTGGATGAGCGTTTTGCCAGAAACATACGTGAATACAATCGTATATCTTTAATTTTTATAATTTTATTTCTATATATATTCTAGTTTCTTTTTTGATCCACTTTGATCGAAACCGCAAGTAACCAAAGAGGAATTCGTACTTTATAAATATTACATATAAGTACAATACAATATTACATTACAATAAAATTATAATAAAAACTTTTTTAGTACAGTTTTGTCGTCTACTATAAATGAATCTACTATGATGGGTTCACATCAACATTAAAAATAAAAATATTTCGTAATCAGCACTTCACACCATAAAATCTTTTTAACAAAAAATTAAACCGAAACAACGAACTCTTTAACTATCAAAATGTTATTTGGCGCCGACTCAAAATAAGTTTATATAAAATTAGATAGTTTATGTAAATAAGCTCAATACTTAAAACTTAAGGTTTATTTATTTTTTGCTGTTTAGTTCTTTTCGTCGCTTTAATTTTTTGTTAAAAAGATTTTATTTTATGGTTTTTTTCATCATCACGATTATCATGATGATGAAAAATGATGATGATTTCTAAACGCAATACCTGATAAAGTAATAAAAAGTAAACAGAAACACTATTCGTTCCTACAATTTTCGAGGGTTTCTCTCAATTTTTTCAGGATCCCATCATCAGATCCTGACTTCCTTGACATGGGTACTATGGGATCACCCTTGAGGTATACCCTATCTAACAAAAAGAGAATAATCAAAATCGGTTCATAAATAACGGAGTGAGGGCTGAACAGACATAAAAAAAAGAAAAATATTATACGGTCGAATAGAGAACCTTCTTTTTTTTTCGTCGGTTAAAAACTACCCATGATTTCATCTATTTATTGTCGATTTGTTCATCCAAAGGTTGCCTGGAAGAAATTGCTTTCTATGATAAGGCCGCCCTTTGTACATATTCACCTAATGTATTTCTTATAAAAACATTTTTGTTGGTGTACAATAAAGTTTATTTCTATTCTATTCTGAATCATTTGTAAATTGTAAGTAGCTGTATTTTACCCTTTAATTTTTCACCCTTAGAAATGGAATATTTACTTCAAATTTATATGGAACCAACGTCGAGTCCAACCAATTCAATTTAAAAATGAAATTGGTTCACGATATCGCTAACACACACATTAAAAGTTTCTAAAGTCATTCAAAGGCGTGTTTCACGTTAATCAGCAAGTAAATAAATAATTATATTTTTTTTCCCAAGCAGTAGATCACTCGCCGTAAACCTGACCACCCTTGGCAGACAAGAGGGCATTGAGCGTAATGTTAATTAGGTTGAATTCTAAACATAAACAATATATCATTAACACATTGTAACTAATCTGTAACACATATTGCTTGCCAACATCTCAACGGAACTACAAATATATCTGACTTCTGTGTTTCTAGTTGGTGTGTAAAAGAAAGTTATTCAAATTCAAAATCATTTATTCAATTAAGACACGAAGTGACATTTATGAACGTTAAATTGAAGCTAGAGTTAAAATCATAGATCGGCGCAAACAGACGCCACAGCTTGTACTGGATTGTCGAGGTAAATTAGGTGAAAACACCAAAATCTACTGCCTGTTTGTGTCGATCTATAACTTCCAGTTTCCAAAATGCGTAGAGCCTTATGAGAAGTCTCTCACACTTTTTAAAAGTCAGATCTTCAGGTACAATAGTGTTAGTGTTACACGAAAGGTAAACAGGATGCAAGCTGATGCCACCTGAATTTCATTTTATTGAAATGCTCCAAAAGCTAACGTACTAAAAAATAAAAATCACTCAGCGATACCGATGAAGGTTTGAACCTATTAAACATAGAAATCATTAAAGGTGCACATCTACCTTCATTCAGTTAAAAATCTACTGTTAAAAAATAATTCGTGACTGGATTAAGAGATTAGAGATGCAGTTGATCGAACCAAAATAATAGGCTAAAGCATCGCTGACTAGGCCGACCAGTCACCCCAAGCAGCAAACAGCATTCTAAATCAAACAAGCTATTTATCCAAGGAGTTTATTTCATTATCTGCAAAACGACCAATATATCAGATTATCATAATTATCATCCTTGTTGCACTACAAAGAGAAACAAAAATAAACTTTATTGGAACCAAGACAGTCTTGGTTCCAATAAAGTTTGCAAGTCGTTTTGCACATAATGAAATAAACTCCCTGGCAAATAAATGCAATATGTCTTGGCAAGACATATGGGCATCCCTGCACTAGTTTGTCTAAGAGATAGGCCTCGGACTTCCTGGCAACAGCTCGTTCGAACTGGCTAGTAACAAGTATACGACCCCGAGCTGCTCGAGCTGTGGCTTACACTCCTCAATCCATCCTCATAAGCAATATCACTTTCCTTTTATTGCCTTTTGAAGTGAAACTTCTTTAAGTAGAATCGTTGTGATTTGAAATGCGGAAACGAAAAACTCACACTAAAAAGAGACAAACATTCATAAATAGGATTTAGCCTGCGAGAGAATGAGATAGAATACACGTGTTTCCTAGAGTGAAAATGTGTCAATGTCAACGTGCTGTCATTTTTGTGCATTTGCCTTTTAAAATTTGTTGGTTAATTAATTTATGTAATTTATTTAACACATCTGTGTTAATTTGACCATGTGTTGATTTTACTTTTTATTTCTCATTCTCTCGTAGGCTACTTTTCTGAAGTTTCACTTCTGCCGTGTGTGAATTGTACACACACACACACTTTCTTTTATAATAGTAGTGATTATGGTCGAATATCGACCAGTGGGTGAGCACAAGTAGATTTAAAGTCCAACATTTACTCACTGGCAGACAAGGCTTTCTGCCACTCTGCCGTCGTAAATGAAAACACAGTAACTCCAGTTAGTAATTGTAGTTACTGTGTTTTCATTTACGACGGCAGCACTAGCGACCTTAGTTATATATTCTGTATTTATCAGATATTGAAAGTAATGTTTTAGGTTAAACCTATAGAAAACACGAGTTGGGTTAACATTATTTTTTAATTTTAACCAAAGTTTACAATAGGCGAGTATATAAGTTTTTTTGCACGATCCGATCGTTCAATTCATTGTAGTCGTTACATCAAATTTGTTTATAATTTTTTTCATTTTTATGCTAAACGTATCGAAGATCAAAGATAACGAGTGTTTCCTTCAAAGAGCGTTTTATATGCTGACGTTACTTGACTGTTTATGAGTATTTCTATCGTGTAACAAAATCTCTGGACCTTCAGATGAATATCTATGGTACACTTTTTATCTTTTACAACTATTATCACAATATTTATTGAGGAAACTTAAATTTGAACACTGAACGACTGAGAAATCGTAAATGTCTTTACGATATTTATCAAAATTATTGTATTAATATTAATTATATACAATAATTAATTCATACATTAATTTACTCTGGGAATAATTTCGAATCTAAGAAACTAATAATTGAGGTTATTAAATAAATGCTTTTGGGTTACTTCTTAACGGCCGGTGTGCGGCAAAACCTATATATTTTAGAAAATATCAAATCGATAATATTTATTATCGGTAGAGTGTGATGTTGTTGTGTTTCTGTTAGTAAACATCTGATAATGTGAGTCACACATTACATTTGCTCAGCTTAATATTTTCAGTATAAATAATTGGATCTTAATGGATTTAATAATAATTTCACACATCTCACACACGGCCGTCTGATCCCAAACTAGGCAGAGCCTGTACTATGGTAACCAGACTGCTGATAAGCATACTTATATGTACATTTCCAAATATCCTAACTATCACACTAATATTACAAATGTGAAAGTTTGGATGGATGGATGGATGTTCGTTACTCTTTCACGCAAAAACCACTAAACCGATTGCGATGAAACTTGGTATGTAGATAGCTGGAGACCGGGATTAACGCATAGGCTACTTTTTATCCTGATAATCCCACGGGATCGGGACTTACGCGGGGCGCTGCTAGTCTAACATATAGCAAGGGCATACTCGCCCTGATCCGGTAACCCGCACTTTTGATACATTGGTAAGTGCCCCGGTTTTAACCCGACATGAGATAAAATTTAAACAGAACCGAATTTCAATAATGTGTACATATATACTTATTTATTTATATATAAACTTACACAAGGTAACAACTTACATAATGCGAGTGCGACACTTGCTTAAATCACTAACTCTAGCATGCCGGCCGTTATAATAAGAATGCATGATAGAGTTATGCCCTTCCCGTGATTTAAACAAATGTGGCATTGTTAGATACACCCTGTGTATATACCTATATAATCATATTCCTGTATATATGAACACCTATTACATATCACTATTTTTCATCTGAATCTGAATCAAATACATCCATGAAAAACGTTCATACTGACTCTGACCTGGACAACGTTGGCATGTAATAGTTCCAGACTTTGAAAAAGAGTTTCTTATATCAACGCTCCCGTTTGTTTAATAAATAAATACTTGAAGATATTTACGATTTCTCAGTCATTCTTATTGAGGGCAGCTCAAATAGCTTCCATGTGTATGTGGCCTGAACATTTAAAAAGATGAGTATTGCCTACTAAGTGGTTGAATTTTGAAAAGGTTTAGGTTTTTAAAAAATGCTAAAAGACATCGATCGTATCTCCTTGTGAACGAGATGTCATGGGTGCGAATTACTGTGATGTATTGTGTATACTACCTAAGAATGTGGACAAGTTAATGACACAATCTCTCTGACTAATATCTCTGATAAATGAACTATTTGTAACATTTAAAAATTATAATCTACTTTTAGCTCGCTTTGCTATTAAAGCGTGTTTTTTTAAACTATTATTTTTTTTTATTTTGTATTGTCATCAATCCAAATTACGTGTGCAATTTTTCAGGTTATCGGACGTCTTGAAACTTGAGACGTGGTGAAAACTGAAAGATTCCGTTACAGAGTAAGTAAAAGTACCTTAATTTATTAAATCTGTGGACTTAATCTTCACGATAAAACTACAACTCTAAATTGTACCCGTGCAAAGACGGGGCGGTTCGCCAATACCTAAACTACCTAATACAAATGAAACGAGTTACATAGGTACCTAAAAAAGGTATTATAAAAATAAAAAATGGATAAAAAATACAAACCTTATATTTATTTAACTATACAGCATTAAACCATAGATCACTTTAAAATAAAATTATAAACCTTATTACTTAAACTCCTTGGATCATTCACAACACTTAAAACAGGCGCCAAAACGATTGGCGGGAAAAAGTTTAATGGAGGGCGTGCGCGACCGTACACCCTCGCGCAACGAGCAGCTATGACTGCGGGCTGACACAATAAAATTGAGCATTTAGGTACTCTGTGAACCGATTCACTAAACGTCTATTAAGCAAGCAACAGGGATATGTAATTGTTTAAAAGTTCCCAATTATAGCGAAATAAGAAAAATGCTTTTTAAATCGACGGCAAGAACGTATTTACTCGTATTTGGATAATCTAAAGTATGATAGTTATACTTATTAGTAAAAGTTAACTTTGTAAAAAACTGAACTTTCAAAACATATCTATTAACGAGTATGCAAAATAATGTTCTGAATTAATAATTAACATTACACAAAACCTTGACATACCTACCTAATTTTAATTATTGATAAAGATTCCAAAATTCATTTAAAATATTCCAAATGTTGGCAAGTCATTCACATAGGACATAGGTACATATTATGAAACTTTGCACTGCATTTCAAACACAGTCGATACCTTTTCGATTTTAGACGTTTCGTTAGCAGAAGTACAGATAAGATAATTAATAGTTACTTGCAGAAGTATCGACGAATTAGTCGCGATAATTTCAGAAATCCCAGATAATGAAGCAAATTGTTACTTTTTTAATTACTTTAATTACTCCTTTTTTATAATATGTATAAAGCCAAAAATGTGTGTTATATTATTGTTGTTTATCTTTCTAAATTTCATGGGTTCTATTTACAAAGACGACGTCAGGCAGGAAAGCTTCTGTGCACTTTGAACCCAAAGTTGGAATCCTGACTCTAGGTACTGTCCTTTTGAATATTATCAAGTGTACCTACAAATCCATGTACCTACAAATACATTTTCTTTCATTTATCAACCAAATTAATAGAATAGAACAAAAAAGTTCACTGTATAACAATTAAAGTGTCTACGCGTATCTACTGTAGTTTGATGTCAAGTATAATTTCATAGACAAGCAAAAAGATGGATAGACGACATAAGAAAAATTGGAGGCGCTACCTGGTCTAGTGAAGCTAGAGACAGAAATGAATGGAAACAGCTGGAAGAGGCTATGTGTCACAAGACACGCTGATCACTAAACCGGAAAACCCGATGTGTTAGATTTAAGGTTTTTAATACTATTAGGTTATACTTGTGTTTAGTTCTTCAGCAATAAAGGCTTAATAATAATAAAGAAAAAAATCTATTTTGGCAACACAAAAAAAGAAACAGGTGACATAAATAATGTTGCAGCTTAATTGCTAAAAACGGAACTATCATTCGGATTTAAATAATTCTTTTTGTATTGGATAGAGTGATTATTGAATAAGATTATAGGCTATGTAACATCAAGCTACGACCTTTACGAGCGGAGTGGTGACCATAAACGTAGGTGAAAATGTAAATATAAACAAAAAATTGTTACCTAAAAACTCATTGCAAAGTAACTAAAAAGGTTTTACTTTTCGTATAATATGCATTAGAAAGTGATGTAGAGAGATTAAAATTAGATTGCAAAAGCAATCGCGGCCGGTACGCGCCCATTTATTGGTTTTTTGGTGGAGTTAATTTGAAAACAGAGCCATGATGCATTTAATGGAGCGCGTATACTATTCCAGTGAAGTGTGCCTATTGCCTAATGGTGATAAAGTAATGCCCTGTTTGTGGAAAACGGCCACGGCGTGGAATTAATAATAATAATCTTTTATTGGCATAGAAAGATATACATCAGGGAAACAGTGAAATATAATCAATATAAGATATCGTTGGGGATAGTTAACCGCTAAGCGCAAGCAACATTAGAAAATACCGTTAAAAAAGTTATCACCAAATAATAGTACATGTAATGCCAGGCCACAGGCCATTTTACCACGCCACTCACGCGCTACTATACCCACCATCCCCAACGTCGTGCAAAAACATTAATTGTACTCACATATGTCCATAATTATGAGTTGCATGAACATTTACATCACAATTCATACATAACTTTGAACACTGTTTAAGAGGCCGTATACGAAACTTTGCCATTTTCGCTAATTTACGTGGTTTTACAGTTAAAATACTTTATTTCTATAAGTTTTTATGATGAACATAAAAGATCATTTCAATTTAGATCTAATGTATGAGCCACTTTTTTATTTTTATAATTTAATTTTGATTAATCGACCTCAAACCGGTGACTGTTTTGTAAATTTTGCTGTAAGAGGTGATATTCTATCACATATTTACGAACTGTTTTAAATTATCAACAATATGAAAAAATTACAATGTATTGCTGTAAAAGTCGTCTATACAATGTATGTAACACTTTTTACCACTTTAATATAAAAAAACGAGTAAAAAAATGTTTAACTTAGTCAAATTTTACAGAAAAAAGTACTGATTAAAAATATTCGCGATTTTCTTTTTAGGACCTAAATTAATTATTATGACTAATTATTAATTATTGAAAGCATCTTATAGTAATTCCCTAAATCTGCCAATTTGCATATTGTGTCCGCGTACTGGGTGTAGCGAGTGAGTGAGTGAGCCCACGGGCTGAGTAGACCCATAGCCGTAGCAAGTGGTTAACTGAGCCCGCAGGGTAAGTTGGTTGGTTAGTGGGCTGAGTCACTCCCAAAAAAACGAACGTGGTCAACTGAGCCCGCGGGCTCAATGGGATGTGGGCTCAGTTGACCATGAAGGGGATCTTCCCTTTATGTTGTTCATAAAAACTTATAGAAATTTATTTATTTTAACTGTAAAATCACGTCTGTAAAACCACGTAAATCAGCGAAATTGGCAAAATTTCGTATACGGCCTCTTAAATTAAAGTTACATAGGAACACTGACACTACGATTATACAATGAACACTAGCACCTGAACTAGGCCGAGCCTGTATCTCAGATCCTAGATTATCTAGAATGTTCTTTGATCTATAACTGTTGTATAATCTATAATTTGTGAGTTTAGTTGATAGTAATTAGGTAAGTACTACTACTTACCTAATTACTATCTCGTCGTCTCGTCCTACGACTGTTTCATTGCCAATGTCGTTATTTTTTTTATGGGATAATTAGCAAACGAGCAGACGGGTCTCCTGATGGTAAGTGACTACCGCCGCCCATGGTCAACTGCAAGGTGGGAATAGAGGAAGGGGGGAAGAAGGGGAGAGGGAAAGATTAGGGCCTCCGGTAACCCCACTCACTCGGCGAAACACAATGCAATAATTGCTTCACTGCCGGTTTTCTGTGATGCCGTGGTATTACTCCGGTTGAGCCGGCCCATACGTGCCGAAGGATGGCTCACCTACTTAAATATAATATATGATACGTTTGACTTTGTTTGGCAACTGTGTAATTTGCGTAAAAAAATGTGTGTAATTCTTTTAGAAACATCGTCACAAGATTAGGTGTATATGGGCGCAAAATTTTCAAATATTGTTTTTTAAGTGATTATAATTATTAGAGAAATATCCAAAATACATTAGTTTTATATTCAAATAATTTATTAGTAAACAATTAAAGAAATATTTATCAAGCTAATATTTAGTTATAATATGGTTGTAATAGACACTGTTTCGACCGTTTAAAGTTGAACTAATGATTCAAATACTCGTTTAAAATAATTATATATTGAAATAATTGTGTAAATGTCCAAAATAAAGTGTATTAGAATTAATATTATTATTCCGTATCAAATTTCATTATTTTTTACAAAATAAAACTTAATTTCTATTGAATCCTGATTGCAGCGCCATCTGCTGACGATCTGTATAAAAATTATATTTGTTTATATTAAATAAATGTAATTTGTGTAAAATAAATCATTTAAAGTTGTGTAAAATTGATTAACATATTTAGAAGCTATATTTCAAGAACTATTTTTGGTCATTTGTATTAACAAATCTATTGTAAGTTTAGTTATAAAAACGTTTGAATTGTGAAAAAGGAGATTAGTACTGGGCTGACGGTTGTGTGAAAATAAACTAAGTCATTTATAGTGCTTGCTTTCATTCTGATGGACCCTGAACTTGGAAACCCTCGCGTATCGCCGACATGTACCTAGTAGCGGTCGAGCATGTAACAGCAAAGCCACGAGTAGGCTCGATAGTTGAGTTAAAATTTTCTAATGTCTGGGTGTTTCTATGCATGACATATACGCATACGTATGTACCTCTAAAAAATGTGCTAGATTCTAGAGTCTACGAATACAAACTTTGCTTAGTTAGGATTTGCGGTTTAGCGTGAACCAGTTGCATATCATTCCGCAGCGAATCGCATTTATCTTTATTCCAGAGACATTCCATCAGCAGGTGTTGTTTATCTTCACTTCATCCTTGTTTATCCACTATCAGCTCAATTCTTTCCTCTGCAGAAATGACCTACTTAATCTGTTCCAATCCGGTTTCCGACCCGGCCATAATACGACAACTTCCCTAATCAAATATTACAGATGATAAACAGGCATGAAGAATATAAAGCTCATAGTTCTACGTCTGTGCTTTGAACACTGTGGACGTTCTCTTTTCCATACTAAACTCACTTTGACTGGTTTCGTAGTTACCTGTTTGGCCACCGGCAACGTGTCTGAGTGGATGATAACTTTTCGGTGGCGTTTTATCTCCTTTACATTTTCAATATTTATTAATTTAACCTCGATTTGCAAATCTCTTGTCATGCAAATCTTAACGACTTGCACCAGGGTATTGATACTGTTAATAAAGAACTGGCTATTTTAAGCAGATGAACAACAATGTATGGGCTCAAAGTTAGCCCTAGTAAGACGCAAGCTATAATTGTCGGTTGCTGTAGACTTTTGTTTATGGTATAGGGGGCAGACGGGTCCCCTGATGATAAATGACCACCGCCGCCATGAGCACCTGCAACTCAAGAGTCACAAGTGCGTTGCCGCACGTGGCAAGTGCCGCCGCACACCAGTAAGTACTACTGTTTAACCTCGGTCTCATTGGATGGACCAATCAACCGGCACACAACCGTAAAGCCGAGTAGGATTACACGGCTTTACGGTTGTGTGCGGAATCAAACCCCGTAAAACACTCGAATTCTAAGAAGTTAGACTTAGATATGTTGCCGATAGAATCGCTTTACCCGCCGCTGGCCGGCTCTGGCAGGCCCAAGGCTTGCAGCGATCCCGTCTAATCAAAGGAGAAAATCCTTTACGGGCTGCGCCTCCCTCTACCACCAGACCATCTCCTCAAAAATCTCCAAATCTCCTCAAAATCTCCTTTTATTGCGGGAGAGCCATATCAAATAATAAAATAAAATAATTTATTAGTTTACTTGCCTCAGCCAGTCATAGTGCGCCTTAATGGCAACTAGTTGGCGCTGACACACAACACAGCGAATAGCAATAATGTTAAAATGTTGTGTGCCGAATGCAACACAATATTATATTTTATAAAATATGAAACGCTATTTCTATTAATAACATTGCATAGTAAGCTCAATTCTGCGGCTTTTATATTTGGTATAGTAAGACAAACGGTGCAGCAACAAGCGGCGCGGCGGGAAAGGGCAGAGGCATTGGAAATGATTTGTCAAGTGGTTGCGGGTTCGAACCCAACCCACTGTGCATTCCAGACGTGAATCCACTAATAACACAAATATTTAGGTTAGCTGAAGGGGTTAACAATAATACCTACTAGTAATGTGTGGCCCATACGTTTCTAACATCCTTTGCAAAAAAAGCTAAAAAATGGAGGATGTGGATACAGCCAGATTGTAATATTTAGTGAGATATTCTCATAGACGTCGCCGTCGTTTCCTACGCGATATTACTATGGAGCCAGGCAAGTTAGGTATATACCAACCATTTTTTTACTTTAAAATCGTGTAAGTATATTAAGAACGTTTCAAGGACATTGGTATTTTCAGAATCACATTACAGTTTGCAAATGCTGTGTTTATAAAACAAAACATTCACCTATATAATAAAAGTATAGTAATGAACACTCACAGGAAATAAACATTAAACATGCCATATTATTGCTTTCATGAAGTCCCATAACTCCTTCGCGGGTCGGTGTGCTACTTTTTAATTAAAATATTGTTAATATAACAAATTTGACAATTATCTACCAAATTCAAGCTTAATACGTATGCTTAATCTTGCTGTACTTTAATGCACGGATGGTGCAATTATTTAAACGATAAAAAGGCATCCTACAGCATGGACCAAGCTGCATGGTCCATGCTAATAGGACCAAGAAGACATGAATGTACTCTGGCTGGCTGGCTAATGAGTCGCACGTAGATTGAAAAAGTTACGTGGAGGAACGGGTGTCATGTCCCTCCAACACAAAGGGAGGATCCTCCGACCAGGCGAGGTGATCATGCCTGGCGGGCCGCGGACCAACGGTTGGTGTTGGGAAGTTGTATATATATACTAATCGGCGCGAGAACTCTCATAGCGCGATGCAGGATTAGTAGGTTGTAGATGGTGTTGGAGTTATCTTTTTGCTGTATGTGGAAGTCGCCACAGTTACATTGCTTTAGATGAAAATGGGACCTCGAGGAAGTGGACACGTTTCAAGAGTAAAGCCCCGTTATGCGATCTACTTCGGCGAGCACTTTCGCCTCCAAATCCCATGGGGGAATCCCGGCCAACGCGCACGCCGCCTCCGTTATACGCGTACGATATGCGCGTATGGCTCTAACCGCCATGACCCTCTGAGGCCACCAGAGGCGCGCCCTATTCTGGGCAGTCAGAGCCCCGCCCACACCGGTGCACTGTACAGTGTAACTATTATCTTATCTGTGACAGTGTACAGTGCTATTGACCGGACAACCCCTGTGTACAGCGGCAGTCTCGTAGCGCCGCTGGGTCCGCCCAAAGGCAGACGGATGTATATGCAGTTTTTTATTGCATGTTTGTAGGTGCGAAGTATTTATAATAGACAATGCTTAGGACTTCGTAAGTATACTTCAAGTATGTAGCTATCCATTATACGCAGCCCTTGCAGGTGGGTCAATAACCTAAAATTGCTTCTGTTAGATGGAAGAGTTCTTATTTTGTCCCGTTTTGAGACGCCGCCCGGACCAGTGTGTTTTTACTGTTACGATAACTGTCGTAGACATAGGCAGCGACTTGCGCTGAAAGCGAAATCGTTTCTGTTAGACTCCGTCTCCGCACGTTAAGTAAAAACTCGATAATGTATACTGCACGTACTCGTAAGTACTAAAAACACAATTGGTCCAAAAACTTTTAGTAGGGTGAATCGAAATTGCCGCCCTGCTTGGTTTTATAAACTGATGTACACCATCAAGGTCGTTGTTACTTGTCATAGTTATTTCAGTTTCCAACAACTTTCACCTGAGTCTACGAAAATACATCGTAACGGTTAACTAAAAACCAAAGCATACTTAATATGCTCAAAGCGCCTAGAGAGATTTGACGGTAGTGTAGCCTCTTTTAAGCCAAGAGGTTTGATCATCTCCAAAATTAAAAGTCTTAAATATAGTTGCCAGAAAATACCAATAAGATGTAGTCTCAAAGTTGTGATAATCATAGAGGCTGTGAGAAAGGGCAACAGGTAAATAAAATAAAGGTTAAAAATCTATAAAGTTTAATTTATAATCAACAACCTACTTTACTACTAATAAATCGTATTCATTGTACCAATTTATTGTACAGTAGACTATTGTTTAGCACTTTGATATAAGCTTCGAAGTTAAGTAGCTTTAAATTACTATATTTTTTACTATACTTATGACGGATATGCAAGGCATATTGGAGTTTAACTCCTGCAAAATCTAAGTAGCAACAAATATTTACAGCCATACAGTTGTACACTTAATACCATCACTACTGTTATATTTGACAACACTATAATATATCCTGAAATAAATATCTGAATATCATCAATACACAGATGAGCAACTCATTAATAATATCTACTAATATAGTAGAAATTTCTTGTATAGCAACATTTTATTATCTAAATTCTTAACAAATATAAAGATAAGGCACAATAGGAATGAGCGACAATACTGTCTTAATTATTAAAAGCGCTTAGGGCACTGACATCATTATTCTCTTCAATATTTAGCATTGGTCATTCTATGCCATTTCTAACATTATCACTGCTCTCTTTCTGTCACAAGTCATAGTTGAAATAGTTGTGTCTTCGTTCCAAATCTCTAATTTCTACTATATCAGCCTTTAACCTCAATTTCAGTATCTCTCTCCAAATTGCCTCTCTATGTTCCTTATTCGTTATTCCCATTCGGAGCAGGGTATTGTCATTGATACGGACTAAAGTCCTACCTGTTATGTCATGCTGAAAGACAAAACTTTCATTAGAAGTTACCTAAAAATTCAAATTCAATTTTTTTATTTCATAAAATTCGTCATCAATTATTTAAAAATAAAAAAAATATATGTATATAGATCATCACACACAGAGTCACTGCAACAATAGGTTGCTTTATCAAATGTAAATTTATAAAATAAAAATTATTACAGATAATACCGTATCCGCCTGTTTCCTTCTATAACTACCCGTTTCCAAATGGTTGAGCCTTGTAAGAAAAACAAAATTAAGAAATGAACTACTAACTTGCAGTAGGTAAGCCAATCCTAACAAGATAATAAATCCATTAAGATATACATAATAAATACAATCAATACGGAACCCATAAAATGATCACTGCACTTCAACAAAAAGGTGTTGTTTACCCGATGTTTCCAATAAAGTGTAAATTAAGTCCTAATTTATCAACATCCAAACGAATTCGAAAAACTAATTTACCAACAAATAGATGGCATTGTTAAGATTACAACTACAATGTTTTATTTATTTCACTGATGAAATTATTTGTCATTTCTTCTTGATTTACAGATCAGTTATAAACAAAAAACATATTTACGAACTCATAATAATAATAATTACCTCATGAAATCTCTCCCAGTACATATTATAATAATCGCTGCAATGACGTCGTAACCACTTTTGCACATCGGCTTCGGTCCATAGATTTAGTGCCTTAGGACGTGCTGTTTTAGCCTAAAGTAGTAAAAAAAATTTTTTAGTCTTTCTTTCTTTTCTTTTTAAAAAGACAACTCATTCATTATGGTATTACATATATGGTATTATGGTATTATAATATACGGTAGTGTGTATCTTTTTTATCCTATATAAATTGAAATATTCGTGACGTTTTACCTTTGTAGATTTGTTACAATTCGAACTTGAATCTTCAACCATTGTCATTTGTTAAAAATTACAAACTATTGTCGAATAAACTGTGCTAATAATTTACAAACTGGCTGATAATGTATCCAACAGACCACAAAATTCCAAATGTATTTGTTAATAAACAATTTTGTGTGTGTTGACACTTGACATCTATATATAAAGTACATAGACAAACAGTATACACCACACCACAGAGAACACTTCCTTTTTTTTCTGGTATAGCTTACACAGAACTCTTACACTTACACTTATTTTTAATTTAATTAAATAAAGAGTACCTACATTATATTAAATTCTGCTGCATGATTTGTTGAATTATGTCAATAACTAAAAATAAAAAAAATAGTGAAACTTGATTAGTCTTTGTTTGTATCTTTTGGATAGATGTATACTGCTGACGCAACATGGCTATTCGAAAGTTAATTAATTAAAATAGTCTATATTCTAAATAGTCTCCAATTAATTGAAAATAATTATTGTTTTGGTCAACACTTATATTATATTTCTTGACCTTTCATAAAAAAGTACGTTATCATGTAACATTGACATGAAATTAAACATAATAATAATTTTAGATACAAGATTATTCAAACGATTCTGATGTTGATGCAACCCACCAACAGGTGTGATAATTTTTTTTGTTTAAGAGATAGATTACAAATTAAAATAATGTAAAATTGTTAAACATTTAAGCATACTATATTTTATATTATCACTGCATTACAAACAATTTGTTTAAAAAGTTAAACTTGTCGATTAGTTTATTTCCAAAGCAATAGTTTACGTATGTACATACGACATTTAATAGACAAAGCTACCTGCCTTCAAGCACAACATAGCAGTTTCAGAGCAGACCATATTCGGTATTTGTATGATTACAACAATGAAAACTATTTCAAAACTCTAATCACCAGACCCAAAAGGTGCTTAATGCTAGTTATAGAGTGAACTTACGGCAGCGTAGTTTATCTCTACGTCAAAATATCCCAACAACTACGGTCTAATAAATTAAATACTTTATGGGAAAATAAATGCACCATATTTGAACTCCAAGCTTCAAAATGAAATAATGCCAAATAATAATAACTATAATAACTCCATACATTTCACAAACGGCCGTCTGATCCCAAACTAGCCAGAGCCTGTACTATGGTAACCAGACTGCTGATAAACATACTTATTTATTACCATAGATACCATGCTGATAAACATACTTAATTATAGATCGAAACAGGCAGATGTCATATTATGTTATCCATTTTTGTTTTCTTTAATCATATTACATTTAACGAAGCAAACTATTGTTGCGGTGACTCTGTGTGTGTTGATCTATAATTTTTAATTATAATAATTATTTATTAAATCGACGATTTCGAATAATTGATGGTAAATTTTATGAAATAAATATTTTTTTTTTAATTGAATTGAATTTGAACCAGAGATACCAGACACAGAACAAATTATCGTGTCCATCACCCAATTATTTGTCCTGGGTGGGAATCGAACCCACAACCTTTGGCTTAGCAGTCAGGGTCACTAACCACTAGACCAACAGGCCAGTAAACAGTAATAATTACAACAATGCTAAAACGAAGTGTTTTATGGTCCCTCACTTACAAAAAATGCTAAATTTAGCCATAAAAATGCTAAGTTGGCAGCACAGTCTTAGTGCTGCCAGTCTTCCGGAGCTTGTTTCCGTATTTTGATTTTGATTAAGGTAGGTATTTTGTCACATATATCTCATATATCTGTGATTTTCTGTCACTTTATACCTGTTTCCCTACAACTTCAGACTCAGACAATCGTGTTAATTTGACGAAAATGTTTTTCCTTCATAACGTCAAGATAAATATTCTATGCTTCTGAAAAGCTGAGAAAATCCTAGGTTATGTGAAAAAAATCTTTAATATAAACCTTCTCCTGGCAACCAAGTTTCTTTCATACAAAGCTACAAATACAATGGTACAAAATTGTTCGAGCCAGGTCGAGCTGGTGGTAATTGTTTTTTTTATATATATGGGATGTAGTTGACAAAGCATTAATTAAATCAGATTTAAAAAAACTGTCATGATAAACACATTATCAAGAAATAATGTAATAAAAATGAATAGGTGTTACTTATTTTAAAATCCTTTTAAATCTTTCAGGAATAGGAATATTTACAGTAGAAATAAATTGTTTTATGTAGCAATATTAACCGACATCTGTCAACTGTCAACGTTGGTAGAATTTGTTCCATTGTCACTTATGCAGAAAAAATAAAACGATTTCATATAAATTTCAAAGCATAGAGTCATAAAATGTCGCTATAAAGCTACAGTAATGGCGCAGAATTTACAGAAGAAACCCTCTAAAGGTATATTAAAGACATCGCGGAGTGTAGATGGGCAAGATGGGACACCGTCTACAAGTAAACGGCCGAAAGAGCAAAGGTTCGATGAGATGAATATTATAGAAACATTTCATCCCCCTAATAAAGATTATGGACATATGAAGGTAGACGAACCCAAGACTCCCTATTCGGAGCCAGTAGAAGGTGAGGCTGTAGAGCCTAGTGATGAACTGGACGCGAATATTCTAGCGGCAAAGCTCGCTGCTAGTATGAATAAGCCACCAAAGTGTATGGAGGCATGTGAAAGTAGCGACGAAGACATGGAGGAGTCTGAGGAAGCGCGTCGGAAGCGTATAGAGTTCGAGAAGAAACGGAAAATGCACTATAATGAGTTTCAGGTCAGTGGACTTAAATGCAGTCATGTAGTGGGTGTGAAATAACTATGAGATCACCGTCGTTATTATTAGACTGCTTTTAGTGATTGCAACTGGTTTTATTCAGTCATTTATCAGATCTCGTCCTCCTTGCGTCGTGTACTCTCAATGCTGAAGGTCGTTACCGCGTTGCAATACTTTTTTCTTGGACCATTTTCGCCATGTCGTCATATCTTGAGTGGCGTGGATGGCATTGTGGTGGAGCTGATCTGGATATGGATTCTGCCTTTTTCAATCTATTTTGCCTGTTAGAGTATTTTTTTCATGTTATCATTTATCAGATATGTGATCACCTTAACTTATTTGATATTAATTAGTTTCAAATGTAGTTTACCATACTCCCAACTCATATAATAACTGAGAACTTGTGTAAGTGCTGTATACTTACAAACATTGTCTATGGGCATTATTATTTCTCTAAATTGTAAATGACAATTATCGAGTGAGCTATTTATAAACTATGTATTCATACAGGAATTAACGCAATCACAAAAAAAGTATTACATACCTCAGAATTGCCTGATGTTTTGACCAGGTTGCACTGGTTGTGGTCACAGGTCGGCTTTTCGACAATGACATGTTAATTGCCATGTGAATACATAATTATATCATGGAATACGAAGGTTTAAAAATTACTATTTGTAAACTGCTTAATATGCTTGTCATGACTTATGGAATGATCCATTTCAATGAGTTAATAATTTATTCCATTTATACATTCATTTAACATTCAAAACTTGTTTTAGTTTTGATAATAAATCTGACTGAAACTCACCCTAAAATTGTTTCAATTAACATTTTTTTCAATAATTTATTTTTGATTAAAAGTTACAAAGTCAGTTAATATGACTCTTATACATTGACAATGTACAAGCTTCAAATCTTGGGCATGTACAAAACAGAAGTACATAGACTAATACACACCTGCGTATGTAATTTTTTGGGTTTTTTTAACCTGACCTAAATCTAATCGCTATCGCAATTTTAATCTAAATTGTGTCCAACTGAGGTATGGTCACAGTATCTAGGATACTCTAGAATGTTACTTAAATTTATTTCAAATACTCGGGTATCTTTTTAAAGTTAATGAGTATAGTTGTTATAAATACATCTTGGAAGTTATTAAGTAGAATAACAGATTATCAGTTCGTAACATTTCCCTACTTATTCCTTCATGTACTCTACCTAGATACATACATTTTTATTGAAAATTAAGATCAACTTTATGAAAACATTCAATAATAAATAATTACTTGTACTTTTTATATTAACATGGTGCGACTGATGGTAAACTGTTACTTATCTGGTGGATTAACTGTTTATGTGATCATATGTAGGTATGGCTTCGCCCTGCTAACTCATAGATGGCCTGGTGGTATAAAAAGCAGTAGATAATGATAATAACTTCACACATCTCAATCTGCTGTCTTGATTTCCATGGCAGAAATAGCCCGGGTATTGTATTATATCCAGAAATATACATAGTGATAGATAGAAAGAAGTTGTGAATAGTTATCACTGAAACTGAAAAAAACCTGCTAATGAGGTCTCCAAAAACATGTTAAAAACATTGTTGAATACAAGGTAACATTATTGTGGTTTTGTCTAATCCCCGTCTAGTTTCAAAGCAAGGATGTCAACATTGTATGAAAACAATACAAACTGCATTCTATGAGTAATCTACAAGAGCACACATTTACTTGGGTTTGATGTACAGTCATGCTCGATATAGTGTGACAAAGCTACTAAACTCATTTAAGTTCGCAGACACAGGAAAGACGGATATACATATCTATAAATAGCTACTGCTAAACTAATGTCACCTCTGAGCGGAAATAGGTCAAACATTTAATTTACACCTATTTTGAATGGCATGAGTATGTAGAAGCAAAAATTTCCTGTAATAGGAGTATTTGTTGACAAATGTAAGCATGCGTGTAGGTTTATTGTTATTAAAATGCCAATTTTGCTTCAAATCGTACAGCTGAATCGTTGGATAAACTTGCGTAATTTTACGCTGTTTTGGATACATCTCAACCAGTCATCGGCATTGAATTAAAAAACAACAAATTTTATTTTTGTCTCTCAAACCATAACTTGCTTGTATAATACTTATAATAATTTAATATTTCTGGTTATTTGGATCTGCAATCTTTTGGCAATCAATTAATTAGGCTCGTTCTTGTTCGGTCACTGAAAAGAGTGCTCCAATCTAGTACAATCACTCAGATGTACTACTGTACTAGTTCGGACTTCTAGTTATATTAGTTCAGTAGTAGATTGCAACTGCATTGGCTGAATATTCGAATCTTACTGAAAAGATTGCAGGCTCGGAACTGTCCATAAGCAAACAAATACCGAATAAAAACAACAACAACTAAACGGTGTTGTTTTTATTCGGTGTTTGTTCGCTTCGAACATCGAACAATGTATTAAATTTAAATTTAAACTCATAAGTAAGAAGATAAAGAAAGATAGACGTTAGTGGTACGTGTTGCATGCCTGTCATTCTCATTCGTAACGTTCGCTGCCGTGACGCGCGGAGACGGGGGACGTAATACAACTTTTCAATCGACGATTCAGTGTCTTTTTTTTTCTCTCTTTATGCAAACAGACCTCTTGCAGCGTCTAAAAGGGGTATAGACAGAATACTCAAAAATGAGCCTAGGTCTTGCGTTTCTATTTTGAAATCCAAGACCATTTTTTCCCTGGCGTCAACATTCCTATCACACGATCAGGATGTGTTGGATATCGTTAATTGTCACACGTTGTCTCGTATCTGTTTCCTGACAGTACTAAATGAACGAAGTCCTATGAGCTCACAGAATAGTTTGTTCTAATTCACTGTCAGGAATAAATTCCTAAATAGTACTGAACTATCATCTCAAATAACGATGAAAGCTATATACGATTCATGATCTATAACGCTTGCTGAAAGATAAACTTTTTTATTGTGTATCCTTTTGTAACGAGGCTCTGGTTATTAGCAGTTGGAAGGAACATTTATATATTTTACTTGTCATCTTTTTTCGCTAAATGTAAGCACCAAATAGTCTTTCGGCTGAAACTACAGTACAGTCTTTCGGTTGACAATAGACCAGTCTGAGGATTAGGAGAAATGACGTACCTTCAGTACATAGAATATAACTATAACAACTGAAATATTTAAATTCTTTTAGTTGTATCCGTTAGCTCAAGTTCATCAAATCGTCACGGACACAATTAAAAGTTCATGTCGTAACGAAAATAAAATACACAATCTCTTTCAGGCACTGCAACTTGCGCGACAACTCATGGCTCAAGAGGAAGAGGAAGAAGAAGAAGCTGAGAAGAAGACCACCTGACTGGCGCACCCGCTGGCATTCGTACATAACTCGCACCGAGGCTTCCGGAGAACATCGACCAACACTTAACTGCTCAACGAGATCCACTTGAGGGTAGACAATTTATTCAGGGTTTCATCCGGTTCTGTGCGTGTCTTAAATAAGTGACATAGTTTTGCGCATTTAAATGTGTGTATATCGGAGTGGATAGTGCATGTGTTATTGGAAATTTTGAGTCGTTGACTATTTTTCTATAAGCCAAGCTAACAGTTTGAAGCTAAATCTGGTTTTGTATTACAGATCTAAATGAATACAATGTTTCTTTTTTTTAATTTATTAGAGAATATTTAGCTAGATTCAGTACTAAAGCTTTTATTATTACGGCTTCCAAAACTACTAATAAAAAACATATCGAAAGACTTAAAAAAGTGTACCTAGATAGGGTTGCCAAATTTAAAATCAAAATGCTTAGCAGCCAGAAGTTTATATCTTCCTTTTTGCCAAAACCATCGTATGTATACGGTACTAAAATGTACAGTCGATTCCAAATACTAAAAATCTAATAATAATTATTTTCGATTTAAGGATACAGATATTTTAAATTTAAATCTGTTCTTCCAAGGTTATTGCAAATAAGGCAAAGGAAACATTTTTGATATAGTATTAACTTATCGCTTTAAATAAACATGCGCAATATTTGTCACGGCTGATCGATTTTCGTAATTAACTCCAGATTTACACGTGTATCATTATTTTATGAATGACGTATTAATAGACAAATTTATCAATACTGTTCGGGTTCGAGAAGTGAATACGTAATGTTATAGATTATTTTTAAAACCAATAAACTAAGTAGATAAAATAGTGTAGGTTTAAATCTTAACAATAATATTCCCGCTATATACATCTATCATGTCTAAAGGATAGTAGGTTGCACCTTATCGGCTTGAAGTCGATGCGTAGTGTAGGTATTTACCGAATCGTATTAGTTAAAACAATTTTGTCTTTAAATTCTTTTTAAAATGACCTATTTAATTTTTAAGATAGAACAGAGTTCATAGTTGTACATATAAATTTGTTAAAATCCTCGCGTGTTCATGAAATATTTATCTTTAAATAAACAGTTAACACGATAGATACTGTTCATATAACTGTTTATTGTCACAACTTTCAATGAATATGTTTGGCTTTAGTCTGCCTGAAGATTCTTAAATATACAGTTAATTACGAAAGTCGCTGTATACACTCAACTTTAGTAAATTATTATTTCTGACATAACTTAAATACGGGAGAAAATAATGTTGGTTAAATTGGTACACAATTTCATCGTTGTTCGGCACTTTCGTCCTGGACTGTACCAACATATTCGCATCATCTTCATTGTAATTTTTATTTAAATAAATATTTATTGTCACAGTATATAAAATAGAATATATATATTATAAATATAGATATATTCATGGGCGTACCCCACAATTTTTTTTATTTACGAGGGTAAATAAAAAAGAATTCCCAAAAGCCGGGTACGCCCGTGTATATAATGTATATACATTTATAGTACACATATATAACCCTTCTTCTTCTCTCTTCGACTCGTGGAAAAAGCAATAAAGTGCCGAAACTTCGGCGGTGTGTATATTAGCACTTTAACGTACATATGAAATGAAGGGTTTTTATAATTACATAATATATGATATACCATATATGTGCCAAGAAAATTTTATATTTTGCACATTTTGTTATGTGATTTTAAGATTAAAGATATTAACCAAATTATTTATTGAATACGATGTGTTCATTTGCATGTTCGCCATATTTATGGAGTTGGTATTAGGAACGTATATTTTTCGCCCCCCTGACAAAAAATAATGTTCTCGAACGATAGTAGCGCTGAAATGCCTGAACATGAATTGGTATGTTTGACATTTCTTTTTTGGAATTTGAATTGAAAATTAATTTAGCTCTTTGTAATGTATATTTTTTATATTGTAAAACCAGATACAATTAAAGCTGAACGTTGAATAATAATACCCTAAATTGATTGTAGATAGGATTTTGGATCTTTCTACAAATTAAAAACGCATAAATATATATAAAAATATCCCTTATCAACAATGAAAGATTACTATCAACATAGGCCAAACATAATTGGTCAAAGTTCCTAAAGAGGACGATGAAACTAATGTAGCGAAGCTTTTTCTGTAGCTTTCAAATCTAATATACTTAAGTATAATTTTATATAGACTATAAATAAGGCGTAAATGGAGATCTACAAAGATAAGATTGAACAAAATATTTGAGTTAAATGATAATGGCTATCGTGCTAAAAGCGATAGTCTGGAACATAAACAACGCTGCTATGTATATGTAAATTACGTACTTTCGCAGATTACTTGCTATCAGCCAAGGGTTGCCACCTTTTTTCGGAAGAAAAATAATATTTTCTTTAAACCTTTTAAAAATAAATTACTTTTAGGAAATTCATAAAAAAATAGTGCGTTTCATCACTAGGAGCCGCTGCGCCATGAATGCGTTCCATTTTGAAAATATATGTACAAACTGCACTGCAGGTGTGATCCATTTACAGTTACTATAGAAAAAGGGCGACGGTTAAATTGACGGTAGTTGTGGCGCACGGTTAAAAATAATGAAAATATATTATTGTTCTTTAATATACAGGCTGGACAATGTAACTGCCTAGAGTCTTGCTCTTTCAGTGATTTTAGTAAATGTTCAATTGTCAGATACACCTAGTATAGTACAATTAATTAAAATAGAGTACTACGCTACTATATTATAGTATGGGTGGCAACCCTATATCTACCATTAACATTAGCAAGCTATAATATTAAATTATGTATTTTAATAAAACTAGTCTTATAGACTGCTGTCTCAATGACAGTGACGTTTTAATAGTTGAGTTCTATAGAGTGTAAGTTATTGCAATTGATAGATTCAACTTCAATTAAGATTTATTAGAATAGTGACATTTGTAACGGATATAGTCTATAACGTTTGTGTAAAAAAAAGATTATTCGAAGAATCCATGTAACACAATTCCGAACGCCTTTCCTTTGTTTAAGTGGGTGAAGTTTTGAACTGTTTTCGTAAATGATACTATTCAAATTATAAATATGGAATTATTATTTTAGGTATTTTTACCTAGGAATGTTACTCATCCATAGTTTAATACCTAAAGCAAGACTTTATCGGCTTCCAATTCGGAAAGCACATTTAGGTTCTAGCAAAATAAAATTATATTGTTCTCAACGACATCTTGTATTTTGGCTTGCCACCACACGAAAGAGTTTTCCTCGTATTTTAGAAATACATTTAGACAAGATATCGTCATAATCGCGGCAATATAAAAACAAGACGAAGCACTACGAATCAATCTCAAGTGTGTCTTGAATATGCGGAGATTCGCAAAATTAACTTACCGTGTTTGCCTACTTGCCGTACCACGAGTTCACGACATCGGAAGCGCGATAAATGACCAATCTCTTTGTGTTTTTTTGTTTTTATTGGCATATACCGGTTCATTCGCAAATGTTTAAGTTTGGCCATACCACCGATCCCCATATAAACTAAGCATATTGGCTAGGTACTTTCCTATAGTCAATATAAATTATTTCGTCTAAATCAGTCAATGCAATATCATAAAATACTGCTAAAATAGTCTTCTGTTTTAAATTAGTTTTATAATCGTAAAGTCAACATTTGAAGTCTATGATTTGGCAACACTAAGGGACGTTATGTCTTAGTATTTCATACAAAAATTTTGAAGTTTTGACGTTTATTAAATGGATCATGATTTGACTTGACAGTCATCTACTCTAGGCACATTGTTTATGGGCGTTTGAAAAAGAAAAATGTCAATGGTGACGGTTTTGCACGAATATATAGACTACTTCTGTAATAGAGAATATACTAAGTAAATACAAAATAGACGCTTTGTTGAAATTTAAATTACAGGGCTTGAGTAGGAGAAAAAAAAAAGATTTAGAATATATTTTTGATGTTTGACTTGAGTATTTTTTATAGTGAACATAGTCAAGAGAGTAAGAGGAATAACGCACCTATTTTCCATCAAACACGTTGCAGAGTAATGTGAATAAATTTGCACGATAAATACTTCTTATAACCTACCTAGAAGTTATATGAAAAATATTCCGCGAGATAAATATTCTTCTGATGTATAATAAATGTAGGAGGTTTCTTCGTCTGATAGTCTTGTTCTATCAAAGATAGATATTAAAAAACTTAAACAGGCCTGGCTAATGGCCGCCACTATGTAGTTAACAACGAGCTCGTCCGTTTTTAACTACATATGTTGCTTCGCTCGTACCACAACATACTGATTGCCAGGTATTTCTTATGCATTTAATAATACATGCAGAGAATTCTTTGCCCCCATTTTAAAGCAAATTTGCGCACGGAATCCTTATTTACAAATTTTTAAACAATGTGTGCGAAAAACTACCCAGGTGCAGCATATGTTGACCTGGCATGGCACGACAAGTCTATACAGTGACAGTTTAAATTACCCTGGAAATGTACAGCTTGATTTATGGTACAAATAGTAAATAGTCAATCAATAAAACATTCGAAATTTAATTAATTCAAAAAGTCGAACTTCGACCTCCAGGCAGATCTCTGCTATTCAATGTTAGACTATTGGCGCGTGATCATTTATTGAAATACATACTTATTAATTAAAATAACTTGTATTTAAGGCTGGGGCAGACAGCGGGTCGGGCGGGACGGGCGGCCACGCAACGTGAGCAGGTTTTAATTAATAGTTAATATAGAAGATGTCACACATCGCCGTCAGTACATTTCAACTGCTCACCGGCACTCACCGCGATCGTCCTGGAACTAACAATCACTTCACTTCTATTGCATTGAAGCATGTAAAGGGAGATCTGAAGGCCAGCCTACCTGTATAGGGCAATAAGTTGATGAAACGTGAATATCGATGTTCATTTCTAGTTGAAGAAGAGGTGTTATGAAGTTGTGTCCCTCTACCAGGGTCGTAGGTTAGGTTGGTAATGAACCAAATATTTGTCACCTATGACATTACTTTTTTTCGAGTCTAAATGGATACGAACACTGACTATGGTCCCAATTCTGTTACTTCACGCGCTAAATTAAAATTCACACAATTTTCTTCATATAAGATGTAAACCTTGTATACTTCAAAACAAGGTCTTATTTCAAATTGAAACAAGTAGGTAACATATGTCGCTATCGAAATAAGCAATTTATTTGTCGACTAAAGTCTGATACGCTTAAATAAACTTTAATACCACGTAGCGAGAGCCGCTATCCGTTGAATGCCATCTCTTTTGCTCTGTGTTTTTAGTAAGCGTCGTCGTAGGTGTAGATAAAAAACACGTCTTCCTTGTTCGTTTTGAACAAGTTTTTATACGGCAATTATACAGCGTTTGAATAAATGAAGACTCTCGCTGCATGGAAATAAAGTTGAGTATACGTTGACAGGTTGTAGTGAAATTTAGCGGCGCTGAGAAATAGATGCTAGTAACAAATAGACCTTATTACGAAGAACACTAGGTTGATTTCATATGAAGAAATTAAGTCAGGTTTTAGTTTAGTCGAGTGTACAATAGAATCGGCACCTATTATTGCGAACGAGTATCAATAGACATGCTGAACAAAAAGTATTTATTTGTCATGAACTGTTCATTTGGGTAGTTGCCTGTTTAAAATAAATTATTTCATAGTCTTGAAATTAAATCTTTTATGAGAATTTTTAAATTTTGTTTCATTATTTTATTAACGTTTGTTTTTATTTTTAAATGTAAATCCAAACATTAATAGTAAATGATTTGACGATAGCTAACTATGACGTCAAAAGTGTTATTTATATGATAATTATAGAACGTAAAGTTGATAGTCCACCACCGTATTGTGTAATTTGAAAACGTAATATTTTTGTTTAGTCAACGCTCTGCTGCCCTCGATCTCGCCCTCGCTCTCAAATCCTAGACACAGCCTTAAGGTCGTCTCGAACCCATCTATATGTCATTACAAATTATTTACACGTGTGTATGATGGAATTGTTTGTGCGTGTATACTATTAACAAAAATATGCGCAGCAATATAGATACTGATCATTAATTTACATACCATGCGTTGGCCTTACTCGACATTAAGTTGTTGCATTTTATATAAAAATTGTACAGAGCGGCTTTTCCTAAATGTATGTGTAAATAGTAAATAAAGACATGATAATAAAAAAATATGTTTTATTAATCTTTCTCGGCGCTACGTGACAAAAGGGTATTAAAACTGCTACAGAGTTTTTGACGCTGTGGCGATTTTTCCGTCGAGTGCGCTCAACACCTTTGAAACTCCTAAGTTACAATGGTGCGGTGCAAAACTTATGTCGCGCAGCGGTTTTTTGCTAGGCGGCGATAAGCTCAGTGTGCGCTTAGCCGCTTAGCCTCAGAACCACAGAACTGAGATTACTGAGAATACTTAGGTACTCTCAGTTCTGTACTCAGAACAATAGTCTGTCAATCTTACAAATAATTATTGTTCCAAGTGCGGATTTCACGTATAATATTTGACAGCCCGTCAAATATTATACGGTTGATAGCGAGGTAACCACTTAACCACTACAATGCTCTAATGCAATCAAACACAGTGGATCCACGTGTTAAAGATAAGATAAACAACTTTTGGGGTCAGAAAGAATTTGATAATCCCGTCAATGTTTACAAGTCAGTAGGTCTTAGATTCTTGGTGATAGAAATAGAATATAAATAAACTATTGTACACCAGAAACGCGTAAGGTGCCTTTTTGACACCCGGTTGGAACAACGTTCCTTTCGCCATTTTTTTACCTAGTAGATTGAATGTATCATTAGCAGGTTGGTGACATTAATTAATAAGGAGCTGACAGAACTCAATGTTTAGATTAGCGCCCTTTAGTGGATCTATATATGTATTATTAGCGTGACGGTCACGAGTTCAGTACTTTTCCCCATAGCAAAAGTGCATAAACGTGCTTATAGAAGATTTCACTTCAACAAGTCAAATAGAAACTTGGTAGGGAGGGACTTCTAGCAACGATATAATGGTTTTGGTAATAATGAGGTGGTCGGCCAAATATGGGCGCTTTCTTTCATACGGCTTCCAATGATGCCCTTTTATACTTTTCAACAACGAGTCTGACGGACTAAGTATAGGTAGTAGCAACCCATACTTAGCTAAGAATAAACGGCCTTCTCGTAAGCCATACTGGCCATACTATGATCGATAAATTCTTAATTTTTCATAGCTGAGCTATCGCCTTGTAACCACAGGATATTAAAAACACCATAGGCCATGTAAATAAGCTCGGATTTTCTTGAGTGGCGACTACGACACAGCGTGGAACTTTTGAAATCAAAGTTATACCTATTATAAGATCCTCTCTTAAATAAGTCAATCACGAGTAGGTGCATACGAGATGGTGCCAAGGAGTAAGATGTTCAGATTTCCTAGGTCCGCAGTTGCGTTAGAATTGAGAAGCTTTTTTCGGTTTCTCAATTCTGGTTAGTAGGACATTGTGGAGAAACGGCGATAGGGAGGTTCACTTTTCGTCTTTCGATTATCTACCTCTAAGATAGCGACCATGTATAAACAGTACAAGGTCTGTCCCAGACCTCTACTTGGTCAACTTGGTGAGTAATATATCCATCTACAATTCTACAAAAAACCATAACACAAGCCTTTTTTACAAGCTTTTATTTAGTTTCACTTGTCCCTTTGTCAGTCTATAATTTTGATTAATTTAACTTGCAAGATTTGTCTTGCAAGTTAAATTTGACACACTTCCCGGTTTATATCGCGTGACAATGTAATATGATATGCATAATTATGATAATATGGAGCTGATCTGATGATGGAGCTGGAAGGTGGCCATAGGAACTTTGTAATGAAACGACACAACATAAAATCTAGTTTTGATTCGTTTGATCCATAGTAAATCCCGAATCATAAATACTAAAAAGTTAAAAAAAATATGTATAAAGAAAAAAAAATTATAACAAGCTTTTATTTTTTATTTTAAACTTTTTACTTCTTTTTTTTAGTAAGTAATAAAAGCTTGTTTATAACATTTTATTTTTTATTTTGAAAACTACTTACTTACTTTCGTTTGCAACGAACGAAACGCAACTGTTTCAATGGCGTTTGTATTTTGTTTGAAAGTGTAAAACGTCGTCCTGACAACGAAATTAGTGGCATTTACGTGAAGTATTTGATTGCTTTTAATATGTATTTGATAAATTATGGATGATCCCCACAAGTCATCACCGCAAACGTCTGAAATAAAGGTCAGTAATTTAATATTATTGATATAAGGTGGCGAAATCAATCGCGAGACCACATATTTATAATACGTTAAAAATAGTTTTGTGATGCAGAGCTGCACCGCATTACCTGCCTTCGTTACAATTACTTTTGATCTTTGTCTAATTGGTATAATGATAAATAGGATATCCATTCAGGAATACTTAAAAAAAGCATTTCACGGTCCAAGTAAGGCCGCAGAATTTCACGTCGTTTATTTATTTTTATTTATTTTTAGAACATTCTTCCGGATGTCGTGCATTCTCAACAGATACCTACTATAGAAACTGTTACACATGAACCAGACCCAACCATACCAAGCAGTGAAAACACTGAAGAAAACCCGATTTCACACGATGACGACGATAGTAAGACTGAATCTATATCAGAACATATTCCCTCCAAAATTGAATATTCTACAGACTCAGAAAATGCTACAAAAACTCAGGGCTTTCTTAAATTTGCTCCAGAGCCGGAGAAAGTATCTAAAAACAGTTCACTGACCATTCCTCCTCCAGATTCTCCTGCCAGCGGTTACAGCACACATGATGCAAGCAAAGGCAGCTTGTCCCTACCTTTAGATGTTAATGCTGTTTCTGATATACAGTTATTAAGTGAAGAAAGCCCCGTCAATTTAGCAATATTGTCAGACTTATCCAAAGAACCTGAGCAATCACATTTATCTAATGAGAACATTAATCTAAATGAGTGTGACATACCAGACTTGTCTCCCAAAAGTAATAGCTATCAGGACTCACTAAATGAAGAATCTAGCAAATCATCAGATGAGCTACACAATTCTGATGATCATTTAGAGAAAACAAACTCTCCAGATAAACTTAGTTCTGGATCTGAAGAAATTATAAAGCTAGATATAAGAGGTCAAGCTGCTCCAAAATTCCCGTTTGCTGCAGCTAAAATAATCTTCGGACCACCTCCTGAAGGTGCCACTATTATTGAACCAAATGTTGAACAAATACCTGTCTTCCCAAATTTGTTATCACCATTTCTTGTTGGAGCTGGAGACAGTGTAAAAGTAGAAGAAGTGTTTGATGAACAGGAACAGAGTAAAGAACCAGCTTCAGAATTATTGCAAATATCACCTGATAAACTGAGCCTATCTAGTGAAAAATCATTACAGTTATCACCCGACAAACTTAGCAATTCAAGTGATAGAATTGAAGCAGACTTGTTGGTTGAAGAAATGACCATTGAAGATGAATTGAAGGGGAAGGACGGAGAGAGAACTGATAATGAATCATTGCCAAAGTCTATGCCTGCAGAAGAGACTATGTCTTTTAGTACATTAACTACAGATTATAAAACAATTTGTGAAGAATACCATGTGAAGGTAGTTGTTATTCACAGTTTTTGTTTGTGTGTGTGCCTTAGCTTGATGTTAATCTGTTTATTATACCTGCTTCTAACATCTATGGCATGCTATGTACTAACTTTCTATAAGACGCACTTCCTCAAATTTGAAAGCATAACTAAATATTATGTTCATGTTTGATTGAATTAAGTTCTTGCTGTATTTTGAGTTAATAAATGGTTTATTTATTTCACTGCTTTTAGTATATAAAAGACAGATTTATTAAACAGTTGTTATTGATAGTATCACTTCAGTAGTTGCAATAATGGATATAGTTAAATATTTTAAGCCATCTCCTGCTCTACCACCATTCAAGGAGGTCTTAGCACTTAATTTATGATTCTATGCTGTCATGAATGTCATTGTCTATTTTGACATCATGTCATAAAGTTCATTTCCTTCATGTCTGTGTTCGAACTTTATTTATTGAAATTTTAATGCGGTTGAATATCGATCTGCTAATAAAAACAAATGTCTTTTTCGGAAACAGGGATCTTAAGCCACTATGTGCGTGTTTTTCGCTAGTAAATTAATGCTAGACTGAAGTTTTTATGTAACTTTGGGATTCTAAATCATTTACAAATGACATAAATTAGCCCTTTATTAAATAGTGAAGATATTCAATGCTTGTTATATATTTTAAAAATATTTATGTTTATTTATGTTTTACTCCTGCCTTTTATGCTTTCGTGTGAATGTGATGTCAATTCATTGCTTTCTGTCCTTTCAGCTTGTGCATTTGGAAGCTGCTATTACACAGCGTGATGAATTAATTGAAGAACTGACCATCTCATTACAGCGTTCCGTCCGTGAACGAGATGAGCTTAGTTATGAGAACAAACATCTTACAAATGAGGTATCAAACTTACAACACATGGTTGCAGAACGATCTCATTCCGATAATGACACCATAAAGGGCCATCTTTCTGACTTTGTTAAGTATCAAAGCATGATCAAGGATGACAGCACAAAGTTCTACTCCGCTATCATGAGTGGGGGTTCCTCATTACAGAGTTCAAACGGAGAGAAAGATATGGACAGAGAAGAAATCATTATCAACCATTCCAAGTCTGATTTGCGTTCTTTTAATGTCTCCGATGATTTTCAAACTGGCTTTGAAAATAAACTGTCGACGATTATAAATAAGTTCGAAAGTTACCTTGAAGATAATGTACGGAATAAGCTCAGAGAGAGTTTGATACAAGTATTATGCGACGAAATAGGAAAGATGAGGATTGATAATGACACTGAAATTAAAGAATTAGAAAGTCAAATGCAACAGGACAAACAGGTTTATTCAGTAGAGACAAGGCGATTAAGGGAACTACTGGCGAAAGTGAAAGCAGGCAATGCGGATATTGATCTGTTACGGCAGGAGCTTGGCGTGAAACATGAAAAAGAGATGGAGAATTTAAGGACTTATTTTGAGAAGAAATGTTCTGATATGGAAAGAAGGTGAGTTGAGTTGTTTGAAACTTGTTCTGTTACACTTATAATTTGTTAATGAGGAGTGTGATACTTAGTGATTAATATATTTCTACCTTTGTTTGCAACCAGGCTAAAGGAACGGTAAGTTGATATTTACCTATTTTGTTAAATCGTCTCTAAGGGGAATCTCTCTTAGATATCCAAAATAGTTTGACTTTTACTATATTAGCATCTTTTCCCCAAAGTATTCATAGAAGATATGGTGATGTCTTCATTCACAGCAAATACAGGACATTCGGGTATGTGACCCCGGCCTCTTCGAGTTACTGCAGTCTCAGTCCCGTTTCCCATCCGAGACTTGCGGTATCCCTTACTCTAAGTTCCTCCCCCTATCCATTTTTTGTCATACAAATTTACCTTTTTCCTTACTTCCTATATTTTATAAAGTAATTGTACCACTAGGTAATTGTTCATGGACTACTGTATTATAATTTCTTTACGTTATATTATTTTCTGTTAAATGATTGCTCATAGCACTATTTGTTAGTAACATATAGATGTGTATGGTTATGTAGAAATATAGCAATTGCGTCCACTTGCAGCTACTCGGAGGAGGTGTGGCGCGGCAAGTGCGCGTCGGCGGGCGGCTCGGCGTCGTCGCTGGAGGCCGACGCGTGCGCGGCCGGCGGGGACGCGCGCCGCCGCACGCGCAGCGCCGACCTGCCCTCGCTCACTCTCGAGGTGACACACGACATCTTTCACCTTCATACTCACAACTTTATTTTTCTCCATTGTTCTCAAAAGGACACTCGCAAAAAAACCCTCAATGAAATAAACGGCGGTCGTTTTCATTGCCTGGTGAAGTGGCCACTACCTACCAGATGAAGTTTTGCAACTAAACACTATATAAATATATGTATGTATGAGCTATTTAGACCCATTTATCGAAATACTCCAATCAAGATAACAACAATAAATACTGACCTCCACGATTACACAGGTTGTTTAATATCCAGGTCTAAAGTGCGTCTCCTTAATGTGGGTTCTAAATCTCCAACAGGAACTTACAGTATAGAAGCAGTACCTACTCATCATCATCAGAACAGGTGGCGGGCAATGTACACTGTTCTCAATAATAACGCAAATTCGTAATATGTATTGCGAAGTAAACTTACGTAATACATATCTTTCAGTCCTCACAGCTGGAGCAAGCGTTGAAACAAGCTGGCAAGAAGTACGAGCAACAATTAGATGAACTAAAGGCGGAGCATGTGGCTTACGTGAATGAGTTAAAAGCTGCTCACAGAGAAACTATTGCTGCACTTGATGAACAGGTATTTTTCCTATCTAAAAAATCTAAATAAATTAATACTACTATGTATTAATTTATTTATCTATTTAGTAGTTGTGATATAGTTACAACTAACAATTCTTAATCTAGTTGTTTATGTTACATGTGAGACTGTGTGAGAGACTGGTATCTGTACTAGGTACATAGACCTGTATGACAAATTACCAGCCTCTTCTAACTCAAGACAGAATGGTGCTTTAAGTAGGTGTAACCTTATTAGATACTAGCAGCGCCTCGCGATTTCACCCGCGTAAGCCCCGATCCCGTGAGAATGTCGGGATAAAAAGTAGCCTATGCGTTAATCCAGGTCTCCAGCTATCTACATACCAAGTTTTATCGCAATCGGTTCAGTAGTTTTTGTGTGAAAACATTACAACATACACACAAATGTTTCCTCTTTATAATATTAGTTTAGATAAATAGAAAACAGTGTTATTATTATGTTAAGTGCATGAGAATGTGTAAATGGTTGCCAGAAGAATTACCTCCCACGAACGTTCCAGTTGAGAAGTAAGCTCCTTGCCGTGGTTTTTCCGGCGAACTATAGTATGAAGTTCTTCAAGAATGGAAGGTAGATGTTGTTAAAGGGTCGGCAACACACATGCGAGACCCGTGGAGTCGCAAACGTCCATAGGTTACGTTTAACCACTTATGCTTGTTTGCCACCGACGTGGTTTAAAAAAAATAGAGACATCGACAGACCGGTCAATAGAAACTTGGATTCTACTTTCAACAGTTATTTTCAAAAAGTATATTAAAAGAATCGGACATACATCCTTAGAACCTGGGGTTGCGTACTTTCATCAATTACGTCCTCCCCTTTCCATCAAGAACTTTTGTTTGTCGCCTTCAATCAACCAATTAGCCTATTCTAGTCCACTGCTGGGCATCAGCCTCTACCAAAGTGCGCTATAGCACCCGGTCCTCCGCCTTCCGCATCCAGTCGGTAGCGGTCCCAGGCAGCTATCTTCCTCAGGTCGTCGGTCCATCTGGCTGGGGGCGTTCTACTTTCCGTCTACCGATTCACGACCTCCACTCTAAGACCCGTTTGTCGCCTTAATAGTACAAAAATAGGTTAACTATTGTTAATTATTTTCACAGGTAACCCAACTAAAAGCGCACATCCAAACTGCAGAGAACACCGAATCGAACGTCTCCCTCTACCAACAAGACATAGACTTAGAACTGGAAAAGGTTAGAGAAATATATTAGTTGTGTTAGAAGCAGAATGTCATGTGTCCATGTTGTTGATAATCGATGTTCGTTAACTTTGTGTTGCTTTTGAATAACTGAAAGAACAAATGTGGCTGCCCTTTTATTGTACTACTTTTTTTTTTTAATTTTGAATTATTAAAAGTATTCCTTATTCAATTTCTGCATTACAGCAAGGTTGACTAAAAGAGAATGCTCTAGGCATTAGGTCCGTCCGCCTTTGCACAAATACGTGCGTGAAAAAATTAAATGTACCTAGTCTATTTACATACAAATATTTACACTGAGCGTAACACATATAGGTTTTTTTTTAATAAAAAAAAATGGACTTCGTTTGGTTCTATTTTTACTGCTAGACGACGAGCCAACATATTTGAAGGTATCTTATAGCATCGACAATAAGCCTGCCTTCTATTAAAGAATTTATTAAAAATATAACCGTTTATAGACGTAATATACAACCCCTCTCACATGTGTTACTAGTTTCACTCCCGACTTAGGTGTGTAGCGACCTGTCGCGTTGATTTAACAAGTTAGAGACATAAAACAAGGTAAACGTTAATAAAAAGGCCCCCCTTACTTACATGTTGTACAGATTTTGGGGATACCTGCTTTGGGCCGCTACTGTCCTACCATACTAATTTATTGTTGTGTAACTGCATGCAGGGGAAAGACTCAAGCTTACGGTGGCATATGGTTACCTATCCTATAGCTGTTTCGTCTATGGCTGTGGTAACTACCTTCTTGGTCATTTAGCGATCGCAACATCTATGGGAGTATATAGATGGAGCCACTGAACTGTATACATATATCACGAATTAATACCACCTTTATGTTTAAGGCAAAAATGGTCTAATTTTCAATAGCACATTGTAAATAATTATGATTATGGATAGGGGTAATATAAATGGTTTGTTACTGTAATGATCTGGCTGTATGACATTTAGATAGTCTTTTCTGAAACCATTTTTTTTTATAAATCTCAATTCAAGCACTAGAAATAACAATGAACACAAAGAACACACAGACTCAGCACAACCATTTGTGCATTACACATATTTTTGTTCCATGTGGGTATCGAACACACTCACTCGTGCAGTAATTTTATTTGTTCACTTTCTAACATTGGGCACATTCTGTCATTTATCAGTGGATTTACGATGGCGGAAGTGGCAGTGGTTTTTGAAATAATCACCGTTTCTCCAATGAATTCAAAGGTACCTGAACCTCTGATTCACCGGAAAACCAGCCGGAAGCAGCAACGTATTCCATAAAGAAATAAAACTTTGTAGCTTCCGTTGCCCCCGGGTTGACCCGTGAGGGAGGTTTTCCTATCAAGAACTACAGATGACAGATACCAATTCGAAAATCGAACTAAATCAAATCTGCTTACACTAGTTGCAGTACTACTAAATTCTTATTTCAAACCGTTAATGTGCCATAGAAGTGTAAATGCAACTTTTCCAAAACCAATGACCTCAGTCTACCATTTTTATTCACTCTTACCTATTCAATCACTTAATAAAACTTCTGTCTCTCTCCTGCATGCTTGGAATGCCACTAACACGCTCGTGTGTGAATAAACATGGCGGTGACGTCACATGGTCAATCCAACATGGCGCCCGTAGAAGATGGAGACTCAACTCGAACAGAGACTGGACGAAGTAAGGGATGAGGTCAGGCAGGAGGTCGTGAATCATCTTCAGGAACAGTTGCAGGTATGTGGAGATTTAAATGTATGGCATTTTGGAGAATAATTCATCATAATTATAGTAGAATTGACTGTTATATATGCAACCAAAATAATATTACTTAATTTATGGTATGGGTTGGTTCGTTCGGCAGCTAAGCAATGATTCCATTGTTTTTCGCTGATTGAGTGAGGTTACAGGAGACCCTAACCCCTCCCTGCATTCTCCATCTTCCACCGCAGTGGCGGAATTACACATTTGCCGCCCGTAGGCTATTAAAATTTTGCCGCCCCTACCGGACGGTCTATCTAATTCGATACCCCAGGGCAAGACATAAAACATAATGTAGGTGCCAAATTTGCCCCGCCCCTAAAATCTGCCGCCCTAGGCTCCAGCCTACTCAGCCTGCTGGTAAATCCGCCACTGTTCCACCGCCTTCCTCTACTCTCACCTTAAAGGCCGGCAATACACTTGTGACTCTTGAGTTGCAGGTGCCCATGGGCGGAAGTAGTCACTTACTATCAGGTGACATATCAGCTTATAAGAAAAATATTACGACAATCTAAGCCTAGTTCTTTACATTAGTTCTCCATATCGATTTCGATAACGCGAACCATTTCCTTTCTTTTCCTTTAGCAATATATATATATATATATATAAATAATATATATCCTACTAATATTATAAACGTGAAAGTTTGTTAGGATGTATGGATGTGTGGATAAATGGATGTTTGTAGATAGCTGGAGATCTGGATTAACACATAGGCTACTTTTTATTCCGATATTCCCACGGCATGGGGACTTACGCGGGCAAAACCGCGGGGCGCAGCTAGTATATATATATATATATAACCCTAAATTTTCAATCCTCTACGATCAACCCCTGTTTTTTAATAGCGATATTAGTATTTTTACTTTCATTGGTACAATTTTTTAAAGTATTTAACCCAGTGAAAATAGAAAGTGAGATTGTTATAAATATAATCGATTGCAGTCAAGTCGATGTCAAATTTTTTTTTTATGGAATAGGGGGTTAACGAGCAGACGGGTCAACTGATGGTAAGTGACTACCGCCGCCCATGGGCACGGAGAGTCACAAGTGCCTTGCCGGCCTTTAAGGTGGGAGTAGGATAGGAGGGGAGATGGAGAGATGTCAAACTTTAAATATGTCAGTTTAGTTAATGAAGTACTTTGAATTAAGAAAATGAATGGTTGGTGTTTTGTTATTTTTATAGTCTTTTTATAGTCATAGACCCCATCCCACAATAAGTTAGTTATTTTTTGACTACCAAAATATTCATTAGAAATAATTAATATGGCAAAACAACGTGTGCCGGGTCAGCTAGTAAGTGATATATATATATATTAGATAACTGACTGGTTCTTATTAAAAAATATCAACTTGGCAAATTTAAACTTTACTAATAATATTTGAGACTTAAATAATATTACACACAAAATAAAATCAGAAATATTAGAAAGCAATACGACTATGGTGAACGTCCTTCTGATCCGGTGGTGGCAGTAATAGTGGACGAGAGCCACCGCTCGCGCTTCCACCTTCCTTCCTGATCCCCTCCGCAACTGTTAGCTCCCCCACATCACGCCACTACGACGTTACGGCTAAGCCCCGCCTATTAAAGTTTTCGTTTCCGCTAACTATATATATATATAAACTTTTTAACTGGCGGTTGTTTTGGGGTCTAGGGATCATAGGTAGACCTCCTGTGAAGAATTTTTTGGAAAACTCGACAACTGGTACAAAACCAATAAGTAGAATTTTCTTCGACATCTACTTAAAAGCTCGTAAACAAAACAAGATATGAGATCGTAAGTAGTGACGATTCGAGTTCTTGATTTGTTTATTTTTGTATCCATTATTTTTGACTATTACTGTCATAAACTAAACCGTATTTTAAACTCAGTATATAGTAGCCCAGTGCACATCATTTGGCGTGGTGCCACGCACACACACCATTAACAAATACGCACAACACGCAGCCCAATGCCTCTTAAATAAAGCTCAGTTACCGCCAACTCTTTATATCGTCTGTACCATTATAAAAAAAGGAAAAAAACTTTGGCAAACTTTTTGGTGAAAGCTTTTACTCCGCGAAGATAGTAACAATGCACAACGACAATGACTGAATGTTATTTTTATGAAGTTTTAAATTGTTATTTGTGGAATAGTGTAGTGATGTGAAGGACTCTGACAATTGCCCTGGACTAATGTGGTGTAGAAATAATGTGAAATGCCTGATCGTAACCATTTGCCATTTTATAAACGTCGAGTAAGTTGGTTTGTTGTTGTTGTGGAATATTATAGATAAATTACACCCTGACACGAAACAAATGATCATGCTTATCACACAATTATTTGTCCTGGGTGGGAATCGAACCCACGACCTCTGGTTTAGCAGCCAGGGTCACTAACCACTAGACCAACAACAGGCCAGTTGTATTATAGGTTTTTTTTCAGACTAGGTACTTCTACTAACGACCCTAAAATATGATTACATCTTTCGGAAACAAGCTATATATAATAAAATAAAGGAATAACCCAAGTACCTTAATGTTCAATACTGTTTATTTACCAATTGGTATTCATGTATGACCGACAACCAATGGCTTATTTCTCGTACAAAATTTTACCATCGTAACAAATGTAGGGTAAATAACTGTGAGTTCTGTTTTGAAATTAGCATTTTCTAATATAATCGGCTATTTTTACTAATGGTTAAGAGAAATCTAGATCACTCAATTTCTATGTATTTCTAGAAATGAGGTCTCGCCATTATTCTTGCGAATTTTTATAGTCATTCAACTTTATCGTATGCGGAAAATAGGTGTTATAGGACATATTGTATGTTTCATATCCAATTAATAATAATCTTTATCAATGTATTAATACGTGAAGGGAATTCTTTGTATGCATTTATAAGAAAATTTTGTGAACGAAATAACGTGAAATTTTCTAATACTTAAAGTTTATATATAGAACAAGTTCAGAAACCTACATTTTTTAAACAATATCTCACAAATTAAAAAGTTACGCGAAACGGCTACCTCAACTAGACGCGTCCAGTGCGCAGTGTGTATCTGACAATGGAACGCTTACTTAAATGGCTGAAAGGGCACGCAGTTACAAAAAGATTTTTCGAAAAACAAACTAACCGTTTAAAAGTAAGATCGTTTGATTTTCCAGGTATTAACTTTTAAATTTAGTGTTTTTCAGTGCCTCGTTTCATGTCCATTCAGTGGTTTAAGTAAGTGTTCTATTGTCAAATACATCCTGTATATTAGTATACTAGCAGCGCCCCGCGGTTTCACCCGCGTAAGTCCCGATCCCGTGGGAATATCGGGATAAAAAGTAGCCTATATGTTAATCCAGGTCTCCAGATATCTACATACCAAGTTTCATCGCAATCGGTTCACTTCAGTTTTGGCGTGAAAGAGTAACAAACATCCATACATCCATACATCCACATATCCATACATCCTCACAAACTTTCACGTTTATAATATTAGTAGGATTATGTTATACGTGTCATGGTAAATCTATACAATGACAGTTCAAGTTATACTGCCCAATGAAATAAAGCGAAAAAATTAAAACTTAATAAATTATGGTCAAAATTCGATCAACAGGCGATCTTTAGTATAGGTAAATAGAAAAAAATAAAAAATAAAAACAAAAATTAAACAATTAAGTTGTTTATAACTACCAAAGTAAACGCTTAAGCTTTGAGCTTAAGTTATATCAATAAAAATAATTTTGATCTTTTCCCTCGACGGGGCTTCAGTTTTATAAAAGTGTATGGTCCTAATACAGTAATACATACAATGTATAAAAGCGGAAAAATATAAGATTATGGTCGGATTTCGGCCACCCTGCTAACACTAGTTTTAATAATTATATTATGACGGTTCTAGTTTAGACGACCATGCATTTCTTTTCTCGACCAACAGTTAGTAACGCCATTCCTACCCGAGCCATAACAGTCAGTATGATTTAGTAAGAATTAAATATAAATTGTATAACAAAATTTACATTTACAATCCCGATATAAAACAATAAAACCAAAAAAAATATTCACATGTCTAAATATATTAATTGGTGTAGTCATCGTCTCGAGTCGGCAGTTCAACGCCATTTACAAATATTGTCACTCCCCTGGCTGTGTGCCAGTGTATAGGCGACATATTTTGCGGGGCTGACCTCATTTTTTAGCCCCACGCCGTCTCGTTTACTTCGTTTTTTGTCCTATTTGGGTCAATGATCTAGAGAACGGAGTCTTTTGAGTAGTACCTATCTGAGTTTCAATGTCGGAGTTATAAATAATATCAGTGGACCAGTATATTTTTGGGTTGTTACTAAAGCTTCCGAAATAGTGTACCATGATTGTTTTTATTTTCAACACACGTGGCTGCTGCTTGTTCATTGTAATGGTGAGGAAGTTCTAGTTCTAGCTCGGAATATTTTGACTAATAATAGGATAGCACAAAATTTAGACGCCCGTTTATCTTTCAAGTCAGAAACGTTCCTTTTCAGCCGCGCTTGTGCGGATCGAGCTTTATAATCAGGTGTTGAGTCTTGCTGAAAAGGACCATTAAATGTTATGGACTATGTTGTTGTTGAGAGGCTTAAACGTCATCTCAAGAATCGTATTCTGATAACTTTTTCACAATAAATTAAATTATAAAAAATATATAAAACCTGACTGCATTATAAAACTGCAGTAATTGAAAAGCACAAAGCAAGCTTTGTATGATGTAAAATACAAATGGATTGTTTATGGATGTGGATGGAATTAGATTGGCCTGGTGGTCTAGTGGTTAGTGACCCTAACTGTTGAGCGAGAGGTCGTGGGTTCGATTCCCACCCGAGTCTGGGTGTTCTTTGTGTCCGTTGTTTGTATGTTTGTAAAGTCCCCCGCGACACAGGAGTAATTCCTAATGCGGGAGTTGTCTTTTTTAAATAGAGAAAATAAATAGAATAGAGGTTAAGAACATAAACATAAATATTAGAAAACGTAGAGCAGGCGGGATTAAGCTAATAGTCCTAAGATCTAAGTCGGGCCTCCGCCTGCACTACATTTTACCCTCCTTCTTGCGCAGTCGGGTAAGATATGGCTATTTAGCTATAAATTAGTGATCAGTCACTCTTTAATAGCTAAATAGCCCTATTACTAACATTAGCAAACACCCCACCGAACTATCGCTAAAGCCGGATAATGTCCACTTTGTACTTTTTTAGAGCTTCGTGCATAAACTTGGTCATTTTGATGATGATTTTTTTTACCTTATAGCAATGTTTTAATAAGCGATTAAAATGTTGCCCGATCGTAAAAAAATCTCGTCAGTAAATAAAAATTTCTAGTGACCTCCTTTTTGCCTCCTAACAAGTTGTTTTGATTTTACCACCCTATGAATTTTAAAATTATCGGTTAATTAATGACCTGATGACGATGATGTCTATTGGAATTTTGAAATGAACCTCCAACTACAACTGTCTCTCCGAAACACATTGATCCATCGTAAGGTTGCCTGGAAGAGATTGCATTTTGCAATAAGGCCGCCCTTTGTGCATTATCTGTATGACAAATGTATGTATGATAATTCTACTGTAGGACTGGTGTACAAATAAAGTGTTATCTATCTATCTATCTCTTACAAGCTGCAACTCCTACTTCGTCTTTTATAATACGCGACATTGTTCTCGGTGCTATATTAATTTCCCTACATAAAATCTAATGCTTTCCGACAGGATTTCTTCGGACTCTTTCCTTCACTGCTCTGATCGCCTTTTAGTACGAATATTACTTTAACCGCCATATATTTTTCGGTGACAAACGTGTTAGTATAACTACTTATCAGTAGCCCAGTACACGTACGTTCGATTATAGCAAGCAGATTGAGATCATTCGATCGAGCTCAGTGGCGTACATTAGGAGAGCCCTATGTTTAGCAGTGGATGATGAAAGGCTGATGATGATGATGAAGCAGATTGGGTTTCAAAAATTGCATTTGGCTCTATTCCTACTTTTTGTAATGCTGTTACAATGCTGTTTTTGTATTTCCTATCACCCTATTGTAGGCAGCGTAATCGTGCATATAATGGAGAATACGACTTTTTTTTCGTCGTTTGAATCGGTATTTCTCAGAAATGACAATTCTTAGGAAAAAAAGTGTAAGATCAATTTTTATAGATAACTGCATAATCTACAATTTTAATGAAACCTTTTTTGATAAAACTTATCGTTTGCCTAGAAATGCAAAAAAAAAACATATTTGCGAAATTCATAATTATGTATATGTACGGGAATTACGTCATTACTTTATAGATACTACATACCGTTGAATTGCCTGACGTTTGTACCAGGCTGCACTGGCCGTAGACACAGGCTGACGTGCGAACTTTGACCTTGAATATCATTTTTGCAGATGTGGGATCGGTGGGGACTTTTCATATTTCATTATTTGATAATGGTGTTTCCAATATTGGTACTAATTTCCAGTTCATTCTGTTAATTACTTGACACTGATAAAACACACCGGTAACCAACAGACAATTATTATTTAGTACTTCACGAGTTTTGTGATTTGTGAACATGAAGTAAACAACAACAGACATACACTTGGTTTATTTTGTGTACAAAGCCGTTTTTAATTACTTTGCCAGGTACAATCCACAGAGTACCTTAAGTAACAATTTAAAATAATATATTTGTTTATATGTCATTAGCGCATCAGAGCATTCAAAAGGAAACTGTAATGAAGAGACATCGACAATGTATCATTAAGTAATCACTTGGAACCGTGATTACTGGTGCTTTATTTATATATTCAGTAAACTATATACCTATCAATCACTGCGTGATAAGGGGTCAAACTTGAACACCACAGTCGGTTGTAAACCTTAGATAAGCGCAGTTCTGCAGTTGCATTGCTCGGCTCAAAGTGGAATAGTTTTTTTATTCGGTTTGTGGAATATTAGTGATTTTGTGTTATTCGAAAAATGGGTGATTTGTTTGTAAGTAGTTTTTTATGATATTGAACGTTATAGACATACCCTGTAATTGTAAAATAGTCATAAAAATAAATAATGAAGAAGGATAATATAAGAAGTAAATATTCTTGAACTATTAATAAGATTATGTCAATATATTGTGGAGGAACCAGTATCCCTCCGACATGAAGGGAGGATCTTCCGACCAGGCGAGGTGATCATGTCTGGCGGACCTCGGCCCAACGGTTGATGTTGGGAAGTTGTATATACATATACTAATCGGCGCGAGAACTTTCATTGTGTGATGCAGGATCAGTAGTTACTACGTAGTTCGGCGTGTTTTCGTTAGATGTCATTGAAGTTTGTTTTCTTTGTATGTAGATGTCGCTACAATATTGAGCGGTACAGTAGAGTAATACTTATTGGATTGTTATCTAGACAGCGAAAGCGTGTTCTTTATCAATGTGAAATGATTCCCAATGCACACATTTAGCTTAATATGTCCGAAAAAAAGTGCTCACTATCCAAATTGGAAACATATCTTATTATCTCTTGTTCTGTCTTTATGACCTTTAGTTAGAGATAAAGCTTCACTTTTACAGTCAACGGGGATTTTTTAATTGACGGTCGCTCGGGTGCAAGTTGCTTTTTATTTATCTCTCGGAAACAGTTTTTTTGTGAATGAAAGGTATGCTGCACTCCTGACAAGGTTTATGCAACATTTCATGATTATCGGTTGAGGAGATAGGGCGTGAAAGGGTAACAATCAAACTCAATTTAGCATCGAAAGTGTAATTTTCTAAGAATGCGCATCGTTTTTGTCCACTTGGAAGCTGTGATACGCGCTGGTTTGTTAAAAGTTAAAACGTTTATTTAAGTCAGCTTTTAGACCCAGATCTCGGTTCAAAAGTGCCAACTATTGGATTTGGAAATTGTCCTGCAAGCAATTTTATACTGACCTCTTTTTAATAGGTCCTTTTCAATGAAAAAGACAATTTTTGTATATCTATACTAACATTATAAAGCTTAAAAGTTGGTTTGTTTGGTTGAAAGAGCTGATCTCCGGAACTCCTGGCTCGAATTGAAAAAATATTTTAGTGTTGGATAGCCAATTTATCGAGAAAGGCTATAGGCTATATAACATCGCGCTACGACCAATAGAAGCGGAGCATCAATGAAAAATGTTGCATAAAGGCGAAAATTTACAAACGCAGACGAATTTGCGCGGGTCAGCTACTAAAGCACATAAGAATTGGAGTTATTACATAATTTCTTTTAAAATCAACTACGGCCATTTTCTAAATAGTCAAACTATTGCTTTACTGTTTTCATGAAAGTAAAAATTTTGCAAAAAGGTGACGGTGACGCATGTTTTAATATTAACTATGCTTAATGTGAATGTGAAACGTGCTAACAAATGAAATCTTAACCAAAACATTGCTCACACGCGTTGGTAGTTCTAATGTGGTTTGATACAAAAAGGTGTGGTGATATAGCCGATAAAGCTGAGAGGACTGACATGACTGAAGCTATTAGTATTTAATACCAACAATGTTGATGGAATGACCGGATTTTCTCAAAATGTCTGCGTAAAAAAAAATGCAACGTCATTGAAATTGACAAGAAAATTCATGTTGTTTGAAAATGTGCATCTACATTAGGAAAAGCATTTTACGAAGAATACTTTTTTATCAATTTGTTTTCGTTCTAAATCAAACAACAATAACAACTTTTACAACGTAATATAAAATCAGCTACACCTATGATGCCCCTGAAATTTGATCACACCTTTCTGTAATAAACATCCGGTAATGTAACATTTATCACTGTAATAACTAGATGCTAACTAAGCCTTCATGTACTAACTTGCTGTCACTGCAATCCTGATTACGGTTGTTCAGTTATTAATAGTGTACCATCCTACTAATATTATAAACGTGAAAGCTTGTGAGGATGTATCGATGTATAGATGTATGGATGTTTGTTACTCTTTCACGCCAAAACTACTGAACCTGGAGACCTGAATTAATTGTCCCCATATTCCCACATATATAAACTAAAGAAGAATTTTGTTATGTAAGATATCAATGGCATTATCTAAGAAAGGATTTACAGATTATACAGAGACTTGGGCCTTGCCTGTCAAGCTCAAGTAGGTTACCTAGTCAATGATAAGACTCTTTAAATGTATTTAATAAATGATTGTAAAATATTTAAAAATTAAATATTATTGTAAACATGAGTATTTTAAAATTAACTGTAAGTCTGACATTAGAAATGAACATTAATTTAGGTATTACAACTATTTAATATTTGTCCACCATTATTGGTTGAACATGTTGATACCTCTATTAACTAAGACCTACATAGAATAAACATATAACCATGTATTGTTAACTATGTACCTACACATGTTTTTCAAATAAATATATCTTATCTTATCTTATCCTATATAATATTTTATTCAAAGAGTAGTTTTAGTGCATCTGTACTGTAAAGTACAGATGCACTAGAGCCTAAACTGTTTAAAAGGATTTCTATGTATGTGGTGTCATTAAGTTCGTCTTAGGCGTAGAAGTGACATAGGGTATATTATTTTGTTTTTAGTTTTTCTTCTTAAATTTTATACTGAAAAAAATATTTAAACGATTCGATTTCAAAATCTTTCGGTTAACAAATCGTATTATGAATGAAATTCCTACTTTAACTTACGTTTCTAAATATGTATACAATTATGATTAATCCGTGGTTACTCCCCAGGTGCTTCTATCGGACCCTGACGCTGAGGTGTCGAGCTGGCCGTTGGAGCTGGTCGCCTTAAGAGACAAGATACACGGTGACGCCGTCAAAGCACAGCAGGAGAAAGAGGTAAGCTGGGATAGTGTAACAATATGGTATATTGTATAAATGTGCGAAAACGGGCGACTGAATTACTTTATATAAACTTTAACGTTATACTCGCATAATTTTTCTTTTTTTTTTTTAAAAAGACAACTCCCGTATTAGGAATAATCCTGTGTGGCGGGGGCTGCATAAACATTCAAACAACGGACACAAAGAACACCCAGACTCGGGACAACTATTTTTGGATCACACAATTTTTTGTCCCGTGTAGGATTCGAACCCACAACACTCGGCGCGGCGTAGTGGCGAGGTGACCCATTATGCCATCCGTGCAGTCATTTAAATAATCTGTTATATGTTTCGATACAACATTGCGTAAACATTATTGTAACAGTTTCCGACTGGCCTGACACAGATACTAATATCGTGTTACATTCAGGATAAATTACAAACTGTAACTTCTATTTCGTACACAGATAACAATGTTTTTTATTGTCTTTGGTTACTGATTTGAGAAGTGTTAATGTCTTTGAATCCATCCCTTGAACGTGCTGTTACACGTAGAATATAGTAAATACGACTTTTTTGAGAGGCACAACCTGATGGAGTTTTAGTTACATTGTTTTAGTTTTTCTGTAGTCCGGAATTCAATAGTTTATTTGAAGGTAATAAAGATTTTCTCCGTTAACAGACGTGACAGACTTACGAGCAGACAGGTTTCAAACTTATGGCTAAAGTGAAAAGTCTAACGTGCTTTATAATTTTTATTCCTTTGAATTATTATTGCTTCACACATACATAAGATGCACCTAGACATTTAGTCACATAAGGCACACCAGCTTTTAGTTCTTTGTGGCCATATAGATAGACTGCTTCATATTTCTCTAACAAAATGGTAATAGTATTTTCTCGTGCCCCTTCTATTAAATACACCTAAAAGTGTGTCTCTCTCTCTCCCTCTCTCTCTATCTCCCTCTCCCTCTTTCTCCTCTCTCCCTCTGTCTCTATCTCCCCCCCTCTCTCTCTCTCTCTCTCTCTCTCTCTCTCTCTCCCTCTCTCTCTCCCTCTCTCTCTCTCTCTCCCCCCTTCCCCCTCTCTCTCTCTCTCTCTCTCTCTGTGTTGCTGTTTGTGTGTGTGTGCGCGTGTGTGTACATTTACTTGTGCCATGCGTGTCTGTGTCTCTTGTGAATACTGTTTAAAAGTTAATTAAAAAAAACAATTGCCAGTTTGATGGTAGACTTCTGTAACAGTGTTTAAATATTGCATTAGTCTATATTAGAACATTACACATTCAATGTTTGTGTCTGACTGTAGTGTCGGACTGATATAAAAGAATTGCCATGAGTTTCATCTCACATTAATCTTTTTACGGCACCACTCATCACGGAATATATCCCTTGTACGCGTCCTATAAATTCCCATGCACTTAGAAAACATTATCTATAAATATCATTCCACCCTCGGATTCCCCTCCCATGACTGTGACTGCAACCATCCAGTCGTAAATCTGTACCACTCTGGACTAACAAAACTTACTTTTTGTCTTACAATCCTATTTTTTGGACGTGTTTCGTAGAAATCTAATTAGAGATGCCAGTGTAAATGGATGCGATTTGTGTTTACTGAAGCAACTTTTCTGCGGCACATCATACGCATTACAAATCTATTTAATACTAGCAGTTCCCGCGCGGCTTCACTCGCGTGTACATATTTATATATTTTGCGCGGATCCTTAATTCTTTTTCTAAAATAAAAGTAGCCTACGTTACTCCTTATAACACCAGCTATTTGCTAGTGAAAGTCCCGTGGAAATCGGTCCACCCGTTCCGGAGATTAGCCGAAACAAACAGACAGACAGACAGACAAAAAATTTTAAATAAATGGTTTTAGGCATAGGTATCGTGCAAATAACTCCATAAGCCTAAAAAACTATTATTTTGATATTACAAACAAACACTTCGATTTTATTTATTTGTATTGACTAGCCCGGCAGCTTTGCCCGGTTCCTATAATCAAGAAACGATTCGTTTTGCTTACTGACGGTAAAATTTCGTTGAATTTTCAACGTGGGAATATCGGAATAAAAAGAAGCCTATGTATTAATCCAGGTCTCCAGCTACCTACATACCAAGTTTCATCGCAATCGGTTTAGTAGTTTTTGCGTGAAAGAGCAACAAACATCCATACATCCTCACAAACTTTCACGTTTATAATATTAGTAGGATATTATTATACTAATAATATATGGTTATATATATTATTACTTATGGTCGCGGTAAGGTAATGGCTAGGGCAATCGGCGATCAAGTGGTTGCGGGTTCGAACCCCATCCAGTGCACTACCGCCTGAATCCACTCCTAACACAAACGTTTAGCTTACCTGGAAGGGTTAACAAGAAACTAGTAATGTGTGACACACGTTACACTTAGTCTTTATCATATTATTATAGAACAAAATCTTTAGGAACATTCGAATGTAGAAATAATCGTGGGAGAGCCATGGTTCGGCTCGTATGGGCCGGCTCCACCGGAGTGAAACCACGGCCTCACAGAAAACCGGCAGTGAAGCAATGCTTGCATTGCTTTTCCGAGTGAGTAGTAAAATTCTATTGCCCTTCCTTTTTTTCTAGGGAACCGTCTACCTCTCCCTTCTTTTAGTGCCATCCATTCTATTAAGGCAGGGTTAACCCCCAGTGGTTAACCACTAGTATTTGCTTGTTTAGCGTGCTTTCCCAATTGGGCATGTCTGATTCAGACAGAAATCTACTGTGCCCTTACCGCTTCAAATGTGTTCTAGAAGTACCATGAATAGGGTCATATGCCACTATATTCTGACCCCAATAAATTGAGTGCGATGCACCGGGTTGAGTGAACCACCATTCTAATTTTACCGTTTAACATTTATTTACTATGCGCACGCGCCGCCCGCCTGCCCAATCTAATGTCACGTAAGTATGACACCGCCACCAGTGCAGCTTTTATGATGGACGTGATAATGAATCACGTGTTTGATATTCTACGACTAATTATGAGAGGGCATTACTTTCTATTCGATTTCAGAGATAGATAGAGTAATCTTTATTCTACACTCTATAGTATTTCACAATGAATCCTACTAATATTATAAACGTGAAAGTTTGTGAGGATGTATGTATGTATGGATGTGTGGATGTATGGATGTGTGGATGTTTGTTACTCTTTCACGCCAAAACTACTGAACCGATTGCGATAAAACTTGGTATGTATATAGCTGGAGATCTGGATTAACACATAGGCAACTTTTTATTCCGATATTCCCACGGCATCGGGACTTACGCAGGTGAAACCGCAGGGCGCAGCTAGTTTATAATAAAAAAAGCATCACCGACTTCAATGTGCTTTTTAGTGGAAAGAAAATGTATTTTGTTTAAATATAATATGGGTAGGCCAACTAAACGCACTGCTCCAATGAGACCGCGAGGTTTCGGAGCAAACGAAAATATCATCAATGTATACAATTTTTAGATATTTGTTGTTTTTTCAAAAACCGCTCTACTGATTTCGATAAAATTTAAATGGGACCACCTGGAAAGTATACTCTTTGAAATAAAAAGAATTTTCTAAATTGATTCAGGCGTATTCGAGTAATCGGTGAATATACATAAAAAAAAGATTCCGCCGAATTGAGAACGTCCTCCTTTTTTGAAGTCGGTTAAAAATACCACCCATCGTTGGTTCACGAGAACGGCTTGACTATTTGTCTGTCTTTTTATTTTATTTAATAAATTTGGCACAGAGATAGTTTGTAGTCTGGAATAGCACATAGGCTACTTTTTCCTGGAAAAATGTATGGTTCCTATAGATAGAAGTCGCGGGCAACTGCTAGTCTCTTATATGGATAGGTAGGTGTTCAGATTTCCAGATGTTCCAATAAAAAAAAACATGGAACCGATAATCGTTCGGAAACCTTTCGGCTAGTTGTACGGTTGTTTTTATATGTATGTATTGTATATGCCATCAGGGTGCTTACGTGGGTGAAATGTAAAAATGTACCTCATTTCTCACACCATTTTTATACCTGAGTAACAAAAGGTCTTATGCCATAGGACCTTTTGTTACTGTTCACGCAAATAGTGTTTAATTTCAAGTTATTTCCTTGTATTCCTAATAATGACTGTGCCGTGGGCGCTTTTCTACGTCAAAGCCTATCCCCAGCTTTCCTATTAAATGGCATGTCAACTGAATATTTTCTGTAGCACCAATTTCATTAAACTTTTCCTCTTGTTATTTCACAAGCTTACAACCGAGAATGCGGCATATTATGCTTTTCAAAGCCATAAACACTGCCCTGAACACGCGTCATAACTATTTTACAACTCGGAACGAGTGCATCCTAGATGTACTTGGACATTACAGAGGATTTGCAACTCTATTGATTTCGTGATCAGGTTGAGTTTAGATTGTATCTTAACACAATATTACTATACTAGCTTAAAGGATTTTACACCTTATTTTTAACAAATGAGGTACCAGTTCAGATTGCATTTTATTACATTTATCACTTTTTTTTCATAGTGCAGTGGTGTTGTATGATTGTCTTGTTTGTAGCAATTAGGTACGTTTTATGCAAGATCAGATAGTTTCCGTTTGGCGCCTACTTCATAGATAGAAGACATTTGTGGTAGGTCTATGTGACTTAATGGGAAGGAAAGTTACTGACCATAATTCTATACAACAAAACTACATTTTTTTATTTAATTCTTTACAATAAATTTTTGTCATAATCTGTCTACTCTTTCCCAATTTTTATTTGATTAATATATTTTATTTTTCCATTCTACTCTATCATTTGTCATCATTACTGCTTACTCCCTTTCCAGCCAAGTCTTCTTTCACACAGTCCATCCATCTTTTCTTTGGTCATCCTCTTCTCTTGTACCCTTCAAAGTCCATATATAAAACTGTCTTCACCATATTATAGAACTTGTTTCTTCTACTGGCAAATAATCTTATTTCTGCATTACGCAGTTAAAGAATATTCTAGAATTACTATAATTATGTCCACACTAAATTATCGCATACACAAGCTATCTTCGTTAAGTTTTATCTGACGCAAAAATTGGTCCAAAGAAAATGGTCCCATGGGTGGAAGAATCTATAATATTTATATTAGAGTTCTTCAATGAGGATAGTTATTTTTTTAAATTGTATAAAAAATAACTCCAAAGTTGTCAAAAAAAAGTTGTCCGCCTGTGCGGTGCTTATAAACATTTGCAAGAGCATTGGTGTCATTACCTTATCTGCCCGTTTCATAGAACTTCCCAACTAGTTGCGGCCCTATGGACCCTAAGCGATACCTATATCTTCTTTTTTTCTGTCTTTAATAAATAATAATATCTGTAATCAAAGTTAATATTTATTGTGTAACCACGCATATCACCACATCGAAGTATAATCAGAGGCAATAGGCAATAACCACATTGCCTTATAAAGTGCATCGCTGGTCACAAATCGTTCGTCAACCCATTTATAACACGCTACTAATATTATATTTGTATTATATTATCGGAAGATGTGGTCAGTGTAAGCTAAACATACCCACCCTTCGTTTTCCTTTCGTTTATTTGTGGTATTTGGTGATGGCGGATGTGTGGTGTAATATTTTCTGGTAATGTATTTCCACTGGTGGTGTAGCCTTTATCTACTAATGCGAGAGAGCTTATTTAAACAGCACTATGTCGCTCGTAAAAAACAAGCGACAGAAACGGGTGTCCATTGACCATGCGTTGCTTGATCGACTACTGAAGGTTATATGCACCTTCGGAATGCCTTAAGTCTTAATATATTGTAAATAAATATATTGTAACAGCACGTCTCTCCTATTCCTTACAAGAAAAGCAATATTCAATCATTGCTAACACCTCTTGAAGTTGTAGCTCGCCCTGTTACGCAATAGGTAGTTGCGAAGGGTCCATGTGGTCACTATCAAACACTGGTATGTAGGGTGATATGATACAATACAACTAAAAGCAGTGAGTCCTTCAGATCTTTCTAATGTACGCTAGAAGCGCTTTAAGCCCTTCAAATGTTCCTAATGTACACATGCTAATGTTTCATGTACTCGAGATAAGGTGCAAAATGCTTTCGCAATATTATCTTCACTGACCTATTTATGATGTTACATTCACTTTCGGTCATAGTTCAATGCTTTACACGGGTCACGATTTAATGTACCAAAAAATAGGGACGGTTTATTTTTAGCACGTTTATCTGCGAGTTTGATTTTTGTAATGCTTAAATTTGCATTTGATGCAATTGTTGCACGTAGGAGCGATGAAAAATGGACAAATTAACCACTTGGAAAGGCCCATCGGGCCTTAAAGGCAGAGGTAGACCAGCCGAGAGATTGCTCGATGAATTATTAAAAGTTGCAGGAAATGACTGGATGTAAAAGGCTAACGATAGGGATGAATGGAGAAAAATGAAGGAGGCCTTTACTCACTAGAGAGTGAGTAAAGGAATAATGAAGTGAAATAAAACGAAAACTTTGCATGCTATAAATATATAATTTCTATTTAAATATCTAATTATGAAATTGTTTGAAATATAAACGATTTCATAATCAAATAATTAAATAAAATAATATAAATTGTAATTATTATTGTAAATCGTATTATCCAAAATGCAATTGAAATTGTTATTATTAAGGAATAAATAAAAGGCTATAATAATAATAATAATAATTGTTTTATCTATTGTAAGAGTATGATGACAAGCTAAAGATAAAAGACGAGACACAACATAGTACCAATTTGAATAGGAACTACCTAGTTGAGAAAGTTCTGGAATTCTAAAAAGTTTTAAGTATGAAGCCCTTGGATATTTAGGCTCTTAAGGGAAAGCATTGTTGAAAGCAAATGCACACCCGGAAAGGGGACTCGTAATATGGGATATATTGCTGAAAAGGATTGTTTAACAATTCTGGTATATTTGCTAGCATTTATTAATTTATAGTAACCATCTCTCATCACAATCGGAGTAATATTTTTTTTGTAGGTATTACTAATACTTACGTTTGTAGTGCGTTGTCAACGTAACCTAGTAGAAGTATTGTTTAACTGCAAAGTAAAAATCAAAGTATGTGATATTGATCTTTATTTCATAAAATCTCTAAAAATAGTCTTGAAGTCGTCCTTGTTTTTAAACAAAAAATTATAGATCAAAACAATGTCATCGCAACAATACGATGCCTTGTCGAAAGTAAAATTATTGTAACAATGCGGTCTCTTGATCTAGTTAGTTTCCAATATATATGTACTGACATAATATTTTACTTTCTCTGGAGATTAAGTAATGACTTTTTATACACTTTTTCTGTAGATGAAGAATGGACATTCAATTATGGCTGGACTCAAGCATTTTTACCGTTTTTTTAATTTGTAATTTTATTTGTAATGGGTCGTGATTCAACAAAAACATTTTTATACGTTTCAATTATCGCTGACCAAAAGAAAAGACTTATCTATAGATAGACTATACTTGTATTATTGTTGTTAACAAATTAATAGTTTATTTCCTCTAGTTACTTTTACTTGCGTGGGATGAATGAAAGCTCATTTATTGGTAGCAATTATGTAGTTACGTTTAACTGTTCGTACCTTATTTTCCTCATAATAGTTGCCCTGTTGCTTCAGACACAATAGTCTAGTGGGACGTACGGTTTAATCATCCCTGGTGGGACATGAAAAATATTAGACTTCCCAAGGAACGGTTCGAATGGTATCATGCCAAGACTGAATTGTAAGGTCGTTTTGTCGTCATGTACAGGTTGTAGGGGTGTGACCAGATGGATGGTATTCGTGCTACGCACTTGCTACGTAATTAAAAATTTACGGTTTTTGTAACGCTGACGTTTTGATACAGCCTACTTCGATTCAGTGCTCAAAGCTACTTCGTCTATTTCAACCCCGGCATGATATATGGGTGACAAGTTATCCTATTTTGCTTTAAAAGCGTCGTGACTAGAGCGTTTACATAGACTTTTTGCATTCATAGGTGGAAACCCTACCGTCTGCGACAGGGACTATTCTTTACTAGTTATGGAGTTACTTGAGGAGGGTGCTCGCGCCATTGCGGGCTACCCTAAGAACCTTCCGGCACACTGTGGTTTTAGTCGGTCTAACTCCAACACTTTGCCCCACCGAAAACCTCAATAGTGGTGACGTTAATTTTATCTTTTAAGTTTTATGGGACTAAATGCCTAGTATGAGAAACGAGCGATACTATGTTTGAGTAAGAAGTGTGATGTAAATAACTATGTAGGCTGACCGCTAACTTAATAATTATATTGTGTAATCATCGAGGAATATAAAACCAACGGGCAGTGCGTCATTGCTATGTTAGTTCTCTAAATTCCGTATGCAGCAGTCAAATGGATAAACGTTTATAATAATGTATCTTTTAATAAACCATAACTCTTATCTGTTTAACTTAACGAACACAAACTTCAAACATCTAATACGGAAATTATCAGCTTAAAAGGATATGAAAGCTAATAAAACATCATAGGGTACTGTCGGCGGGCCATCAACATCGCGTCTATATTACACAATATAAACATTGTGTAATGATCGCAATGTGCGCTGGCGCACAGTGCTTCCCTTTGGCGTGATGTGTGATGTACACGTGTTTAGCAATATCGTTAAGTTTCGACAGGGAAATATATACATCATAAAGATAACTTGTACGTGTATCATATTTATGACAAACTACCTTTCCCAGCGGCTTCGCTACGTTAATGTCGATTTTGTCCATAAATAAATTGAGGTAGGTATCCCTCGTAAATAGTACTTTTTTCTAAAACTTTTTTTACCTTATGTCCTTGTCTTCCTGATAACATGTGTCAAATGTCTTAATGACCGGTTGAGTAGTTAAGGCGGGCAACCGTTACAAATAAACATACATTTACAAATATTAGTTAACTAGCTGTCCCGCGTAACTTCGTCTGCGTCATATAAGAGACAGAGATACATTTTCCCCGTTTTTTTAAACAGTTTTCATTGATGATGCGCTACTATTGGTCTTAGCGTAATGTTATATAGCCTAAAGCCTTCCTAGATATTCTATCCTATCTAGAATTTGTCAATTCGAACAAGCAGTTCTTGAGATTAGCGCGTTCAACCTAACAAACCATTTCTTCATTTTTATAATATTAGTATAGACAAGTTAGGATAGTATTCGAATTTGTACTTTAATTAAATGGTTCTCCAGGACGTAGTTCCCAGGACAAACTTGCTAGGTTTCTTTCTTGATCGGAGCTGCATGGCTTATAAAGCATCCTCCAGAATACCGCTATTAACCAGCACTCCTGGCATAATGTTGTATTTCTGCCAGTGATAAAGGTCGCCAGAGTTCTAATTGAGGATAGGATTGGTAGCTGATGAAAGCTTTCAAAAAATATTATCTGTAGATTTGGAGTCTAGGCTTTTGTCCATAATGTAGCTTTTGGAATGAGTAACATTAATATGAATACCACATTTTCTATTCATATTTAAAGACAAAATAGTTACCAAAATATACATATACATTTTTTACAGCTGTAAGTACTAAATATCATATACCGGCGCCTTAGGCTATATCTAGGTATACTTGAAAATAAATCCAATATGCCACAGAAAGTAAAAAGAATAGACAATGCAAATAGTATTGACAGTGTAACTTGCAACATAAAAGGGCTCCTTTCTCTCGTACAATCGCAAAAAAAAACTCGCGAAGACGCGGTCTAAGTCGGTACTCCCTCCCTGATCCTACTGCCATAAAACGGTTGCGTTCTAATTATAAATTGGTGACATCCTGCCTTGCGAGACTTTTTTCTTAACTTTAAATGTAATTGCTTTATTAGAGAAGGACGAGAAGGTGCGTGGGTCGAATAGGGTCAGGGTTTGAAATGACCGTTACAAGTTTAAATTTCGAATGAAAATATAACGACTGTTCGTGTAACTGAACTGACAACGAGTTTGAAAGTATAAGAGTTTTAATTGAATGGTCAGATCATAGAGTTAGATTAATCCTTGTTTGTTGTTTATTATTTTTGTTTAAAATTTACTGCCTACTACTGTAGGCACTACTACTATTTTCGTAAGAGATATTGAGAAGACGACAAGACGTTGAACATTATATCTGATAAATCCCGCTTGTTTAATAAAAGATTGACAAGTGGAACAGTTCAAGGTTCGCACTGCCTGTTAATCTGACGTCTGATATGAATCGATCCCGCGGGTATCGAATTATAGTAGTTCATGAATCAGTCTTTATCAGAACATATGGTAGCATATCGGATTGGAGTCGAACAGATTGCTTTATACATTCAATTGATTATTCAAGCTTTTATTGAATTTAATCTATTAACATGTTACACACACATTAATCGAAACTATTTCTTTTTTTCTGTAAGATATGACACGCATATCTTACAGAAAAAAAGAAATAGTTTCGATTAATGTGAAATTGTGTTGTCCTTTTTAACTGGCGAAAAAAAAGGAGGTTCTCAATTCAACCGTATATATATATTTTTTTTTATGTATGTTCAGCCCTCACTCCGTTGTTTATGAACCGATTTTGATTATTCTTTTTTCGTTGGATAGGGTATACCTCAAGGATGGTCCCATGTCAAGGGAGTCAGGATCTGATGATGGGATCCTGATTAAATTGAGAGAAACCCTCGAAAATTGTAGGAACGAATAGTGTTTCTGTTTACTTTTTATTACTTAATCAGGTATTTGCCTTTAGAAATCACCACATCATGTAGCTGAGCTGATGATGAAAAAAAAAACCTTAAAATAAAAATCTTTTTAACAAAAAATTAAACTGACGAAAAGAACTAAAAAGCAAAAAATAAATAAACTTTCAGTCTTAAATATTAAGCTTATTTACATAAACTATCAAATGTTATATAAACTAGTTTATTTATTTTTTGCTTTTTAGTTCTTTTCGTCGGTTTAATTTTTTGTTAAAAAGATTTTTATATTTTGGCAGTAGCTTCAATAATATAATATGGTACCACTGAGCTTGTCTTGTATGAAGTGGTAATGGAAACTCTGCTAACACTCGTCTATCACGTTTGTTCTCTATGAATTGTCAACGACGTTAGATAATTTGACGATTTTACAGAAAGGTATTAAAATTACAGTAGTGTAAATATATACAAATTATTCAACTCAAAGTAAATCATTAAGCTGAATTAAGCTTTAATTCTTTTTTATGGTATAGGCGGCAAACGTTCAGACGGGTTACCTGATGGTAAATGACTACCGCCGCACATGGCCACCTGTGATGACTCAAGAGTCACAAGTGCGTTGCCGCCCTTTAAGGTGGGAGTAGGGGAGAGAGGGATTAGAGGAGGGAGAGGAGAAAGACGAGAATAGGGAAGAGGGAAGGGTTAGGGCCTCCGGTAACTGCAAGCATTGCTACACTGCCGGTTTTCTGTGAGGCCGTGGTATCGAGCGGAGTCGAACGGCCCATACGTGCCGAAGCATGGCTCTCCCACGTGTGTTAAATACATTAAGGTGATTATGTGACACTTCGTTACGTGTGATGCCACACTGGGCTGAGCTAAATAAAAATCTTATTTCTTAGAATCCTTCGCAAGATCGCCTTTCGACTAGGTTCTTTTTTTTTATTATTTCGGCATTACTTTTATTGCCTGGGTTTTATATCCTAAGTTTAGATGTAGGTTCATAAGTAATATTCAGACAGATATTTTTTTTCTACCTACTGAGAGAATTTAGAAAAAGAAGCATTAATGCACAATTTGGACAAGACAATATCTTTCTATAATTTTCTTCATCATCATCAGCCTAACGCCGTCCGTTGCTGGACGAAGGCCTCCCCGAACTATACCTTGGGCAGTCCGCATCAATTACCTGCCAGCCACCTTCTTCAAGTCGTTGGTCCATCTGGCCGCAGGGCGCCCTACACTATGTTTGCCTAACCGCGGTCTCCACTCTAGCACATGTCTGCTTCAGCAACCATCAGACCGCCTGGAGACATGACCAGCCCACTTCCACTTCAGCATACTGATTCTCTGTGCGATGGCGGTTACTCTCATAATGGGGTCGTCTTATTTGTCTAGAAGAAAAGGGATACTTAATAGTTTAAAGTTTGTTACTGTTACGTGCTTGACCTTTTCTTCTTTAATATTACTTTTAAAGTAGCATAAGTGGATGTTTTCATAGATGTATATATGTACTGATTTCTTATTGTAAACTAGTTCCTTTAACCAATCATTTAATTTCAACCATTTTACTCATCATTTAAAGTGAACACCAAGACCCAAGACCTGAATTACTTTAATACCTCACACGTCGTCTTAATCCATAAATATTGACAGTTTAACAGCTCAATCAGCCGCGAATTTAAATCTCGTGGGCATTAAACAAACAGACGCTATAAACAAACAAGTGTGCTACTTCAGTGCAGCTTCGGATGCTGAACGTTACCCACGTCCCTTGCGTACGCGCCGCTCGTGACGTCATTTTACGCGGGTCAACAAAGCGCAAAATAAATTAAACTTTGTTGTTATCGAATAAGGTTGAGTTTAGTAAAATATGTAATTATTAAAAATGTATGTGAGATGTAGTTGACGGTTAGAGTGACCGTTTTTAATTGTGCATCGTTTGATTAGAGAAAATGTGATTTACTTCGGGGTGTAGTCATTGTTCTGAGAATTGTCAGAAGCGTGCGCTGTATGCAATTGCTGGAAATATAGATTTATGGTTTGGTGGTTTATGTGAGGTATTATTCTATTGAGGTAGAATATATGAAAATTTCCATCACTACATATTATAAAACAAAGCCCCCACCGCGTCTGTCTGTCGGTTTTCACTTATAGACGGAGTGATTCATGGGGAATGTTTAGGTGTAGAATTTGTGCCCGTGTGAAGCCGGGGCGGGTTGCTAGTATATTTATGAACTTATTGAATAATTAACGAAAGTTGCGGGCAAGTCATACCTTCAAATATGGTCTTTGGAAGATTACATTAAAAAGTAAAACCAAAATGATTATTTCAAATATTTGTTACAGGTTAAAGACTTTTAGTGAATGGTTAATCTGTAATTTTAGAATCTAATATGTTAACCTCACACGAGTGTAAAATTTTAACGACTTGATTTGTCCCAACCTTATAAAAACCTTCTCTTATGAACAGGGTACCTGAACAAAAAAAAAATAAATCAAACTAGTAGTTCCTAAGTTTAGCTCACTCAAATACATCAACTGTTGTTTGTTATTTTATTCTATATGATAATTGATATATTATGTACATATTTAGCATAATAACAACTATAATTATTATACATCGTAATTTATATGTTTATGGTATAGTTACATAATTTTTGTATTGTATTGACCGTATTGCTCTGAGACCGTATTAATCAAAGAGTGTAAAATAGTATATTTTCTGTGGTACAAACACTAGTATTAGATTGCAACACAATGGCCGTTCACGTCACTTTTGGCCTTAGCAGAATATCAGCGCCGCTTCAGGTGTAAACACGAAGCGGCACTATGCTGAGCTGGGGACCATTTTTGTTTCACACACAGGGTACCTACATAGCTACATAAGCACGTAAAGTTTTTGTAGCAAATAGATTTTTTTTAATTTTTTTTTTTCTTTGTTGTTTCTTAGTAATAAGTATTTATGATTATAGGAATGTAATACCTTATGTGGAAACCAAATAAATATTTTTCTTTCTTTCTTTCTTTCTAAACACTTCAGCTTTATATTATATTATATTATATTATTAGTACAGATTTCTACAAATATTCCAAACATGCATTTATCCTAGAATGTATGTCCTACTTCCAGATGACTTCACTTACGGATTTAAAAACATATTCCTGCTGTGCTTTGGCCTATTTCCGAGTGCAGATTATACGCACCAAATGTGTACGCAAAACATCTGTGGCGAGATATTATTGTATCGACACACTTAGCAAAATATTACAGTTCCAGAAACAATATAATATTTTAGTCCACCGTTTTGTTGTGTTTATATGAGGACATTCACCCCACCTTAGGGCTCCAAATCATAGAACACAAATTGTTATTAAAGCTTCCATTAACATTCTTCGCGGAAGGGCCGAGTATGTAAAAATGGTCAGTTAATTTGACATGACACCTCAGACGGCCGTTGGATCCCAAACTGCCTTTATTGTGTTCAAAAGCTAGTACGTCTATAAACCGTAGGCAGTGTGATAGTCAAAGTACGTAGCGATTTAAATCAATGGTGTGACGTCACAAGTCCCCCTAGCCATATGTACAATAGAATCTCCCGATTCATTAAGCACGTCATAAACATAACAATCGGATCCCCTCATTCGATATTGTGTCGATGGAGCGCGCACTTGAAACCTAATGTTTACATCGTTATGGTTTATTAAGTTTATGGTCTATGGGAGAAATTAATCAAGAGCATTGAACTTGACATTTTAAAGTGCGCCTCTTATGTCGCCAGATGGTAGGGGCTTTTTATGACGATGTTAATTTAAAGGCAGTCAGTTAAATGCATTAATTATTCAATTGTTCTTTAGGTCAATACAAATAAAAAACCTAGTACATATATCAACCAAAATTAAGGCTCAATCATTTGGAAACGGGCGGTTATAGTTCGAAACAGGCAGATGTGATATTATGTTATCCATTTTGTTTTCTTTAATCATTTTACATTTGACGAAGCAAACTATTGTTGCGGTGACTCTGTGTGTGTTGTTCTATATTTTTTAATTATAATAATTATTTATTAAATCGACGATTTCGAATAATTGATGGTCAATTTTATGAAATAAAGATTTTTTTGAATTTGAATTGAATTGAATAACTTTCTCATTACTGAATTATTTTTTTGTTAGGAAAAAAATAATTATCTTAGTGAATAGGGTAGTTTTCTATGGATTCTTCTTTTTCAGTTACCCATATTTAGTATCTACATTGTTCGTAAGACAGAACGAACCGTTTTTGACTAATTTAGAGATAAACTAATTTAATTTGACGTTAGGGGTCGTCCATTAATCACGTGTTTTTTTTTATACAAAGAATCTTAATTTTTTTCAGGATATTACCTTTAAATACATATATAATCTAATGCTGGAAAATTAGGCACCGTGATAAAAATGACCAGACAGACATTAGGGTTGCAGGTTGTTTTTGACTGTCATTAAAATAATAAAGGAAAAGTGTAATAATGTGAAAATCACAGACTTACTGGCAGGCAAAATTAAGAGCTTTCAATTTAAAAATCGCGCGTTCAACAAAAAAAAAATTACACGTGATATCTCACTACACCTTCCCCTTTGTGATATTTCGTGATTTTCTTCGAACCTTTCGCGGCCTACGTGATTAATGGACGATCCCTTTAGTTAGCACAATACTTCATTTTTTTATACTCAAGCCAACGATAGGGGCGTTATTACTTATTTCGTATAAGAATATAATCTGACCTCCTATTTTAAACGAGGCCATTCGATATTCAACATTGATACGTTATCTATAGCTAAAAGTTAATATTTACTTGTTCCTGGTCGCGGCGTAATGTTGTACAACTAAAACTTGACCAGAAAACATATCAGTAAATGAGAAAACATGTAGGTACATAATTGATTCTTTAGTTTAATGGCTATTGATGTTCCCTGATTTTTGAGCACGAACCGAAAGTATAATATTTTATCTCAAGAGTTCACAAGTCATGTGTCATCTGAAACCGTAATGGTTTTTAAGACCCTTTTAATTAAACGTTTGTGTCACATATAAAAACATCTACGATTAAAAGGATTAATTTAGGGGCATGAAAGATGCATGTATAGCTTCGTGATCATACGTATCTACGTCAAGTAACTCATAGGAGTCACAAGACTACGCAGTTCTGTGGTGGGTCCTTCTTACATAACTGGCATATCGTTATCTTGATCCGACCTTGTGTATCTGACTTGTTATATGGATACGTATTTTATTACGTAGGTGTTTGGATAGAACACGTAGCTGATTGATAGAAATGGTAAATTTTTGGATATTTAATATATTTTAAATATTTGCAACTACTACTGAGGAAATGAATGTTTTGCGAAAACAAAATAAAAAACAACCAAATTCTATATTTCTTATACCTACCATAAAATATAATAATTTTATGTGACAAAGGTGGCAAACAACCATAACGATTCGACAGATGGTAATCCTCGGTCCCCTTTGCTTATGGATGCTTATTATGAAAAGCGTATTGCTGTCTGTTTTAGACAATAATGACAAAATGGATTCTTCGTAATTTTGGGGTAGGGTCTATGCCTTCTTGTGTATTTTCCTTAAAATATGTTATAATAATTCATTATTTACCAAACTCTTATACGAGTATGCAAATATACAGAGGCCGCTTGCAGTCGATTTAAGATTTTGTCGGTTACAATATTCATAATTACTGAATGGTCTAAGTTACTAAAGGAAATTAGGTCGTAAAATTTTCGTAATCACAATTTACACTGCACCTTCTAACTCACTACTTGTATAATTAATGACCGCGCACTAACAATATGTTTAAACAACACCCAATGCGTTTCATTGCCCTTTCATTATCAATCGGTAACAATAAGCAAACATCAACTTTGCATCCATTTGATACTATATATTGTTAAACAAAAATAAACCTTAATTGGTTCACTGTAAAGAGTTTTATTTTGTTTGAACACGTGCATCCGTTTGGCCACACATGGCTATCTTTTTTCTTGGCGCTATTTTTGTACGCAGCTGGGTTTTATATGAGGGTAGTCGTATATTTTTGTGGTTGAATCTTTCGTATTGTTTAATTTACTCAGAGACGGTGTAAGTAGTATTTTATATATTATTGTGAGGCCATTTTTGAATAGGCTCTGCGATATAATTTTGTGAAATAAAAGGATATTAAACCGATATTTGTTCATAAGATTAAGTCTGTTATGGTATTTGTTTGGGTAGGATTGTTCACTTTTAATTTGACTTTTGGAAACAATGGTAGGTAGGTATGCTTTTTTCACCAAATTGTATAATACCTAATAAGCGCCAAATACTCAAATGTAACTCAATTATAAGACTTTCTTAATTATTGTTCTGGTACTCCCAACTCACTTTAAAGGGACAGTGACAGCACGAGACTTAATGAGTAATCTTATAAGTTGTGTTTGAGTATTTGCGTATCGGTGTTATGATTAGTATGAAGTGAATAGACATAAGTTTTATCGTTCTTAATTATTGACACATCCACCCGAATTAATTACAGTTGATACCTAATGTTTTTGTATTTACGTTAACCGGTCTTGTAGTCAGTGAATAAGTTACCTTCAACGACTTCTTACATAAGTACATAATTCGGATACTTATTTTAATTCAGTTTCGCTAGACATAAAAGAACTCGTTAACATTGTACTGAATAATGAATGAACTGGTTTTCATTGCCAATTTCGTGCACTTAATTAGAGATTCGTTAATCCATTGAAAAGTCAGTTTTCCGCTTTAGATTATTTTCCAGTAATTGCATAAATAGTGTTCAACGAATTTGATGTCTAAATTAACCACGTACAGTCGACTACATTAACAAAGCAGTGTATAAAATGTGTGAACTCTCGCGTTGTGTTACAAAAGAGTTACAATATTGGTGCAGTATAGTGAGTTGGAGACAAAGTGTTGTAACGATGTGAGATTACAATGGTGATATTAAGAAAGTTTATGGTACGTTTTATATGAAAAACATGTGTTGTATTAATCATTTAATAAACTAGAGGGCCCCTGAAATTATGTGTGGTTAACTACTTAGCCTCGTCTTTCTCACTTCGACGATAGCCGAGTAGCCGAGTATCGATGCATTATATACATTATACTCACGAGATAAGTGTGCTATTGCATAATTATTTATCTAATTACAGCCTTTGTTCGTGAGCATAGGCTTAAACACAATATTTGTGATCAATTGTGATGGCTACTGTATTTATGATTTTATACAGGTGACGTGCGAATCATTTACATATTATAAAATAGACTTTAAGATTCAGATAATCTGTAGATAATCGAAGTCGCTTGACTAGGGAAGGGCTTCCACCTTACAAAAGACTAAGATTAAACAGTACTCTTAAAATAACCTCAAAGGCCGGCAACCACTTGTGACTCTTGAGTTGAAGGTGTCCATGGGCGGCGGTAGTCACTTATCATCAGGTGACCCTTCTGCTCATTTGCCCTTTATTCCATAAAAAAATGTAACTAATGTGCACGAGCTCCATGATCCAAAGCTTACTGGTTGGTGTTGTAAGTGTTTATAGAGAACGTTATTGTAAACGTTTTTAAATTAGGCGAGCAATATCTTTGTCTCAGCCGTTGTTTAAAAAAGATACATACTTCAACTTGAAAGTAACATGGCCAGTTCCTTGTTATCATATAGCCCTACTTATGTACCTAATTATGTTTGTCACCAGTGTTCGAGCCTTCGCGACGAGTTATCCGTCGGCGAGGACAAGTGGAAACAGCGCAGAAACGTCAGTTTTGACCAGAATAGACAACTGGAGGAAGTCACTAGGGAAAGGTGAGATCATGCAACATACTAACTTTTAAAATTTGGTCTTCCATTATATCATTATGTATATTATACGGGAATTAACGCGATCACGAAATAGGTATTACATTCTTACCATTGAATTGCTTGAAGTTTCGACCAGGCTGGTCCAGGGACCAGGCACAGGTAGAATGCGAGTCCGCCTGTGACCACGGCCAGTGCAACCTGGTCGAAATGTCATTTCAGAGGTATGTAATACCTGTTTCGTGACCGCGTTAATTCCCGTATAAAATTATATCAATCAAAATGTTGTAGATAAAAACGTTGTTGTCAGATAGAAAACGATTACCGTAAGTTGCTTCAAAAAGGCTGTATAAGGCTTTTATCGACGACGTGTGTAAACAAGGTAACGCAAGTGAACGCAGGTTTTCGTGAATTTTCCAATTTTCCTAAACCGTTCCATTTCTATTTAGTGTTATATATTTATATTTCTTATTAGTGTGGATAAAGAATACCTACTTAATATGCTTTATTTATATATTTATTGATTTAAATTTATCTCACTTGACAGTTCCTTAGTTTTTCATCAACATGTGGGGATAGTTCAGACAGACGTGTCTAAGTCTTATTTAACTGCAAATAAAACTAGGAAATCGGTCTTCTTGTTCTAATAATATCTTTGGTGCAGTAAACAACGTCTATGCAGTCCAACTAATGCATATATAAATTTGTCTTTACCACTATATATATAAATGTTACCGCCATTCGGTCTTGAGTTATATCTAAGAATACAATAGTACCTAACAGTTCTGCTCTTGGGGGACAGGGCTCCTCTAAGTATGCTGTGTGCGAGTTGTATTGACAACAATGTATTCACGAACGAAGTGCAGTGCAGTCAGTGCAAGTCAGTGATTGTGACCCAGTCAAGTCTCATCAAATGTCATTTAAACTGAGGGAGAACGCATGATAGAAAATCTCATGTCAACTTTTATAGAATATGTGAGTCCTCTGGAATTGCAAGCGTCCATAGGCTACGGTACTCGCCTACCGTCAGGCAGTCCGTATGCTTGTTTGCCGTCGACGTAGTATAAAAATCTCGCCAACGAAAGGAAGGAGGGAGGAAAAGATTCTCACGTATTAAACGGATGTTTTCTAAAGAAGTATGTAAAATGTTCCAGAGATGATCTAAAACGTGTGGCCGTGAGCTTGCACCAGGTGCTGGGCCAGCTGGTGGCGTACTGCGCGAGCGCAGAGGACGAGCTCAACCGCACCGTGCTCGCGCAGCTGCTTGCCAGGTTACTGCCCGAAGGCGACGAGTAAGTACTTCACATCTAATATTCCTTACCTATTTTCCCACCTTTTGGTTGGGATTTTTATCTCGAATTTAACAACGTGGTGAACAAAAAGTTAGGACAATACTAAACAGAACCTCCTTATTTTAGAGTCTGTTAAAATACATATTATATATATTTTTTAAATTATAGTATGTTTATCTGTACTCAAGAATAAAATAATATGCTTAGTTAGGGTCTAGATAGCCATGTGTAATATAAATATTTCAGAGAAATTAAATTGCATTTAAATACAAATACATTTTTTAGATTAAAACTATTAGGCAAGCTAAAATTAGGTAATAATGTTGTTACTATTTAAATCTGTCTTACAAGACTACTGTTGATACTCTAGCTTCTATAAATAACCGAGAACACCTCCCTTCGAACATTTAGAACTCGTGTCTAAGGATTAAATCCTCGTCCTTTGATCCGCGTGCAGTAAAATAGGTCAGTTGTACATTTCCCAGAATATCGCTAGTCTAGCGTCACGTAAAAATCTAATGTGTTCTGTTTAACAAAGGAAATATGCCGTCAATACGTCTTCGTATGTCAAACGATTTCTATTAAGAAAGCTCACTGTATCAAGTCACCATTTATGTAACGTTCTGTTTATGTGACGGATAAATTTAGCTTCATGTGATGTAAAAGTCGATAAAATCGTCCCTATTTTAAATGCTTCTAAGCACTGAACCACTATCTGATAATGATAACATTATGTTTATTAATAACGAGCAGCGCGCCGCGGTTTCACCCGCGTAAGTCCCGATCCCGTATGAATATCGGGATAAAAAGTAGCCTATGCGTTAATCCAGGTCTCCAGCTATCTACATACCAAGTTTCATCGCAATCGGTTCAGTGGTTTTTGCGTGAAAGAGTAACAAACATCCATCCATCTATCCAAACTTTTACATTTATAATATTAGTGGGATATTAGATGGATGTAGAACTAAGATATCGATACTAAGAATGCTACACGCCGCACACGCAGATATTTCTATATGTCAATTTTGTACAGGAAGTACGTCTAGATTGCGTCAGTCACGAAATCTCTGTAATATCTTTAGAAATTCAGCTCATCGATATTTGACACTAAAGTCGGTTATAGGTACAATATGGGATTACTTTTTAACGTAACTTTCATACTAGTTTTCGTCTGCAGGCCGCTACCAACCTGTCTTCTTTGAAGTCATTAAGATAGACATAGGTCTCCCACCTATGTCCAGCGGTGGACGTTGTATGGCTTAAATGATGATGGCGATGACAATAAACTATATCAGTACTCTTATTGAGACTTTAGATAAAATACTCAGCAAAAATACTTCTTTTTGTAACAATGGTAATTCACAATTAGCGTTGTTACAAAAAGAGTATTTTCTATTGTCACTGACAGTACCTAATTTAGGCTCGGAAATAAGTTTAACTTATTGTTTCAGTGACTAAACTAATTACTGGGGCGTGCTACCATTAAATCTCGACTCAGATAATTTGCGTTCCCTAAACCTAGTGTTTTTCTAAAGCTGAAGGAACATCTTAAACAAAGAGACCAAAGCGTTTGTTTTACACGCAGTCCTAGTCATGAGCTACTGGGTGGTCCCGTATTCACAGTACAACATAATAACCCTTATTATCTCGACATAAAGACTATTATTCGCAAATCATTTTCAACACTGAAAACAAAGAATGATACGGTGTTTAAGTTGCATTCGTTCGGGGTGTGACTTCAACGGAAGCGCAGATTTAATGGTGTCGAGACGTGCTAAAGTTAGGCGCTTGTAGAGATATCCCACGGTACCATAACATTAGGGTTGGCACGAAAATTTTTAAGAAAACGGGAAGCGTGTGTAGTGTGTGAAAGTAGACCAAACTACAATAAAGCTTTACAGGTTCACATTATTGTAAGCGTATGTATATAGACTTGCTATATTATAAGTATATGCAGAATATAAGTGGAATGCTCACACCGTTATCATACACAAGTAATAACGAATCATCAATCATTTTATAGGAAGTCCACTGCTAGACATAAATCTCCCTGAATGATTCCATAAAGACCGGATGGAGTAAGGTCGTATAATATTACGTTATTATGGATTTACTTTCTGAATTCTTTATATCGAAGTAATAGATACTATATTGTGTGATCAGTTATCTCACTTCATTAAGGCTCCTCGTAAAATATTAATTTTAATTTTTGGAGTACAGTATATGTATTTTCTTTTTTTGGATTGTTAATTCAAAAAAAGAAAATACATATAGTTATTCCCGTTTTTAACCGACTTCAAAAAAGGACGAGGTTCTCAATTCGTCAGAATCTTTTTTTTTCACTATGTTCACCGATTACCCGAAGACGCCTGAAGCAATTCGGAAAATTCTTTTTTTGTTTCAAAGGATTGCATCTGGATTGAAATACTTCCCAGGTGGTTTCATTTAAATTTTATCGAAATCAGTAGAGCGGTTTTTTAAAAATAAACAAATATCTAAAAATTGTATATACATCGATGATATTTTCATTTGCTTTGAAACATCGGTGCAGTCTCATTGGATCTCATTGGAGCAGTGCGTTAAGTTGGCCTACCCATATTATATTTAAACAAAATACATCTACTTTCCACTAAAAAGCACATTGAAGTCGGTGATACTTTTTTTCAAAAGATAATCGTATTACATATTTTTTTGATGCAAAATGTTTATGGATGTTATCTTGTTCAACTAATAGCATTCTAAAAAACTCTAGGGCGTTCTAGAGCCTAACTCTAGAATGCCCTAGAGTTTTTAGAATACTCATGAGGAAAAAAGGTTAGGGTTGCAAAGTTGCGAACTTGCAACCCTATACAACTTGTAGTAAAAAAACAAATTATTATAGTGAGTAGTTATTACTAATATGTCACAACTCCCATATGTCTTCTTACACCTGTTGTGCTTGCTATCTGAATTTAAACCTATGCGTATATCAGATGTGCATTGGCATATCGCCAACTGTCTTGTATGTAATTAATGCAGTCTCACTACACACGGATTTATATCGCTGTCATAGAAGAAATACAGTAGTTATTTATATAGAGTATATTTGTAGTTCAGTCTTTCTTCCTCTATTGTGCTCATGTTATCTTGATTTCTATTATTAGTCAGGGAACCGTAATTAGTCATAATTTTTAGTAGTTACACCCTTTTCATGTTATATAAATGCACTCCGCAATAGGTAGATATGACGATGCATATATGACCGAAAATGCATCCTGCTTTAGTCCAACTAAATGTATGCGCCATACATTTTATTTTAATTGGATGTATGTGTGTAGCCCTTCCGATTTACTTGCGTTTATGGTGCGGTACGGTGCTCTGTCTAAAATAAAAAAAAATGCCTGTATGTAATGTATTGTTGTAACATTTCATTCGTGGGAGATCCATGCTTCGGCACGTATGGGCCGGCTCGACCGGAGTGATACCTTTACCAGGAGTGATTTACATATGATATTTGGTTTATTAATTAAAAAATAAAAGGAAACTTGAAAACATTAATGAATATTGTTTTTTATAATCGTATGTCGTAGGTACTTAATTTCATGAGGGCTGTTAATTACAAGTGATGTTTTTATATTACAGGACGATCGTGGAGGAGGGTTCTCGTCCGACGACGCCAAACCTGTCGTGTGATCTGAACACAAGCATTGTGTCGCGGAGTGCCAAACATGTGCACTTTGCACCAGACCTTAATGTACTTCTCGCTGATTTGGACGAGGTAAGGATAGCATCGTATTTGTTTATAATAGAGATCTTGTATTGGTCGATACTCGACTACTTTTAACCGACTTAAAAAAGGAGGAGGTTTTATGTTCCACTGTATTTTTTTTTATGTATGTTCACCGATTACTCAAAGACGCCTGGACCGATTGCGAAAATTCTTCTTTTGTTTGAAAGGGTATACTTCCCAAGTGGTCACATGGTCATCACATCAGGATTTGATGATGGGATCCTGGAGAAATCGAGGGAACTCTTGAAATTTTATAGGCACAGTTGAAGCGATTTAGGTATTTTGAGGCGCATTGAAGTCGGTGATACTTTTTTAAAAGACACATATATTTATATGACCAGTTTAACTTGAACTATCACTGTAAGGACTTCCACACATGACAGGTCAACACAGGACCCCTGTAACTATTTGTAGTCGTTTTCACATCGACAAACACAGGAGAAAATGATTCTTAACTGTTTTGTCTAAAAATCTTCCCTACACAAAGATAAAGTAGAGATAGAATAATAAAGACTTTTATGTAATTTAGATTTTTAAAGATATCAAATATACATTATACATTATAATTTAATATAAAAATAATAATGACCAGCCATAGAGTTTTGACATACTTAATTGCAAAGCAATGCATCTTATTGCGAGAGACATTGCTGTTTTCGGCTAATATGCTACTGAGGCGATACGGCCTTTTAGTTTGCACTGTTTAACTACGAATTCCTTTCAAGACATAGAGTCTATTCGGTCGGTCGATTTCGCCATCTCAGCCCAGATTGAATCCGTTAGTATCACATTTGCAAAGACAAATGCCAATAAGTATCAGTATGGTAGCTCCTTTTGGTATTAGCATGTATGCTTGCTATGTTTGACTTGTGACAAGGAACTGTAGTTCCTTGTCACAAGTCTTCTATATTAACACGGTCGTGTTGTGTGCTGTTCCAGGAGGGCATCGTGAAGTTCTTCCAGCAGCAGCGCGACCTGAGCGCGGACATCAAGAAGGAGCTGGAACATTCCTTGCGCCGGCTCCGACATGAGGCTCACTCGCTACTCGACCTCTCCGCTAAGCTTACAAACAGTTTGTATTTTACATTAGTACTCTATTTCTCTGTTTTTTTTTAATTTTAAGATAAACATTTGTCTTAAATTCCCCTCCAATTATTCACCCCCAAATTGATTGAAATAATATATAAGACAGTATAAGACATTTCTTTCTTTTTCACACTATCTCTTCTAGTACACCACACTCTTTGTATTGTGTTTGTAACTGTATTTTAATATTGTTACATACTTATAAAAACTCATACCATAACATAAAGCAAAGAATTTAAATTATTCTCTATATAATGTAGTAAACCTGGACCATAAACAAAGTACGATGATATCATAGACTACAAATCTGTATAACCAACAATTTATTTCGTCCTTTACGATAGATGATTGTCAGAAATAAGTGTATAATAAATGTATATACATATTATGTTTGGTGTTATAGAAAGTCGTTCGGAGTGCAAGATGCTCGAGTCGAGTCAGGTGCAGATCACCGAGCTCGTAGAGGACTTCGAATCGAGACAAAACAATTGTGAGAACTGCGAGTTACATCGAAAGGTAACCACTATTTATTGGCTTATATCTTTATTTTAAGTTTTCTATCATTAGAACCGTAGATACCAAGAAAAATACATCGTATAACCCTAAAAATGTATCCACGTTTTACGATGTAAATATTTCGAAAGTATACACTTAGGAACTAAGTCATAATAATACCAATCGAAACTGAGTGTGTATAAATTTTTGTAGTTCTTTTAATAAAAGTGCGATAAATTGCAACCAGATCTGCGTATATGTTAGAATTATTTTATAATAATAACCTTAAATCACAAGCCATTGATATCTTCCATTCAGTTTTATTATGTCACGTTCAATTTTCTTATTAGTTTAATTATTGTTTTAAATTAAATTGTATCCTGTGATAAACCTGTGACTACAAAATACGAAATAAATTTTATGGTAAGGCCCAACGAACTGTTTAAAAATCGATTGGTGTCCTTTCAAACTAGCAGATAATTAGGTGCATACTCAAGAATGCACCTACAGGCTACACTTATAATAGATGCACATTATTAATATTCAACCTATGTTATTGGAACAATAGGAGTTCAGCAGCCACTACATCCCATGTAAGCGGCATCTCTTTGAATTTGTAAATGTTTTAGAACATGGAAGAAGCGATGGCGGAGTGTCTACAAAGAGAAAATTTGCTTCGTTCGGACCTGGAGGCGGCCATGATCAAGATCGCTCAGCTCATGACTAGCGCTGATGTCATCGCGGAAGGGTACGTGCGGTCATAACATTATCTAAGCCTTTTGGTTACACTTAATAATGCATTCTTGTGATTACAAACAAATGTACAGTCATCTTTATGTAAGTGTTTATTCTAATTTTGTAAGTATGAGATTGAAAATAATTTTTCTTTTTATTGACTCAGTAAAGTATCGACTTTGGATTTTTCGATAGATAAATGATAATAAAAAAATATTTATTAAAAACTTACGGTTTTACTGACGTGTGTATTTTGGGGATGCATTATTTCAGACCCGATGGGGGCCCTTTATCAAGATAAAGAGACACTTCATTAATTGATAAATAATACCCCGATACACACGGTACTAAAACAGTATATCTTTATGAATGCCACTTAGTAAAGTTTTTATTGTAATTAAAAAAATTACGTTATATGTTGCATTGTATTGATACTACTGTAAATACTTATTGTTTTTTATAACTAGTCACTAGAGATGGGCCGACTAGAGTGGTCAGTTGATAAAAGGTTGACTAGTCGGCTGACTAGTCCCTCGCACGAGTCGACAGGTAGTCGGTACATCTCTACTAGTTACCGATTTGGTTAAATAGTTCGCGGAATGAAAAAGCACAGTAAGATATTTCGCTAATAATGGTTGTACCGTGTAGTTACGGCACGGGTCCGGCGCCGGAGCCGGCGCGCGCGCGTGCGCGACCCGCGCTCGGCGCGCTGTCGCTGGACGCGCCGGGCGCGCCGCACTCGCCGCGCCTGCAGCGCCTGGTGCACGACATGGACTCGCTGCAGCGAGAGCGGGACGATCTGCATCAACAGGTCACTTTTTTTTTGCACATTTCATTTACGACCAATTTCAATAATGATTAAGTTAATAACGGGTTAGTTTACTCAAAAAAACTTATTTTTCTTAATTTAAATATTTATTAATTAATAAAAGTGTTTGTCTTTTTACGGTAACGGTAGGACTTAGCATTGGACACAACGTTAAATCTATTTACTTGACATTAGCGATTTTAAACTCTGTTACTTAATCTAAAACATTCACTTCTAAATACGAAAGGTTAATATAACTAAGCGGACCTGACGAATGAAAAAGTATAAGTTGTCGTATATAGTTGGAGGCGGCGAACCGCCAGCTGCGCTCCACGCGTCAGTTCGTGGAGGAGCAGGCGGCCGAGCGCGAGGCCGAGCGCGACGACTTCGCGCGCCGCCTCGCCGACCTCCGGGACGAGAACGCGCGCCTCGCCACGCGCCTGCACAACAACGCCAGGATACTCACCGAGGTACGTGCACGTGTATGTGTGCTCTACGTGGAGCGAAACTATTATATTTCAACTCGTTCTTGTCTTCATGTCAATTTGAATATCAATACTCTGTGGTTTACTTCACCATGCCTCGCTTAAATGATAATAATTAAAAACGTTTTGAAAATTATTGTTTCGCTTCACCAGGGGATCGGACCAGGATCGGACTACTAACATGAATTGTTTTCACTTATTAATGTTATTTGAAAGAATATTAACATCTTCCAATTATTTTCTTTGTATTCTAAACACACGCACTTCTTTGCTTTCTTTTAACACACAGCCAATGTTTTTGTAAATAGAAAAAGAAATAAGTTACACGCACTCTAAAAACTGTAAATCTGAACCAACACTAGGATTGTTGGTTTTAATTCAATGGACAACATTACGCCGTTTCAATGTTAATACATTTCGAGTTATTTGTCATAACTAACATCTTTAATGTAACTTATCTTTTTGTTTTCATTTATAATATCGTTGTATACACCAATCCTATTTAAACTATCAATAACACGTAAAAAATCTTAACACGTTTATAGAAACAAGTTTAATATATGTACGTTGTCATGTCCATATGATATAGCACATCACTCTTATCACGCCAATTGGTCATCAAAAAAATTTAGACAATGTTTAGAAAAACACTTCACTTATTCTGTCACTTAGTCTGTTATACGGAAATAACCCGGGGAATGGACGGATACCGAGCTGCTTCACAACTTCATAAGGACTTTCTACGTTTATACTTTACGTTATTGTATTGCTTATTCTATGAGAATTTGAAATGTTGAAGTTTAAAATGAAGATGGGTTCAAAAATTTATTATTCAACTATTGAATGTACATACATTAGCGTTTTGTTGTATTGACAGACCATGTGCGATAGAGTATATTGCCATGAACGTGTTAAGATCTGAATTAGTTTTCATTTTGTATTTGTAAACACACTGCTAGTCCTTTGTTTCTATTCGCTCACTCTCCTCAGCTACTATTTTTATTTATTGACCACCAAACGACACTTACAGTATTGGTACATATTTTAATTTTGTTCCGGTGTAGAAATAGTCTTTGAATTTCCATACATTACTAACTTTTAAACTTTCGCGTTCCATGATATACCTACTAACTTAAGTATTTCTTCTTATTTCTGTAATAAATGCCATGAGAAGAATATGAGAAATTGAGCAAGAATAAGACAGTGGCCTGTGAAAGTATACTACCTATGCAGTGATAAATTTAAATTAAAGCCAACATCGCCTGTTAAAATGAGGCTATTTCGATGAAAAAAATGGACTTAACAGAAAATTTGTCTATTATATTCCTATATGATATCACTTTTATTTATTTAGTGGTTAGTAAACCTAACTGCTCAGCCAGAGGTCGTGGGTTCGATTCCCACCCAGGACAAATAATTGTGTGACGAGCAAGATAATTTTTTAGTCTGTGTCTGGGTATCAATTTATCTATAATATGTATGTATTTAGTAATATATATAAGTATGTTTATCAGCAGTCTGGTTTCAGTAGTCAAGGCCTCAGCCTAGTTTGGAACCAGACGGCCGTGTGTAAGGAATATCAAGTTATTATTATTGATTATTTCGTTACATTTATACCACATATACTATAGTAAATAGGTTTAGCTACACACACAAACATGCACCAAGTTGTGGTATTCGTAACAATATGATGTGTCGTATTGGTGTGGCCACTAACCCCAGCACATTGCACGCCTCTGTCTACAGATGCAAAGTCTCCGTCTGCCCTTTTGCAACTGTCGTGAGCACGACCTGCACGTAAGTTTGTCCTCTATGTCTTGTGTCACACGCACTAGAATTGTACAACATATATTTTTTATAGGCATTATGCACGTAAATCACACTCAGTGTAATATTTTTTTTTGTTTTAATGTAATGATAAACTCAGTCTTGTTATACAATTCTCCTGCGATGAACTTGTACTGTACATCTACTTTGGGTTACTACTGTTAACTGCATGTCTGTAGACGTTAGATATGTTAATTGTTATGGTAATTGTTTAATTTAATTTCTTGTTTTAGAAGTTCATATACTCGTAGTTAAATGTTGTTTATCAATGGTACAAGGCCAGATGACAATACTATTGATGACCTATGTTTAAAAGTAGTAAATCACACCTACCAGTTACAACTAGCATTTATTTAGAAGGGTATTTTCCTACACCTATCCTATTTTTGATATCAACCAATTAATATGTTACCAGAGGTAGTTAGCAGTAACTATATAAAAAGTTCAATTTTTTTTCTTCTTATGCTTTGGAATCTAAAATAGGGAAACAAAGTTGGCCTTAATGTCCACATTTAAAATATGTCACATCAGTTCTAATGTACAGGGCTTAAAAAATACTTGCCCTAACATTACACATTACATCGTTCTTCGGTGCTAATTTATTAACCGCCTTTTTTTTATCTCATTTACTCCTCATCGCACCTCATGCATCTTAACCTTTCTCTTACATGTCACCTCTCGTTTCAAACCAGGTCGAACAACTAGAAGCTCAAACCCGGGAAATGAATCAAATCATCACGGAATTAGAAGCTCGGAAAACTTCCACAGACGAAGAGCTAAAAGCTGCAGAAGAGAAGATCTCCTTACTACGAGACATTATCGCCAATCTCGAAAGTCAACTCGAACAGAAGACGAGCCACGAACACGAGATTCTAGAACAACTCGAACAGATGAAAAAGACTATAGACGAAAGGGATGGCAAAATGAGAAGTTTGCTGGTTGAACTGGAGTCTATGAAGAGTGAAAAACTAGAACAAAGTGATGTGATTTGCGTTAAGTGTGGACAAGAAGAGGAGAAAACTGCTGAACTTTTGGAAAGGGTCAAGGAACAGGTTCGTTTTTACTGATCGTTATTTGTATATGATATATATATATATTGATATATATATATATTGATACATCATTCATTATTTGTATATATGTAAATATGTGTGTATACTTCTATTTTCTTCTTTCTTTCGGACTTGAAATAATGTCTTTGTAAGTTATGTAAATACCGTGGTGTATAGAAAGCCTTCATAGCCAACGTTCCACTTTATTTTTTATTATCGTGTAAATAAATGTATGTACCTACATATGCGACTAGTTTTTTATTTTATTTGTGATATAACATTAATATACATGTTATCAAGCTTAAAACACCTACCGATGTATGAATTGGTTTTGCTCATTGATTTCAAGTTAAAATAAGGCTCTTAGTCACAAGCATATCCGTTGTCCTGAGCTAGTGCTAAACTCTAAGTTTGTGATATACCTACCCCCATATTAGACTTTGAAACTTGTCTGGGAAAGTATATTTTATATTAGAATGTCAGATAGTTACCGTAATATATATTGTTGCAGTGCCGATATATTGAAGAACAAATCCACCGGCGCACGCGCAAGCTAGAGAGGATTCACGAAGTTTGTTCAGCGAGTTGCAGTGAGCCGAGTGAAGATGTGTCGCTCAGGGATCAGAGAGATACACATTTGGAGGTAACCAATGACAATGATAATCAGTTTTAAACTTCGTGGCTTGAGAGCTAACGCGTCGTTAGTTTGAGTGCTGACTACTTTGATTATATACTTGTCTAGATGACATTCGGCCGTACAAAACGGCGCTAATAAAGCCGACTATATTTCTCACTCATTTGAGTATCTAAGCGGCGACGTGCTTGCGAAAACAATTAATCATGCCGGTTTGTGCTGTTAAATTGGCTCGTAACTGTGCTAGAAAACCTTATAAAAACACTAAGATTACTTTTCATCGATAAGTTTTGCTTTAATTTACACTATTTTATGAGAAAATACGACACTATTTCAAAATTCGTAGCTATGACAGATTAGCCAGTGTTGTCAGTTTATTACGGGGTAATTTTACTAAAACTATGGGTAATCATAAACCTCGACGCTATTTCTGTTTATATTATTAAAAAAGTCTATCCTAAAGATATTGGTGATTTTGACTCAAAGTATTTTAATTATTCATGTTAGATGATACGTATATGATATATTTTAATATCAGTAGTTAAAATACTTTAAAGAATAATAATAATAGTTTTTTTTTTAAAAGACAACTCCCGCATTAGGAATTAGTTCTATGTTTTTTTTTTATATTATAGGGGGCAACGAGCAGACGGTTCTCTAAAGGTAGAAGTTTTATGTCGCGGGGGACTTTACAAATATATAAACGACGGACACAAAGAACACCCAGACTGGGATGGGAATCAAACCCACGACCTATGGCATAGCAGACAGGCTCACTAACCACTAGACCAATTTTTATAATTATTAATTTTATCTCATCAATTGAAATTAATCACTTATTTTCACTTATTCACATTGGTACCTTACCTTTGTAATTTGAATTAGACAATTCGGTTCTAACAGATTCAATCACTTACTCGTACATCTATTTAAATACGGATTATATTTTTCATTGTTTAAATTTAGAGTAGGCATTCCTAAACACGCACACAGTGACAACTTGTAGACAATAACTACACGCTCGTACTCACACTTAATTCTTCATTGGATCCCGTTTAATGCGCATCATTTGTTAGAGGTACCCTCTCTAGATATGTATATAATCAAAGGCTGACTACATCATATTTTTGAGTTCGACTTAGGATATTAAAAAAAAAGACATTCAAGATTTAATTTTCATTTTACATTGTTTCTAAAGTGCTTATATAATTTTAAATAAATAATAAATAAATAAATCAAATCGATCAAATCGTTGTAACCCTTTTAAGTTCTAAGCATGTACATGCGTTAAAATTTGTACAGGTGGGGGCATTTATTGAGAAGTTATGGCTAGGATCGGTACATTTACTTAGTGAGAAGGGTAGATAGTGGGTCTTGGTTAGGTTTAAAGTTAGGAGATTATTGGTCAGCCAGCTCATAAGAGTTAAATATAAAATAAAAAAAAAGAAAAACGGTTAAAGAGCGAGCGAAATTTCCCTGTCTAGGGATAACCCTAGACAGGGAATTTTTTTTTATGGTATAGGGGGCAAACGAGCAGACGGGTCACCTGATGGTAAATGACTGCCGCCGCCCATGGGCACCTGCAACTCAAGAGTCACAAGTGCGTTGCCGCCCTTTAAAGTGGGAGTAGGAGAAGAGGGTGAGGTGGGAAGAGTGGGATGAGGGGAGAGGGGGGAGAAGGAAAGGACGGGAATAGGGGAGAGGGAAGAGTTAGGGCCTCCGGTAACCGCACTCACGCGGCGAAATGCAATGCAAGCATTGCTTCACTGCCGGTTTTCTGTGAGGCCGTGGTATCAAGCGGAGTCGAGCCGGCCCATACGTGCCGAAGCATGGCTCTCCCACGTCAAGTTTGGACCCCATACAAAAATGGCAGTGTCATCTGCATATGTTAAAATGTTTGTATTGGGTAGTTGAATAGCACAGAGGTCGTTGATATATAGCTGAAAGAGTGTAGGGCCTAAAATACGCCCCTGCGAAACACCATAGCTCGTAGATTTCTCATTACTAAGATAGTCCTCAATTTTAAATTGTTGTCGCCTGTTAGTAAGGTAGTCGCTAAAAATCTGATGTGATAAACCGCGTACACCCAGATTTTGTAGTTTTTCTAGTAAAAGAGGGAGACAGAGACCATGTCAAATGCTTTCGATAGGTCGAGGAAGATGCATAAGCATTTATTTCTTGCGTCTAAATTTTCCACGATTACGTTAGACAGGTCCATAACGGCGTCCTCGGTAGACATGCCTGGACGAAAACAATACTGATTAGGAGCTAGAATGCCAAACCTCTCCAAGAACGTCTTCAGAGCCTGATTTAGAATTCCCTCAAGAATTTTAGATAACGCTGGGAGCACCGAAATCGGCCGGTATATAATAAATAGGAGTAAAAGATTGGGAAGGCACATCGACTCATAACAAATATTGAAAGTTACACATTTTTTTTTATTTACGGATGAGAATTGAGAACTTACCTAAAATCGATGACCATTGATTTATGAGGTAACAGGTCTAGTGAAAATAGTCGAGTCTGTAAAGTATAAGTACAATCAGTATATTTGTGCAGGCGAAGTCCCCCGACACGGAGCCGTGGCCGCGCGTGTCGGAGCAGCTGTGCGAGCTGGCCGGCGTGTGGGACTGCCTGCAGGCGCACGCGCGCGCCGCCGACGCCGCGCTCAAGCGCCTCGCCGACCTCGACATGCAGAGGACGCAGTTGAAGGATATCGCTCAGGTCAGTCACTTTTTTCAAATAGGTAGTACGTTTATCGTGAGATAACATACAATTTTTGGCGTTTTCTATACTACCGAGATGCTAAGAATACTTTCAAGATGCTATGGCAGTAGGTAGGTTCCTATGATTAAAATTAATTGTCAATGCATTCCACAACAGTGTTGCAACAACAGTAAAGAATTTGTCAAGAAACGATGTGGAATATAAAATCATTTTTAATTCTAGGTTACCTGATGATCTTAAGAATTTCGTATCTGTATAATAGAGGAACTCAAAACGTTCCTTAAGTGTGGAATGGTTAAACAATATAATATACAATAAAGAAAGGATATGAGCATTCCGGCGAAGGCGTGTTGGACCCACTCGAGCTATTCTCGGAATTCTGAGACGTTTTCGACGGTTCGACGTAATGCGTGCTCTGTACTCTACATAAAAACAGCGTGAAGTTCTGGTGGACACTTAGATAGTGTAACAAAATGCCGCGGCTAAACATTCAGATGCAATTAGAAAGAGCGTTTTTTTTTATATATTATAGGGGGCAAACGAGCAGACGGGTCACCTGATGCTAAGTGACTACCGTCGCCCATGGACACCTGGAATTCAAGAGTCACATGTGCGTTTCCGGCCTTTGAGATAGGAGTACGCTCTTTTCTTGAAGGTTTGAAGGTCGTATCGGTCCGGAAATACCGCAGGCGACAATTTGTTCCAAGGATTGGTTGTGCGAGGCAAAAAATTCTGGAAAACCGTACAGTGGTAGATTGCCAATTATCCAGGTGATAGAGATGAAAGTTTTGTTATTATGACATACAGATACTACAAATTTATTTATTTGTATAAATGTTAAGTGTTTATTGTCTTCGCTAAAGACTATATTAACACTAATTCACTTTTCAATAAGTTTATACATTACATTACTTATAAAAAGAACAAAGATTATATTATCCAGCACGTAGAGCACAACACAGTACAGTTGTTCGTACAACGCATCAGACCTTGAAACTTCATTGAAGCTTGGCATTCAGCCAGCGATTTATTTAGCGCGCTAACTCTTTCACAATGACAGCTATAGTGAAATGTCATTCGAGCGGTGCAAAGTTCGACTCGTTCTTCACCTTCTGGATATTTCATTGGAATTGAATCTTTTATGACAAGTTAGTGTGTGACGTCTAGTTGTTATTACGTTTTCAGCCGTGCCGATATTGTATGTTAATATTTAAGTTAAATCAGAAATTTCCTAGCGTAAAAGACGAACAATGTGTGCGAGTGAGATATCTAGCTTTACAAAAAAAAAACAAGCTGTAAAAAAGAGAAAATAAATCGGACCGTGAAACCGGTAAAATAGTCTCCTGACAAAATAATATAACGTCGTATCGGACTTATGATCGAATGGTTGCGGGTTCGTAACCCAACCAGTGCACTCACTACAGCTTGTATTACGAGAATGCTATAAAGAACCCTCTCCTAACACAAGCATTTAGATTAACCGGAGGGGTTACGGAGAATAGGAATGTCAGTGCAAAGTTATGAATTGAAAGAAAATGTTCAGACGTAATTAGGTATTCACACGGGAATTAACGCGATCACGAAAAGGTATTTATTACATACCTCTGAATTGCCTCAAGAATAAAAAAACACTAAACTTTCAATCGGGAAAAAATATCGAAAATGTGAGGGTGGATGAAGAACCTTCTACCTCACGATCGGGCGGAGGGGGGCGTGCACCGCTGAGCCAGTCAGCCTGTGACCACGGCCAGTGCAACCTGGTCGAAATGTCAGGCAATTCAGAGGCATGTATACCTTACCTGTAATACCTTTTCGTGATCGCGTTAATTCCCGTGTGAGTACATAATTATATCATGGAACGCGAAAGTTTAAAACTTAGTATGTTAAGACGGAGCAAAACTTCGCACAAATTAAGGTACCTCACTGGTAAAATTAGTTTAACCTTACAGAAAACTTATGTTATACAACGCTACCACTATTGTGTTTCTCCTTGGAAATGTGGATACGGTTGTCGACACGTAACTAATCTTGTTCATAGGCACAGGTTACCGTTCACCATCAGGCCGCACATTAAGTTTGTTACAGCATTATATTTATATGGTAATCAGAGTGCTTGAAGTTTTTACATCGTATACAAGTACAATGATTCCCACCTTTTTTAGGCTTCGACAGCCATGAGTTACACCTGGCTTTGGGAATGTCCACAGGATAAACGTTAGGCGGGCTGTACTCTCAGCTACCATCATCATATAAAACCCTGTTATATTTGTTATCTTCTGTATCATCTTGGTACTCTGCCAAAAATGGTAAATTCAAAACATTCTGAACATAAAAAAGTTGTCATACTCACAACATTTTCCGTTTTATTAAGTTCAAAAATAAATTTTCATCAGTTTGAACATCAGTAAACTCTGCTGTGTGAGGCTTCTGTTTTGGAGAGTTCGAGAATAAATAATATTCTTATTCGGTATTAATATACATAAACTCTAGTACCTAGAATTATGATATTGGCAATGCCGTCCTTTTTTAAGGGTACGTCAATTATGATCATTATCATCTAAGACTCAGGTAAATTTTTAATCATATCACTTTTGATATACTTGTATATAGCATACAAGTGAGGGTAATATAACGGAATATAATATAATAAAACAATCTCCCTCCTCTATTCGCCAACACGACAAAACCAAGCATCCCATTTATATGACATCATTGAGAAAGTATAATACAGGTTACCAACTATCACTATTTCTGTTAGGTGTAGCTCACCGAGACACAAATAAACATTGAATAAGCGTTGTATTAGAAGCGATACTTGCGACGCTACATAGTCCAGGCTCCGGAAATAGCACCCAAGTTCAATGATAAGTGCTTCTCTTTTTTTATATACGATGATAATATGTAGCTTTATCTTAGCTGTAAGCTTGTAGCAGCTAAGAAGATGTTCAATTTAGATTCGTCTTGGGATGTTTTTAACTTTTCTCGTTTGTCTTTCTCTGCAGTAAATTATATATTTTTTTGGCCAAGGTGTAATTGCGTACCCACTTTTCGTCGGATTATTTTCTATATTTATATTGATCTAAAAAACTTTTCACCTTTAGCAGCACGAAATCATCAAAAAAGTCATCCAACGTTCAAAAGGTAGAATGTAGAACGCGGTCGTAATTAATTACGATACAAAATTTGAATATAATGATTTTAAAGTTAAAGACAGCAAATATAGTTACGGAAAGGATTAAAAATTAAGGTCGGTTGACTCAAAATGCACACCACGTTTTTACGATGTTTGGGTTGCTTTGCAAAATTGCGTTGCTATGATTCATACAGGTCAAACAAATGTTAGGAAGCTGTTGAAGAACAGCTGGGATGAATTGCAAGTACTTCCTTGCGTTCACTGAATTTTTTGTCTTTAAACTTGATGGATCGCACAATGGAAAGAAACTCACATTTTTTTTTAAATTGAGCGTGAGCGTTTCTTTATAATCAAACGCTATATGCCACGTCTATGTTTACACATTGGCGCCGACGTGTTTTGACTCGGGAGATTTGTGCCCAATATATCGCAAAGCTTCAAACGGTTCGTGGTTAAATTGCGTGCAATAACTGCCTCAATTCCTATAGTTTCGCAACAACACCGGGTCATGGATATGTAGAATCTATCAGCTTTGGTTTATAGACTTGTAATTCGATGTTGAACACTTGAATCGGTATATAGTCTTGGATACTCCTGTAGATAGAAGAGATTCTTACTAAGTTTGTGTAGATCTACCTACTGGGTTCAAAGGATTTATAGACTCTGTAAAAACTCCACCAGTTTCTTGTTTCAGTTATTAGACATCGACACTCATACATAAGTGTGGTGTATTGAATTTATTTTGATAAGAGAAAGACATGTTTTTTTCTAAGATATGTGTCACTACATATTATAAAACAAAGTCCCCCGCCGCGTCTGTCTGTTTGCGATGAACTGAAAGACTACTGATCACTAATAGACAGAGTGATTCATGAGGAAGGTTTAGGTGTATAATTTGTTAAGATTTTGTGTAAATTGGTTGAAATATGTTGAGGATTGTTGAAGATATCTCTGCTACCCGTGCGAAGCCGGGGCGGGTTGCTAGTATAACTATGTTTTAGGATTATGTACTGGAACGCCATATCATACGACGTTCCAGATTTACTGACCAGGTCATAGTTGCTTCCATCCGATGATTGAAGTCTGTATAAGATGTCTTTACAAAATACCCCTTTGGTAAACATTGGAAAACCCATTTCTTTACAGGCTTTGAATGTTACAAGAGTTTGCACACGGCCTTACCCTTGAGCCTTGCAGCCATGTATTAACAATATCCGTTCCCAAAGGTCATAGCGTTATGTTACATAGCCTATAACTTTCCTCAATTCTATCCAATACAAAATAATTATTCAAATCTGACAGATAATTCCAGATATTAGCGCGTTTAATCAAGCAAATAATGAAACAAAAAAACTCAAGTTTTATTATATTTGTAAGTATAAAAACTTAGGGTATTTTCCTAGTTGCTGTACCTACTTGTTGCTGAAATTGTGTAGAAAACGAAAACTACGTTATGCAGGTACAGTTGTTAGTTTACCTGAAATGTATCTAAGTTAATTTGTCATTCAATTTATATTAAATCAAGCATAAATAAATATTGATAAAGCCATCCCATCATTTAATGCCCATATATACATATGTAATCCTACTAATATTATAAACGTGAAAGTTTGTGTTTGTTACTCTTTCATGCCAAAACTACTGAACCGATTGCGATGAAATGTGTGATATGTAGATAGCTGGAGACCTGGATCAACAAATAGGCTACTTTTTGTCCCGATATTCTCACGGAATCGGGACTTACGCGGGTGAAACCGCGGGGCGCTGCTAGTTGACCATATTTCAACCATGAACGCGAATTACCTAAATTAAAAAAAATCTAATTCACGCAATTTTCTACATCAACTTTATTAGTCATCGCCTAACACATCTAGTGGTGCACAGGCACGTTATTCCCTGTAATTTGCTAAAGTCCACGACCCTAATATGCGGAATGAACTCTCTCCGTTCTTCAATGTGTATAATAAGGTTTTATTGACTAGAAGGGCAGGGTTATCAATGATTTTTATTATTTTTCCTTCACATTAGTTTGTTTCACTTGGATGTAATTCTATCTAGTTTTCTTAGAAATTCGGTTGTTATTTGTTCGGTGTTAACATGTGCGATCATTGTCGAATGTACCTGAAGCTAGTTCAATAACGTATATACGAGTAAATTGCATTATTAAAAACATATTTTTCTTAGTACACGCTTATTTCCAGTCAAACTAAATTTAGTTTAATGTCATCTGACCCCCCCCCCCCCGCACTTGACTTTATGTACAAAATTTTTATAAATATGTAAATAATGTAATAGATACTCCAGTAAGCACTAAAACTCTGTATCAAATAGCAGAGCGTATCACATCGCAATAAACTCCCATGGGCGGGTGGTTAACCTTCCATGGAAAAAGACCCCCCCCCCCCCCGCAACGCAAAGAAATATCTCATTGTACTGTATAGATATATAGTCTACTAGCTATGTAGCCATGATAAATGGAATCGATGGCTTGACATGGTCTCCAAGATTACCGGCCACTCAACCAAGCAACTGGTCTTTAACATTAATAATTAAATTCATCCTTTATGTTGCATAGTTACCTTTGTGTCTCTGTTTCCTTTGAGAATTAAGAAACATTATCATTGCTTAAATGATACACTTCGCTCTGTGCAGCTTCGCGCATTTTCAACAATATTCCGAGAGATATCAGAATGGTGAAAGAAATAACTGTGTTTAAAAAGGAACTTCATGACCTGTTAATAAGTAAATGTTATTATACGGTAAAGGATTACTTAGCTAATAAATCTCTGCTCCATTACTCTATACCCAAATCATGATGTGTTCAGTGTTCTCTATTTTTTCATACAAACAATAGTCGTAACATAACCCATTTACTAGCTATTCGCAATTAACCCTCTGTTACACAAGCAGGAAGATAAACAGAACAGAAATAGACAGCCCTACGTGTCGCGAGATGCACACATTGATAAAATATTGGTGTGCGTATAAATATAGACATGAGATGCGGAGTTACTAATATTATACAATATGGATGCGGTATCTACTTTTTATTGTTGAATATTTTTTGTTGGCCCTCCAAAACTCAGTGCAGTATATTTTTTTTTTAACGTGTGTAGCAGAAACTTGACAAGCGGAGCGTCACACACTCGTCCATAAAAAAAGCAACGAATACGAAAAAAAAGTTAATAAAATACTTTGTTTTTTTTGTTGTACAACACAGGCATCATTTTGTTTTGTTTCGTCATTACATGTGTAAATTATTAAGTATATGGACAAAACGCGGCCAAAGCCTTAATTTACTAAATTAAATTTATTCTTTTAATAAGCGTTGTAAAATTTAGTTATCAGAAACATATCCATGCAACGAGTATCATCGCACATCCACAACTCCCTTTACCCGCGCGCGCTGTCTGCCATCAGTCTCTCCCGATGCTTCAGAGCGTGTTCTGCTGCCGTAAGGTCTCTACCCTATCTAAGTTCGCCCCATTCATTGCCATTTATCATCAAAATGTGATATCTATGATACATATTCACCCCGCCATGTACAAGTGAAAAAATGTTGAGTGTCGCCTGATGAAGTGATTAGTGTGTGATGTTTGTCTGGAGCTACGTGAAAAAGTACGTTGGTATGGGGTTGCCGGATCTCACGGTGAGTGTTATTTTATGGTGAGATTTTATTGTGGGCTATTTTCAGTGGTGTAAGTGTTGAGAGTAAGTGGCGATAGACATTATTAGTGTCCGTTCGGAATTTAAAAAACTTAGGTTAAAATTCATGAATGTAGCTAAAACACGTAGTTTGTTATGTATGGTACAGTTAGATAATGTTTTTATTCAACTATGGTGGTTACCATTGGGCTTGGTTCACCTAAGCTTACTAAAATATTGTATCAAAATCGTTTATTTTAATAAAAAAATTTGGTATTTTTTAATTGTCAGGAGTAGGAATCAGTCAGTATAAGTCATTCGTGAAGCTAGTTGCCTGTTCCAATACATAGATCCTATGAAGAAGAACAGCCAAGAAACTCCAAGGACACTCATATTCAGCATGTTTTTGAAGTGAAAACTTTTTTAGGCACTTGGGCACTTTTGGTACGGGGCGAAAAGCACTGAACTCGCGTGACTAACCGCGCCAGCTATCACAACTCTTATACAGACTCATTTTTCTTATTTTTACGCCCATGCACTATACTATACTGCACTACCCAAGTATAAAAAGAGTGGTTTCGGAGTTGTTCAACCCTTTCAAATATTAAGAACGATTGAGACGGGCAGTAGACTGCTTTCGACGACTTGAGGAAGATGTAAATAAGATTATCATAAGAATTAAACCTAAAAACTAAATATAAACATACATAACCCTTTGTTTTTACTTGATAAACAAAACAATGAGTGAATACAACATAAATAAATTCATTGTTTCATTTCGAGTGCGTCAGACGCTGCCAACTACGCATCAGATGTTTCATATTTAAACGCCAAGATATCGCTAAATCAAATTAGTTTTATTACCGAAACGATCTTTTAAGTCCTGTTACATCTCTAATAGATTTAACGTAATATCACAGAGTTTGCAGGTTACGTTTACGAAATGTTATCACTTTCCTCATTACTTTTTTAGTTAACCACCGTTTTTAGCTGATATACTTAAAGAACTAGCAGCGCCCCGCCGTTTCACCCGCGGGAGTCCCGGTCCAGTGTATATGTTAATCCAGGTCTCCAGCTATCTACATACCAAGTTTCATCGCAATCGGTTCAGTAGCTTTGGTGTGAAAGAGTAACAAACATCCATCCATCCATCCAAACTTTCACATTTATAATATTAGTGGGATTTGACAACAACCGTCATAGAAGTTAACTGTAAAAGTTATATCTTTGGCACAAAATTGCTGGTACGTTTCCACTCACTCATTATTTTACAGAAAAAGTTGTTAAAATTTACTGTACCTAAATAAAAACCAAATGTACCAGGAATTGAATGGTAGTAGGCATGACGAATAAAAGGCAAATTATGATCAATACACAAAAACTGATGAACTGACTTATTCATAATGACCATTATGCTGTATGCTACCACTGTGTAATACTGACGTTATTTTAATAATATGTTATATTTGCATGTTATTTTTATGGCTAAATGGGCCTGTTCACCTTATATCACACTTGTATTACCACGTTATGTAAACCTCATTTAAAGCAAATAAATAATTTGAATTTGAAAGAAACGTATCTAATTTCGCACCAACTTCATCTTTCCAATGTAACTCGCAATAAGAAAAAAAAGCAACTTGCTTACGTACGGCTAGCAGACACGTCATCTATTAAATACAGGACGACTTATCGCGATCAGTTGGTGTTAATGACATACGCGATTCCGTGACATTTGCTAGTCAACCGCCAATTTGAGATTAGTCTCATGTTGGCGGTTGATTACGTCTACGGGAGGTGTGTCGGGCCCCTATCGGTCGAGTTGTCTCATCATGTAATTATGTATCGTACATGATGTAATTATTATTAGCGATGATGCGGGTTATTGCTTTATTCATTAGAAAGACTCGATGAGTGCTATATGAAATAATCTCAGTGTAGATAATTTATCTTCCTGTTGCGATATTTTAGTACCCATACAGTTTTGTTATTACAGCTATTGTGTTCTGTAAAACAAAAACCAAATTAGTTTTGCAGACTAATTTTGAATCTGTCCGTGGTTTAGTGCCTTACTTTGAATTTCTCCTATATTGTGAGTTGTAAATGTTCCCGTGGGGGTTTCCACACAAAGAAAAGTTGTAAATGTTGTTTAATCAATTAAATCACGTTCCATAATTTGTTCGGTGCAGTCAGTATAATATTGAAAGAAGTAACAGTTTATCAATTGCTACATTCAACATCACTTAATACAGGCCAGACTATTGCTGTCAACTGGGCACATTGGATGGCAAAGGTAGCTAAGAAGAGAACACAATTTAAGGAGAGGGTTATTGCCTATAGGGATGGATAGAAGAGTATAAGCAGTAGTTCCAGCAGGTCAGGATCGCATACCTGTAACACGAACTGGCCACAGCTGGAAAGTCCGAGTGCTCTAACATAATGAAATGAATACACATTATACATACCATTTTTCTTTTGTGTAAAACTCGAGTACCAACTCACTGAAGAGTGGGAGAGCCATGCTTCGGCACGTACAGGTATCACAGAAAACCGGCAGTGAGCAACGTTGTGTTTCGCCGAGTGAGTGAGGTTACCGGAAGCCCCTAATCATCTTCCCCTACACTCCCTCTTCCCCTCTGCCCGTCTCCGGGCCCCTCTGTTCGTTTGCACCCTATACCATAAAAATAAAAAACCATAAAAATAAGATGTAGGGAGGTTTAAAACGACTCAGTCACTCAGAAACGTCGACTTAAAACGACTCACTCAGAAACGATATCAGTCTGTAGAATAGATCTCAGATATACGGACATATTATGTACTGTTAGGGAACTAGTGGAATGCTGGTGGTACTTATATATTTGGTAATTACCCAAACATCGTGTGCATTGATTTAACTAAGCGTGTAACGAATTCGGTGCAAATCATGTTTGTTGTACATCTACAATTTATATTGTTGTGTTACGTGCCAAACGGACTGTGTTGCAGGTTAATGTATTATAATGGTTTGGCAGCGAACATATTCAAATTTTAAACAATCGTCAAGACCGTCTGTGGTTTTGGTCCCTCTTTCAACAAAGTCTGTTTATGTTTATCGGTAGATTAATAAGATCTGTACAACACTGACCTACTCCATTTCTACCATTTAAGTTTGTTTTTTTAAGTAAGTTCTCCTAGTGTATATATGTATTGCAAGGTGATCCTCATTATTTTTAGGCTGAGGTATGAAGTAAATAGGCGACGTGGGTGGAAAATTTTGTGGGATCGGTAACAGTCACTTAGTTTAGTATAGCGCGTGTGTACAATGACATTCACAAACACAAATAGTCATTGTGCGACTTGGTAGTATCTAGTAAATGTATATCAAATCAAATATATATTTTTATTCAAATAAACTTACATGTAAGCATTTTTGAATCGTCAATGATAAAACAATACAATTTAGAAGCCTATAGAATAGTTACAGCCTTAGACCATAGATTTTTGTCGGATAAAAATTTGTCTACTTTAAAATATCCCTTCTTCATTAAACATGATTTGATTCTCGATTTAAATTTATCAAATGGCATATCGACAAAATTCTTACTTACTACGTACTTTTATTAAAATTGATTTTTTATTTTAGGATTATTCAAGCCTTTAATGAGAAAATCCATAAAACTAACGTGCAGGTGGAACATTGACTAAAATAAACTTAATAGATGTTGATGGTGAAGTATCGTTCAAAAAAAGATCGACATTAAAGTGTTAAATTCTAGTTTTATTTACTAAGTACTACGCCTTCTCCACCGGTTACTGTAGAGGTAATGGATATAATTAGAACAATGTTGAATACCACACAATCTAGGTCGCACGTTGGTAGCAAGTAACCGGTGATGTTGGCCTCTCGCGACCTCATGTGACAATATAAGTGGGCATATATCCACAACGCGAACGTAAAATGGGGAGAGGATGGGTCCATCAAATACTCGTTTAAATTGAGGTGCGGCACAATTGAAAATCTCACGTCAATTTTTAAAGACTATTAGTACAATTAAAAAATTCAAGTGTAGTATTTTTCCTTCGACGAATTGTGACAATAAACAAATGTAGTGTTCTACTCCGATGAATCGTGCCAATAAACATGTTTAATTAGCGGGTCTTCTAAACAGGTGTTTAAACAAACATAATTATGGATGAAATACTAACTTCGGGAGCTAATATAATCTAAACTAATATTATAAAGAGGAAACATTTTTGTGTATGTTCGTAAGGTTTTCACACAAAAACTACTGGACCGATTGCGATAAAACTTGGTATGAAGATAGCTGGAGACCTGGATTAACGCATAGGCTTTTTATCTCGACATTCCCACGGGATCGGGACTTACGCGGGTGAAACTAGTGTACTAGTGAATTATAAAAGTACATCATCTTTATTCTCACACTGCTTACTTCTCATGAAATGTTGAAAGAAGTCAGGCACAGCAACTTTAATCCGAATAATATTGATAACTAGGGATCGCCTGGTGATATAAATTTGAATGTATACTCGACGCATGTAGCCGTTTTGACGTAATTATTAAATTTGTAACACTTGTTATTTTAAAATGTTAGCTTTCTGCATTTCTTCGATACATAAACTTTAAGTATTTCAAAATACACGTTCCTGCGTTCGCTAAATTCAAGAAAATAATTCTCTTCACGTATTAATATATATATAGACAAAAAAGAATCAGTAGATGTTGTGAATTTGTATCAGAAAGAGGTTTGCAAAATAAACATTTGGGAAGGACAGCCAATTGATATGTGAGCCAAAAGTAAAGCAAAATGTCTTAAGCCTTTAAAATAAAACTTATCATAGTACAACCGTTTAGGTGAAGCGTTTACATGACAACACTCCTGTCGGTTGCCCGATTACAGTAGTTCGTAGGTAACGGTTATGTTCTTTTTCATTTGTCTTCATTTCATCTTCATCAATCTCATTTCTACTAAATAGTCACGTGTACCATAACAGCATGTTTGTCTGTGTGTCTCAGGAGGTGCGGGCGGAGCGCGATGTGTTGCAGGCGCGCATGTCGGAGCAGGCGCTCAAGATATCGTCACTGTCGGCGCGCCTGCAGCAACAACGGAACGACGCCGAAGCGCTGTCGCACCAAGCCACCAGCCAACTCTCTGTGCAACTGCACGATGCGCTAGCTGAGGTACGTAGTACTGTAGTACAAATTACTAGTGTGTACTAACTTATAGGAGTACAAAGTATTAGTTATAAGTATATAATGTGTCATAGAAAGGCGCAGTCATATTTGAAAGGCAGCTGCGTTAATCCGGAAAAAATATGACTTTCTTTATCTATACACTTACTTTCGGCGGGTCTATTTAAAAAAAAAAGTTGGTGTGTAATGGTATTAGTATTATAAATGATATTATATACAAATAAATTAATGAAGAATTTTGTTTTTATTTCTGCAGGTGCAAAGACTGAAAGAAGAATTGGAATCCAAGGACAAGCAGTTAACACGAGTAAAGCAAAATTTAGAGGAGAGAGAGAAACTCCATGACGAGCATCACTCCTTGTACGGCAATTCATGTAAGTGAACGTTATTTATATGGGATCGTTCTAAATAAGGGGCATTTATTTACCTTAAAAATATCGGTGAACGTACAAAAAAAAACATACAACCGAACATAGCAGGCATAGTAAATACCGCTCAAATTCAAATACACCTTTTAAGATTGCCAATATTTTAGTATTTTTGCATCTAACATCATCATCATAAAATATGTGCACGTAAAAATAATTCATGTGCTTGTTCTGTGCTGCCTTTTTAATTAAATACATACATATATGGAAAAAATAATGCGGAAAATAAGTTTTGAGTTTCTTAATAAATTGGATTTAGACTATTTATTTAGTTATTTATTTGCTCTATGGAAGACTTACAGCTAAATCAACAGATTAACAGTAGAATAGTGTTAGAAAGTCAATTACAAGTCTTCACTTTTATAAACATTACTAACATTTACATAAGCGTGACTGGTTCATAGATACGGGAAATATTGAAAAAAATAATGTTATATTCATACTCAGCTTTAACACAGATAGGATGCATATTATGTCCGATAAAGTTGTACATGAAGAAAAATGTTTTCGTAGGCTTTACAACTCAGTTCAGGGAATTGGCTGTATCAATTCCTTTTATAGATACATTTTAATTGTTGCACTGACTAAGCATAAGCGCTTTATTGATGCAATGTTCGTAATTCACAATTGTATTTGATTGGATCACGTCACGGTTCTGTGCAGATTGTATATGACCTCTTCTATTCGAAATCAATGTATAGCAGATCAAATTGATCATTGAATCACTCACTTCGTACTATAACATCCTTACATTTGGTTTGATAAAGTTTTTGTAGACGATACTATAGTCTACTCAACTTCCTCTGAGACAAAAGGTAAACAAACCAGAAAAAGGTTTTTTAATAGGTCACATTTTATATGCATCTAGAATCAATAAAAAAAAAAGTGACATTAAAACACCTAAAACTGTAGCTGTTCTCAAACATTGAACGTATTATAACACTACTAAATTGAGGAGTAGTGAAAAGGTAAATAATTTACGTAGAAATATAAAATTTTGTAATTAGTTTGGTTACACCGGCCATCTTTACTATCGATCAACTCGTTGAGAAACATTGGTTTCTTTGTTTACCTTTTGTCTCAGAGGAAGTTGAATAGAGTATAAGTCCAAATTTTATTTAATAAAAAAACAAGCTCAACCGGTTTTATAATCTAACCTATTTAATTATACAGAAAGAGGAAACAACTGAACGTTTACGTAATTAAAACTTTAATTTTGTTCACCAGGCAATCCTAAAGATAAAGTAATAATCCTAGAACGCGAATTGTCAAACGCACAAACGCGTATCGCCCAACTTGAATGTCTAACAAAGAGCCTTGAAAAAGATAAAGAGGAACTACAAACTAGCCTCAGAGACCTTCAGAGGGGTTTGGCTGAAAAAGAGGATCAACTCCAAGAGCTATTGGGTAAGTACTTATTATATTGATGATATAAACGGTGGGGCTCAAGTTATTATTATTATTCTATGGTACATCTGTATTCTAGAATTGAAAGAGAAGCTATCAGAAATGTCGTGTGTGTATTCGTCTAGAATTCGTTTTATTACATTAGGAAATAACAGTGAAACTTACATCATATACCTAAATAGCTGTGACGTTTGAAAATTGGGGTTAATGTTCGTTGAGTAACATATGAACCAATCTTTATATCGTTGCCGTTTTTTCTCGGGACATCACTGAAAGTTAAACATGTAAACAATCTTTACATTTATAAAAATGTAATTCTTATTGAACCGTGCCATTTTTTTTTTAAATCATTCTAGACTAACCTTTTTTTTCTGTAAATAAACTGTTTCGAAGAAACCATCTAATGATTCAGTTTCAGTTTAGTTTTAGAATAACAAGTCTAGGCACTTTTTCAAAATTGGATTTCCTCCAAGATCCTTGACAGCGAAATATTCGCCAAACTAACTCATGCAGTTAATTATAATTCATTGCTTTGCAGCGTTAAAATTAGATGAAGATATTCAAAAAGAGGATAGGAACGATGTTTTGGAAGGGAAAACTTCGGCGAGAACGCTTAGTGATATTGTGTCCATATCAGAATTTGATGAACAAGATCTGCAAATGCGTAGAGTGGAGCTGAGAGCTCACAATGTCAGTCTAACTGGTGCACCTTATATCGATATAAAAGAAAGAACTCTGAATAGAACATTACCACCGGAATTTGAGAAGGCTAATATGAGCTCTCTTAATATTGAATTAGTTGACCATTTCAATTTACCGGGTTATACCCCTCGAGCTGACTCGTTACCAGCTCATTTAACTTCAACTCAAAACAAAGATTTCCTCAAAACTTACAAGAGGAACGTAAATGAAACGACAATGTTTGGTATCGACGTAAAACAAGCTATTCCCGATAATTGCTCAATGTACCCAAACAGAGAAGCGACTGACAGTAAAGATATTAGCGTCGAGCCCAAAAAGATAAATTTTTCCCTCGAAGCTACGGATAACAAAACGCATGATGAATTCACTTCCTTAAGAGAACTCGGTATAGCATTAGACCTAAAGCAAGCAAACTTTTCTGATATATTGACTCAGTTAAAATATGAAATAAAGAAATCAAGAACGGAGTTAGAAAGCACCAAATCAGAACTTAAAAACGCCGAAGAACAACTGTGTGAGTTCCCCGCGTTAAAAGAAGAAGTTGAGGAGCTTAAAAGTTTATTAGAAAATACAATGGCTGCTATGGAGAATGATAAGAAATTCTACGAAAACCAACTAGAAAACTTTACTTCAAACAAAAAGCTTCTGGAACAAAGACTAACAGAACTTACGCAAGAAGTAAATGATAAATCAAAAGATTTACACCTACTCAAAGAAGATATCCTCAGACGAGAAAACATGATACTTGAACTCGCTAAAGAAAAAAGGAATCTCACAAACAAAATGACTGAATTAGAAGTTAAGATAGATGAGTTACAAAGCAAAAATAGTGTACTAGAAAAATATGAGAGTGAAAATAATCAAATGAAAGAAAAAATTAATGAATTACAGAAACTAGAACAGCTAGTTTCAGAAAAGAACCAACAGATTGACAGTTTGAACCAACATTTAGATAGATTGGACGATTTGCAAAGAAATCTTAATGATAGAACTGAAGAACTTGACAATATCAAAGAGGCTCATGAAGAGAAATCTAACGAAGTGTTCCATTTACAAGACACAATTGAAGCGTTAAATCGTGACTTAGCAAAAGCTAATGAAGAGAACGATAAATTGAATATCCATGCAAAAGATTTAACATTGAAACTGACAAAGCTTGAAAAGGAGCAAGAAAACGCTTCGCTTAAACTTCAAAGCAACGAATGTGAACTAGGGCGCATGAATTCCTTGAACCGTGAATTGACAGCAAAAATTGACGAACTAAAGTCACTGACAGACAAATTAAAAGATAAAGAAACAGAAATAGAAATTCTTCACGAAGACATAAACGCCTTTCATGAAGAAATAGCATCTCTCAAGGAACAATTAAAGATGGTGTCCCGTAGTCCTTCCCCTAGGAGTAAAAATGGAGAAGAAAAGAAATCTGTAGATAGACAAGCAAGCAACGATAAGAAGCACTTAGTTAAAATAAGAAAGCAAGTTACGTTGCTACAACATGAGTTAGACTTCAATAAGAAAGAATTGAATGATAAGGTAAGGTCTACTTCCAATATCATGAAATAAATCCGTTAGATCTAAGATTATCTATGTATCACGTAAGAACTATTCGATTATTGGTGTCAGTAAGACGCCATATTATGTCAATTACTTGGAGTTGATGAATGTTACTAAGGACAATTCGAAATTTTATTGGTTACCCTTGCTGTTTTGCTGTAACAGCAAACGTTAATGTGCTAACGTAGTCTCAAAACGTGTAATTTGAGACTACGTTAGGCTGTACCCGTACATAATTGATGCCAATAGAAGTGATGAATTTTGTCAACGAATCTAATGATACTTTTCTGGCTAAATCTATTCTTAGTAACCAGCTATTTTGATCATTCTCAATCGTTTTATTGCTGTGATTTTGAGAGAAAGCCAAGCAGTTTCTTAAGCGTTTCGCTTACTTCATGTTCTATTACCGTTTGTAGTATTATAACAATTCAGGTATCTATGTGATGGATAAAAGGTACTCTATGTGCTTTTTTGTATCCATGAAAACGTGTATACTAAATATAATGATGATCGGATGCGTGACAGCTTAAAAAAAAACAAACGAACAAACTTACGTTCTCAAAGTAGCTGATTTGACGTTAAGAAACGACCTTATGTTTATTTAGATGTTCGAAAACTGTTCATACCTTTCAGGCATTTGAACTTGCAAAAGCTAAATTAGACGTGACAGAACTGAAGAGCAACCTGAGCCAAGCCAACAAAGAGCTTATAGACAAAGACAATGACAATTCGGAACTTAAACAACGAACTGAACAGTTACACCAAGATATACGGCAGTTGATGGACCAGAAAGATCAAATTCAACAGCAGTACGAATCTGTTGTTTCCAGGTGAGTGGTAGAAATAAAGCTTACGTTTCAACCATATTTGTGAGTAAAACCTTACAACGTGCTTTAAAAATAAATAGTTAATAAATTTGAGAACTTTTTTAAGTAATACATAACATAATTGAATAAAGCATTTAAAGAACGATAATATGTTTACTGCAGAATGCGCGAAGAATCGAATGTGGGGGAACTGAAAAATAAATTGCGTGAAAAGGCTGAAAGGTGCCAGGAATTAGAAATTGAACTGGAAAATCTCAGGGAACTTATGGACAGGTAATATTGAATTGTTTTGTTACAAGTTGAATGTGAAGACTGATGATGAGTAATTTTGTGAAAGGGGGCTAATATTTAGATTTAATGCCGTCAGAATATTTTTCGGCGGAGATCATTCTTTTCACCATTGTTTTTTTTTTACTTAAAATTATCAGACTGTTTTGTAGGAGACCTGTAAAGAACTTCCTATATGTTTAGTTTATAGGCTTTTTGTACATATCGACCACATTGAATGTACATATTTCCTGTATCAGGGTCCACGTATCCCCCTCCCGGCACGAGAGCCCCCACCTCCAGCGCGCGCTGGCCGTACGCTCCCCCACCGCGGAGTTGGAGCGCGCGCTGCGCGACCAGCTCGACTACTCGCATACCCTGGACGAGGATATCATGGAACAGGTCAGTTGCTATTCGTTTGTGGTACTAACCCTACTTATTACGAGAATTTTCGTTCCTGAACTTAGAAGAGACAGTCCTGTCGTGTAAAATCAGAATTTAAACAGGCTGTTACAGAAATCTTTTTTCGGAAAATTTATTTTCTGTTGTATTTGCACATATCGCAGTGCTACTACGAGACTGTATCAACTCAAAATAGGGTAAATTGGAGATAATTCATTTTTCATACGTAAATATAAATAAATATACGTAAATGTAATACGCCAAATTTTTCAACAAAACAACTAAAATAATTCATATTATTTTTTTATTTGTTCAGATATTAGAGTATTAACTCCAAAATTGGAAATAACTTGATAACCTGCAATCATTTAAATAATTCATTAATACAGAAATCCCTTAATTTTATCAATAATCTATGAACAGTGTTCACTTTTTATAATCTTTAACAGGAAGCGACTAATCAGTTTTCTGTCGTTTCTGAAAAAAGCTACATTTTGAGTTGATACACTCTTGTAATAGCAGTGCGATATCTTAACAACATAATAATTCTCATGTCAATTTTAACGATTTTTTTTGTGGACATGTTCAGAAAAATCCGGACATTCCATCAACATCCTTGGTATTGAATACCAATAGTTTCATTAATGTCAGCCCAGTCACTTTAAGTCAGTTTCAAAATAAGATCTATATTAAAAATTCCGAATTCATATAAAGTTATTAAACTACAAACGATAATACAACTACAAACGATAATACAACTACAAACGATAATACAACTACAAACGATAATACAACTACACGAATCAAGAATATGAACACCCCTTACTCTTTTTTTTTTTTTTATCGCGTGGAAACCCCCACGGGTCATCACCTCACCGGGGCTTACGGTGAAGTGGTATGTCGGAATCGAACCGACTAAAACCACACGGTGTTCCGACATAAGTGGGTCTATTGCAAGGGACTCGGGTATACCCTAGGAAGGAAGTTCCCGAGAACCCCGGCAGAACTTGGCCGCCTGTTTAATAGGCAGCCACACCAAAATATACGGGGGGCCTCGCCCCCCTTCCATCAGAGGCGCGCGCGGAACACATCGCGCCACCATCTCAGGCCTGCTTCTGCTAGGGTAACGGGCAGCCTCACCCGTTACCCCCAGGCCAGCGCTAATGGAGGTCGGAGATCATTTTGGGGTCTCAGTCGCCTGGTGCCTCTTCTGCGGGACGGGAGAGTACTAACTCTCTCCAGTTCCCGTCCCGCCGCCTCTTTAGCGGACATCACTTCCTCACAAAACGAGGCGGCAGAATCCCAAGCACTCTCACTTTGGACCATAGACAGAACCACGGCCTCTAGCGAGGGGCTTCCCACACCAATAGCAGTCACGAGGTCGCACCGTTGCTGCACCCACGCTGAGCACTCTACTAGAGTGTGGAGTGCAGTGTCCTCGTTACCGCCTCCGCAGTGATGGCACACAGACGTTGGCTCACGGCCTATACGACACAGGTACTTTCCGAAGCAGCCGTGTCCGGTCAGCACCTGCGTCAGCCGGCAGGAGAGGCTGCCGTGTCGCCTCTCAAGCCAATCCTCCACGATGGGTCTTACCGCCGCAATGGTGGCGTGCCCTGCGCTCGGTCGCTCTAGTCGTTCTATCCACTCGGCCATTAGAACCTGGTGAAGCTGGGACCGTTGCGCTTCGATTTCGCGAGGCGCGGGTCTCAGGTTCCGCTCTAGAGCCTCCTTGCGCCTTTAACACCCCTTACTCTAACATCAATGTTTATTTATGTGAATAGATAATGACAAAATAATTGAGTACCTTTTTCTCTTCTATTTATCAAACGTTTTTTTTTTCTTTTTTCGTAGCTATTAATGAACCGTACTTCAATTAAAAATAAATTAAACATTTTCATGAATCACGTTATTAATTAGTTAAAATATAGTATTGACCTCCGGTAACAATAATCATACATTCGATGAGACTGGTTCGTGTTGTTCACAGATATTGTCGGCGAGCAGCGACGAAAGAGAAGATATACCGCGCCTAGCTTTGAACACGTCCAAGTGAGTAGTGGAATAATATTTTAAGTATAGTTAACTACGAATACATTCTCTTCCCGAACTACGGTATTTTACAATAAAGCATTAACTTACAAAAATGAATTTAGTTTTTTAAACTAAATCAGACAGAACAGTCATATTGAACGAAAAGTACGAATTGATATTGTTTTTTTACCTTACTTTGTTCTAATTTTATTGTTATCTTATGTATTATATGAATTTTATTAAACTGAATTAGAAAAAACCGGACAAGTCCCAGTCTGACTCGCACACAAAGGGCCAGTTTTTTTCCGAGTACCAAACTCAACCATGCCCTTCCTAAAAATACTCTCCCATAGTCAAATTCCAAGAACGAAATATGTCAGTAATTGCAAAAAAGTTATGTAACAACAAATATCGGATTTGGTCCCACTTCGGGCTTTAAAAATGGGAAAAGTTAGAGTATATTGAAAGAGAAAGGAAGCCAATGAAAAGATAGGGATATCTCTATCAAGGGCGTATCTGTCACTCGAACTAGCTGTTGGCGGCAGTCCGAGCCCTCTATCTTAACTTTGTCATATAACTCGCTCTGGTTTACACAGATCGTCAAGCTCAATCCATTCGTCATCATCAGACCGCATTAACAGACTTAAATCTGACAACGAGAAACTACAGATGCATGTCAACAACCTCGAATCGAGACTCAAGGATAAAGATGCTCTTATTACTGAACTGAACAGGTGGGGAATTTATTTATTTTATCTATTCGTGATACTCTTCACACAATATTTTACCTTCTTTTATTCTAGATAGCGCAGCAATAGGTGACTTTATGTAATTAAATGTTATTTATGACTTTAAAATATTACAGTTTTTTTTGTTATTATTTTCAGGTTTTATAATATTTTTTTAACTAAATCAATATTAAAAGTAAACGATTGGAATATAGCAAAGCATCACAGGTTATTATTTCATAAAAGTTTCTACAGGATGTACCGTCGACGTTTAATAAATAGAAACTAATTAATTTGAGATTCAACTATGTTATAGAAAGCTCTGTACTTCTTATATTGTTGTTGTAGGTACTTTATTGAAATTTTGTTTGATGTAACGCTTTTATTGTTATGTTATTAAAACCAATGATGTGCGTATAGGGTTCGCGACAAGCTGGTGTCCGACTGGCAGACGTGCAAGTTGCGGTACGAGGCGGAGCGTGACAACTCGGGCCGGCTGCAGCTGCTGCTCGACACGCACAAGGAGACCTCCGAGAGCTTGCAGGTACGTACTCCTGCGCTTGTAGGGTCACTGAGTACAATACACTCCTATGCTTTTTTTTATGGAATAGGGGCAAACGAGCAGACTTGTCACCTGATGGTAAGTGACTACCGCCGCCCATGGGCACCTGCAACTCAAGAGTCTCAAGTACGTTGCCGGCCGTTAAGGCGCGAGTTGGGGAAGGGGGGAAAGATGAGAAGGGGGAGAGGGAAGGGTTAGGGCCCTCGGTAACCTCACTCATTCGACGAAATACAATGTAATCATTGCTTAACTGCCGGTTTTCTGTGAGACCGTGATATGAAACGAATAACAAAATTCCTGGTTTTAATTTGCTGTCAGCTTGTTAAATTAAAACTAAAACGCAAATATGTGTAACGACAAGTAAGCGCGCCTCTTTGGCACTTTTACTAGCAAGTATTTTTTTTTGATAGAATCAGGACTCGAACATGATCCAAATCCTGAAGAAGCGTCTGGAGAGCGCCATGGCCTCGGAGCTAGAGCTACAGCAGCGCGAGCAGGAGGCGCGGGCCAGGCTCGCGCAGCTCGAGAGGCAGCAGCTGGACCACTCGCTCGACAACCACCGGCAGGACCCGCTCAAAGCGCAACTCAACCTACAGGTCTGACTTTATTTATAGTCCCTCGCTATCGCGTATCACCCACAGATATGATTTTAAACAAATATTTTTTCCATCCTGCATCGCGGTATAAAAGTTCTCGCGTGAATTAGGCATAACTTCCCAATGTCAACCGTATTGCAGGGAACCGCGAGACATGAAAATTTAGCCTACTCGAAGGGTTTCGAAAAGAGATATTCCTCCAGAGAAATGAAAAAATTATTGAATTTTCATGCAATTTTTATTTATTTCTTTAACTTCCTTGTTCGGTGCATTTACCAAATAGTAATTGTTAAGAAAATAATTCAATGTACATTTAAAACAATATATTTTGAGCCTATCGTGAGATTACCTACATATTATATATTTAATAAGCCTGTTGGTCCAGTGTCAAGTGGTTAGTGTTTCTGACTGCTGAGCCAGAAGTCGTTATTAAAAATTAAAATGTTTGTCTACAGATGGAAACCAATGAACGTCTAAAAGGCGAAGTATCCATATTAAAATCTAAATTGGATGTAGAACGTAGCAGGTACCAAGATCTTCAAGCCATGCTGGACCACACTCGCCTACATTCTCAGAAGGAGATAGAAGCTAAGAACGAACTATGCACATCACTCAAAAATGAACTTGCTGAAATTAAAAGGTTAGTGACCGACAAGTATACGAATAATTAATCGAGCTATAAATCACTACATATTATAAAACAAAGTCCTCCGCCACCTGCCTGTCTGTCTGCTCGAGATAAACTCAAAAACTACGATAGAGCGATTCATGAGGAAGGTTTAGGTATATAATTTGTTAAGGTTTTGTGTAAATTGGTTAAAATATAATGATGATTGTTGAAGATGTGCGAAGCACAAGCAGAATGGATTGCTAGTATTATATAAGTACCTAATATCTGTTTACATTTCAATTATTAAAAATTAAAAAAAAAAATTATAGAAATAAAATGCATTAACTGTATGTTGAACAAGCAGTAACAATAATTATAATATAATGTATTAACAATCATGTAATAGGTATTACATACCTTTGGATTGCTTAACGTTTGGACCAGGCTTGACTGGCCGAGATCACTGGTCATGGAACCCGAAAGTTTAAAAGTTTGAACTTATTAAATTGTTGGTCTAGTGGTTAGTGACCCTAACTGCTGAGCCAGAGGTCGTGGGTTCGATTCCCACCTTAGTCTGGGTGTTCTTTGTGTCCGTTATTTGTATGTTTGTAAAGTCCCCCGCGACACAGGAGTAATTCCTAATGCGGGAGTTGTCTTTTTAAAATAAAAAAAAAACTTGATTTAATAAAAGGAATAATTGGTATTGGAGAATAAGAGACCAACATAATTTTGATGTAAATATACTTAAAATATTTTATTACAATAGTTAATTATTGATGAGAAGCATTCAATGTGGCGGTCAGACCAAACTTGTCAGGCGTACTTCTTTTTACATTTTTTATATCACGTTGGTGGCAAAGCGGTTACCGTAGTCTATGAACGTTTGTAACTTCAGGGGACTAACTTGCATGTGCGTTGCTTACCCTTTAAAAACCTGTACATTTCTTTCATGAAAAATCTCATAATGGACTCATAAATGACTAAAGTACGTTCATAAATGCCACAGATATCCATAATATACACACAAAACCAACTGAATTAATAACGTTTTTCTAATTTAAATCTGTTAAAAATTAAGTTTTCATTATTATTATGGATCCGAAATTTTATTTTTATTATAAATGCGAAAGTTTGAATGGGTGGATGTCTGTTACTCAATCACCAGAACAGAAGAACGGCTAAATGGATCTGAATAAATTTGTCTTAGAGATAGATTTTAGTCAAGAATAGCACATGGGCTACTTTTTATCCCGGAAAAAATTACGGTTTTAAATTTCCAAGAAATCGAAGTCGCGGATGACATCTAGTGAATCCATAGTGCGTCTCGACTACACTAAAAGTAAATGAGTAAAATTTGTGCAGACTGAAGCACGAGTCGGGCAAGCAGCTGCTCCGCGCCAAGCAGCTCATCAGCACGCAGAGCGGCGCGCTGGCCGAGCTGGCCGAGCTCGCCGCGCTGGAGCAGCGCCGCCCCGCCGCCGACGCGCTGGTACGCCCTTCTCTGCACACGTCTACCGTACCTAGTCTACCGGTCAGCTCCATAAATACCACCCTGGATATCTACATTGGACCTTCAATTTTTTTTTCAACGTTACTTCTCGAAGATATCGAATTCCGACACCATCTAACTTTACAAATGAAATCGACGTGTAAAAGTATCTGAACAGTTTATTTGTGAAATAAAATTATTTATTCTTTATCATTTACTATTCTCATAAAAAGTGACGTGGGACAGCCATGCTTCGGCACGTATGGGCCGGCTCGACTCCGCTGGATACCACGGCCTCACAGAAAACCGGCAGTGAAACAATGCTTGCATTGCTTCTCGCCGAGTGAGATTACCGGAGGCCCTAACTCTTCTCTCTCCTCTATTCCCGTCCGTATCCCTTACCCGTCTCCCCCTCTAATCCCCTCTCGCGTCGTCCCGCTCTTCCCCCCTCTCCCCCTCTTCCCCTATTGAAACCTTAAAGGGCAGCAACGCACTTGTAACTCTTGAGTTACAGGTGCGCCTGGGCGGCGATAGTCGTTCACCATCAGGTGACCCGTCTGCTCGTTTGACCCTATGCCATAATAAAAAAAAATTATAATTGTTCTAACATATTTTTTATTTCTAGACTGAAATCGAAAGCACAAAAACTGAGCTTAATCGAGAACTGGCTATGTTAAAGAAGTGCCTTCTCGACTCCAACAACCCCGAGCTGATGAGCCTAAGACAAGAGAAGCAGCAACTTACTACCAAGGTCGAGAAGCTGGAGAAGGAAGCACAGGCCAAAAGCCAGCCACAAGCAGACGAGAGAGACCAAGCTGTGAGTTTATTAAATGGTTCTTGTGTCTGCTGTTGTTTTTGTTTGTAGGTTGTTTAGCTTTGTAGGCACAGACGCAGACACAGGTGCAGCTTATGATCACAGCTGTCATTACCCTTAATGACAGTTGTGATCGTAAAACGCTCGCATTGCATCTTGAACTGGGTAGAAAAAACAATACTGGGAATGGCCATAAAAGTTGCTAATAATAATATTTGATATAAAATATTTTGTGGCATCGACCGATAAAACATTGCTTACAAACATCCGGCCTGAAAGACCACTTATGTATGAACTCCGCACACTATTTGACAAATAAATTACTAATTGATGATGCTAGATGATTTATTGCTACAGCTAATCTTTAAGTAATTACAAATAAAGTTATAAAATATATATCATTCTAAATGCTATGCCATATGAACCGTTCTATTGCTCATCGTGCGCTTAGTCTAAACTCTAAATAAGTCCACACTAATTGCTTGTTATTTGCTGACCGAGTGAAATTTAAACCCGAATTTTAAACCAAATATAACATTTAAATAAATAGCTATTCTCGTAAGCACGCGATTAAGTTCAATTTAGCAATTTAGATTTATACTGTTGCATTTAATAAATACAAAATTTATATTTGCCCTGCCATTACGACAAATCGTCTGTGAACTTCTGATACCTCCTAACTAGCATTTTTACGCAAATCTTTTAAATCTTCTTTTTAAACACTACAACTTTTTAAAAATGAAAATAAAAAACAATCAAATACTAACTGCATTTAATTTTGTTTTCATAAAAAGACATTAATAGTAACCAACTATATCAAAATTCTCCACGAAAAATGAATAAATTAGTAATAATAAATAATTCGTTCTGAAAATTTTGTTTGCATGTAGATAGAAGATCTCAGAAGTTCACGGACGATATTACACATATCGTACGTGAACGTCATTGACACTAACGCTAAATTTTATACTCGCAATTGTCGTCAATTTTATATCAATTCACTACTTACTAGGTGCACTCAGGTGGTCATAAGATGGTGTTATGAATGATAAAAACATTGATCGATACATAAATAGATGAATGTACTAATTTTTTGCGTTAGAAAACTACGTAACGTAGATAACGCATATCGCCCACAACATCTAACGTGATCCTCTCAGACAGCTTGTCGCCTTGTGGCTTTTGCAGTTGCAAGGGAAATACAATATACATACACACATACATTTAATATCTAACACCCACACATTGCCAATTTTAATTTTGTCCCATTCACGTAATAGGGGGCAAGTTTATTGCCGTCAACCGGGCACTTTGGGAAATAAATAGGGGAAAATTGAGAGGATATTGAAAAGGAGAGTTAGGTAAGAAGGGAAAGCAATGGAAGGAAGAATTTTTTATGGGATAGGTGGCAAACGAGCAGACGGTACCTGATGGTAAGTGAATACCGCCCCCTTGGCCACCTGCAACTCGAAGAGAAGTGCGTTACCGACCTTTAAGGTGGGAGTAGGGGCAGAGAGAGGAGGGGGGGGGTCTTTGTTTGTTACGCGTTCATGCCTTAACTACTCAACTATCATAATAAATTTTGCGCGTCTGTACGAAAATAACTAGGGTACCTTATATCCAGAAAAATAGTACTGTTTCCGATCCATATCTTGTGTGAGTCTCATTACCAAATGGTTTATTTAACATCGCAAATCTAACCTTCATTATATTTCTAATATTTGTACGTTCTTGCTATGTCATACTTGTTTCAACAATAAATTTTTCAAGTGGTTTCCTGTCTATCCGGTTTCTGTGATCCAGTTATTAAATTAACGCAATGGATCATTTTTAACAAAGACAATTACGCTTATCATTTGACAGGTCGTCTAAAATAAGGGTCAAATAAGTGAGCAATACGACAGTAGGGTTTTTATAATTTATTATGTACTTGCACAATTTTGTGATTCAAAACATATAAAACAGATTTCGTTTAAACTATTGATTGATGTTAGAATTTGTCTTGCTATTTGAGACTTCGATGTAGTCGACGACCTTGGTCTCCAAGTCTATGCTGCTGCGGTTCTCGTCGACGTCGGAACAGAGCGGCTCGACGGACCACACGACTACACCGTAAATCGCGTAGAGTGCGAAATAAACACAGTACAGCATCGCCGTAACCATCGCCAGACCGACTGGGGCCAACCTCTGGTTAATATCCGTCTGCTCCCTCCATGCTATCTCCGACCATGTTCTGAAGTACTGGGAGCATTTCCTGCAATATTTATGACATGCTATATAAATAATCACAAGACAAACTATTTACAGCAATAGCTGATAAGACTTCTATAGATACTTCTATAGTCTAAGATAAGACTTCTGTTTGACACCCGTTTGTATTCAGATATGCAGACATTATATACGCATATTTCGCCAGCAAAACTTTTGGTCCCATTTAAAAGAAACATCGTGCTGCTGCAGAGAATTTCTTAACGAAATAAGTTAAGAGCACTCACTTTAAAGCTGGGAGCGCCCGCCCGAGCACGCTGACGAGGCAGTGCAGCACGTGCGTGAGCACCAGCACTAGCACCCACACGGCGAGCAGGTACGGCGGCCACCTGAAGCTACCCAGCGCCGCCAACGGGAACGCTATTGAAATTCTCAGTTTTTATAACAGATACACAAATTGTTGCTCTTAGAAAATAGTCTCTCTTCGACAACTTTACTGGCTTTGTTGTACAAGCATGTAAGTACTCCCTGTAGAGAAGACAGATTTGGCTTTGGTCTCGATGAAATCGACGTCATACTACTGCTACGTCGTCCTGTACGTGTAGCAAGTAGTGGCACTAGTTGCGTAAGTGGTACCTTGCACGATGGGGCGGCTGACGCCTTGTGACGCCAGGTCCGGCCGCTCGCGCTCTAGCTTGTGCACGCGGCACCGCGTCTCCTGTAAGTGTAGCAAGTAGTGGCACTAGTTGCACAAGTGGTACCTTGCACGATGGGGCGGCTGACGCCTTGTGACGCCAGGTCCGGCCGCTCGCGCTCTAGCTTGTGCACGCGGCACCGCGTCTCCTGTACGTGTAGCAAGTAGTGGCACTAGTTGCACAAGTGGTACCTTGCACGATGGGGCGGCTGACGCCTTGTGACGCCAGGTCCGGCCGCTCGCGCTCTAGCTTGTGCACGCGGCACCGCGTCTCCTGTAAGTGTAGCAAGTAGTGGCACTAGTTGCGTAAGTGGTACCTTGCACGATGGGGCGGCTGACGCCTTGTGACGCCAGGTCCGGCCGCTCGCGCTCTAGCTTGTGCACGCGGCACCGCGTCTCCTGTAAGTGTAGCAAGTAGTGGCACTAGTTGCACAAGTGGTACCTTGCACGATGGGGCGGCTGACGCCTTGTGACGCCAGGTCCGGCCGCTCGCGCTCTAGCTTGTGCACGCGGCACCGCGTCTCCTGTAAGTGTAGCAAGTAGTGGCACTAGTTGCACAAGTGGTACCTTGCACGATGGGGCGGCTGACGCCTTGTGACGCCAGGTCCGGCCGCTCGCGCTCTAGCTTGTGCACGCGGCACCGCGTCTCCTGTAAGTGTAGCAAGTAGTGGCACTAGTTGCACAAGTGGTACCTTGCACGATGGGGCGGCTGACGCCTTGTGACGCCAGGTCCGGCCGCTCGCGCTCTAGCTTGTGCACGCGGCACCGCGTCTCCTGTACGTGTAGCAAGTAGTGGCACTAGTTGCACAAGTGGTACCTTGCACGATGGGGCGGCTGACGCCTTGTGACGCCAGGTCCGGCCGCTCGCGCTCTAGCTTGTGCACGCGGCACCGCGTCTCCTGTACGTGTAGCAAGTAGTGGCACTAGTTGCGCAAGTGGTACCTTGCACGATGGGGCGGCTGACGCCTTGTGACGCCAGGTCCGGCCGCTCGCGCACGCGGCGTCGCGCCTCCTGCATTCGCAGCGCATGATCCGACGTCAGGCGCGCGCGGCTCTCTGTGGGACCCTCCGTATGGGATGTCTGGAAAAAGAATATCATAGTCAAAGCTGACTGAACGAGTATCAAGTGAATTTTCAAAAAAAAAGTTACGTGAAAACTAAATGACTTGAAATGAAATTTGGTCGTAAAAGAATTCATCTCAAAAGATTCAAACCATCTCGTAATACCCGGAATTTTGTATGGTATAACGATTATACGTGCGATCCTGTGTGACCTGCGATTTCCTAAATTACGACTACATTACGAATTTTCACTAAAAGCCAATCAATATTATGATATAACTCGTTAATGAACACATTCATTTGTTAGGAAAACCAAAATTTTCACCAATTGTCTGTGTATTTATCCTCCCAACTCATAAATCGGAATAATACTTATACTATCAGTACGCGAAAATTAACAGCGTTTATATAGTTAAAATGTTAATAATTTAAAACATACCGTTGGTGATATTTTTGCATAAGACAGCATATTCTTGTCTTTCGGCTTCTCTTTCTCCTTGCCATCCAAATTCACGTTCAGCTCGGTTTTAGTGAACGAAGGGTGATCGCCGCACATGCTGAAACATAGATCTTTGGCGTTTATTTTTGAAGCACAGTCAGCAATTTAATAAAAAAAACGCCCAACTACGGAATGTAAATTGATTTATCAACATTTTAACAATATTTAAAAAGGAAGTTCTGTATTAGACTGTAGGATTGCATTCTCAAAATGGACTGGTATGCGAGTCCCAACGATTACACTTAATATAAGAAAATTATGATAGAAAAAATAAACTTAACAAAACCAGGTTGAGTCATGTGTTGCAAACAAACAATAAAAGCAACACATAAATGGTGCAATTAAAAGGCTCGCTTTTGTTCATCATCATCAACCTCGAAAAAACTCTGATGCCTATATCTCAAAACGAATGAGTACTTACACCATATCGGGCAGCTTTGGTGGGTCGATTTTTGGTGTGTCCATGATTGCAGTAATATAAACAGTCAAATGTTATTCTTAATTCATTTTAAAATCTATATTTTATGCATTTCATTATATCCGCGAAATAATTGACATGTCACCGTACACTGACAATTTTATTCTGTCACTTGATGTTCTCTTTTTAATTTTGAGAGGGCCATGGTGTAGTTTTTTCCTATCTATGAAAAGAAGTTATGACTAAGGAGTTTTCATATGCTTCACAGTAAATAAACAAATTTATTTTTTATTATTTTTTAACGTCAACACGTATCCTTAAAAAGTCACAGTTGACTTGTTTAATATAAGTATACATAATAATCGCATAAAATGGCTCTATTACGCACTGAAAGGTTCTACTCACTTAGCGGTGCAGTATAAAAATATACTTTATCGAACTCAGTTAGTTAGGCTAAAACTAAGTATCAAGTAGGATAAAAGAAGCGTTTGCGAGTGTTCATCCAAAAAGTTACTGGGAAGTTACAAACTCATTTCAGGAGTTATATTTTCATAGATTTTACATACATTCTATACATATTATACATAGACTCAGGCATATATACTTGAAGCGGTAGGCAGAGATATATTAATTACTCAGATTTTGCCGACTATAGTTTAGACGTATTTACGTAATATGGGACAAGCTTGTTGATGCCAACATCAACATGCCGACTTAAATTTTTGTATAATAAACATTTTCTTAAGCTTTTTGTTTTATTTCAGATACGCTATCTCCATGGCCGGTGTCTTCGTTTAGAGAGTTGTCGCAAAGCCTTGGTATGGCAGAAGCGGTACTTACAACGGGTACTAGCTGGATACACCGAGTTGGAGAGAAACTTTCGTCTGCCTTCGTCTGGAGTACCAGAAGTCAGCAGGGGCAAGAAGCGCTTCAAGTTAGTTTTATTGAAGTTTTTAGCAGAATGTTGTCGTTCACTTGTCGTCTTCTAGGATTTCTCAAAGGAAACGTCTTCCCGACGTAGAGAATTTTACGCTAGTAGATTACGTTTTATTCCTTTTTACTAGAACAATAAATGTACCAAAGAATGTAAATGTGTGCAGGTGCATAGCGACAGTGGTGGTGACAGTGCTGCGGATGGGCTTCCTCGTGCGGCGGCGCCGGCACGTGCGCGCGCTCGCCGCGCGCGTGCTGCGCCCGCGCGTCCCCGACACGCCGTGAGATTATACATTTTTTTACTGATAGTGGCTAATATGGGCATTGGTTTCGATGTAATTTTCAATTGTAACTGCACGGATGGCGCAATGGTTTAAGTGGTCGCCTCGCCACTACGCCGCGCCGAGTGTTGTGGATTCAAATCTCACTCGGGACAAAAATTTGCGTGATCCACAAATATGGGTGGGTGTTCTTTGTGTCCGTTGTTTGAATGTTTGTGAAGCCCCCCGCAACACTGGAATATTCCTAATACGGGAGTTGCTTATTCAAAAAAAAAAAATAAGATGTAATTTTTTTTTTATAATAATAGCAATGCATCTCCTTATCGTATACCAGGTAAATTATATACAATAGATAATTTAAAATTGTAAGAAACTTGTATAATTTTCGTTTCATTTGATGAAAATGAACATTTTAAAATTATAATTTTTATCATGTCAATATATAATAACGTTTATTTAGAATTAACATTAGCTACATAAAATTGTTATGTTAGAAGCATGTTAGAAATAAATTAAGGTTTTCCGTGTGTTCGATTGCCGAGGTTAGAATAATAGTTTATTTTTACTCTACAAGGTCCATAGTGTACTGGAATTATTGTTTTAACACCTTCGTAACATATGGAGTACAATAAATTAATTTGATTTGAAGTCGAAGAGAGTGTACCCGTTATATTGAGCGTATTCTATGTTCCAGCAGTCAGCACAGTCCATCCGTCGGCGCGTACTCGGGCACGTCTCCGCCGTCGACCCGTCCCGCCGACGGCCCCGGCACCCCGGCGGCCCGCCCCGGCCCCGGCCCCGGCACCCCGGCGACCCGCCCCGGCCCCGGTCCCGGCACGGGTGGGCCCGCAACACTAGCGCGGCGAGCCATGAAACAGGACATGCGCCTCAACCTTGCCGCCTCGCCTAGCAGTTAGTGTCTGCCACCTTATCTTTTTTATACTGTTGTACATTTTGTTTTTTAAATTTAGTAAAGAAGTAGGCGTGTATCTTCAAACTTACCTAATTGAAAGTGACGATGAAGACGAAGATGGCACACGCCTATCCAAGAGAAACCTATTCGCTCTACTCTTAACGGTTCCATGATTATAATTGTCTATAGAGATGACGCAGTAAAAATTGGTAACTTTTTTATTTCAGTGGGTGATTTCACCAGACGATCTCCGTACACCGCTAACTCACCACGTGACGATCCCTTTATATTGAAGTAAGTTATATCAATATCAACTATTATAATAACTACACATGTAAAAATAAAGTGCTTTTACCAAAAAACCGATTTCAATTAATACTAACAAAAAATTAAATACTTCGTTTGCTACTCTTAAATATACATTTTTTTCATATTTATTAGAGACAATATGATCACAAAACGTTAGTTTAGAAAATATTTTCACTAACCACTACACTAGACTATACTCTAATCGGAGAAAAGTAAATAATAGCAGAGACAACAATTCGTTTAAATGTAGTAGACGTATATATAATACATTCTTTTAAAGTAGATTTCCCTTTAAGTATGCAGAATAACACTTTAATTACGATTCAAAACTTTTTTTAAATATATTTTTATTTATATTGTCAAACCTACCGATGGTGAAATTTTCATTATCACATCTGTGCCAATAACATTGAATTTGTTATAACGTCGACACTAAGCTTTTTTGGCACGTATGGACCGGCTCGACCAGTGTGATACGACGACCTCACAGAAAACCGGCAGTGAAGCAATGATTGCATTGCTTTTCACCGAGTGATTGAGGTTACCGGAGGCACCAACCCTCCCCTCATCCCTCTTCCCCTACTCCCACCTTAAAGGCCGGCAACACACTTGTGACTCTTGAGTTGCAGGTGGCCATGAGCGGCGGTAGTCATTTACCGTCGGCTGATCCGTCTGCTCATTTGCCCTCTATACCATAAAAAAAATACCTACTCTAAAAGTCAATCAAATTAATTGTGAAGGCTTGTCATGTACCGGAATTGTCGCTAGGCTTAGTCTACAGAATGTAAAGTGCAATATTTTATAAAACAGTATCATGATGGTATTCCAGTTCTCCCCGTGGCGAGGTGGCGGGCGCGTACCTTCACAAGCTGGAGCTGGTCAGCCGCTGCCTGTCCCGCGCCATGGAGTGACCGCCCCTCCACTTCCCCCACCGCCCAGCGGGGGTTTTCATTTGAGTGAGTTTTGAAACATTTTACGGTGCTACCGATTTACCTCTTTCGTTAAAGACGTTCACTAAAATGTTTGTATTTTCTTGCCTCTCGTTTTTTTTTTAAAGTACAATTATGTAAAGATACCTCAAAATATAAAAAAGTGTATGATGATGTGAATTGTGAATGTGTAATTGCTCATGACTTTCAAATAATTTTTCAACGGACTCTTGAAATTTTAATATTGTTAAAGCATTTCAAAGTTTCGCGATGCATTTCACGCCAGATTAGAGTTAAGTATTAGATTAGTGCCAAATTTGTTAGTTTATTTGTGTTACTTAATTTATTTTAGTTTAATTTATTTTAACTGAGTTCATTGTGATGTGATGTACTTAAATAGATACTAGTAGTTGGGCTGATATAATATAAAATAATAAACTGAAATTGTCGTAAACTATGTATAAACTTTAATTAAAATACGTCACAATCGCGTCACAATGAACAAAGTTTTAATGTATAGGGAAAGGAGGATCTGATTCCAAGTATTGGCTTGTTCCACTCCGCCTATGTCTGTTTGTTGAACGAGTGTTGTTTGTGCACTTGTGCGTCTAATAAAGGTCGGGTCCAACCAAGCCACGAACATTGCCAGGTTAGATATATATGTCTTTCATTGACAACATAAATATTTTTTAAAGTTCTCGTTAACTAAGGTGCTCATGAAAGAAAGCCGTATACATACCAAGTAAGGTTCGTGCGCAGGAATAAGACCCGATCATAAACCAATCCTTGCCTTAAAAAATAAACTAAACCCTCAAATTGTAAATAGATAAATTTAGATGTATGTATTTTTGACACGATTAAATTATTAGGTAAAGAAAAAACTTGACATATTGTTAGCTGTTATTTTTCTATAAGAGATAGTTGTAAACGAAAATTGTGTGACCATCGAAGTGCTACGAGCTCGTTAAAATAATCTACCTTCATAAAACGAATAAGTATTAGATAGACTTCCAAACGACTGTATTTTTAGGAATGTGTTGTTTTCGATTTATTTAAGTTATTGAAGTTAAACTGTACTCCATTACACGCCATTTTAAGTAAATAACATACAGTATTATATAATGGCGAGTAATACTTTCGACGCTAGCTTCAACATTGTTTTTTCCAAGGCTACCTCGACTTCAGTCAAGCTATTCACCTTTATTATTAAACACTGTTAAAACTGCACAATTCACTCAAACCGAGCCGTTCTGCAACACGAGGCAGCTTTGCAAAAGGCAATGCCTTATTTAGTAATTCGCACAATTTCATGCCATTTTAGCATAATATTTAGTTTAATGTTTGACATACATAATATTTTTTTAGTTTGTAATACGAACGCACAGTACAAGCTAGTTTAAGTTAGGTTAGAGCGACACGAAGTGACGACCGATACGTTCGAACGTTCCGTCTAATTGTTTCAGCGATCACTTGCACAAGAATTTGATTATTATTTTTGAAAGCAACTGAGTCGCCAGAGTGGGTAACGAACCTAATAGTGCAATGCTCTTCAAGTGTTGGTATAAATTATAAACATTCCTAATGTTTTTATTTTACACTTTTTTTTTTTACATTGGTTTTACGTCAATCTTGTGCAGGCTTAAGACAGCTGGAACATTTTTTCTGATTGTAAAACAAATGTGTTTGTTGACGTGCAAGATTACGGATTTTTTATAAGTCTAAATTTCTTTTATTTTTTACAAATGGATTATTACAAATCTTTGATGAAATCCACAGTAAAATGACACGTCATTTTACTCAATACTGACTATTTATAATAACTAATAATGTAACAGTGTCCTATACACATCAGTACAGATTCCATATTTGAACAATCTGACTAATGAACTTACATTGTTAAACAACATTTATTTCGATTGTTAGACCGTGCTGCACGTTAAACAATAACATTTGTTGTAAATGTAAACAATATTGTTTAAGCCAAAGCAAATGAGAGTATTACAAAGCTGTGTTTTAGTAACGATTCCACTATTTCGTACGTTGAGGGAGCTGATGAAGTATTGTTAATAGTTCGAGTTGTTTTGTTCATTGGTTACTGTTACACTTGACTTATATAAAATTATGCATGAACTAATTTTTTGATAATCGTTTTGGTAAATTGTACTTGTATCCCTTTATTCACTAAACCGCGTACATATGAACACTTCACTGGCTCGACAAGTAGCTATAAATATGCAAGCTGACACGTCTACACTCGCCGGTGGCTCACGCGATACTCGATACTGACTGACTGATGTGCGCCCTCTACGGTAAGCACGAGACAAGATGTATAACTGTTTTTTAAAATCTACACGAACATTAAGTACTCACTGCCGATATGAACCCACTCCAGACTCAATCATTTAGCGTAGTTTGAAGGTTTGAAAAGAATATTAATAATGTGCCACTAATGTTATTTATGGTCTGAAACTAAAATTAACAAATTAGGTACAAAAATATCAAGGAAAAATTGTGTAAATTAACAGGTGCCTAAATATTTTTTTTAATCTTTCGCCTTATTATTTTTATTCAATTTGTTAATAAACAAGTAATAAAATATGGATATAATAAAAAAAATCATGTACTGTAAACAAATTCATGCGTTACCATTATATTTAAATGTCAAGTGTAACAGTGACAAGTTGACAAATTAATTTAGTACATTTTGATCCAACCCCACCTCACCACCAAATAATTTAAAAATCCAGTCAAATTCGAGTCAGAATCATTAATATATTCAGACTATTTTGACTGGACCAAGAAGTAATCGAATCATTTTTATATTGTAGGTCTATAGTTTAACGACCAAAGATTTAAATTAAGTTCTAGGTTTAGTTACAAAATTGTTATATGTAAGTAAAGAAACATTGTTATGACCGAAATAAGCTTTATTACATTTTCACTTAAATTTGACACCACCAACATTCTAGTCACACTCGAATAACAAACATCACACGTGCCATATAAGCTCTCTAAATAAAACCTCGCACACATTTACCACTTATCTCAAACTCCACACTTATAAATATAGTGACGTCATATGATGTCATTAACAGGTATCAATTATAACGTTTCTAATTTCCAACGATTTCATCCATTCAACAGTTTTCTAGTTATGACGTCACAGCTATCAAGATTTGAATTACTTTTCGATTAAAAATTGCATCGATGAGTAGGTAATGTGTTAGAGGTTGCAAACACATTCTACAATTTACGATATAATAATTATAATAAAAAAAAAAAAAGTAAATATTTTCTAAACGAATCGTTTCATTTATGCCTACGAGTTCTTAGGGTTAAGTTCGCAGTGGCAGTCTGGGTTCTTGCACGGAACCATCGCAATCGGTGGTAGTGATGAGTCGGTCTGTAAAAAATAAAAGATGTGCTAAAGTTGTAATTAAGACAAGGCTATAGGTAGGCGACTGGTACTCTCAAGGACTATTGCAGAAGTGTCAGAGGTACTTTAAAGTGTAAATGATAGGCAAGTTACCTGTTAAACAATCGAGACTTGTTAAAGCACTCCTTCACGACAACGCTCAATAAATGAATGAAACTCGCCGTCACCAACTATATTCATCCGACCTTTTCAAAGTGATGTCCATTTTTCGAAATTTGGATAACTTTACAGTGGAAAAAAGTCCTTAAAAGAGTTCATCGAAAACTGGTCCCAGGACTTTCATGCACAGTCAACATACATACATAAACTCGCGCCTGCATCCCCGAAAGGGTATTCAGAGGCGCATTCAACACAATTTGAAAACTGTAATTAGGTTCCACTTAATTGTCACAGTTGTCGTCAACTTAATCAATTTGGAATTCGCAAGATTAACTCCTAAGGTTTTAGTAGTACTTTGGGAATTTAAGATAAGAATATTGGAAGTATATAAAAAGGAAAGCAATAGAAAGATAGAGATATTGCTTATAAGGATTTAGACCCTGAATTGGGGAGGGTACGAGCTCGAGCTGGGAACACGGAGCTCTATAACTTAACTCATCAATAAACTACCATGAAAATGGCAAAAGTGCATTGGCAATAAGGGCAGTCCAAGTCAATTAAATATATACTTTTCATTTAAAACAACATTATTGCTTTTAAGTAGAAATATCAAACTTCAATTTCATAGGAACTAAGTAATATTCTAATAGATCCAAAATCTTATATGCTACACATTAAAAAATGCATACTATGACATGAATATGGGTAATATTATAATTGACTTTCCAGTGAATTATGGTGTGGAAAAAATCCAGTTACCTTTGCGTTTCGTCGTTGTAGACCATTAGCCGGACCAACCTTTTTGTAATGATCCGAATTTTCCTGTGGTTTGCTATCTGTTTGCTTTGAGGGTCCAGCCTGCAAAAATTTAAAAAATAGCTGTGACAGAAAATTGCCATAAAGAAAAAGATAGTTGCAACACTCGGGTTCGTAACGTACGTTGTCAGTTCCCTGCAGCCCATCCCTCTTATTCTCTATCTGGGGGAGCTCGTCCCCCTCCTTCACCGTAGACATAGGCGGTGGGGGGTAGACGTATGTGGGGTCCGGGCGCGAGTCGTCCTTGGGCTTGTAGTGGCGCATGTGTTCCGCTATTGGCTCGTACAGCGGAGGCATCGGGTACAGGCGATACATCTTGCAGTATTTCTGTCCAACCACAAAGGTAGGTATATAAAATTAATACTGGAATAATGTGTACAAAATAATGGCCCAAGAATGGAGCCCTGTGAAACTCATAATTAAGAACAGGAGCTGGGAAGGACTTGTTGACTGTTCTTACCCTATGCTTATTTATCAAAGCTCTTAACTGTATTGCTCCAATAAAATAGGTATATGATTAAGTACGCCATACTGTATTTTTGTAACGTTTGTACGTTTAGTTGTTTTGTAGTGTTATTTTGAAATCAAAATAGTCAAAAGCTTTGAATCGATCCTCGAAAATACACATTCGTATCTTGTGAGCATCATGTTTAAAACTTGATGACAATCCCTTATAAAATCGAACAGATTACTATGTATTAACTAGTATTGCAAAATATGTCATGGTAGTTGATTACATCGATAACTCTATGGAGGGCGAAATCAGGTCGGCCATGTTCCTTGGCTTCTGCCAAGAGATGCGAAGCATGAGTTAGCAGTTTGTTGTCAGCATCCCGTAGCTTCTTCTCCGCTAACTCTCCGTAGAAGTAGCGCGTGGCTGCCAGCTCAAGGGCCTCGCGCTCTTCACGTTCTTTCTGCAAGCGAATATTTTTTATCTTATGCACCTATAAATCAGGCAATAGTTATCAATAAAAATGCAAAAGATATTTTTGACGTGATAACGTCTTATAAATCAGAGGTACGATCGGCCTAAGCGTTCGGCTTGTGACGCATCTATCTCTCTTCCACAGTTTTCTTATGACATTATCACGTAAAATTATCGTCCGTAAACCGATTTTACAGACAACCAATTTTTAAATGACTCGAATAGCATTTCGAATTTTGTAAGACATAATTATCTCTTCTTGTTACATTATCATTTTTTTTTTTTTTTGCACATACATGACATATAGTATTTACGATGAACTCTGGCACCCAGAATAAGATTTAACTTGTGTTAAGGGTACCAGCGTCCTCGCGCACACTATAAACATATTGACGAACACAGTGTTAATTAAGAAAACATAAAAGAATAAACAAACAAAAAAAATAAATTGAATTGTAAACTACCATTTAGTTGCTAACATTTCATTATCTTACTGTAGCCTCGTGTGTGTGTGTGTTTGTGTGTGTATGTGTGTGTTTGTGTGTGTGTATGTGTGCTCACGTGTGTGTGTGCGCGTGTGTGTGTTTGTGAGTCTTAGGATCCACATCTTATCAAATCCTCTGTCTCTCTATAATCCAATGTCAACAACCACTTGGACACAGTGGCTTTACAATTATTACGGGACATGGGCGCAATGGCACAGACTTTATTAATTTTGTTGTACAGATAATTGGAAAAGTGGGTATAATTACGCTGTGCGAGATTCGTTCTGCATTTTTGTTGCGCAGGACATACCTGAAAGTATCTGCGTTTGTTGACAGAATTAGAGTCATGCGGTACCGTCGGATGCTTACGGAGGATGGTACTGAGCACAAAGAGCTGTCTCACCGTCAGAACTTGACACTCACTGTAGAGAGCCGTGGTCGGGTACCGGAAAGGTTTTGATGTCATGACTTTGAGGACAGCTCTCTGTGCCCGCTCCAAAGAAAGAAGGGAAGTTTTGGGTGCACCACCCCACACGACAATGCAGTAACTGATGATGGATTGGCACAATGCAAAATAAACAGTGTTAATAGTTTCAGCATCCGCAGAGTACCTTAGTTTTTTAAAAATAAACATACACTTGCGAACCCGACTTATGAGTTTATTGATATGGGTCTTCCAACTTAGAGAACTATCTATATAGACACCAAGATATTTAACACTCTCCGACATAGTTATCAGTGGACAGTCACATTGTGAAGAGGTTATATCGAGAGAGCAAGTATGGGCTTTAAGCGTCATAGCATCAGCGGGAGCAAGATTATTGGAGCGTAACGAGAAAGGTAAGTAGACAGTTTTATCAATGTTTAGGGTTAGAAGATTATCTGATAGCCATTTCATCACTGATCCGAGAGCATGCTCTGCGTGTTTCATAGTTTCAGGCCAGTTTTCACCGTGAACAACCAATGCTGTATCATCTGCATAAGAAAATATTGAGCAATAAGGTATGGACATGTTACATAGATTATTAATATAAATCAAGAAAAGAGTTGGGCCCAAGATCGAACCCTGAGGAACACCATAATTTAATGTTACAGGATCACTAATAACGCCATTAATTTTTACACATTGAGTTCTGTCACTTAAATAGTCCTGAAAGATTTTAAGAGTGACTCCACGGATGCCAGTGACTTCCAACTTGCGTAAGAGTAGTGGAACAGACACAGTGTCAAATGCCTTCGAAAGATCTAGAAAAATAGCAAGACATTTCAGTTTGCTATCTATGTTTGCTACAGCATCATTTACCAAGGCGGCAACTGCATCCTCAGTCGATCTGCCACCCCTAAAACCGTACTGATTGTTACTTAGGATTTTGTAAGCCTCAAGAAAGCTAACTAATCTGTTATTAAGAATTTTTTCTAGTATCTTAGAAATTGCAGGCAGAACTGAAATAGGCCTATAGTTATTGACGCTGTGTCTGTCCCCACTCTTGAATATGGGATGGACAATTGCCTTCTTAAAGGCTTTTGGGAAACGGCCCGTTGCAAGTGAGCAATTGCAAATGTGAACAATAACCGGTACAAGGGCAGGTAGACAAGACTTTAACAGCCTCGATGATATACCGTCCCAGCCAACGGCAGCATCCGCTCTCAATCCAAGAATCAGATTAGTGACTTCCACTTCATCAGTGGGAAGGAGAACCAATGAGTTACATGTAACCGCATCATAATAATTTTCAAGGTTATTCGTGCTCTTTACGAATACTTCAGCCGTCATGAATATAGGCATTCAAACTTGGAATAAGTGTTTGCGAATCTAGTCAACTTTCATTCTTCAGGGATTCGACAGATGCACTTCCTATTCTACTGAGTACTTACCCAAAGTTTTAATATATCTGCCCTGTAGTCTTTGATCTTGCGATTTTTCTCTTGACGCATGTTTTCTTTAAACTCTTTAAACAGTTCAGCATTCTTGAATCTAAAAATAAGCGACAATGTCAAGTAACGGTCTCACTCTCTATCTGGTAAGTATCAATTAAAACATATTTTGCAAAATAATTGTAAAATTTGCAAAGCTTGGGTGCATCACACTCGAGGTTGACCGTTACTGTACTGTAGATAATGTACCTATAATGATATTTTCAAGTCAATGACACGTTACGAACAGAAGGTAACCAACGAATGAGAATTAAAATTAAGTAAAATTGACAAAAATCTTTTTACTAAATAATAATAGTAACAATACTACTCCACAACATGAACTCGCAACATGTTTTGCTTATCACAACGTTTTCAAATGCGATGTAACAATATAATATTGACTAACAATTTGCCGAGTTCAACTTTAAAATGACGAGCCTATGGTAGGCTTCTGGAGCCCCGTTGACACTCTTCTAAATGCGAACATCCGTTTTAAGTATGTCTCAAATTATAAGATACAACTCTCTTGTGTCCAGTGCGAAATCCTTAGTTTTTCTACTTTTAAGCTCCAAATAAAAAGAATACCTAAGTATTAATTACATACTATAAATACCAATACTTAACACTATTAAAATATTGGTACCTGTTCATGATCTCAAATTGCCGTCTAACGTTGAATTCATGAACACGCTGCTCCTCGTCGCGCAGGAACTTCTGTCGAAGAGCTATACGCTCTTGTTTATTTTTTTGATTCTTCTGTTTCTGTGCTTCATTGCGAGCGTCCTCTCTGTCACAAATAAATTTAACAAAACGAGTGGTAAAAATATTGTTTTTAGAAATTAAAATCCCATGTAATATAATTATAGTGTCTTTATAGTTACCACATAAAATTGAAGGTCTTTTTCGTCTACTTATGATCAGCCTAAACTTGTTTACTTAGTAAAACAAAAACATGAGATTTGAGCCACTGGCTCTAATTCCATTTTTTTCTCATTTTTCCCAAATCGCAATATACATATATACATTTATATGCTAATTAAGATACAAGTTTACTTCGTACAGGTGTAGATAATAGGTGCTTACATTTGCTCCTTTTCTTTGATGGCCTTCTGCAGTATAGCCTCCTCTTTTGCCTCCCGTTCAGCGTCACCGGATTGCAACTTGTTGCTGATCGCTTCAAGAACTCGCAGCTTCTCATTTTTCACCTAAATCATAACAGCACCGCATGAGTGCGTCGCTAATGATTAATGGCAAAATAGATAAGTATACATTACTCGAAATAATAAAAGTTTAGATTATTCCTATTCGCACTTAGTGACTATGATTTGCAACTATGTGTAGGAAGTCCTACCTGCAGAGGGCTGACCATTTGGTGAGGAAAGCGGAACTGGTAGAACTATACTGCAAGCCGGTGTTTTCCCAACGTTCTATTTTTACTGCCAACTGTGCACCCAGACAATATATTAAGTTTGTATCAATACTCACATCTAATTCAGTCTGTTTCCTCCTTCGTTCGATCCTGGAGCGGGATTTATTGAGTACTTCTATAAGCCTGTCGTCCATCTTGTTCCGGGCCGCTTGCTCTTTCTTGCGTGCAATCGTCTCTGCCTTAGCGAGTTCCATGTCTTTGAAGATGCGAATCTTCTCTCGTTCTTTCTGAGTAACACATGAGTTGGGTGTTCTTATGTGATAACAACAACCGCCATTTCCAGATAATTGTACTCGTGTGTCTAATAATAATATTTTTTTCAAAAGTTTTACATTAATTTAACAAAATATTTAACAGGAAACGTCAGGTAACTAATAGCGCCGACTAGATTAGGATTTGGATAACTATTAACAATAGAAACTTTTATGAAAGAGTCTGCTGATTCCTGTCTCCAGTATTTCTTTATCAGAGTCAGGCCTTCATAAAATTTCATAAAAATGGCAAAAAATACACATTCGACATTATGGGCCTTACTATGAGTACAACTTCGAAGTAGAACTAAAAATCGAATGTAATTGATATTATTTGATATATTGATAATGATAGTATTATTAAAAGCAGATTTACGAAGTTACTTACATAGTTCTCATCAAATTCTTTCATGGCATCCATTTCCGCATTAGCGTTAATATTGTCAATCTTCTGCAAATTAAGCTCCGTCTCGTATGCTTTGCGGTTACGTTCTGCTACTTCATGTGCCCTGCGTGTTAAAAAATAATAGCTGTAAAGTTTTCACAACAGTTTAAATTTTTACATTTAAGGCCCATGCGGAGTCATGATGGATTATCGGTTTCACTGGTCTCTCATTCATAAAGCATTGCATCTAGTTCTACTCTAAAGAACCTACCTCCGACCGGTGCAGATATTACCACCGAGCATATATAATGCAGAAATTCGTGCCACGAACAACACGAACAAAAACTACTTTATCGAAAATTGTAATTTCGACTGAACGTTACGATTAATGGATTAGACAAGCCCTTTTGTAACTTTACAAGTTTCGAACTGCCACAATGGCCTTTTTGCAGTGTGACATTTAAAATCTATCAAGATGAATCGAATTTTAAAACGACTTTGTACCGCGTATATTTAGATGAGTGCATCCTTGTATCTATACCATCTAGAATTAGAATACACCAATTGTGTGGTTATACTGATACCGCGCCACACTGCATCCAGATGGTCTGCACGCACTGATTAATTTAAAATAGTTAAGTATGTAATAAAACTTGCTTACTGCTCTTGAATTTCCTTCTGATGCTGTTTATTGACTTCAAAACGTCTCTTCCTCCTCAGTTGGTTGAGCTCGTTCCATTCTTTGGCTTGTTGTATGATGTGGTCGTCATTTTTCTGTTTATTTTCGGCCTCTTGCCGACGAAGCTCATTCAAGAAATTTATCTGTTCCATGCGTTCTTTCTGGACCGCTGTTTCTATTACCGCACTGGGGAATAAATAAATACAACGAATGGGATAATTAAGACCAACAGGTTACCCTGAACACCCTAAAAATTAAGACTATACCTATTTATTTACAAGGTTTACATTCAGCGATGATGCTATGCCATGGGCAGATTTTTTTTTCTAATAGTCAAAGTGTTGGTACAATAATTGAACAGATATAAAATAAGTATCAGTTTCAAAAGGTAACATAAGGTATTCCACAAAGGAGATAGATACTGTAAGTCAAACTTTTATCGTATATCCACAATTATCGTAAAGCCACAATCTCAGATCGGACAGTGTTAAAGGAGATCGATGCATAATAAGTGGTATATTATCCATCGATTCCCGGCTACTGTATTCAAACAAAACGTAAAATGATGTGGTTAATATTTACAGTCTAATACTGTAGTATCATAATTGTATGCCCATTTTTCTACATACATTTGAGTTGGCTTTTGAAATCAGTTCGTTCAGCTGACAATAATTTTTCCATACCTGCAATATAATAGTCCACTTCAATCATTCTAATCCGCGGTCTGTAAGGTGACCTAAGGTTGTGTATGTGATCAATTTTTGTGTCTGTGTCTATGTGTGTCTTTCTATATCTGGAGACCATTACATAAAATGTGCACGCAAATATATGACTACTAGATAAAAACCCGGCTTCGCGACACATAATACACAATCTTTAACAAAATGTATGTGTGAATCGGTCTTAACGAACTCAAGATATACGTGTGAATCGGCCTTAACGAACTCAAGATGGCATCCGAGTGGCCAATATGGTGACTGCCATTTGCACCATTAGAATTTAACAAAATACTCGACAATCCGAATTTTGCGGATATATGTTGTCGATTCGTAATCATTCTTTTTTCATGTTTTATTATTCAGGTAAAGTTTCAATCGAGTCTACCGTATCCCTCGACCTAATTATTAGTATAGATTTAGTAGTACCTACCAGAGGACCCACATTTCAAACAAAACACGTTCGTCATGGTTTTTATGTAAGATGCAAACATGGCTCACCTTAGTAGTAGTTTAGGAGCATCCTTACTCTTGAATATTATATCTCTGGCAGAATACATGAGCTGCTCCTGTTTTTCCTTCTGCTTTCTCAGATAGCGCTTGTAGAATATGGTATTAGCCTGCTCTGCCGCTTCTATACGAGCTAGGCGTAGCTCTTCGTTACGTTTGTTCACATTCTAAAAACATACAGATACATTGATAACCGGGTTTTACCCGTACCGTTCGTGGGTTGTTATCATTAGGCGTCAGAAAGGGCACACATGACTGCCAATTGTCTTCCACCCTGTACACACATTTTGGAAACGTGTCAACGGCTTAGCTCGTAGGTAGATTAGCCGACAGAAACTAAATTTAAAACCACACGACAAGATTCGGCCATCTGTCGGACTCGCGGGCTATGCGATAAAAGATGTCTCCTTCAGATAGTTTGTTTGTATCTACCTAGGTACTTTAAAAATATATATATTCAAAGAATTCAAAGTTTAAAATGTTTAGAAAAAGTTACATATTATTATAGCGTAAAAACATGACCAAATGTCACATCTGCAGCTTCTCTAGCTATGTTGCGGTTGGACACAACCCATGAGCCTACTAATGCAGAAAATGTTGCAGTTTAAACTATAATACTTAAGGGTCCTTGTAGTAAAACGTCATCTCCTTATAAAGGCTGGCTTGTTGGCCTAGTGGTTAGTGACCCTGACTACTATGCTACAGGTCGTAGGTTCGATTCCCAGCTGAGTCTGGGTGTTCTTTGTACCCGTAGTTTATGTGTTCGTAATGTCCCCCGCGACACAGGAGTAATTCCTAATGCGGGAGTTGTCTTTTTAATAAAAACAAAAAAAAAAGACTTTGTCACTGGTAGGTATGTTAGCCAGGAACTAAAGTAAATACGTACGTAGTTCTCACGAAGTAACTATTTTAGTTATTTAAATGAGAGATTTATTGTCCAGAGATAAGCGATATTATTACTATTCCGCCTTCGAGGCGAGATTAAGATGGAGTTAAAAGGTTTTGCTCGAGATTTAGCAGATTTTGTTAGTATATTATTAACTATCTACTATCTACATCATAATACTATGTAACAATGTAAAATATGACATTACTAGTAACCCGCCCCGTCTTCACACGGATAGCAGAGCATATTATGTCTACATTTTATCGTTATTATGTGTTAATCTTAGAAGATAGGCATATAGCTTTCCTATATTATAATAGCTATTATTATGAGGAATAACTCCGTAATACATCGTTTTCAATATAACTCTCAATTAAAGTTTCCAGTCGGCATGATTTTTCCGATATCTTCAACAATCGTCGTCATATTTCAGCAAATTTATACGTACCCCTAATAAATTATCGAAGTTTCTTATTCATCCGCTAAACGGACGACTAATAAATTTTATTCATCTACTTAGCGGATGACTAGCCATAGCCATAAATTATACACCTAAACCTTCCTCATGAATCACTCTATTAGTTAAAACAGTGGTGGAGCGCCAATATATTTATAAAATGCATACATAATCGCACCATAATATATTTCGTTATATTATAAATTTCATAGTCTTTATAGTAAACCACATTCTGTTTGTCGAATGCAATTAGTGCTGGTACTGCTGTAATATTGCCAATGTACTCGACGATCTCAAGAGATGGCGTTAGCAGTCTTCAAATAATGTAAACGCGCTGCACCTGATTGGTGCAAGAAAAAACGGACATACCCTGCTCTCATCGCTTTTCGCAAAGAAGACGCCTTTAATATAAAAATTTTGTTCCGCCACGGACATCAGTTATATTTCTCGTGAAAAGAAGCTGATTTTCCGTTAGTCCTATAGCCGTGTAGTGTTTGGACTCGCTTGTAACCTTTACAAGGTGTATGTGGAGTGCTCCAGTCTACGATCGTGACCGGCCGGTCAATACCTTGCAAGAGACCGTAGAAACCTCGCCGCTGCTCGCTGCCTTCTGGAGGATCGGGACTTGGTCGGTGTTGCAGGTTAGTGCTGGCATGATTGTTTTGATCGATAGAAGTGGTTTACTTCCCTACACCTCGTACGCTAACTGTTGAGCAATCACACCCTGGTTGGGCTATTTACACGCCTGACCAAACAGCATGAAAATTCGTTCAGTAGTTTTTTAGTTTATCGCGAACAGACAGACGCGGCGCGAGACTTTGTTTTATAATAATTATGATGTAGTGATGTAAATTTTCCTAAGTCAACAAAATCAAAAGTCTCAGTTAAGTAGGTACGTTACAATATCTCAATAATTACACTCAAGTCTTTCTTTGCCTTGAAACTGCCTTTCTAAATATATATATCATATCTTAATTATTTCAGTCGTACGAAAGTGTTTTGTCATACTGGAGGACACGAGTAAGAGGAAAACAAATAACATTGTAATATTTACCTCAACAGAATTAGGCCATGTCTTGGTCATTTCTCGGCTTGTGGCGTCGAGGAAGTTTACGTATTCTCGTCGTCGCAATGTCTCTGGATCTTCTTTGTCTGGAGACGTCCATTTCCTTATCCGCTCCCACTCCTTCTGGCTCAAGGCAATCGGCATTGTTGACGGTTTTAATGCAGGTGTGTTTCGTTAGAAGTCGTTAATTTCAGCGGTGAGGAAGAGGAATATTCCACGCCTACATAGGTAAGGACTAGGGCAAGGTGCATATACTTCAGCAACTCAGTTCAGCAATCACTTATTTCCTGACAATTACTTTTTTTTCTTAAATTTGTTTTTTCCATTAGATCGATGTCTTCTTTCACTGTCCATGCTCTTTTTGTCTGCACGTACAAGAAGTTTTTACATAGATTATTTATTTTATGTGTATTATTCGAAACAGATCACAAAAAATATAAAAAAAATTGTATTATGTGCGGCATAACAAATAAATTAAAAAAAAAAAAGTTTCAACGAATTAATTTAAGCTGAAAAAAACATTAATATTGTTGCCATAGAAACATGGTTAGGCAATTTTGCGATAACAATCACGCATTTACTTTCCTTTCGAATATTGAGCATGGTCTATTACAGATCAATGAAACAAAATCTTTTACGATTCGTTTTAGGAAATTTTTTCACTTTATTTTTATATTTTGACTCTCAAAATTAGTGTTAGCAGAATCATCGGTACCCAAACAATGGAGTCATCTTCTTTGTACAGTGAAACAGACTAAGAGCAATAATCACTGACCTCAATATTATACAAGTACGCTGGACTAAAAAATTAACAAAATCTTTCTTATACTTATATAAGGGTTTGTATGCCCTTTCTTTAATATAAAATACCTACTTAATTTGAAAGGTAAACCATTCGAATCAAGTATTTATTTCGAATACAATGTAAACAATGGTAAACCATTATTTTTTTTTATTACATAATTAACCCTTTAATTATGTAATAAAAAAAAATAATGGTTTACCATTCTTATTAAATATTTATAAAGTAAAGAAAATACATTTTATGTATGTATATATATAGGTACATATTTATGTATGTATGTAGTATGTTTATGGTAATATAAGTATAGTAGTCTAAGTATATATTAAAATATATATTAACCTATCTCAGTACACCACAGACTACCCTGAAATATATTTGTTAATATCCGTACAAAGGTTGTCTGGAAGAGATCGCCGTGAGCGATAAGACCGCCAATTGATATGCCTGAATGTTTGTATTGTTTTTGTTTTTGTTTTTTTACATTAAAGGTGTACAATAAAGAGATAAATAAATAAATAAATAAATAATTTTGAAACGGTTTTACGAATAAATACTAATATAATAAAGCTGAAGAGTTTGTTTGTTTGGTTGAACGCGCTAATCTCAGGAACTACTCGTTCGAATATAAAAATTCTTACAATTTTGTGTTGGATAGTCCATTTATCGAGGAAGGTTATGTAACATCACGTTACGACAAATAGGAGCAGAGCAACAATGAAAAACGTGAAAAATAATTATCATATTAAACATTAATAAATTATTTAGTTTCTAGTTAAAATAATCAATATAAGGCGCTCGGAGAGAGTAGGTAATTAAAACGGTAGGTATGGACGTTTTTGTAGGGAGTGATTTATCTGTTACGTAGTAACTACTTAGTAATCTATGATTAAATGCTAAAAAAGTATAAATAGCTTCGTGAAATTATTTTTATGCCTCGTAACCTCGTACATATTATAAGCATTTTATCGATAAAGTGATGCAATATTTTTTATCGTGTTATGTCTCATCCCTAATATTAGTTCCAAGGTCCGCCATCATGTTATCAGCGCCACAATGGCGAAAATCAAATGGCTTCAGCTGGATAATTGACGTATGCAGTCCAGCGTACTTGTACAATAGAGGTCAGTGGCAATAATCTATTGCTCTGAGGCAGCAGGCTTACGCTGGATCCACGTGTTTGGCACTTGCCGCAAACTCCAAGTCTCTACAAACGTTTGGTTTAATTTGTGAACCAAACATCGACATTCACCCGCTTGCAAATGTCCTTGTATGTTCTTGATAAGCAAGCATGACGGACGTCGAGAGTGTGTCGATTATAACATTAGGTTTAACTTATTTTTCCTAAAATATATAAATACAATTAGGTAAGTATATATTATATATACACACATGGACATGTTTAGAGGAACGCAAGAAAAAAGGTTCGATTATGTTTATCATGGTCTCCTTACGGACTGGCCACCTATATCAACATTATGGTACTTGAAAATAGGAGATTTTAATCGTCTTTTATTTCCGAGTTTCATTTGTATTTTTTTTCGCTATGTGATAATTTAATAATCGTGTATTGTAATAAAATTTGCAGATTTTTGTTGTATTTTGAAAATTTCCAGTTTTTTTAATTTTTTCACAAAAAATCATTGTCGTGGTGTTACTTACAGACCATTTAAAAGATTGAAGTGGTAATGCCGGATTTCAGCGTAGCTCAAGTGTCTACAGGTATAACTATAATGGAACACGGTTATACTTACAATCAAGTGGCTCAAAAGTTGCGAGTTTCCAAGTCTGTTATTTTTCGCAATGTGAAACGATACCCGCAAACAGGACAGTATACAAGACGCAGACAGCAAGGTAGAAAAAAGGTAACCACAGCTAGGGACGACAGAATTATTGCAAGCAGCGTGTTAAGAAATCGTACTTAAAGGTCTTCTGAGGTCAGAACTAGGCTCCAGGAAGTTCGAGATGTGACAGTTAGCAATAAGAAGACTTAAATCAGCTGAAATAGCGGTGTTCGTACCTGCAGAGGTTCTCTGGTTCTCTCTTACCAAAGGCGATGGCCTTTGGATTCGTGTAGCTCGGAATAACTTCGCTTGCTCTCACCGTAATTGGAATGACAATGACTGGGGAAGAGTATTGTTCACCGACTTTACTTTACTTGCGTTTAACATCGTCGGAAGAACCTTACGGTGGTTGGTCGGTGATGGTATGAGGCGGCATTTGCTTAGGAGTACATACGGAGCTACACATCGTGGAAAATGAGTCTCTGACAGCAGCACGATACAAAACGGACATCTTAGAACAAATTGATAATTTTTTTTTGCATGATAATGTTCGGCCTCACACTGCTGCCATAGTTTTGTGATACCTGCAAGAAGTCGACATTGAGGTTTTGGAATGGCCAGCCCGCTCACCAGATCTAAACCCGAGCAAGTCTGGGATAAACTGGGAAGACAAATTTAACAAAGAATACAGGTAGTAACCAACTTAAGACAACTAAGTACTACTAGGGTGAAAAGGCGTTGGTAATGCCACAAAGTTTTATTGACGATAAAAAGTATGCCCAGACGGATAACGTACACCGGTAGAAAACGAAAGAAAGTGGCGATTTTAGTAATCAGCTGCAAGCTTTAGACAAGTGGCAAACGACTTTTAGTATTTCCATTTCTAAAATCGTTAATACCCTAACAATATCGAAAATAGATTGGTAGACAATGTAAATAGATTTAGCGACGCTAATTCTATTTGATATTTGCTTAAAATCAAAACGTTGTCTACGGTTTCCATCAGAAACGTCAAAGTGTTTGGCTCATAGGTATCCTTTAAGAGGGTGTCCACTAATTGCCCGAGGCCTTTAGAAGGGAGAGGATCAAGCCGAATTACATCAAATAACAAGCAATTCTTTTAGCCTTACTAAAAACAAAACCCTCTCGACCCTTAAGACTTACGTGGATTAAAATGAGTATTCTTCTACGACTTTTAGTAGTTCCTATTTAAGTATTTTATTTCTTACAGTGAATCTACTTACTACGTACTTCCTATTTAAGACTACGTTCGTTTTAACTACTAGTCTTAAATAAAAACAATGGAGAAAATTATCTTATGACCCCTCGGACCGCACCTGGTCCTAATGAGCCCAGTCCAATGCTAGTATTAGACCTAGGTTTCTTTACCTTTAAAACGGGTCTCAAAATGACTGAATTTGCGTAGTTCCTCAGTGCATAAGTATATCGGAAACTTTAATAGAAACTAGGTATTATTTTAGGCAATGGGTACACTAGTTCCATCCCAAAGAAGAAAACCACAACGTTAGGTCAGAGATAAACTTTATTAAATTTATATATTAGGTAATTTGACAATACTGGTCACAAATAATTACGATTCAAAAAATTTCCAGGATGACGTCATACACATTTGCCTCTTATTAGGTAGCTTATATCATAGTCACCATAGTTACAGTACCTTCGACACTTACTCCTTAATTAGGGGAATGCATGGATCTATTTTAATTTTATACAAATTATAAAATATATATTGAATTATAAAAAAGTTAGCAAGCTAGCTAGGAATCATATTTAAATACATTAATTATACAGGATCACCTATGTATGTACGTAAATACATATTTCTTAACAGATCTGCCTGAACTATAGGCCGACACGGGCAACGCTTCATTCTTATTGGACGAAACTTCGCTGAAAAGCTTGTGCTGAGGCGGGAATGAAATGACGATGTAGTGGATGGAGGGATCAGCCGTATCTAGTTCCTTTTGGAGCGATTAGTGATGTGGTAGCACAAACTTCTGTTCAGCTCGGTCTCACAATGATAGGATCGATAGCTCTTTTAGAAAAACCTTTTTTATACCAGATGCGTCCAAGTGCTTTTTGAAGTGAAAACTTCTTAAGGCACGTTGGACACTTTTGGTACGGAGAAAAAGCACTGAACTCGCGTGACCGTCACGCTCAAATGACAGATGTGTAGGTTATGTTTTCACTTCTGACGACTGACTGTCCTACGACTGACATTTATTTTTTTCATTTACTTCGTTCAAAATGACTGCTAAGTGTATTTATCGTGGGCCAGGAAGTAGGTACCAATTATTATTATTATTATTCATTATTAAACGTTTCGTAAAGCGTCGTGTCGTATTCGTTGCGTTAAATGCACTCACGCACACTAACAACTGTGTCTTTATCTTACTTACTGATCTATGTCTACTGAGTCAAGAGTCAGAGGGCCGAACCACAAAACTTAACTCAAGAATCACTTAAATAGTTAATTAGTCACTTAATTAGTTTCACTCAGCTTTATTTTAAAATCATCGATCAATATTTCTGTTTAAGTAAGTCTTGTTTCATTAAAATTTATGAATAGTTCTGTAGTGAATTAAATGCTTAAGCGAAGACTTTTTAATACAGTAATTAATTGAAAAAAAATTATACGGGACTTGAGTCAGGTTCTATAATACGACCCACATTATGTCTACTGAGTATGAGCCTGAATTAAGAAAAAAAAGGACGCCATTAATTCGTTGGTACTTCAGATCACAGATTATTTCTATGATCTGATTATTTCAACGCTCAAACAGTATAAGATTACTAAATCCGTTTTGTACATCATTCATCAGTTTTCGGGTTATAAAATTAGTAAAGAAGTGTGTTGGAGGACACGTTCTATAAATTATGATATAAAAATAACAATAACAAAACACAGGTACATATGTCTAAATACTTCGTTCCATTTTCACCTCATGTTTAAGATTTCAGTTCGCAGTGGCAGGCTGGATTCTTGCACGGAACCACCGTGATCGGTGGCAATGGCAAAACGGTCTGCGAACGAGAAGTGACATTTGTTTCATAAAGCCTAATTATTTACATTACGAAACTAGTGGCATAAAACTAATGTCACGATATTACTTTCACTAACAATTTCACGTGTAAATATGAAGTTTTACAATGCATTCATTAATTTCATGACACTGAAATAGTTTTGTGCCATGCGCAATATTTTGTTAAAACTTGCAACTAGTTTCACGATGTTAATCGTGAAAATGCCTGCGCGGAATAGACGTGTGTATTTTGTGGCCGTGCAGGATATTACGCGGATTTACGCGCCAAAAATGGCAAATCAACATTAGACAGCTGATAAAAATGTACAATTTATTAATGAATACCAGCGAAACGAGTGTCTTTGGGATCCAAAACACCCTGAATACAAATACCGAGAGGCGCGAGAAGCCGCCCTCTCGGTTTTTGTATTCAGTAATTATACAAGTCATGCAGATACCTTCGAGACAACCTTTTTTTAATTTTAAATATTAACATTTGTACCTACTACAACATTTTGCATTGCAAAATAATAACGCGATTTAATGCTGACGGAGCCATAACCTTAGCGATACTGATGGCTTCACGACACTATAACAAATTTCACAAGTACTGAAACTACAGACGTATCTTGTAAATTAAAATACCTAAGTATTAACAACCTAAATCTACATCTATATAAAAATGAATCGCTACTACCCTTGGTCACGCCATAACTTGAGAATGACTTTATTATATGGTTTCTAATACTTTGTAGAAGGTTCTTACGGAACGAAAAATTAATTAACTTTGATAGATTTCAACAACATTTCCACGCGAACGAAGTCGCGGGGAACAGCTAGTTATTAATATTAACAAAGTTTCCTATCTATACCTATATAATACTAGCCTTTGCCCGCGACTCCACTTGCGTAAAAGTAATTATTCCATTCTTCGGAAACATTTCTTTCCAGATGAAAACTCTGTAGGTACGCCTGGCAACGTGTAAGCAACATTTCATGATAATGGGATGAACGGTACGACAGCGCATAAAATACGAGCAACCACACATTGACTGTTACATTTAAAACAAATATATTAAAAAAACATGCGCGTTGCGTAAAAAAATCTAATCTAAATGTAGGTAAACTATCTGGACATTTAAAAGAGAGGCCGTGAGTTTGTTTGCCCGATTTCTTCTTACAAGGCTATATTTGGGAAAGGGCGGTGTAGATCGACACTGGCAAATCCTACCGATTTCCAGAACGGTAGGTATTTTTTTTACTTTCGACAAAGCAATCTATAATTTTAAGTTTAAAAAAGACGAGTTCAAGTATTTTTTAGGAACGGTATCGTATAGGACAAACAAATATAGCTCTTAGTCCAGATTACAGATCTAAACTGTCCTGGCTTTAAAAAGATACAATTTGAACAATCCCAAAATCCCTACTGATATGTTTGGATGACTGAGACGAGAACAGAAAGTATAAAAATAATATTTTTTTTTTTTTTTTTATTATTAACGTGTGGTCTTTCGAGCCAAGAATACCCGATCAGTTATGTGAAGGCATCGTATAGGTTAAGATTTTGCATTTGTTATCAAAAGGTTACAGGTTCGATATACAGGTACGCTGTTCACGTCAATACTGACGGTATTGACGTGAACAGCGAAACGAAAGCATGACACTTTACTAGAAAACTTTTTCTAAAAAAAGCTAAGCCTTAAGACAGAATAGGCCGAATAAAGTTCTGACTCAAAATTACCTCTGAGTGACGTCTTTGCAGCCCGTTCGCACGGCTTGCCTTTTTGTAATCCTTTTCCGGTTTGATTTTTGCTAATTTTTTGGGTTCGATCTGTAAATACGTTAAAGATAATTTTGTCATACAATCTTATGATACGGGGGTCTTCAAACGGTTCGGATCGCAGATTTATTTTAATATTTAATAAGGTACGAATGCACGAGTGCAATGCCTTTTTGATTACCCGACGCGACGGTGCAATTCGATCGAAACATCGCGTCGCGTTGGGTGATATGACAATATATCAAAGTGGCGAAAGTTGAAAACAAACGTGCAATATTAATATATTTATTTATTGTATTATAAATTAACTTGTATTAGTTGAGTACGTAAACACAAAAGTACGGAAGTTTTTAAGTCACAAAGGGAAGCTCTGAATAAAATTTATGTGTAGGATAAACTTCAGGCAGATCAAGGCAAGAAATGACTTAAATTATTTATTATTTAATAAAATAATATTCAGGTTTTTCTTCGCTTCATTTCTTCATTGATTCTTGCAATATATCTACTTAATATTATTTATGTATTATTTCAATTTTAACACATTTAAATTTTAACAAATTTGAATTTTAACTACGTAAATACAAGTATGGATAGATAGAAGATTAGTACTCATCTGTAAAAAATGTAGAAACGGACCACCCTAGTCATATTACTAAAAAACGGACTCCAAATAAAACTAATTGGTGATAACAGTAATAATACTCCAGTAGTCTTATCTACTTTTCTCAAAGACTGCTACGTACCTGAACAGAGTCGTGTGGGTCATGTCCCTTGTCGTGTTTTACCTCGTCTCCGTCGTCTACTGTAGGCTTTGGCGGTGGGGGGTAAACGTACGTGGGGTCGGGGCGCGAACCATCCTTCGGCGTGTAGTGGCGCATGTGTTCCGCTATTGGCTCGTACAGCGGGGGCATCGAGTATAGGCGATACATCTTGCAGTATTTCTGCAATCGATACAAAAGTGATAGTAAAATATATGTACCTATGGTATTGCATGGTTTTCATTATTTGCTTAACTTCATGATGTCATGCTTCCTAAACGCAAACACCTGATTAAGTTATGAAAAGTAAACAGAAACACTATTCGTGCCTACAATTTTCGAGGGTTTCTCTAAATTTTATCAGGATCCCATCATCAGAACCTGACTTCCTTGACATATACCCACCCCTGAGATATACCCTATCTAACAAAAAAGAGTCATCAAAATTGGTTCATAAGTAACGGAATGAGGGCTGAATATACATAAATATATATACCTACTTAATATACGGTCCAATTGAGAACCACCTCCTTTATTTCATCGGTTAAAAAAGTATCTACCTAAGAAGTTTTATTAACATTACTTAAAAAACTATGCATTTTAATTCGTGTGCTTCCTTCAATCCTTATAATGTAGCTCCTAAGAGTTTTGACCGATAGCCTTATTAGTTTTTTTGTAAGTGGAAATAAAATAAGAAGTTATTGGTTGCTTGTTACATTCGAGCCCGTAAAACCTTCTTTCTCGTAGTGACCGTGTGTTTACAATGTAAAAAAAAAACAATAATTTAAAAACAGTTAAGAAAAACAACTGGGTCCTTTCAAATTAATAGCAATATCGAATTAATATGTATGAATTGAGAAATTCATCCTGAAGATGGAGATAGTAAGTAGCTTATTAGTACGTAGTAACAAGAACGTGGTTGGTAGTTACATCGATAGTTCTATGAAGAGCAAAATCGGGTCGTCCATGTTGCTTAGCTTCTGCCAGAAGATGTGTTGCATGGGTTAGCAGCTTGTTGTCGGCCTCACGCAATTTCTTCTCTGCTAATTCTCCATAGTAGTAGCGAGTCTCTGCGAATTCGCGGGCCTCGCGGTCCTTCCGCTCTTTCTGGAAAATAAATTATCTACACATACCAAATTGTAATCTTTATATCCCAACTTCCAATAAATTATTAAAAAAAGAATAGCGCGTCTGCCATTTCAGGAGAACGTGAAGTAGTGGTCAAATCAAGTTCTGGAGTTACATTACAAATAAATTAAATTGAATTGAATTAGTTACGTCAAACATAATTATGTAATTGGGCAGAATTCATACAATTGACAACAATGCAGGATCAACCATCAGTTTTTATGTACTTTATGCCTATAATACTCAACACATTAAAGGTCCTTATTTAAAGCAGCAGCTGCTGCTCCAGAGTTTAAACAGAATATCTTTAGTTCTCATAAACATTGAAAATGCAAACACCTACTGATAATCTTACCTGCTCCTCGTCCTTCACTTGCTTTGGGTAATCTATCTACTCGTAAGTATGTATTCCTCGGTATTTCTCTTGAAATTAATTGACAAGATACATATTAATTGTAGATTTGAAACTGAGATTGCCAAAGATCAACTTACCCAGAGTCGCAGGGTATCCGCCCTGTACTCTTTGGCTTTACGTTCTTTCTCTCGACGCAGGCCCTCGTTGAACTCATTATACAATTCAGCATTCTTAAACCTAAAAAGAAACTTATTTACTTCAAGTTAAATTACAGTGAATACGTACATTGTATATGACTTGACTTATCAAGTCACCTATTGTGACTGTAAGGGTTCACATCCGTAAAAAAATGAAAAAGTGTGTGCACTGAAAACCGAAGCAAAACTTTATTTAAAATACCTGTTCATGATTTCAAATTGTCGCCTCACGTCGAACTCATGCATACGTTGCTCCTCATCGCGCAGGAACTTCTGTCGAAGATCTATACGCTCTTGTTTATTTTTTTGGGTTTTCCGCCAATCGGCCGCAATACGAGCGTCGTCTCTGCGATAAGTATGACAATAAATTTAGACAAAAAACAACATATATGTGGCGACTTCCTGATACAATCCTTTACAGCAAAACATACTCCAACATCATCTATCGAAGACGAGCTGAACTACATAGTAACTACTAATCCTGCATCGCGCAATTAAAGTACGGTAGGGAGCACTAGGCTCACCGTAAAGTTGTATACAGCCACTCCGCTTACAATTAAAGCCGTACATAATAAAAAATATGGGCCATGGTCCGCCAGGCCTGATTAAGTGATCAGGCCTGGTAGCCACGACCCAAAAGGGAGGATCCTCCGACCAGGCTAGGTAACCTGGTCGGAGGATCCTCCCTTTGTGTTGGAGGGACATAAAACCCGTTCCTCCTCAATAAAATTCAAATACAGACCAATATATGTATATTGGTCTGTGTATATACCTCAACCGAATTGGATATGGAATATTTACTAAAACCATTTTAGCAACCAATGACCGGCAGGTTTAATAACCTGTTTGCAATTTATATATATTTTAAAAATTATTTCTAGACGTAAATAGGACTTATGCATTTGAAATTAAGTGAGTCAGAGGATGAGATATATATTATAGTATACCTATGTATTATAGGCTTCATTGAATCAATTAAATTACTTTGAGCATTCACTGAACAGATATTTTTTTCAATATGCCAACCTTTTCCAGTTTTAGTGTGTGCGTTAGTTCCAGCAAAAGTGAAATCGTAATGTAATGTGATAATATTATAATATTTCAGCATTCTAATTATGACAACTGTAAACATGATGACATATAGTTTGTTTACAAAGATTCCATATCCAATATGGGTATAGAATCATACAGATCCACAATCGTTTCGGTAAGGTCACATTAACATAATTACTGACGCGGATGCTTAACGGAGCCGCTCCCACAAGGAATGTTGGACATGCAACCAGTCCATCGCAGTGCCTGACCGTTGTCACTCTACCGTCTACGAGTACCGTACGGTACCGTACCGTCTACTGTTGAGTACCGACTCGACAGTTCACTTCGTTCCTTGAGTATGTGAGGGAAGTGACGTGCTTACCGTTCTCTTGGGGTCGTTACGGTGCTGATTGAGTTCTTAAGGTAATAATAATAATAAAATTGATACAACTCTTTGCAATTTTTTGAAGTCATGTATGGGGCAGTGGAGAACGGCATTTCGCTATCCAGGATGTCGGCAGATTGCGGCAAACGATGTACCAATAAAGATCGAGCGGGGTATATTTCAGGGTGATAGTTTGAGTCCCTTGTGGTTCTGCCTAGCTTTGAATCCTCTCAGTACGCTGTTAGAGGATTCAGGCTAGGCTATAGGTTGCAGAAAGACGATCAAGGTATATCTCACCTTCTGTACATGGACGATTTGAAACTTATTGCCCCCACTAATTTGCAAAACTTTAGAGTGGACAAAATTCGTTGTGGACAAGTGTGCAGTCATGCATGTAAAGAAAGGCGTGATAGTAGAATTTGAAGGAGTCGAACTTTCAGATTCAACAAAACTCAGATCTCTGTCTGCCACTGAAAGTTACAAGTATCTAGGTATATCACAGTCATTGGGAATACCTGAATCTCATATGAAACAAGCGCTGCAGGAGCGCTTCTTTGGCCACCTGAAAAAAGTACTTAAGTCTTTTATCAGGGGGTAACAAAATGCGTGCCTGCAACGGTTGGGTCATGCCGGTTCTGATGTATTCCTTTGGTATACTTAGATGGACTCAAACCGAATTAGATGCCCTAGATAGGAGAGTCCGTACACTGCTAACTGCATTCCGAATGCACAACACACGTTCATCGGTAATGAGGTTGTATATCCCGCGAAAGTGTGGGGGTCGTGTAAACATTAAGACCCTACACAATCGCGAGATATACAACCTTAGAGAATATTTTCTTAATACTGACGTGGGAGTGCATTATAGTGTGGTCGCAGTGGACAATGGACTCACTCCGCTCGCTCTAGCTAAAGAGAACTGGCGCAAGCCTGTAGTACCTAGTACTAATGATCGTAGGAAGGTATGGAAGGGCAAAAAACTTCATGGTCGTTTTTATCGGGCCCTAAATGGTCCTGATATAGACTTTAAAGCGTCTACATCTTGGCTACGGTTTGGTGATCTTTTCGCCCGACCCAGTTGATGCCGCGCAATGATTATCGACATTGCTGTTCCTCATGACGACAACCTCGTGAAAGTTGAAAAAGAAAAACAAATCAAATATTAGGATTTGTCTCACGAGATTGTCGATTTGTGGAATGTCGATTCGGCGATCATTGTTCCGATTGTCGTATCTGCTCATGGATTGATAGCCAAAAGCCTAGACCAACACCTTAAGAGGCTCGCGTTAGACGGCTGGATCAAGGGACTGATGCAGAAGGCAGTTCTCCTCAACACGGCCCGTATAGTGAGGAGGTTCCTGTCTTTGGAGCCCTAACCACCGGTGTCTTGGTCCCTGTACCCGATGTCGGTGGTATACTATTTTTTATATTCTTAAATATATATTTTGTTATATAGGTACGTATTTAAAAATGTAGTTAATAAGTTTTATGTTGAATAAAGAGAATAATAATAAATAGTCTTTATTGTACACCAAAAAAGGAAACAATACACAAACAAATTATACACAAAATGCACAATGGGCGGCCTTATCGCTAGAAGCAATATCTATCTAAAAGGTACTTACAAATCATTCTTCAGTTTAATAGCTTTCTGCAGTATGGCCTGTTCTTTGGCCTCGCGTTCGGCATCGCCCGATTCTAACTTGGCGCTGATCGCTTCAAGAACTCTTAGCTTCTCGTTCTTCACCTAAATTGAACCAACAAAACATTTATAAAATAAAAATAGTTTATTTCTCACCACTAGCATTTACAAAACTGTTGCAAATATTGTACATATTTGAAAAAAGGCGTAATACATTTCTAGATTTGTTTATACATCGCTCGTTTGCGACAATTAGCGACATAGCTAAAAAATATTGATTTTAGAGAATGGCAATGTTTTGTGATTTCCGCTAGAGTATTTTGTTTTAAATATACAATGAACCTGTCGCTCTCTAACGAAATTTAGCACGAAATCGGCGCTGCATCTTTGTTCACCATAAAATATCAAAGATTTATGATCGTTTGGCATACTTAGTTAAATTCGGCTGAATTTAGATTTTTTTTTTTTATGGTATAGGGGGCAAACGAGCAGACGGGTCACCTGATGGTAAATGACTACCGCCGCCCATGGGCACCTGTAACTCAAGAGTCACAAGTGCGTTGCCGCCCTTTAAGGTAGGAGTAGAAGAGGGGAGGGGGGGGGAAGAATGGGAACAGAGGGGAGAGGGGAAGGACGGGAATAGGGGAAAGGGAAGGGTTAGGCCCTCCGGTAACCTCACTCACGCGGCGAAATGCAATGCACGCATTGCTTCACTACCGGTTTTCCGTGAGGCCGTGGTATCGAGCGGAGTCGAGCCGGCCCATACGTCTTTCTTTCGATATTCTCGCAAACGAGCGACATGTGTGGGTCGTTCTGGAGATATATAATCGTATTAGTTTACCCTGTCCTCTGAACGAGGTGGAGGCCTTTATCTCAGATATTGTTCTGGCATGACTGTTTTATTTTTATAGGAAGCTTCAATTGGGAACAAACCAATCGATTGAGAGAAAGTTTTAGTGTCTAATTTATTTCACGCAGAAGCCAACAGAAGAGACTCAATGCGGAATACCAATCAACCCATTGAGAAACCACATCAGCCACATGCGTGTATGTATACAAGACAAATCCAGACTATTACTACTACTTACCTGAAATTTCTTTCTTTGACAGTAAAGGCAAATATTATTACTAAGAAATATTATTACTAAGTAGTATATTTTTCCTGAGTGGCGGCAACTAAACGTATATACCGCTACGTAATAATATTAACAAAAGAAATACAACCAATTACCCTTTAAAGGTGCTAGGTTTCATTAAAAAGATTCTTGTACCTACTTCTAATTCAGTCTGTTTCCTTTTGCGTTCGATCCTGGCACGGGATTTATTGAGTACTCCAATCAGCCTGTCATCCATTCTGTCAAGTGCTGCTTTCTCTTTCTTACTTGCAATATTCTCTTCCTTAGCTTGCTTCATGTCGTTGAAGATGCGAAGCCTCTCACGTTCATTCTGGGGTACACACGACACATTGAAAATTAATTTTTGGAAGATTAGTTATTTTACTTACGCAATCTTTGTTCTATACTATATTTAGCTTCTAATTATCTAGCAATGTACCCGCACCACTCTAGCATAGCAAGTAACTCGTTAATTTAATGAAGATTTTAAGTCTTGTGTCTGTAAGTATAGTGGTTAAACGAGCAGACAGGTTCCCTGATAGTAAGTGACTACAGCCGCCCATGGACACCATGCAAAGCATGCAAGAGTCACAAGTGCGTTGCCGGCCTTTGAGGTGGAAGTACTCTTTTTTTGAAGGTTTATAGGTAGTTTCGGTCCGGAAATACTGCAGCAACAATTTGTTGTGCGAGGCAAAAAGTTTCTGGAGAACCGCACAGTGGTGGATTGCCAATTATCCAAGTTATAGGGATGAAAGTTTTATCGCATTGAACCCCTCCGGAGCAACTAGACAGATTCGCAGCTGGACAGATTCGCAGCTGGGCAGATTCTCATCTGAACAGATTAGTAACTGGACTTGCTAATCTGTCCAGTTGCTAATGATTGAATGGTGGCAGAACAGTCCGATCAGTTCTCCGGAGCACTCCCTATAATACAGGCGATAGAGAATGCAGAGTGAAGCTACATCTCTAGGCAACGCCAAGGGGTCAAACTGATCTGAAATATCTGGGCAATCGACGATTCGAATGCCAGGATATTTCAAGGGAGAAGCTGGTACTAGGGTGCCCCTGCATAGAGTTGAGACAGTGTTCTATATGCTACTGAACTTACGCCTTGTAAAGTTGAAGATTGTTGCCATAGGGGTACAAACGATGAAGAAAGAAAGAAAGAAAGAAAAATATTTATTCAGAACCCGCAGAACATATCATAAATAACAAAAAGAGAAAAAAAACTATAGATCTTAAACTAGTGCGGGCCTGAAAAGGTCACCATCTCAGCATAATGCTGCACCTAACAATGTGTGCAGCGTTGGTTTTCAGATGGCGCCTCTTAAAGGGACGTCACGTACGTTCAGGCATAATTAAAAATAAAGAGGCAGATCTCTAAGCGTTTTAAGCGAGTCCACCGTGCGTTTTAAGCGGGTGGCCCACATACCAAATCAAGTGTCAAGGTAAGGCTTTTTAGCGTTATTAAAGGTTTACTATTATTAGATACATACTTCGTGTACAATGTTACTACTCGTGAATATTTTTTTTTTTTTAAAAACCTTTGCACCTTTGCGATGTCATAGAGCCAGAGCAACCTGGGGAACATCGCATAGTTATCAGACTTTGTGTTTTTAGAGAAAATACGAGTGAAATTTTGCATTTATAAAAATCTAAACCTTTCTTTTTCAAAAATCTTTCAAACATCTCACTACTTGGGTTCGACCCAAGTTCTCAACTTTGATCAACGTGAAGTGTAAAGAAAGGTTACTTAAGTGAGCAAACAGATCGGACTTCTATTCACTTGCATGTTCATACTGTCATTAATAATTAACTATACTGCTAACTATGGTGACGTAGACTATGAAAACCTCACCAATAGGTGCAAAATTCTCCTTTCTACATGATAATGCCTTTTCGCAACAATTGCAGTCTGCTGTTTATTTTAAAAACAGATCAAAGTACTTTAAACCTAAAAGCACAAGAGGTTACTCCGGCAAATAAGTTTGTTTACCATAGTGTTTTAACTATTGTGAAACCTTGTGTTATACAACTTACAAAATTTTTATCAAACTCTTCAATGGCATCCATTTCTGCACGCGCGTTAATGTTGTCAATCTTCTGCATATTGAGCTCCGTCTCGTATGCTATGCGGTTACGTTCGGCCACTTCGTGTGCTCTGTGCGTTAAAAAATATAAGTTTTGGTATTGATTAGTGTTTTTGGGTTATGAACCTATGCAGTTTAAACTTAAGAATGTAAGGAAGAATAGATTTTTGATGAATTTGAAGCAGTCTGAAAAATTTTTTTTACAGAAATATACTGTGGTTTACCAGGTTTACTATAAAAACAGTGTAGCTGTCTGGGTATCTAAGTAAATATACTCACTGATCAAGAATTTCCTTCTGATGTTGCTTATTGACTTCAAACCGTCTCTTCTTCCTTAGGGCCATAAGGTCGTGCCATTCCTTAGCTTGTTGGATAATGTGATCATCACTTTGTCGCTTGTTCTCGGCGTCTTCACGGCGACGTTCGTTTATAAAATTTATCTGTTCAATGCGTTCCTTTTGAATCGCTGTTTCTATTACCGCACTGGAGGAAAAAATATATATCTTTATATCTTCTATATTCTCCCAATATGCTAATTGTATATTGGGGAAAGAGGTTCGGTTTCCCAACCGCATTGGTTACATATCAATACAAGCGTTCGGGAAGTGTCCCGAACGGAGAATATACTCGGATAATACTGCGGAGAATATACTCCTGCTACTAGTGAGTAGCAGGAGTATATTCATTTCTTCTATTTGTTTTTTAAGTAGGTCACTTTCAAATGGGGACCAGGTTAGAGTGAAGTAAAATAAATAACTAACGAAGACAGTTTTTTTAAATAAGTAGGTATTCCTAATTATATTGGGTTCATACTAGGTCTGTTAATTTGGTTTTTATCTGTTTGTACCTTCGTGTGTCTTTTACAGATAGTGTTTTTCGACTCTTGTTTTCTGGACGGAAGTCGTGTCTCGATAGTTTAGAGACGGACGATCTAGTTATGTATAGGTATGTACGGGAATTAACGCGATCACGTAACAGGTATTACATACCTGCCTTTGAATTGCCTTTTCGACCATCTTCCCGATTGAAAGTTTTATGTTTTTTTAATTTCAATCGCTTAACGTAGGTATGAAACATCAGGTAATTCAAAGGTAAGTAATGCCTGTTACGTGATCGCGTTAATTTCAGTACATATACATAATCATATCATGGAACGCGAAAGTTTAAAAGTTATTAAACCACTATTATGTATTGTGGTTAAACGGACGATCTTTTATGTAGGTACCTACCTGAGAAACACTGTATTCTGCCGAGCAGAGAGGCTGCTAGCTTTTCTGGCTCTTTTTCACGAGTTTTTACACATACTTAATGTAGATGCCACCCTAAGTTTCTATTATATACTCTATCGTGTGGACTGTCAGGCACATTATGCTTTATTTGTGTGCTCCTTTTAACTCGGCTCAACTTAGCTGAAACTGCCGGAGCAAATTATACTGCATCCGTCTAAATCCTTTCCATTTAAATTCATACTTGCTCTACTAAACATATTTGGGGTAAGTTTAGGGAAGATGGAGGTCAGCTGCTTATCTCGCCTTACCTTAGTAACAATTTAGGCGCATCCTTACTCTTGAATATCATGTCTCTGGCAGAATACATGAGCTGCTCCTATTCTTCTTTCTTCTTTTTCAGATAGCGGTTGTAGAATATGGTATTAGCCTGCTGCGCCGCTTCTATACGTGCTAGCCGTAGCTCTTCGTTGCGTTTATTCACATTCTGTGTTAGATAAATACATTGATCAAGATTCAGAGTAGACAATGGGGTTGTCCCACGCTGTGAGGAGTGAGAGTGCTATAAATTCTAACGACTCGTTTTGCACTGAAATGTTATATGGTAAAGAGCGAGAAATCACCAGTAGGTACCTTCTTGTCCTTTTAAATAAACACAGATTTCGGCAAAGACGTCAAAAAAGCATCGTTTATATTAAAACATCGAAAATGGCATTCAGTAACAGACAGATAAAGTTTTAATGTTTTAGAGCCCTTAATATATACAATTAGCAACCCGCTCGGCTTCGCACGGGTAGCAGAGACATCTTCAACAATCATCATAATATTTCAACCAATTTACACAAAACCTTAACAGATTATATACTTAAACCTTACAAAACCTTAACAAATTATATACTTAAACCTTCTTCATGAATCGCTCTTTCTATTGATGAAAACCGCATGAAAATCAGTTCAGTTTGAGTTTATCGCGAACAAACAGACAGACAGACGCAGCGTAGGACTTTGTGTTATAATATACAGTAGTGATATGTAGTGATTAGAAGTCAATTCGAGGAATCGAAAATATAAAAAACCTATTTTAAATTAGTGGAAGACAAAAGAGCAGAAAAATAGGCAAACGACATTCCATGACTGTCTCACTTTAATACGAAGACAAGCACAGATGAACGAAAACATAGTGTAGCATATATACCTCTACAGAGTTAGGCCAGAACTTGGTCATCTCTCGGCTGGTGGAGTCCAAGAACTGAATATATTCTCGTCTTCGAACCACATCCGGGTCTTCTTTGTCTGGAGTAGTCCATTTCTTGATTCGCGCCCACTCTTTCTCGCTGAATGCAATCGGCATGGTTGCAAATTTTTATACGAGTTCTGCAGACCAGCGAGTGAAAAGTGTAAAAATGTATGTATGTAGTAGTAGTTTAGGCGTCAAAAAAACTAAACTATAAATATTTTTAACTCTTACTATCGTATTTAAGTATAGTGAGAAAATATTTACAAATACAGGAATACAATTTCAACATTATATTTCTATACTAGCTGTCCCGCACAACTTCGTCTGCGTTTATATATTTAATTTTTGCAATATTTTTCATTGAAATTGCTCCTATTGGTAAAGCCTTCCTCGATAAATGGGCTATCCAACACTAAAACAAATTTTCAATTACAACCAGAAGTTCAACCAAACAAACACTCTTCAGCTTTTTTTCAGCAATTTTAGTAGGTTTGAAATTCTTTTTAAGCAACTGTGTACCTACAAAATAAAAAATATAGAATATGCACTTAAAGTTTATATGAAGAAGAAGTGCAGACTAGATAGAAATATTTGAGCAATCCTACTAATATTATAAACGTGAAAGTTTGTGAGGATGTATGTTACTCTTTCACGCTAAAACTAATGAACCGATTGCGATGAAACTTGGAATGTAGATAACTGGACACCTGGATTAACACATAGGCTATTTTTTATCCCGATATTCAAACGGGATTGGGACTTACGCGGGTGAAACCGCGGGGCGCTGCTAGTATGTTATAAATTTAAAAAAAAATGCGAGATCGGCTGCAAAATGCTACAGGGGTCCAGTATATGTTCACCTGCCCGAAGTCTATAATTACAATACATAATTTGGGATAAGGGTACCTATTCAATTTCGGCTTCAATTACATTTCATAGAAAATACGTTCCTCTTAGTCGAGTTTTTTTTTGTGTTATAAGGGGCAAACGAGTTGACGGGTAGCCTGATGGTACATGACTACCACTGCCCATGGGCACCTGCAACTCAAGAGTCACAAGTGCGTTGCCGGCCTTTAAGGCGGAAGTAGGGGAAGGGGGAAGGGGAAGGGTTAGGGTCTCCGGTAGCCTCACTCACTCGGTGAAAAGCAATATAAGCATCGCTTCATTGCCTTTGTGAGGCCGTAGTATCACTCCAATCGAACCGGCCCATACGTGCCCAAGCATGGCTCTTCCACGACCAAGATTCCATTACAAAGCATTAGGTGAACTTAAATTATTAAGCAACATCTTTTTTTTAACAAATTTTATGTGCAGGAAGACCTGGCGCGCTTAGGTAATTTAAAAGCTGTACTGGGTAGATCAAATCAAATCAAATGTTTCGATTTTAATTTCAATTAAACCAATCAGTCAGACTAAGTCAGTCGTAAAGCTGTTCCAATACGTAGATCCTATTGAGAAGAACAGGCAAGAAACTTCAAGGACACTCCTTTTCAAAATGTTTTTTACAAATTTCTGGTTACATTGCTTATAAGCGTAAATGAAATATAAATAGACGCCCTAATTACTACTATACATATTTAAGTAGATAATAGTAGTCCGAGATGACCAGTCCCGGCCAACGGCACGCGTTCACGAGCATGATGCACACGGCAGCCATCGTACAGATCAACCATATTGATGGGAACCAAACGACCCGACATATACGCCACCATCAGCAGGACTTCTAGGCGAGCATGACATACTCAGAACTGCCAAACAACATAGGAAATTTAACTAAATAATTCGTCATCTTGGTCGTCCTCATCGGTAACATTATCAATAGAAGTAAATTCCATCCTGTCGCTAGAACTGCCTCAATATGTTTGAATTTAAAGAAACCTTTTTATATGTCGCTCCGAAGTGCCGTAATAGCTTTTTAACGTAACCATGAAGCTATTTGATGATATTTGAAGTGAAAACTTCTTTAGCGGCGTTGTGCACTTTTTTGCATGGGTAAAAAATGTTAAACTAGCCTCAGGACACGTGACCTGATCGAAAATGTGTCAGTTTCGTATATTAAAAAAAATATTTTTACGCCATCTGTGGATTCTGCGCGATACTACTGTAGTTTGAATTATACTTATGTATCATGTGGTATAGATCCACTAGAGGGCGCCAATCTAAGTTTTGAGGAATAATCTAAGGGAGTTTTGTCAGCTCCATATTAATTAATCTTTAAAAAATGTGTTCACTTCTGTCGGCAGTCCCATGACTACCTATTTTTTTTTAGTTAGACGAGGAGGATCCGTATTGCTCTGCAGTAGGTATTCAGTTTAAGTTAAATGTTCACACCTAGCTTTCCACCAACTCACACAATTTTAAATAAAATAGCCTGTTCCAGCGAGTGTTCTCAAATAAAAAAAAAATAAGAATATAAATTAAGAAAGCGACGAAAACATGAAATGTACAGGAGGAAATCGCGTTTTAGTATAATTTGAGAAGTGTGAAAGTTAGGTGATTTCCAGTGCTTAATTACAAATTTGTGCATCAATGCGTATATGTTGCATCATCAGTACGGATGCTTAGAGCGCCGTCTATAATAATTCACCGGAAAGGAACGCAAGCACGCATATTTTTATTAACCGACTTCAAAAAAGGAGGACGTTCTCAATTCGACTCTATTTTTATGTTTGTTACCTCACATCTTTCGACTGGGTGAACCGGTTTTGATGATTCTTTACTTATTTGAAAGTTGGCGCTTCGCGTGTGGTCCCATTTTAATTTGGTCCAGTTTTGACAATGGCTTCCATGAGAAAACCATATACGTCTTTTATGGAATAGTTTTTTTTAAGTCGGTTATCATTTTAGTTATTTTAATATTATATAATTAATACACGAAAAGAATTCTTTATGCACATTTTAAAGAAAATTTCGTGAATGGAGGAGCGTAATTTTTTTAATAATTAGCGGTTATATATAGAAGTGCATAAAGCTAAAGATTTCAAACCATAGGTAGGTATGTGTCATTAAGTGGCAACGGCTACATCAAGCTACACGTGGACGCGTGTAGCTTGATGTAGTCGTATATTATTTTGACCTCTCGGAAACTATAACAATGACGGTTCAAGTTGTACTGGAAATGAATAAGTTAACAAAAAATTATGACTTGTGGTCGTTTCGACCAGCAGGCAATCTTTAGTTGTTAACACATTTACATATTGTACGTGTCATAAAATAGTAGGATTCAAAGGCTGGCATAAGAGTTCCATGTCAGGAGTTGGCCTAGCATGATCCTGGTTATGTGATAATGGTATTTACCACATTAAATGACAGTACTTACTCTTCGAGAGTATAGCTGTTTAGCGTTCTTTGTTATATCTCCAACATATAATAATTGAGCACCTTGAATAACGTGAATTCGTCTTTTTATAGCTAGAGTGAATTCATTTCTTTCAGTAACTCTTTTAAACTACATAGATGCTTTTTATCAAATCGTAATGTCTTCTTTGACTGTATTCCTTTTTTTCTCCGAGAAACAAGAAGTTGCTACGGCCAGAATTATTTCTTGCTGTTAATTAGTCGAAATAGATCCCAATATGTGAATAATACGAACATTGATAAAAATTTTGGTATTGTGTTCTTCATAACTAAAAAAATATAAAGTATTAAATAATTTTAAAAGAATAAATCTAATATGAACAAAACATTTAATGTGGTTGCTTGGTTGCTACTATCTTAAGTTGCTATAGAAACGTGTGTTTTTTTAGCAATAAGTACCTAACTAGTTTCGGACCCGACGGGGGACCTTTTTCAAGGAGAGAAGCGTCCTGCCGCGACGGTGTCAGGCGTCACACTGTGTTCACTACGCTGCCACTGGTTCCTTTGTCTTTTGGAATGTGCGGATGTAGACGGTGGCGGTTCCGTTGCGTTGTGTGATGCGCTATTGTTACCAAAATTCACCGCAGTGCACACCAAACTCACTGTATCACTTTTTGTAAGGTCTGTCTCGTGGGACTGAATAAAACCGTATAGTCTTTAATAAACATGAATAACACTCACGAAAGTTTTAATTGTAATATGAGTACCTAGCTCTCTAGAAAATTTTGTGGTTACCGGTGTCTAATAAATACGACCAAAGGCATGTGTTAACTATTGTAACCAAATAGTAGTAGTATCATAAATCATAATAAAACGTTAAAAACCTGAAATTGCGTTAATTATGATCATAATAAGCATTTTCTAAGTGACGTGTCGAACTTGCAATTCAGTACATAGTAATTTTAGTTCCTGAACGAACTGTCACTTGACCGTCTGTCAAATCCAGAATATTTACGTCAGCCACGTTGGAAGTGCCAAGTTGGTGTTTTTATGGTAAATATCGAATTTTTTAATTGAAACCAATGAATTTTGAACTAAAAAAATAATTTTAAAGCTTTGTGTCACCATATATTTTAATCTTGATACACGTTCTGTTTGAGAATAAAGAGTGGGAAGCTTTCCAAATCGGTGACATAATTTGGTAAATAAAGTCGGTTTTTAGTGAGATACAACTAAATTTCATATTTTTTGTAGTGAAACAGTGCTTTGAAGATGAAAGTGAAAGAGTTGAAGAAGACGGTGAACGTGTGCTGGTCCCCGGCAGAACACTATCCGGTGACGATAGCGGCCGGCTCCGCGGCGCAGCAGGTTGATGCTTCGTTTAGCTCCAGTTCGAGTTTGGAGCTTTATACCCTAAATTTGGATGAACCTGGACTCGATTTATCTCTTAAATCTACTTTTCAGACACAGCTTAAGTAAGCACTCAATTGTTTTAGTTACTCTAACTTCGGGTATCATAATATAATTAAATTAAATAAAGCAAATGAAGAATGTGTATATCACTGCCTAATTTTTTAATATTATTAATTTAATAAATCTGCGTGATAGTAATCATCCATCTTGCAAGCTGAAGATGTCAGAATTTGGATTGTTATTTGAAAACCGCTAATTCATTTATATATTTATGCTAGCTACCTGGTCACACGTTACTGTGGCTAGGTAATTTGCAATTAAAAAAAACTATTCTATATCTCAAATTGGACCAAACTGCACACATTGTGCAAAATTAATTAAAATCGGTTCTTTTGTTTAGGAGATCAAACATGACACAATTTTTTTATATATATAAAAGACTAAGATTTCTCAGATTCACTTTTCAGATTTATTAGGCTTTTACCCATGTCTTCACTCAAGTGAATGTAGATTTTGTCTATTGTTTCACTATGTCTGAGTACTTTATTTCTGGATCAAAGGAACCCTATATCCTTCTTTTCAGTTGAGTAGTTAAGGTGTAAAAGCATAACAAACAAACAACCTCACTTTGATCGTGCAGGCTTTTTTTCTTTTCTATGTGCATTACTATTAGCATTCGATAGTAGGCTAGCTAGCTCTTCATAAGGATGTTCTAATTCTACCAGTATTTAAAGGGGATACATTTTTGTTTTACAAGTCCTCTATATTAGGTATTGGTTTCAATACCTTATTTCCTAAAATGAAATAGCACTCCAAAATATTGCACAAAATCCAAATAAAACCTGCTGAGAAAACTGAAGAAAAATTATTTTTACACACACAGTGCAAATGATATATTTATTAAAATGGTTGGTTACAAGATTGTGAATGTTATGTATGTAAGTTCTAAAATGATTTTTATCTCCTATTGTATTATTTTATTGTTAAATGTTTTAGGGATTATTTCTAGTATTTGAAGTATATGTCATCTTTTTTTTATTTTATTTTTTCACTATTGTAAATTGCTACATTTAGACACAATTGTAATCAATTGTTAATGAATTCAATAAATATGTATTCTGTCCATATTCTAATTTAGGAGCTCATATAACTATTTTATTATAAGTAGAGATAGCCTGATGATCGAAATTTTACCATTATGAATGTTTTATTATTTTTGGTCTTTTGGTCTAATTTTTAGTGATACTGACTGCTGAGCCAGGGGTCATGGGTTCGACTCCCACTTAGGACAAATAATTGTGTGATGAGCATGATCATTTGTTCTATGTGCACCCAGTGTAATTTATCTATAATATGTATGTATTTAGAAATATTTAAGTATGTTTACGGCCGTCTGATGCTAAAGTAGCCAGAGCCTGTAATATGGTAACATGACTGCTGATAAATACTGCCTAGTTTACCTTTTTTTTATATTATTGGGGGGCAAACCAAACAAGCAGACAGGTCACCTGATGGTAAGTGACTACCGTCACCTATGGACACCTGCAACTCAAGAGTCACAAGTGCGTTGCCGGCCTTTTTTACTAAATACATGTAACATATCATAGATAAATGACACCCAGACACAGAACAAACGATCAAGCTCATACAATTATTTATTATTATTTTTATCTCTAGCTCAGTAGTCAGGATCGCTAACCACAAATAACAGGACTGTCAGAGTCAGTATAGTTTATTTGTTTTCTTATTATATTGCTTAATGTGTTCTTAGTCATAAGAATGGTCTTCTAAATATACATTTTTGTAAAGCACTAGAAAAAGATTAAATAAAGCCTTTGGCTTAATTTCTTGTAAAAAATCCAATTTCGTTTTTCTTTTTTCAGATTTCAGAAGTTAGTATGGTCTGGTGCTGGTGTCATTGTGGGAGGTTGTGATGGTGGTTTATTAGAGTTCTATAGTGTTGAGAAACTGCTCAGCAACTCCTCTGACCCTCTGCTCAGCAGCAGTACCAAACACAATGGTATGTTATTGTTTCATTTTTAATTGACAGCTGGAATATTAGGTGTTCACACTTTTGTATGTGATTCATTAGAAAAAATCTAGTACATTAGGGTCTCTAAAGCAAAATTAAAAAAAAAACTATCAAGACTCGGGTAGCTTATGATAGAGCATCTAGAAGTCTTGATTGTTATAGATTCTAGTTCCATCCTGAAATGTGGACTTTTCCTAATTCAAAATTTAAGTGCCTTTATCGTAAATTGTGCCACAAATTAATTTTACAATTCATTTAGCAGATTGCTAATAAGCCAGCGGTAGATCAAAACTAGACGAATCCGAAATAATTGCTACAAAAGATTTTAGTGAAGTGAGAAAATAAGTATTTTAGCGGTTTTACGGTCATATCTACTAAGGGACTCGAATATCGAAAACATGGTCATTATAAAAATTTTAGAACATTAAATTCTGCATTTCGTGAGACTAAATGCACATTTTTCAGACCACTCGTTCCCATACTACTGCACATCAAAGTAGGACCAGTTCTGATGCTATAAAACTTATAATTTAACCATACAAATATAAAACTTAATCTGTGACTATTGTGCGGCTTAAGAATTCTCTTTAACTCGGAATAAAGGCTTCTTAAAAACTCGACAAATCACAGTAATTAAGTGATATTTTGGAGCGAATTGTTATTACTGAACTATTGTTTATTTGACTTATTCATAGATAGTGAAGTTCAAAGCGTGATATAAAACAGCAATGCACACACATAGTCATCGTCATTGGTCATGGAGACACGAGAGCGAGCGGTAGCACGTGAATACACCGCAAAGATATAAACATATTTAGAAAAGTGACGTAATTTTAAGTAGACATCATCGGCTGACATAATTTCACTTTAAAGGAAGGGTCGTTACTCCCACATAATGCTATCTTAATGTCCCTAACAAAAGTTGAATGCGTTTCAAGCTGAACTGATAATGAAGTAGTTATCTATTGCTACCATTCAAGCAGCTACATTATGTTTAAATAAGTAATCATGTAATCATATCTATATTCACTAACTGTGCAGAGCACAATGTGACTTTGTTTGTTAGTATTCTTTATGCAATTCTGTTAGCTCACTGCCGAATTAGCGTTCTTAATTTGGATAATGTTAAGAAGCCTTATACGGCGCCATTTCAGTACACGAAAACAAATAACGTGTTAGCAACCTGAGGTTGGAACTAAATATTCATTCCTACAGCGTAGGAGCGTAGTAGTAGGATAGGAGTCTCCCAAGGCTCAACCGGTTGGAAGCGGGTGGTTATAGATCCACACAGGTAGGTACGGTATTATCTGTTATCTATTTATTTTTTATTTTATAATTTTACATTTGACGAGGCAACCTATTGTTGCGGTGACATTGTGTGAATTATAATTCTTTAAATAAAGATCTTGAATTTGTATTTCGAATATATCTTGTCGTGATTATAGTTAAAAGGTTTCGGCGAAATCCAAACTAAATAATTTATCATTGTGCCTATGTTTTTATCAGACTTAAATTTTTTATCCTCTTCAGTAGGTATTCATTTTTTCTCCTTTGTTTTTTACAATAAGAATCTGTCCCTGGAAACTTTACCATAGGTATTGTTACGAGCTGAGGTTCGGGATTAGAATGTTGCACCAATTTATTACTAAAATAGACACAATTTATTTTAATAATTCACTAATAACACAGTTACAAGTCACTCAATTCACTTGAACTTCGCATTTGTTTACTCGCTGTTCGCTCAACTAGAGGTCAATAAATACCGCAATGCAACTGCCCTTTTATAACCGAACGTTGTTTCATAGAGATATCGAGATATTTTTCGAAAACTCGAAACCACTCTGGAATTTTCTAATACCGGGTGTTGTGTATTCACGCTCTATCATGTAAGTAGAGCTAAATGAAACGCCTTCAGCGCATCATGGAGCGTGAATAATGCTAATAAAACATTGTAAAAGATGTCGTTTTTTTTCTGACCCATCATCAAAGTTAGTACTATCGTCGGTCTTCCTTTTCGGGAGCGTTTATCTAACACCCTGTATAATGTGGAACATTCTATGAATAGGCTACTAGTTCCGCTCAATGTCAAAAGATGGCGTGCATCTCAATTTAGGTAATCGTAACATTGTATAACTTCCTCTCCTCGACAACAAATCCCATTACTAACCCACATTACTTAAATATTATCATCGTATTACACTAATGCAAAAATTTTTTTGTAACTGTTGCGTTGCAAAACACCTGTTTGAATATAAAGTTTAATAAAGACATGACATTAACCAAGGGCATCATAAGGAGTTTGAGTTGAAATCGGACTGAATTAAACCACACATTGCTCCGTCAGCCCCGTCATGGGAACTGTTTTATTTTAGTCCATAAGATTGTGTCCCTCTCTGCTGCCTCTCCTGCGCCTCGCAGGCTGAGACTCACTTTAAAACCAGACTGGTTGCGTACAAGAGATAACGTATGAGATCAGGGATTCATTCCGTACCACGTGTTCATTTAACACGGTTATTCAGAGGCTCCGTAAGATACAAAAAGGCAAAAAATCTGATGTGTCTATTAAATTGTGCATGTACTGCATGTAACATATTATTCTTAATTATTTTATCTATGAAATCCAGCGCAAATATATATTTTGTGGAGTCGGTATGTGAATCTTATTTTTCGAAGCCACTGTGACACCAAAGTCCTAGGCATATGTCCTGTCTTAAGGTACAATGAAATTGTCTCCGGCTAAGGTTTTCCCCACAAGACTAATTGTTAAAAGTAGTTGAAGAAAGGAGCGGCAACGCCGCGTCTCACACTTCGGTGATGAATACGATACTAATCTCTGTGAAAATACAAGAGCTTCATTGTCATTTTATTATTTCAGGCAATGTATCATCACTGGACATCAACCCATATCAGAAGAACTTACTCTCATCAGGAGCATCAGAAAGCGAGATCTTCATCTGGGACCTGAACAACACTAGCCAACCAATGGCACTGGGCAACAGGAGCCAGCCGTACGAACATGTTCAGGGCCTTGCGTGGAACCAACAGGTTATTGTTGTATATTTCAGAACCTGATACATAATTAACCGACAGCACAAGACACAAAAAAATCCTGTATGTATACACATCAATACATATTATAAAACAAAGTCCCCCGCCGCGGTTGTCTGTCTGTCTGTTGGCGATAAACTGAAAAGCTACTGAACGGATTTTCATGCGGCTTTCATCAAAAGACAGAGTGATTCACGAGGAAGGTTTAGGTGTATAATTTGTTAACGTTTTGTGTAAATTGGTTGAAATATGCCATAGCAAAAGAAGTTACGGGCCGGCGTTCGGGATTAGATATGTACAGCAATTCGTTACGAAATAGATCTATTTTATTTAAATAATATACTCAATAAACTCAACACACAGTCACAGTCAACATTAATTGTCACTAATATTCGCTGGTTCACTCACTGTTCGCAAAACCAGATTTGAACTGTAACCGGATGCCAGGGCCTATTTATACCGACGATCTTATCTAATAGATACTTCGTGAACTTTCCTGAAAACTCGAAATCCCTCTGGAATCTTCTAGGACATTGAGGGGTATTCAATAGAATAGACTATACTAGATAGTTTCGCTACTTACTAAAAGATGGCGCTGTGTGTCTCAATGTAGTTCCGGTACTCGTTAATAAATGGCGCTACCGTCTTAATTTAGCGGCCGCAATAATACGATAGGCTGCACTGCCCAACTGCAGGAAACTGATCCTTTGATCATTTTAGCTACCTACCTAACCGTTCTAGTTGTGTGCTTGTAATAATTGTATATTGTGTTGTTATTACATGTGAATCTTTGTTTAGGTACAACATATTCTTGGCTCCAGTTTCGCTTCGAGATGCGTCGTTTGGGACCTGCGGAAGAATGAACCTATCATGAAACTAAGGTAAATATTTATATATTTATAAACTGCTTGATATGACTTTTCAATATGACTATGATATTTTTACAATAAATAACTTATGGTTCCCTTAACAATATCCCTTTATATCCTAAGTGGTTGAATATTTATTTTGCATTGACTCTAATTAATATATAATATATCTGGGTTGAAAGTTTTTTTTTTTGACATTAATTTCACTTTTAATTCTAGTGACTCGCAGTCCCGCACACGGTGGCGCTCGTTGTGTTGGCACCCCGGCGTGGCCACGCAGCTGTGCATCGCCTCCGAGGACGACCAGGTGCCCGTCGTGCAGCTGTGGGACTTACGGTAACCTAAGCTTATTGACTTTAATTCGTCTACTGTTAGCAAAAAAATATATAAAATCATTTTATAGTTGCTAATATTTAAAATAATTTATTGAACAGTTCTCACGAAATTCAGTGTTATGTAAGACTGAAAAATTTGTTTGATATTTTCAAGTTTGTTATTAATTTTTTAATTGTTGAACAGAACTTTTTAATTAAAGAAAGACAACTTCTGCATCAGGAATAATTCCTGTGCCGCGGGGGACTTTACAATAAAAAAACTGACAAAAATCACCCAGACTTGGGACAAATTTGTGAATTATATAAATTTTTGTCCCTTGTGGGAATCGAACCCACAGTACCTGGCGCAGCGTAGAGGCGAGCTGACCACTTTAACCATTGCGCCACGGCACCAACAATTGCAGCATTGCAATAAAAACATTTAAAATATCTAAATGGTATGACGATAGCAACATATGACGTCACAAGTTATTAATTGATACAAGTGTTTTACGGAATATGCGGTTTTGACGAACTTTGAGAAACTGGACCTTTGACCTGACTTTGACCTGACTTGAGTCGACTACCGTATGCGTAGGAGAAAGGTCAAAGCGAACTTCAACTCATATTGAATCGCCTGACTTCTGGTGGAAGCGAGCCACTTCCACCTCTATTGTAAGTAAAGTAAGAATACGGACAGTAAAATTCCAATAACCGTGAGCAGAATAACAGTAATTGCAAGCAACTTCAACAGAGAGTTAAAAAGAAGAAAGTACAATGTGTATTCTCTCTTCTAGACTGGCGTCATCTCCCCTAGTCACACTAGAAGGTCATCAAAAAGGTGTGATGTCATTATCGTGGTGTAAGCAAGACTCTGACTTACTGCTGTCAGCTGGCAAAGATGGAAGAGTCATGTGTTGGAACCCTAATAATACCAAACCTGTAAGTTATAATACATTTATTTTATCAACTTAATAAGTTTCCATTTAAACTTTTACGAACGATTTTATTTATGATTAGCATCGCCCCGCGGTTTCACCCGCGTAAGTCCCGATCCCGTGGGAATATCGGGATAAAAAGTATATGTTAATCCAGGTCTCCAGCTATCTACATACCAAGTTTCATCGCAATCGGTTCAGTAGTTTTGGCGTGAAAGAGTAACAAACATCCATACATCCACACATCCATACATCCCCATACATCCTCACAAACTTTCACGTTTATAATATTAGTAGGATATTCATTTTATGTGTAAATAGCCGTCCCCGCAGTTTCAAAATATCAATTTCTGATAAAAAAACAATGGGATACCCAAAAGAGTGTTTCAGAGTACCAACACTGACATTGTAAACATCCCCTGTGTACATAAAATATTTAATTGTTTAAATAAGTTATGTTATAGTGAAATCTAAAGCAGTGTTCATATTACTCAAGTCACATTATTTGTAGGCAATATCTATCGACACAAACGTATATTATAGTGTTATAGTGAACAAGAACTTAACTGTAAAACAACTACATATAGGTAAACATTAAGTGTTGATTTCGAACAATACAACCTATAAGATAACTTTGAACCATAGTACAGTGATAATTCAGCTATAGTATTCTATAAGAGCAAAAAACATTTAAAATATTTTATTATCAACCGTTATCACGGTATTTTGAAAATTTTTCATACTTCGTATATGACAGTTATTGAAGACAAAACTACCACTAACGCCATCAAGTGGTGAGTAGAAAATTAAATATTGACATTATTGACATAATTTGACATTACGGATGGTATTGCTACACCTAACAAACCCATATAGAAAGCTAAAATTGAGTAAAATGCCATCTATGAATAAAAAGCCGAACTAAAACTGACAGTAACTTCAGTGTTGCCAACGTTGAAATATAAATAATCACGAATTGGGGATACCATACGAAAAAAATATAACTGAATTAGTGGAAAATAAAGTAAAATGGAGAATGAAAATATCACTTGTAGAAAACAAAGACCACATAGGTCGTTATCACTTTCGGAGTCAACCTTGTTCGATACCACTATGAGAAGTTTGCCAAATGACTCAATAGAAGACGAAAGAATTAAGGTTCTCACCGATAAAATTGATCAGTTGACTGCTGAATTACAAAGTGCACACCAAGAGATTGACCATTTAGTTTGTGAAAATATTCAGCTCAAATCCGATCTAGATAAAAGTATTAAATTGGTAGAATTATATAATAAAATTGAAACCGGTGATCCAAAATACTCTACTCCGGGATCAAAGCGATCGACAATGCGAGGTAAACCCAAGATATGCAGCCTCACATCAACGCCCTTAAAACTATTTTCAAACACAACAATAGTTGATTCACCAAGATATATTGTCGAAGGAGGCTAGTAATTTTATACAGCTGCAGAATAAGATGGAACCGGAAGATAAAGAGCCAAATCATATAAAAAAACGGAAAGATATAAATGAAGAGAAACAGACAAATATTAGCAATGTACGTCTAACAAAATGCCAAAAAAACTGCTTACATTGACACTGAGAAACAGCAAGTAAAAAAGATTGTAACTATTGCGGATTAACAAGGGCGGGGAATGCAGACTACACTACAAAAGCTAGTAGGAACAAATTATGCTGTCACAAGTTTTTGGAAGCCTGGCGCTAGGATTACTGACATTCTTAGTAATACAGAGACAAATACAATAAGAAATCTCACAGATAATGATTATGTTGTAATATTGGGCGGAATTAATGATGTAAATCCCTACGAATTTAAAGCTCATTTTATTAATTTTATACATTGTTACAAAAATACGAACATCTTGACATGCGAAATACCATGCAATAGGAACCTAAGTGAAACAAACTACTAAATTATGAACTAAATTTCATGTGTGGCCAATACTCACATGTATCATATGTTGACGTGAATTATTGCAACTATTATCCATTTTCGAAATACTTTGCTATAAACCTATCTAGGTCATTGCTTCAGGAAATATTACGCATAACAAATAGAGCTAAACTTACTCATTATAAAAATAAACAAGCTCTGATTAGTAAGACTAAACTTACACTAGATAAATGTACACAAACTAATAAAAAAGCGAGGATCAGGCTCTGATATTGGAGTCCCCGCCAGAGCTTGCAGATAATGGTTTATATAATTTTCGTCTCTAAAAAGCATGTTATTAACATACTTCATCAGAATATTGATGGCCTTATATAAATCTGATTTGTTAGCAGTTCATATTGATAATTTCTCAAAACAGGGTAAGATTATTGATGTATTGTGCATTACAGAACACAATATGCTTAAATTTGATATGAATATATTAAGAATAGACAATTATGAACTTGTGTCATCTTATTCTAGAGCTAATAGACATGTGGAGGATCATGTATTCTACTACGAAATAGTCACAAATATCAATCAATAAATTATATAAATGAGTTTAGTGTGTCTAATATCATAGAGTGTAGCGCAGTAAAATTAATAGAGCATGATGTCTTAGTTTTATGTATATACAGACCACCAGGGAAGGATAGTAATAGTTTAAACACATTCTTTCAAAAGTTACAAGAATTGCTACAAAGATACTGCCTAAAATACAAAAAGTGGTTATTTGCGGTGACTTTAACATTGACAGATTGATAACAACCAAAACCAGTGTTCAATTTGAGGAAATATGCACGAAAGAAAAATATGCTCAAACTTGCCATAAATCAGTCCACTCGACCAGTCAGTGTTAAATGCATTGACAACATAATTTACAGCGTACGCGGCTGTCAATCTGAGGTAAAGGAACTAGCTTTATCTGATCATTTGGCACAAATATTAACTTGCCCAATTAGGGAATACTGCACTCTACCTTATTGGTACATAATAAAGCGAGACTACAGTTTAGGTAATATGACGAAATTTAAACAGTGTTTGACAAATCTTAGTTTTAGTGACATTTATAATTCAAATGATCCAAATATTGCATATAATAACTTTCTTGACATATTTACTTTATTCTATACTTTGTGTTTCCCTATTATAAAATTAAAAATAACTAGAAATATAAAGCCCCGGTGGATGAGTAAGGGTATTAAAGTATGTTCACGACGGAAGCGAGATCTACTTCATAAGTACAGGAAAAATCCAAGTAGCCAAAACTAAGAAATCTTTAAAACTTATAGCAGGAGACTTCGTACCATAATAAATTTAACCAAAAAAGCGCAAAATGATTTTAACATAAAGAATGCCAAAAATAAATCTCAAGCTACATGGAAAATTGTCAATGGATGCAAATCAAATACTCCCAAAGAAGAAATAAGATGTATAAAACTAGATAACATAATAATTAGTGATCCTCAACAGATATCACAGGCATTTAATGATTTCTTCTTAACTAAGTTTCAGCCTTCCTCGGGAGTTAATTCCAAAAACTACAAAGCTACGTTAACGTGGAACGAAGAGAATTCGATATTTATCAGCCCAGCAACTCCTTATGATATGCATAGAATCATGAACGACCTAAAGAATACTTCCAGTACAGGCTATGACGGCATATGTACAAAAGTTATAAAATTCGTTTCTATGAACATAGCAAACCCATTAAGCCATATCATGAATTTATGCATTAGTTGTGGTACTTTCCCTGACAAGTTAAAAATAACAATAACTATCCCTATTTTTAAAAATCAAGATAAAGAAAATATGAAATGTTATAGACCCGTAGCGCTAATTTCTATATTCTCAAAAATCTTGGAAAAATTCATTCATCAATGTTTATATGAGTACCTAGACAAAAACGGAGTATTAACCGATGAACAGGTAGGGTTTAGAAAAAATAGAAATATAAACGTAGCTATTTATAATTTCCTTTCAAAGGTCATGGGGAACCTAGAGAGTAAACTACCAGTATATGCTATGTATATGGATTTAACGCGAGCATTCGATTATGGGGATCACTCCATTCTAATAGATAAGTTATATACATATGGAATAAGAGGAAATGCGTTAGATCTATTGAAATCATATCTTCAAGGTAGAAAGCAGATTACACAAATAAGTAGAATATGTCCTAAATATGAGATGGAAGTAAAATATTCATCAGAAATGAGAACTGTAACAGAAGGTGTACCGCAAGGAAGCGTTCTTGGCCCATTGCTGTTCATATTGTACACCAATGATTTCCTACGGTCAATAGGTTACCCGATGATCCTTTTTGCAGACGAAAGTACTGTGATTTTTTCGGGGCAAGAAATTCTGAATAGGGTGGAAGATAGCATAAACTACACTATAGACAAAATAATCAAATGGCCGACATCAAATAATCTTCTAATAAATCTTGACAAAACAAACATTATGACATTCGGAAATAACATAAGGAAATTAAATGACATGAATATAACACATTTAAATAAAACTAATATTGACATAGGAAGTACCAAATTTTTAGGAATACATATTGACGCAAATTTTAATTGGAAAGTGCACATTGATATGATATGTCCTAAATTAAATAGTTTCTCATATGCGCTCTAAATGATGTCAAAAGTAGTCAATCAAAATGCAGTAATAACAGCATATCATGCCCACGTAACATCAATATTAAGATATGGGATTACATTCTGACACATGCAAACCACACTTCATTAAATTAAAAATACTAACTTTACCTTGTCTGTATATATATGAAACTGTAAATTTTGTAAAAAATAATATAAGCCGTTTCACTGCGTATAATAGTGTCCGAAATCGCTATAGAATATGTATCCCTCAACATAGAACAGCGCAATACGACAAGAGTGTTTTCTGTATGGCTCCTCGCTTATATAATAAATTGCCAAGACGTATTTTAGAACTTGACAAACCAAATGTATTTAAGAAAAATGTTCTTCACTTACTTTTAACGAAGGCATACTACAGTGTTGATGAATATCTGACAGACACCTTATAATTCAAAAATATATTAAAAATAAATTTCATTATTATATTAAATTTAATTTTACAAACATTGATGGTTGCTTACAATTTTGATATTGACATTGTTCTATGGTTTTGACATAATTAATTTCATTTATTTCGTATTTTGTAAATCAGTTTGAGTGATTTAATTTTATTGACTTCTATTTTATTTATTTATTTTTAAATTTGAAAATTTGCATACCAATTGGGTGGAATATGGAATGAACAAACTTACAAATTTGTGTAATATCTTGCTGTACCTGTATTTGCAAATAAACTATGATTATGATTATGAAGAAACAAATATCTTTTGACCACTTTAAGCCGTCCCTGTGAAGAAAAATTTTACTACCCTTAACTTAATCGGACCGGACTTTCATAAAAATCTGCGAGAGCCTTCGACACCCTTGATCCAGTCCTGTCTTAAAATCCATTCTTACCTATAAATGAGGACATTTTGCCAAATTTATATCTAGTAGGTTCTAGTGATGTGACAAATATTCGCATTCGTAAATATCATACCAAGGACCTTCATATAACATTGCGAGAGCCTTTAGACCTCCTTAATCCGGTCCTGTCGCAAAATCGGTTCTAACTTGACGTCTCCTACAAAATACCTCCCTACCAAACTTAGGCCTTTAGTAGAAAAAACTAATGACTCTCATTTAAACTTACGAGAGCCCTCAGCCGGCCCTGACGTAAAATCCATACTTAGCTGACGTGTCCCACATCTAAACAATTATGTATTTGTACAAAAAAAAAACCACAAAGACTTTCATATAACCATACCATACCAACCATATAAACTTGCGAGAGCCGTAGATCTCCTTGATCTGGCTCTATCGCAACTGTTCTAACCTGACGTCTCCTACATATAAACTACTTCCCTACCAAATTTGATCTTCATAGGTGAGGTAGTTTCCCAGATGTCAGTAGAAAAGTGTTTGGGTATCATTTCGCTTTTAAATATATAGAAGACTAGCGGACCCGGTAGACGTTGTCCTGCCCGAACGTAAAAAATATTATTCCTGGAACCCTATCGCAGCGCCATCTATCTGGTCCAATTGTAAATCTAAACCATTTTCGAATCCACCTGAGAAACAAAAAATGTCATTAAAATCGGTCCAGCTGTTTACGAGGAGTTCAGGAACACACACGCACAGAATAAATATATAATATATATAAAGATAGTATTGTATAATAAGAATTTTTTAAAATATGTTGAAAATAAAACCCAGTTTTTTTGTGCATAAATATGTGCAACTAATTGATTAGCTTAGTTAAATTCACATATTTCATTATTACTCAAGGTATGGGTATATATATTGCATACTCAAGGTTGCCTTGGCCGTGTTAATAATACATTGTAAAATATATATGTATAGTCCTCTCCCGTTTGCGCTATCCCGCCGTCCAATCCTTATTCCCTACTTTGGTATTGCGATTCAGTACCAGCATCAGCCGTGCGAAGAATCGTTTTGTGTTGAAGTCCGTCCATTCATCCATAACGCGATTACTGCAACGATTGTGGAATATCCTACGTCCACGTCTACTGACAGCCTCGATAAATAATAATAATAAAATAAGCTAAATCAGTTTTGTTTTGTTTGTAGGGTGGCGAACTCCTCACAGAATTCAGCCAACAGCAACAGTGGGTGTTCGACGTGGCGTGGTGCGTGCGAGACCCGGGCTTATTCGTCACCGCCTCCTTCGACCAACAGGTCGCGGTGCATTCCCTGCTGGCAACTGAACACACCGTTAGCGTCAGTATATGTCCCTATAAATTTTGGTTTGTCTGTTCCGAACAATATGTTTAATATGTAAATAATATTTCAGAACGCACACACTCAGAACAACATGATGGATTCTTTCGGGGGCGCGGACTCGTTCAGTGCTCTGCCCACCGTGTGCCGGCCGCCGCAGCCTGCCTCGCTACAGACGCACCAGCTGCCTAGGGCGCCCCGCTGGCTCAAGAGACCTGCCGCTGCCAAGTTCTCTGTAAGTAGACACCGCCCCTTGTCTACTGCTAGACTCGTTCAGCGCGCCGCAGCCTGCCCCGCTACAGACGCACCAGCTGCCTAGGGCGCCCGGCTGGCTCAAGAGACCTGCCGCTGCCAAGTTCTCTGTAAGTAGACACCGCCCCTTGTCTACTGCTAGACTCGTTCAGCGCGCCGCAGCCTGCCCCGCTACAGACGCACCAGCTGCCTAGGGCGCCCGGCTGGCTCAAGAGACCTGCCGCTGCCAAGTTCTCTGTAAGTAGACACCGCCCCTTGTCTACTGCTAGACTCGTTCAGCGCGCCGCAGCCTGCCCCGCTACAGACGCACCAGCTGCCTAGGGCGCCCCGCTGGCTCAAGAGACCTGCTGCTGCCAAGTTCTCTCAAGTCTTACGTGGGAGAGCCTTGCTTCGGCACGTATGGGCCGGGCTTGACTCCGCTTGATATCACGGCCTCACAGAAAACCGGCAGTGAAACAATGCTTGCATTTCTTTTCGCCACGTGAGTAAGGTTACCGGAGGCCCTAACTCTTCCCTCTCCCCTATTCCCGTCCTTCCCCTCTCTCCCCTCTAATGCCCCTCTCCTGCTCTTCCCCTCTTCCCCTACTCCCGCCTTACAGGCCGGCAACGCACTTGTGACTCTTGAGTTACAGGTGTCCATAGGCGTCGGTTGTCATTTACCATCAGGTGACCCCTCTGCTCGTTTGCCCCCTATACCAAAAAAAAAAGTGGACACTGCCACTTTTTGACTGTTCCTGATATATTGAAATATATAGATAGATAGATAGATAGATTACACTGTCATATAAGCTAAGAACACTAACATCAATATAACATGTTACGCTACCTATCTTGATCTAACAGATGTATTATGGTACCATAATGTAACAAAAGATGGCATTGTAGAATATCGATCATTGGTAGATCTCGATGTTAAGATCCTCGGAGAGTGGTATATAACCATGCTATTGTAATAAACGTTTTTTGTCCATTAAACAGACTTAGAGCGTTCCTCCAAGTGGGAATCCTGTTTATTTTTGATTTATTATCCCCCTAAACCCCCTAAGTTCCCGTAGGTTAAACAACACTTTATTTGTACACCAGGGTTTTGCAAAGAATATGTAACAAAAGATGTACCTTATAAATAGTGTACAAAATATATTTCTGATATATTTTTCTATTTTTAAAAAATATTTCCAAAAGTTTCAAAGGCAAGTCGAGTTTTACAATTCCTCCAACAGATGGCATCGTACCTGTATATTTATATATGTATAAATGCTAATATCAACATATTTCTGTTTGTTTCTAGTTTGGCGGCAAGCTGGTGACGTTCGAAAAATGCCCAGAAGAAGCTGGCACTCAGAAGCTTGTCTACATAAGCCAGGTACTTACACATAAATACACCATAGTTAAACTTTAAAAACGGATAATATTATTTCATTGAAATTAAGGAAGAAATAAAATTGATTTTATGAGTTAGTAAATCTGATTTTATCAGAACAGAGGCAGACGTGGAGTAGTCAGTGATCAAATACTATTAAAAATGCAAATTTGAATTGAATTCGTTCCTTGTATCGTAATTTTATAAAAAGTTTGTAGACTTTTTGAAGTTGAATACAGTTTTAGTCTGTTAATACTAAAACCCCAAACCTTTGTGCAGGTTGTGAGCGAGCCAGACATAGTGGAGCGAGCGACGGAGCTAGAGACAGTGCTGGGCTCCAGCCTCAGCCAGGAGCCTGGCGCCACGGACAGGCTGGCCGAGTGAGTTCACACACACACGGTTTTATTTGCTATTCATTTACTTTTAATATGTTTTTTATGTCATTGTATAGGTTTCTGGTGTCATGAAAGACCGAAGGACCTTTATAACAAAGGAGGATTTATAACATATTGGCAAATAAATAGTAAATGGCGTTCTATCGTCTCTGCCTACCCCAAATGGGAATAAACAGTGAGTATATGTGTTTGTTACGTGTGCAGGTACTGTCGGCAGAAAGGCGACGCGACGTCGGAGCAGAACGCGCGCTTCACGTGGTTCTTCCTGCGCGCCAACTTCCTCCCCAGCTTTCGGAGCGAAGTACTCAGTCTATTAGGTATGTGTCGCATTCATATGCAGTGGTCAATGGAACTCCCTCTCTTGCCGAGGTCGGTCTTTAAGGACCACAGAGCTTACTAAAGACTCCTTTTGATCTAATTGTGGTCTCCATAGTGATGAAAAGGTTTCATGAACCATTTGAGAGTCTCTAAAGATGACTACAGACTTTCGTTATTGATTTGAGTGAAAATAATATCAACAAACAGTATTAGTATACACCCTACTGGTTTATAATCTAGTCCAATTTAACCCAACGAAGACACAGGTTTGCGCGTTCACCGCCAAAAAGATACCGTTTGTCGTATCACCTCGCTTTGAGAGCACTTCCCTGACTGCCACAGCCAGCATCGGAATCCTTGGCGTCGATATATCGAGCGAAGTCCAGTTCCGCGGTCACTTGGAGGGTAAGGCCAAATTAGCCTCGAAGAAGCTTGGTGTGCTCAACAGATCGAGACAGTATTTCACCCCGGCCCACCGCCTACAACTTTACAAGGCGCAGGTTCGGCCGCAAATGGAATACTGTTCTCATATCTATACAGGAGCACCCCAGTACCAGCTTCTCTCTCTTGACCGCATTCAACGGAGAGCGACTCGAATCATCGATTGCCAGGATATTTCAGATCGGCTTAACCCCTTGGCGTTGCGTAGAGATGTAGCCTCACTCTGCATTCTCTATCGCATGTATCATGGGGAGTGCTCCGAGGAATTGTTCGGACTTATACCGGCCGCAACGTTTCGCCATCGTTCAACGCTACAAAACTTTCATCCCCATCACCTGGATAATTGGCAATCCACCACTGTGCGGTTTTCCAGAATTTTTTTGCCTCGCACAACCATTCTTTGGAAAAAAGTTGTCGCCTGCGGTATTTCCGGACCGATACGACCTTCAAACCTTCAAGAAAAGAGCGTACTCCTTTCTCAAAGGCCGGCAACGCGCTTGTGACTCTTGAGTTGCAGGTGTCCAGTGGCGACGGTAGTCGCTTACCATCAGGTGACCCGTCTGCTCGTTTGCCCCCTATAATATATAAAAAGAAAATAAAGGTTGATGTTTACTAAAGGCGGCGTGTATAGTACCGAATCTGTTAATGAGACAGCAAGGCGAACTCATAATATGAAATTTTCTAAATTCATCTTAATTTCCCATCTAAACCATTTGATGAAGTATTTATGTTGTGTGGTTTCATTAAAGGAAAGAAAGAAAATAATTAATAATTTAAAAAATCGAAAAAAAAACTTTTGTTGTGAATTATCATGAAAACCAAATGTGTGTGCCAAATTTCAGCACGATAGCTTCAGTGGACGTATGTGAAATATTGATTGCAAAATTCCAGGACATACATGTACACATGAAGTTAAATAAAAGCTTTTAAAAAGAAACAATTTTTTTTGAGCTCATAGGTATGAGGCTCATAGACATTGGTAAAAGATTTACAACAAAGTTTTAATATTAAAGTAAGAATCACATTTTTATGCATGATTCAAAAATGGTTGTTAGCTAACGTTATGCCACTTCTAGGAAGTAGCATTGGTAATATATTTTATATTAAGTAGTATTGGATAGTTAATTACACAAAGGAAACGTAATTTAAATAATTTACAGTTTTTAAGGTCGGGTCCGACAGCGGGCGGGAAACCTGCTCAAGCTGCCTCGTCGTCCCGCCGCGCCTGTTTGTCCCAACCTTAAATAACTCGACCGGTACTCAGTAATTATTATAAGTAGAAAGGCAGGTCTATTAGTCCAAACTTCAATTCTTGTGAACTTTCTACTCCTCTTCACTAAGCATACTTACTGTTTCATGATTTTTTTAAAGATTTCGATAACCACACCGGTAGTATCCGTTTGATTATAAAAATATTTAGCTATTAATGTTGTATTAATTGTGCAGGTTATAAGCAAGATGAAATCCCCTCTAAGTTCAAAGGCCTGAACATCTCCGGGGACGGAACACAACCGGACGTGGCCGCCTTGAGTAGAGTGAGTTATATGATACGGTGTTCGCATTATGCAATTCATCTGAAAATGATAATCTGTGGCTTGCAACCTTGTGACGTAATGATCTTTCTCCTATTTTAATAGTAAATCTATTATATATTTCTTTTGATGTACCTTAAAAGAAAAATGTGTTTGATTATCATATTATGAAATAAAGTAATTAGCTTTAGAATTGTATACCAGGTAGTTACTGATGTAGATATAAATAAAACGATTGCATTAATAATATTATCGGTCAAACGATATAACAATTAGAAATTTGTCCCTTTAGAAAAACAAATATTTAGGTTTTTCCGCCTGAAAATCGCCCGGTGGTAAATTTTTTAAAATACATTGTTTAAAATTTTTAGCTTTCTGCGATTTTTCAATCCCACTAATATTATAAATTTTCACGCCAAAACTACTGAACTGATTGCGATGAAACTTGGTATGTAGATAGCTGGAGACCTGGATTAACATATAGGCTATTTTTATCCCAATATTCCCATGGAATCGGGACTTACGCGGGTGAAACCGCTTGGCGCCGCTAGTATAATATAAACTTTAAGTAACTCAAATTTCACATTAGAATTAGAAATGAATTTTTCTTAAAATGCAAACAAAGAATTCTCCTCAAGTAATAATAAATAGATTAAATTATTAAAGAATTAAAGTTTAATATAAAACTGTAGTAGCATCCATTGGCAGCCCGTCAAGATCTGGTATCAAAGACCGTGACGCATCTGGCGTAGCGTAACCGATGTGGTGGTATTAAAAACGTGAAAACATTTATTATATTAAAAATTTGATAACCAAAGAATATTAAGTCATTGGTAAAAATATTTATATTAAATAGTATGCTTGAAGTGGGGATGTGGGGGGAAGAGAGAGGCTCGTGGCTAAGTGGTAACCGAGTGGGTTAGCACATTACAAAGTTAAGTAATACTTGCCAGGTCAGTCTAGGATAGGTGACCATTCTTAACAGATTGACACCACTCCGTGCCTCGGAGAGCACGTTAAACCGCCGGTCTCGGGTGCCATACATCATCTTTTGCATTCGTTAGGGGTAGTTAGAGCCCTAAAAAGTCCGACAACCTGTTTAACTACAGAACTTCGATATTGCCTAGTACTTGGGTTGTGGTGGTCTGATGGCAGTCGCTTCACGTAAAATATCAAAGTTCGGCCGTATCGTAGTTAGGCTGAAAGCCGACCCCAACTTAGTTGGGAAAAGGCACGGAGGATGATGAGTATGTTTTAAGTGGAGAGTAGAGGGCTCGTTCGAGTTACAGGCCTGCGACCCTGCCCTGCCGGAGCCACTGCTTAAACTCCTTTTTGTTTTTTAATTATTTTGTGCATGTGGAAACCCCCCAAATAGGAGTTATCCGAGAACAGCTTTTATTAAGACATCCGGATCTGCTTACACTCCTCATCCAACCATATAAGCAATATCCCTTTCCTTCCTACCTTCCCTTTCTCCCAATGTTTCCCACTTTTATTCCTAAATCTTCCTATTGACATCAATAGGTTTACCCCCATTAGGGGTCATCTATAAATTACGTCACACGATTTTAATGAATGTTGTTTTTTTAGTAAAAGTGTAGTAGCGTATGTAGTCTTTTATTTACAGGTAATGTTTTGTTTACTTTTGACATGTGACGTCACGAAGCTTATGACCCCGCTCCCCCACCTTGTCACACAATGTCACACTTCATTGACCCCCTCCCCCCCCTCTTAACGTGTGACTTAATTTATGGATGGCCCCTTACGTGTGTGGAACCAATTATAGTTGGCAAAATGTGGGTGCTTAATACCAATCTGCCTATCCCTGCAAATGTGATTGAAAAAAATCTACATCATTTGCAAGTAAACATTGTAGTATTAAGTAAGGTCTAAAAGCAAGTGAAGCATTTTACCTGTCATATGATCTTGTTTTATCATGTTTCGCCACGAAGGAGGCAAACGGCTTACGGTTTGCAGCAAAACGGCGTATAGCGTACAGATATATACACACGTGCATGATATAAATACTAGGAGTGTTACTTGACCGATATCTAATTAATTTTGTTTTTGACGTTTGTAAGGTATGCTAATAACTTTATTTAATAATATGATAATTAAGTACAGAATATTTCGAAAGTAATATAAGAATCTTCAGATATATATCATAATGTCGGTTTGCTTGCGATTTCATTTAGTAAATAACATTATTTGCTACTGCTATCTATCTTTCAGTAAATCGATCACATTTTTATTTAAATTGTGCTAAAAATATTCCACATAAAACAAAAACCAGTATTTCTATTCTGTTTTGCCACTTTGAACATAGCTTGGTCGACTTATACTCGTGAAATATGTCTGCAAATGTGTATACACTGAGACTTCGAATTCGTGGACCTAATTTCCTTTAAAGTATGTGTTCGACTGCTGGATAGGCTCTTTACGTAGTTTTTACACGACTACCCAAAAAAGGATTGTAATTTTTTCAGGGTTCATGTATGTGAGTTTCTTTATTCCACAATAACTTCTAAATATCTGAACAAATTTGGATGTATGGGGTCGTGTTAGAATCCTTACATCATCCCAAGTGACACTGAGTTGACTACGATAAAAAAATATGACAGCTGTATGGCGCGGAATTCATTTTTTGGCAGGACAGTTGTTTTTATTTCGTTTTAAAATTAGAAATGTCAGATAGAATTTGCTTTTGATGAAAAAAATCGGTTGTTTACTTTCCCTAAAAGTATTTCTGTCATCTTCTCCACTTCTTTTAACTCATGTGTAAAGAAAATGTAACCAAATTGATACACTTTTATTATTAAAACTACAAAGTTTTCTTAAATTCAGTCAGCATCTTTCATGTCAGCCGGAGATCGCGTATTTGGAATGATTTATACCAATTCAAATTCAATATGTGTATCCCATGTGATAGAATAGAATATAATTAACTTTATTGTACATCATTATTATTTTATATTTTTAAATATTATTTTTATTTCATTATTAAATATTACTTACAGTGAGTACAGAAAATTGATTTATACAAAGGGTTGCCTTATCGCTACAAGCAATTGCTTCCAGGCAACCAGGCAGAATCTAATGGGTAGTTTTGAAACAAACAATGAGGAAACGCATTTTAATTTCATGTTGAACGTTTTCTTAAGAAGTTAGATTGTTATGTTTATTATTCTATAATTAAGTGTACACTTGAAATTTTTCTCATCACCAATATAAGTCGATTTCTAAAACCTATACACATTTTTTTTTCAACTATGTATAACACACTCGCTATATAATCCTCTGTCTGTATAACGCGGCTAGGGCGAGTCCACGGAAACGGAAGCAGAACTGTCCACCGACACCAGCACTGATCTATCGGTGAGTAGCTTAAAGTTGACATCTGTCAGAATTGACAGCTGTCATGTTGACATCTGTCAACGGCGACACGAGTTGGAGTTTTGTTTGCATGTTGATTGTTCGTAACAAACATTTAATTGAAGCATGTTACTAAGCAGCATTTTTAGTTTAATTAAAATACAAAGATTAATATGGTAGTTCTTTTTTAATATTAAAAACAATTGCTACATATTAAAAGTGTTTATAATTAATTGTAGTGATTTTGTTAGCAGGACGCACATACCCTCATGGAAAGAAAATTGGGGAACGTTGATTTTGGAACGTCACTCGGCAGTAACGTCGTTATACCTAACGGAGAAGGTACCAAAACTACTTTAGTAATTTAATATTATATTATACCTAATGTTATGAATGCGAGAGTTAGTTTGTTGGTTTTCACGTCTTAACTACTCCACCGACCATTATGAAATGTTGCACACATGTCAGGCGTATAGAAAACAACGTAGGGTAGGCAAATGCTAGTCATTTAATAAAAGGCAAACATTTCTCTGTAATAATTTTACTAATTTAAAACCCTTTTTTAGTGGTTTTTCTTACATTCTTATGTGGTTTAAAGATTCTGCTCTGGTTAGTATGTTACCTTCTGCTCTGATACAATAAATATGTTTTGTTGTTGTATACAGATTCGACAAGTTTGATATGTCGCGCGCTGGTGTGCGGTAACTTAGAAGAAGCGGTGGAACTCTGTTTAGACGCTAAGAGGATGGCTGACGCTCTGATCATCGCGAGTTTGGGTAATTTTAAGATAGAATTAAATTTTGTGACTAATTAAACATTATTAGATTTCTTTTGAGATAAAGACTTAAAGTATATTTTTGTAACTCCATGGATAATTCACATACTATATGGGTTTTCTGACCGAATGCTGTAGATATATTAATTTTATAAGGTACAGTGGAAAACTTATATTAGCTACAAGGTGGGTTCTCTCGTAACTATGGGAACGTCGAGATATGAATATTGAAATTTGTGCAATACATACAATAAATACACTGGGGTTTCGAAGAAGAAAAGAGTATGATAAGTTATGTGGTATTTATTTTAAAACATTTAAAATGTCTATATAATCAATTTTGGTAAATGGTAATAAAGAAATATAAAACCGGTACTCTTAGTAATCTGGGGTAAAATTCAAACACAGAAAACAAATTAAAAGTTAGTATAAAGGAAACAGGGTTCTCAAAGCACCAGTAGTATTATATTATTATGTATACATTGGAGTTTTACTTTCACATTTTTAATTTTAAATTCACTAATCCTACTACATAAAAGACCATATAAAAATTGAGCTTTTCCATGTTGCCAGTCCGCAAAATTTGCAGAATTAATAAGTCACATAAATCGTAGGTAGCCAAGATCTCCTGTACAAGGTGCAGAAGTACCACCTGGCGCAGAACGCGCAGGATCCGGTGTGCGCGGTGGCGGGCGGCCTGCTGCTGTCGCGCTGGGACGCGCTCGTGGTCGGCGCCGCGCCGCGCTCGTGGCGCGCCGTGCTCGCCGCGCTCGTCACGCACTGCGAGGGCGAGGCGCTCGCACACTACTGTGGTAACTACTGCTTCTTTGAAAAATACCATTCATAATGTTTCTTTGCTTTCATCTTTGGTTTACCAACAACCTAATGGGTGGGATGGGCAAATAAGAAGATGGTTTAAATACCAGCATACACTATTTGTGTACAAGTGAACATTTTCTGAAAACTAAAGGTGTCATTAAAAGTAAGTGACTAATATTTAGTGACACTTCTACAGGACTAGAGCTCAGCGTTTGATACTATAGACCATGACTTTACTGCCAAGTTAACTTTATCACTACGGTATTAGAGGCACGTAAATGCATCATTTTGAATCATAAATTGAAAATAGAAAAACTTTTGTAGAAATTCAAGCTCGAGTGATGAAAGTGAAACTATTCTCTGTCGTAAAAAAAATGTCACAAATTGCATACCGCAAGGTTGTATAGTGGGTCCAATTTTATAAATTTAATTCATCAATGACTTGGATACACAATGTATTTGAAATTTCATAGAGAGCGACACAACTGGAAATGTTTGATCAGCGCAATGATTACAGTAGACCATGTTAAATCTATGAAAATTTAATAATGCATTACGCAGTTTTACTATAAACAGTCCTAAAGTTAACCCTAAAACATGTTATGTTGTTCTCAACAACAGCCGAAAAAAACCGACTTGTAACTTTTACCGTATAAATACATAATTAAGTATAACAAACTATTGATTATGAGAGCCAATGGTGTAGGGGGGGGGAAAACTTTTTGGAATCATATGGTCAGATTTACAGGAAAAGTTGAATTTGTTATGTCCTAATATTTTATTTTGGGGTGAAAGGAACAACTGTAACATTTAGAGAACTGGGTGTTGACATGAGTAATATAAATTATTTCTTCAGTAGGTTATGTGTATTATACAGGGTGTAAATAAATTATTACATAATTTCTTTAGGAGGTTACATGGTGTGAGAACAGTGTACCAAAAAACTGAAATAGTATACAGCGAAATAGTGGATTCAGATCAGAAGGATGATCATCAATCTGAGTCGAAAACCATTGGATTTTTTCTGCCAGAAAATTCATCATCCTTTTTTTATAATTTTACGTTTTTTGGTAAAAGGTGATACAACAATTAGTAAACAGAACATTTCACCTAAAAAAAAGCAATAGGTGCCACATGCGGCCAAAAACTGCAAGTAATCATTTCAATCAAACAATATTTAAACATTTTACGCAATCAGCTAGTCTCGACGGAGCCGAATGTTTAACTTACGTTCATTCACCGGACCGCACAAAAATAATACGTTTGTAGCGTATACATTGCCCACTTACTACTAATAACTGTTTATTCTTAATCGCGCATTTTTATGATGAACTGACTTTAGCATTGTGATAAGTATTCACAGAAAAACGTTATGAAAGTGTTTCGCGACGCCGAAACTTACACGGTGTATAGTTCAAAGCTTTATGAAATTTATACACACATTCAGTTTAATATTGCTCTTCCAGCCTTATCCTTACTATGTACATAATATTATAAATGTGAAAGTGAGTTTGTTTGTTAACAATATTCTTTTAAAAGAGTGGCCGTGAGTTTGTTTGCCCGATTTCTTCTCACAAGGCTCAACCATTTGGAAACGGGCGGTTATAGATCGAAACAGGGTAGATGTGATATTATGTTATCCATTTTTTTTCTTTAATAATTTTACATTTGACGAAGCAAACTATTGTTGCGGTGACTCTGTGTGTGTTGATCTATAGTTTTTAATTATATTAATTATTTATTTTATTTAATTTTATTAAATCGACGATTTTGAGCAATTGATGGTCATTTTATGAAATAAAGTTTTTTTTAATAATTTTTTTTTAATTGACCTCGTTTTTTTTTTAATTATTATTATAAACTAATTTACTTAAAAAAAGTTTTTCTTGTGCAGAAATGCTTGGAGACAAGCTATCAAAGGAATCGGACCCATCTTTGTCGGAGGCGGCCACGATCTGCTACCTGTGCGCGATGAGTCCCGAGGCGCTGGTGTCGCGCTGGGAGAGTACGCGGCCCCGCCCCGCGCCGGTGGCGACGCTGGCACAACTCACCGAGCTAGCGCTTCTGGCGAGGCGAGCTGCTCTGGCCAGGGGGAGACAGGTGCCGGTGAGTGCTGACTAAAACTCCTTGTCTATGGCCGCGATTTCGGGGCTCATTGAGCTATCGGTACTAAAGCGTCACGCTTTTCTCGCTTGGGAAGAAAAGTACCAGGCTCGTACTCACTTAGAGCCTCATTAAACACCACGCTCGAATTTACAATTATTTTAACATCCACTATGTGACGATTGTGTCAAGTCATATCAGTGTCTTTTTTCTTAATGCAAAAACGGCAGATTTGATACAAATTTGTATGAATGAACAAAGGATAACACTCATGAAGGCCTTTAAATGTTAATTCGGTGACAATAAAATGAATAAAAACCTAAAAGTAAACGTGGACGACAGTTTTCAGAGCAATTTAATATATTGACTGATATAGAAGAGAAATAATATTCTGGAACATTTGATAAAGATTGTAAAATGTATCACAATTTAAGAAATTTACAAATATTTATAGTGTTTTATGTTATTATAAAATATTTGACCACCCTTTACAGGCTGGCGGTAAACTAGAATCTGTACTGAACGAGTATGCGTCACGTTTAGCGTCACAAGGATGTCTGCAGAGTGCGTTGAATACTTTAGAAGGGATACAGCACACTGAACTCAGAGATCGCCTGTTGTACGCACTTGGTCTCATTCAGCAACAGCAGCCGAGAAGACCCAGCCATGTAAGGGTATAGAAATAGACATGGAGTAACTTTTATTTAGAAAAAAAAAATACTATTCCCGAGTAGAGTGATTAAAGCGAGCAAAGCCGCAGGCAAAAGCTAGTCGTAAATAACGAACAGATGTACTTAAATAATTGATTCAAGTAAGTGGTATAATCAACTTTTTATTAATCTACAGGTGCATACACCACAACCACGTCCTGGTGTAACCCATCACAGACGAGGGCATGTAGCTCACACCGAACCTACTTATAGTTCAGGTAAGTTTTGGAAAAGATGGTATAGATTACTATAAATTATCTGAAAAAAAATTCGGGCAGAATTTATCCAAAAATTATACTATACTTAGCATTGTCTTGCATGTACATTTTTTATTTTTGATTTAGTTCAACCAACATATGATCAATCATGGCAACAAGCTTCCGTACCCGCACCACAACAACCTCCGTTTAACCGCGGCAGTTTTTCACAACCACCACAGACCTTGCAACCATCTCAGCCGTTACCATCAATGCAACCAGCGCCACTGCAACCAACTCCGTTACAACCTGTACCTCCGCAACCGCCGAGGCCTGGTAGTGTAGGGCCACAACCTGGTAAGTTCTATAGTATAAGATTTGATTTTGATTTGTGCAGCACTCGCTTGCTGTGTAAAATTTAACGCGAATAACCTAAAATAAAGTAGTTGATATAAGAGAAATAAAAAGTGGTCTCAGGATGTTTCCCTGTATAATTCCTATAGTATAGCGTAAAAATATTTATAATAACTTAAGATTAGTCTTTCATTTGGGTGTGTTCTTACTGTTATTTGTTATGTGGTTTAGACAAATTTCTATCAATTGCAAAAGGACCTCTAATGCCACAATTTGTAGATTAGTGTGTTATGATTAACTAAATCAAATGCTTTGTTCATATCTACAAAAGCTTATAGTAGGTAAGTAAGTAGTTACTGGGCGTTTTTGTATCTCTGTCTGATTCTGCTTGTATGCTTGTTTTACCTTACTCATTACAAGAGACGCAGGAACATAATTAAAATAATATTTGATTTTTAAGCGCTCTTGGCAAATTACAAGTATTTATGTTTGTCTCCCTTCACTTTATTTACTTTATAACCTGCTTTTCGCCATCAATTATGTTTACTTAGCTTACTCTATAATGGGATTGATAAAGTACTAAAATTTGATTTTTACAGGTGGCATTACATCACGGTCTAAATACAAAGTAGACCCCTCAGTGCAGTCTTCACCCTTATATAACCAGTATGGCTTCAATAATCCTTCCTCACAAACATACGGGGGGTACAACAGTCCCCTACCAGACCCATACAACACCGCTAGCGTGCCAGCTTATATTCCTGCAAACCCGGCCCCTGGTCAAATTAACCCCCTACCGGGCCAAATGAACCCAGTACCGGGTCAAATGAATTCAACAGTACATTCTACTATGAATGGAGGATATTTTAACCCTGTGCAAGCTGCTCCTGAGCCGGTGGCTCCGCCAGTGCAACAAAAGCCTGCTGCTCCGGGTTGGAATGACCCACCCATGATGTCTTCAAAACCTAAGGTCAGTGGCTTTTTCATCACTTTTTCGAAAGTACATATTACTATTCAAAAAAGTAATATATAAATATATTATTTATATATCACTATAATAGTTTGCATCACCTTATAAGTTTTTCTCATTATTTTAATTATATTATTTGGCTGAATACACGCAAGTTTTATATTATATTTGTAAATATACTTGCTACTTTTATTTTCCATTGTTCTTGATAACTGGAGTGGTTGCTAGAGCATTATGCTACAAATGCTTCGCAACATCAACTTGTGTTAAAAGTCTTGATCAGTCTCTCAAAGATAACAAAAAGTAATTATATTGTACGTTATACTGTCAGCTAAAATTTGACGTAGTGATATTCACCAGCATTTAGATTCGACGGAAATGTCTGCCAAACACGCCGGTACGAGGCGCTGGGACAACATTATTGAGCATAGGAGACATTTAGACGAGGTATACTAGGTCCCAATGAGTTCCGGGTCCTATGGATAATACACGCCTGCTCTCTTCCTAACTTGTTTCTGGACCAAACGAAGAGTATCCTTGTTTTGCTAAGCTTGTTAAGTAACATGTTGTAGTTTTGTGTGATGGTTTGAAACTAATAATATATTAGGAAATTCGTTACAAAAATTATGTTTTAATTCTATCGAATTTCATTTTAATCCGAATAGAAAGCCCAGGATATATTAGTCGTTTAGAATTATTGCCCAGGTACCATGTAAAATATACTATCACCCACAGAATTTGAACATAGATCTCACTTTGTTTTACCATTTAATGATATACTTAGTCAATATATAAGCAAAAGAAAATATCATATAATGGTTTTTACCAAACTGCTGAAGGACAGTAATGTTTTTCGAAAGTATGTATATCTTATTATTAACAGTCTTTTATAAGCTTCACTTGTAACTACGTAAACAAGTCTTGCAAGTTATTTTTAACCTACTTCTATTTGTTGTGTCGAAATACAACGTGCTATGTATATGTTGTTCTGATGACAATACTCTAATTTAGCATCTTGTAGCTGATCTCATGACGGAGTCGGGTGGGTAATGGGTTACTAGTAGCCACTGAAGAATTCAGTGGCTACTAGTAAACCCCTCGTGTTTGAGCTTATATGATTCGTATTGAAGAGATGGTTGGATGAGATGGATGGAGAGATGTTGGATGGTGGATGGATGGATGGTTTTGATGAGACAGATTGGATGTAGTAACGATGACTGGATGATGGAATCAGAAGGGGGATATTGAAACTATTTTTAATTTGGTCTCTGTTAAAGCGTGGTTTATTAGTTCTGTGTCATTAGATTAGTTTGCTCGCAGTTGGGATTTTTTTATTTATTATTAATATAATTTCTTTTTTCTCTAAACGGTCAAACTTTAACACTGCCTGCTGTACATAAAAGCCTGTGATTGCTACCTAATGTACGCAGGTTGCTATTGTTGCAATATAGTACTTAGAATGGCAGAAAGGGCTCCGGAACGTATACTGCGTGTCTGATTGTTAATGTCACGAACTTGCCTACCAAAACAACTCATCTGGTCACTTTCCATCAGCAGATGCATATTTGATGAAAAAAACTGACTCGACCAACTGTTCTGTATTTAATAGAATTGAAGATATGCAACATATTTTGCTAATGGATTTTAACAGGAATAAAACTGAAAGTGAGGCTTTGCGGAAAGAAGCTTCAATTAAATTCAAAGTGATGCTGCCCAAGGCCCAAAGCAGCCAAGATATTATGTCATCTCATTACAGTAGTTCAACGATAATGTAATTATGATATAAGTAATTTTAAGCAATTTGTGTTTTCTTTGCGCTAAGGTATGATGGGGTTGACATATCCTTACTGAATCGAAATCCCAAAATAAAGAAAAAAAAACAACTCCCACACTAAACTTGTATTTGGAAACTACAAAAAATATTGTCCTACGTGGGATTTGACACAATATACGAGTACAGCGCATATGTACAAATCGGTGGCAGTTACCGAGTTATCAGTTGAAGCCACTGCGAAAAATGGCAATTGCGTGCCGTCATGGCTTCCTTTAGAGTTAAAGTTTAGAAACAAACTCTCTCTTTTTTTACTTAATTTTTTTGTGTAATTAATGTTTTTAAGTTTCGCGGTCTTTTACAAGGTAATAAAAACGGTAAACAAGTCCTCGAGAGTGTAAATAATTGTGTTGTGTGAATTCAGTATGCTGTGGTACTAATTAAATCATTGTTAATTTTTTTATATTATTTCTTAATTTGTTATCTATCATCCTAAAATGAATGCTCTTAGTTCGTTTACTATTCATTAAAATCTGGTCAAGTGACGTAATGACTTGATTGAACTTCTTTATAAGACTATTTTCTAAGCAATGTTTAAACTTTCCAGCCAGTACAAGAAGTAACTGCCCAAGCACCGATCACACACCCTCTTTTCGGTGTGGAACCTCCACAGCATGTACCACTAGCGCCAGCGGCACAGTACCCGGGTCAACAACAGTTCCCAGGACAACAACAGTTCCCAGGCCAACAACAGTTTCCAGGCCAACAGCAATTCCCAGGTCAACAACAACAGCTCCCGTCCCAACAACAGTATGGGCAACAACAATATGGACAACAAGCGTATGCCGGACAATTTCAGGAGCAGTATGCGGCATCTGGTTATGCTCAACAGGTTGGTTGGGGTTAAGTTTTGAAAAAAAAAAAAAAAGGTTACTTGTGCAATGTCGTCAGTCAAATGCACTACCACTACGAACTCTGCTCTAGTGTAGTCTGCAGTCAGAGTAAATATGCCTAAATTGTAATTTTTTGCATTGTTTTTTTGTTTCTATTTATAATATGTATTTTTTCACACAAAAAGTATCTAAGTATGTTTATTCGTGCTCTAGAATTTGTTTTGGTTTAGATAGCGTTGTGTAATATGTTCCAGTATATAGGGTGATTCTGTCATCACCATTCAAATTCATAAAGTAGAATCTTTGATGAAAATTATGAGAAATTTGCTTTTTACTTTGGTATCAATTAGTAAAAAAGTATTGTGTAATTTGCATGACAAAGTTGTCTCAATAACTCACAGTTTGAAGACACACTGCACTTCGTGTGCGGTAAGTGTTCGTAACCGCTCTAAAGAAACCGTCTACTTTGCCGCATTCAAAAAAAAGTTTTTGAAAATTTTACCTACTCATTATTATGTTTGACTAAGTGGCTAAGTAGCTGGAATTTTTTTTTTGGATTAAAAAATCTTGAAAATTTGATCTAGCTATTTTTTTGCAAAACTGGTGTCCTTGAATGATACCTACTGTCTAGAAAAAGTTGGATGGTGTCTAAAAATTCATATGATATTCGTAATGTTTTTTTTTTCGGAATTTACACATTTCGTGGAATACTATTTTTAATTGTGACCCTGCTAGGAAGGAATTAGTGCTATAATTAAATTCTTACCCTTCGACTTGTCGGGCCAACTCAGTGGGTTACCGTGCGCCGGCCGGCGAGCACGGAATTTCGATATTCACTCACTCGTCGCGTCGTCCGATAGCTATTTCTCAACTATAATGAAACCAAAAGCATATGGCATCCTATTCTGTTATTTAAATAACAACAAGAACTCGAATCTCACGTCTTTCAAACTTCCAAGGGACATCGAAAGGTAAGGAAATGCAACCCTAACGTCGTCAGAAGAGACAAGAGTAACGCGATAGAGAGAGACATACAACTTCCGGCGCTGTGCGATCTGAATAGACCAGGGTAGAAGCCTTTAAAAATAATAAAAAGTGAAAAAAAATAATAGTAGGATAAAACCCATTGGAAAAGGAGGGAGAATATTATAAAAATTAAAGGAAAAATAATTTACGGGCGATCTGAGTTCGGGAAGGAGAAGGGGCTGAGTTTTAAGGGTAAAAAACGGTTTATCTCGATTTCCGGCAAAAGTATAAGTCCTATGGAAAAAAGTCAAATGGCAAAGTTGTAGGTAATAAAAAGATCTACAACTTTTGTATTTACACTTTTTTCACATAACTCAAAAAACCAAGTTTTTGGTTTTTTATTTTTATCTTCTACAAAGCCTTTTTTTTTTCACGAAATTTGGTGAAAACTTACCTTTTTATGTCCCAAATACACTGTAATTTATTTGATTTGAAATATTTATTTTTTTCACCTTTATATTTACTTAATATCGATAAAGCACCCTAATTTTCAATCGAAAATTCACCCGTCAAAACATCAGCTTTTTTCAAAAAGTTGTTATGCTTTCTGTTCGCTGAAATCTCTACTTTCCGATGGTCTTAAAAAAATATATATTACCATAGTAAATCTTCTCAGAAAATGCAAAAAATCGAAAAAAAAACTGATGATGAAATGAATAACAGCTGATGTCAAAGTCTCAAATTTTTTGTATTTATTGTCGATTCTTTTCTTGCTAGACACCACTAAACGAATTAAAGCTGCTTTTTTTATTTCATACACTTGCTTATCATCTGCCTTATTGCAGATTATACAAACAGATTCATCCATACTGATAATCTGAAGACAAAATCGAATTAATAATGCCTTTACAATTTTATCGTGAGTATAACTAAATTTGTTTGAGCAAAATAACCGAGATTATTATTATTTAATCTTGTACTAAAATATCACTCAATTTTAATTTATTAGGTTATGTTACGTCAAGCATACTATTGTGATACTATTTTTGAAAGAAAATATTACTATTTTTATGTTAGAGTTGATTGATATGGATTAAAATAAAGACAGTATTTACCTTGCTATGCAGATTCCAAACGTTTTTTTTTTAAGGAAAGGATCATGGCAAGTCCCCATACTTACATGATTTTATTTGAAGTGAAATGGTAGCGTTTAAATATGAAAAATGCCTAAAACACTTGAGAATTTATTCCTGTCAATTCTCGTTACAAAAATATTAGCGAAAGAAGTCTAGGTAAAAAGATATTGCATTTTAAATATTTCGAGGTTAAGTACTAACATATTGTCAACGACGTTTGTTTGACATTTTAATACTCGTAAGCAACCCTATTTTACTGTTGAAAGTGTTAGCCGACTCTCTAAAAGGGTGGAGGTCATTTGCAACAATAGCAAACGTCTCTGCTTACTAAGCAGGTGTAATGCTAGTTATTTCCGAGTGCTGACAGATTTAGAATACAAGTAAACTAAGGAATCAAAACTTATGCAGACACTATCACTGCGAGAGAAGGAAAACTCGAAACTACACCCTATTCACCAACAACCTGTCGGGCAAGCTGCTACGAAATAGTAGGTATGTAGTAAGGCCCAGACCCACCTAGCCCCTACCCCACTTCTCTATGAAATACCTTTGATGGGCTAAAATATTTCGTAGGTCGCTCAGGTATATAAGTTACCTTAAAATAGTAATAAATATTCATCTACGCATGTAATCTAAAGAAGATTCTACAACCTTTTCAAAATATTGTAGATGTCTTCTTAAATATTAACTTTATTAACTTATTTGATTGTTAATTATAGTAGTATATTTCGATTTGCAATTATTTGTTTATCAATGTAACATATAATCTTACGTTTTTCGAGTAATAAAAGTGTAAATTTTAATAAATAGCTCAAAATTGTATATAATAATTAAAAATTGAATTGTCATTCGAATTCGACTTGTTTTCGATTTTTAAATATTTCAATTCAAATAAATTACAGTGTATTTGGGACATAAAAAGGTAAGTTTTCACCAAATTTCGTGAAAAAAAAAAATGTTTTGTAAAAGATAAAAATAAAAAACCAAAAACTTGGTTTTTTGAGTTATGTAAAAAAAGTGTAAATACAAAAGTTGTAGATCTTTTTATTACCTACAACTTTGCCATTTGACTTTTTCCCATAGGACTTGTAGTTTAGCCGGAAATCGAGATAAACCGTTTTTTACCCTTAAAACTAACCCCCTTCCCCTTCCCGACCTCATATCGCCCGTAAATTATTTTTCCTTTCATTTTTATAATATTCTCCTCCTTTTCCAATGGGTTTCATCCTACTATTATTTTTTGTGGTTTCAAAAATTATCGACCCTGGTCTAGAATTGCACTTTATTGTGTTAGATTAAGAGTCGCTATTTATATAAATGATTGTTTCCCAGCCGGTGGAGAGCGCGGCCCCGGCGCTGGAGCCGGCGCCGGCGCCGGCTGCAGCGCCGCTGTCGGAGCGCGACGCGGCGCTGCGGGACGTGCTCGACGCGCTGCGCAGCGAGTGCTCCAACAGAGCCACCAACCCTGTGCGTACTTATATACTGTCAAACCACCCCTGAGGCGTGAGCGACATCAATTTATTTGTGTACATTGCCTAACATTTTTTTTACAGCAAATGAAGAGGAAATTAGAAGATGTGCAGAAAAGACTGGAGACATTGTACGACTTGCTGCGTGAAAGCAAGGTAAGCGTTGATCTTTATCATTTACTACTTTGGGAGTGGAATACTAGTTTAAAAAAGGTTATGATTTGGTTAATTCGTTGAAATAATTATTAACATTGAAATTTTCAACAAACTAATGGTACTAACTTATAAAGTAGGCATTGTTAAATCTATAATTATTTACGGAATGTATTTTAAGTTTTTCTCGATATATGAATGTTTATGATGTAGATAGAAATGTATAAGTTATCTCTTGTCCTAGCAGAACTTAATAAAATGTCCGTGGATTTATTTATTTGTTTACCACATACAACTAAAAAAAATAATTAAAAGTAAATTCTGGTTCTTGAACTTTTATAGGTTCGATACTTATACTGTTAGCACATTTATTAATATTACGGTGAATTAGTGGTAAGACTGATTACTTTCAGGGTGTTACAGAAAAGTCTGGTAAATTTTAGGAGAATTATATGTAGCTATGTACTATATTGAAAAAAAAAATTGATTTTTTTCCTGGCTTGCTTTCTCTGGCGTAGATAGATGTACGTTGTTTTCAAAGAATTATTGTCCTCAGCACATTTCACTTATAATATACATAAACTAATAACATTATATTTACTTACTATTAAGCGGCTTATTTATTATATTAGTTCTTATTAAAGAAATAAACTTTCATTTAAATACCTATTTATCAACTATTTTTCGAAAATTCATGAATGATGTAAAAACATTTCAAGAAAAGCCATGAATACAATCTAGCTTTGAACTGTGATAGCGGCAGACCTCGTATCTTGCTAAAAATTTTATTAAATATTTTAATTGTCATGGGGTAACAGTTGACGTTATAATATCTAGTTCTAATATTTGGTAGCAGTAGTAGTAGTCTAGATAGATACCTGGTGTTAAACTTACAATTTCCGCCAAACGTCTTTTCAAATTCTGGATTTTTTTAACAAATATACTGCATTAAAATATGTACATTGAGGGCACAGTTAAAATTTTAATTTTGCAAAACTGAGGTTTACAAAAGGATAGTGGCTCAGCATTACACATTACACGTCCATATTGTTTTTGGATAGCGATGAATTCTCTATTTATATTCAAGGAATTATTCCAAAGTGTTATACAGTCTCTCAGGATTGAAGCAACATATATTAATGTTACATATTATACTGAGATGCCAAAGCGATTTATTGATTTTAGTACAGATGTTGTCTATACGGAAATTATCGACATTAAGTATCAAAAATATTACATTATAAGCTTCAGTTAGAGATCTTCAATTGTAACAATTCGATTCTGCTAGGCCAAACGACTACCTCAAACAAATTAGACAGCCTACAACGTTTATTTTATAACCACTGGTGCGCTATCTTCGACGCCAGGGGAAGCTCTATAAACGCACTACTAAGCCTGAGACCGCTCAGCATCTATGTGCAAAAAGAAGCTGCCAAAAGCATATATAGGAAATGTACATAGACGAAACCAAAGTGGCAATCACGAACACTAAATTCACTAAAAGAGTCGGTTTTCGGAATAAAATGAAGCATGCCAGCGGATGACATGCAAACAGAGATTGACTTCGTGAGAAGGTACAAAGTAGACATACCGCAGATACATGGCTGGAAGGCCTCCAATCCAACAAAAATGGTAGTCACGAGTGGTACACTGATGGGTCTAAAAAAGGCCTTGATGTAGGTTGTGGAATTTACGGAGAGAGTCCAAAATTCAGGTGGAGCCCAACCTGGGAGCAGAGGCCTCCGTCTTTTAGGCTAAGCTCTCTGCATTAAATTTATGCGTGGAGATCAACCTTAAAAGGACGGTAAAAAATCGAAACATCTACATCAACTCAGCCAAGCGGCGCTATTGGCACTAGACAATTTTGAGACCAGCTCAAAGCTAATACAAAATTGCAAGGAAAACCTGAACACACTGGGGCAATCAAATAAAATAACTTTAAGATGGGTATCAGGCCACTCATGCGATGAACTCGCCAGAGCCGGTGCAGATAACCGACAGCATGGCCCAGAATCGAGCGTATTCTATCATAAACGCCCAAAATACATCATTGGCTATTAAGAGATGGAAGACCACGACTGGTCTAACACTCGAAAACCTTAATAAAGGGCTATGATAATAAAGTATCCAAAGAACTTCTGGAGCTCAAAAGATACACAACCAGTGCAGTAACAAGAGTCCTCACTGGACACTGCAAACAGAACAAATATATGTTCAACCTTAAATTGGGCGAGAACACAATATGCAGATTCTGTCAAGAGACAGAAGAGACTGCAATGCATATTTTATGCTCTTGTGGCCCACTAATGCGGCACCGAAGTATTAACCTAGGGTTGCACATCATGCAACCACAGGAAATACAAACAATCATTGTGATAGGATTTGGAGGTTTCTTGAAGCTATAGCTATAGTCTGAGCAGTGAACTGTAAAGTAGAAGTGCGCTACAAAAGACCAGAAATGGTCGAAGTAGCACTAGGCACTTAAAACAATAATGAATAAATAAGTGAGACATCTTTCAAAATCACTGCAGCTATATTGTAAACAAATAGACTATATCGATAATTAATTCGATCGTTAATGTAAATTATGAAAAAAAGTGGTCCTAAAATGCTTCCTTGTAGTACGCCAACAGTTATTATATTTTAATGACGATTTGGCAGTTATTTTTTCGTTTTTATTTTTAATTTTAAAATATTGCTGCCCGTCGTTTAGGTAGACGATAAGGTGACGCTATTAAACATTAATTCATGAATTTTCATTTCAATTACATCAATTTTGTTTTTTATTTTTTATGTTACAATTTTTATTAAAATCTAGCCTTTTTTTCTGTATTGAAAATTACGATTACGAATTTTTACGCTACGTCTTTTATACAACTCTAAAATATGACTACGCCTTTCTGTACCAACCTTTATATGGCTGTATTACATACAGTTGTCCGAGGGCGCGGTGTCTACGCTGCAGACGGGCGGCGCGCTGGCGGCCCGCGGTGACGCGGCGGGCGCGCTGGGCGCCGCGGCCGCGCTGGCCTCGGGGCCCGACTTCGCGGCGGCCGCCAGCTTCCTCCCGGGACTCAAGGCGCTGTTCCAGCTGGCCGGCCAGCTGCAGGTGTCGCTGTGATACGCCCGAACTTACTCGCCTTCGCCGATTCCTACTCTGTTATGTTTTTAAAGTATATAACGTGTTGTTTTTCCGACTGAAGTGCTCCGCGTTTCACAGTGACGGTCGTTCGTCGGATCCGCAGGTCTCTTGTCATGAACGACGACGCGCCGGTCGAATTCAGGGTATGAAACACATTTTTTAAATCTAAAAACGATGTTATAGTAACCTTGTATGCAATATATGTATAAACAAAATAATACGGGACGATATGAGGATCTCATACACTTTTCTCATATTGGATACGAATAATGTTCTTCTACGATAAAACCGATGCAATATTTCAATTTATGATAACGATATATCATGCATTTTATTTAAAACGATTAACATTAAAACCATAAATTAATGAAATATACTAACATTAAGATCTCTCATAATATTCAACCATTACATATTACAATACTTCTAAATTAATATCTTACCATATGTACCACAATTCCATAAAAAAACAACATAACATACATCTGCAATTCCTAATATGTCATTAGAATAAATTTTACTATTGTAATTCTTATTTTTATTGTTAAATCTTATTCCCCAAGGAATTATTATATCTAATTTGCAAATTTTTACTTACCATAATTTATTTTATGGCAACTCCGAAAAAACATAAATATTAAATTTATGTTAAATTAACGTTTATAATGTAATAAATTAATATAATTAAATTATGTTCGTATAATAATTTTAAATTTTAAATGCTATCGACTGTGGCCTCATTTTGATATAAAATGCCATTTAGTAAGTTAATTTTAGTTTGTATTGGTTTAGTAATATGCTTCCAAGTAATAAAGTAAATTGTTTAAAATGTATCCGTGTTTAACAATACACTCAGCGTGGCACCAGCTGTAATGTGTGTTATGAACCTACCAAATAACAGACTTATACCATATATTTTGTATAATTGTATATACTCTATATATCGGCAATTTAATCTGCCAAATGAGACTATATGTTGTTACAAGTTTGTGAAAATGTGTGTGCAATTAATAAATGAATCGTCTTTTATAAAAATACTCGACAAAGTGACATCATTTCAATACTTATAATTAGTGACCTCGTTAAAATTCAATTCAAAAAGTCGTAAACGAACAAGTCTGTTATAGACCATTTAAGGTCTCTTTTATAGAGTGGCCATCCCTTTCTAACACATTGGTTTACCTCTAGGTAAACCAATGTGTTAGAAGAGAGGCAGTGCCTCTCTTTCACTCTCTTAGCAAGATATGTAAGTATGCACTTAATCTTTGTCTATACAATATCAAACAAATTGCGTCACCATGACGTGTACTCGTATCAGCTGATATTTCATTTGCCAGATAACGTCTAGCTGAATGTCACTTATATATTTTTAAAATTTCCTATAGAAATTTAAACTTCAAAGTTATTCTTTAGATATTAAATTTATGTGGCCACGAGAGGACAATTCTTATTACCTTTAAAACTTAATGCGAAATCCGATGTCAATAGATACTCACCTATGAAGATCTTCTTGGAAAATACACAAAAGTATTTTGCTCTGTGCCTGTGCTACTTCACACTCTTGTTTCTTTTCTCACATATTAGACATCTGTTTTGAGGAAGGAGGAATTAAGGAGAGAAAATCCACCACAGCATTTCTGATTCGTAACACCCCATGACTGTAACAGCTAAGGACAAATCTCAACGATTTCCCTTATACGGACAGAAAGGTAAATTTGCTTAGGAAGAATGTTGCAAATGCCTCCGAAGCTGTAATGCGCGCAATCTCGAGCGTGCAGAAGTGATACTTCGACACATGTTTCGCACTACAAGGTGCACACGTCGAATTTCATAGGTTTTCCTTAGGTCCAATATCATATATGTCGTGGTACAGGAATATATTATATAAACAACTAATCCATCCACGCTGTCATTTTGATATCCAAAGAGATGAAATGTATAATGTTTAATAAATAAATTGAATAATAATGGTTTTGTGTGAGTTTATCTGTTTAATATACAAAAAATATAACTTAATATAAATAATAATGTATTATAGAATTATATTATTGATGAAAATTATATTTTTTAGAAAATATTTTTTGTTTTATTGATTACACATCCCACAACGGTTGACACTATTGTAGCATTGAAGGTCGGATATAACGTGCATAAAGTTTATAACTTTATGCACCTTAGATTATATATAGTCCTATGCCTAATCCGCGCCCCAAAACTGAAGCCAAAAAATACAAGCGACTAATACAAATACAAGCGACTCACTCGTCATACGCGAGCGAACGTTCGCCGCTGAAGTAAGTCTAGAGGCGCTATTTATATAATATTCAAAAATGCCTGGTTATGCAGTTACATCCTGTAAAAATTATACAAAAAAAAATCATAAGTGTCCGAACATCACATTTCACTTCTAAGTATTCTATTTCCTAATGTATTTATAAACAATAGAACAAAATTTCAAATTAATAAAATTGCGGACGCCATTATTAGAGATGTTGCCAGGGACGTGAATTTCATTTACCCATAACGCATTCTAACATATTCCTACCCTTTTATAATCAGACAATTTATTAATATTTATCCATCGACTAATAGTATTGCGTTACCGGTATAACCAGTCAAAATAATATCTATTAACTTATTTTTATTAAATAGTGAACTGTGTTATCATTTATTATAGTTTGGCCCTATTTTTCATAAAATAAATAAGAGTTTTTGATGTGGCGACAACATTAGTTACCATAAAAGTATTGTTCAAGATAACGTAAAAATAAGCCTGTGAAAACAGCAGCTCTTAATATTACTATTAAGAGGTGCCGCTTCGACATTTTTGATTTCCCATTTAAATAACGTGATATTTTTTTTTATTTAAATTTTATCGCGTTCCAACGAATTGACAAGTTGTAAAAACTAATACATATTTTTGTAGGAAATTAAACGATCTACAAAAAAGGTCGGATGTGATTTTTCGCTAAGTTAGCTCATTTAAAATTTTGCAATTACGTACTTGGAGGTATGATAAAAACTATAAATTCTACTATGTTGAACCTTATTGTTAATTGTTATAACAATTTTCATATTTCACCGCTAAAATCACTGTAGTTATCGATCTGCGCGCCACCTTTATGGCATTATTCAGATGTAAATAATACTTAAAGTTACGTCAATCTCTCCAACTGGGTTTACAGAAATTTAACCTTGAATAACTTTTAAATGAGCTAACTTAGCGAAAAATCATATCCGACCTTTTTCGTAGATCGTTTAATTTTTTAAAAGAATATGTATTGATTTTTACAACTTGTCAATTCGTTGGAACGTGATAAAAAAAAAATATATGTATATATCCAAATATTGTTAGAAATATGTCTTTATATTTACAAGGTTTGAGTGGCTGAATTGAAATGCAATAATATTGGGATACAATGCTCCGGTTTCCTGATACATTGAGTATATAAATAGTTCCTACTAAGTAGCTTTATTTTTATTTTACATTTGTCTTTTTAACGATTAAATAAAATTAAATAAACGAATACTTGTAACACATTTAAATACATTTAAAATGTCTTTATTTAATATTACTTACATCAATTTTTTTTTATTATGTTTCATAAAAAAGTCCCTACATTTTAGGGTAACCTCTATGCACTGGTAGTAAAACCGTCACGCACACAAGCGCAATTATTGTACGTTGACACTCGCGTTGGGCGGCATTCACTCACACAGCTCCAAAAAGTGGCTTCAAAGTACGTATTCAGAGGTATGTAATACCTTTTCGTGATCGCGTTAATTCCCGTAAGTACGTAGATAATATTATATCTCATTACCCTCACATAACATCTCATGCCTTCTGAAAATTAATTAAATTTGGAATGTTTTGTCTCATTAACGTATTTGTAACATAAATCAAGCTATTATATTATGTATTTCCAGGATAAGTTGAACTGTCAACATATATATATTGGACACGTAGCTTAATGTAAACATTTTCACATATTTTTTTAAATTTATAACATTTTGTTTAAAAATGTTAGCTTTCTACACGTCTCTATATAAACTCTCTCTATTCTAAATTTCAAATTCATCCGTTCGCGAAACACAAAGAAACAGGGTACAAAGATTCTATTCACATATTAATATGTAGATTTTTCTCCGTCGTCACACTCTTGGCAGAGTGGTCGTAGTCGTCACATCAACGGTGGTGGCAAGCATAACAACAATCCGTCGCCATTCCTCCCGTACTACAGCTCTTCTTGTACATTCGTGGAGAGGACCATTGAGTGTAGTTCTGATTTGGTTGGTCCCAATGCATTGGACCGACCAAATCAGAACTACTACTGCTACAAGTCGATCCACAGATACCTCGCTTCTCGACTTGTGATATGTCCAAAGAAAGTGAGAATACCACGAATATATATAGATTATCTATACATATGTATATAAAATGTAATTAAGTACGATCATTCTCGAAGCAAATGTCTCAATCATTTAGATCTTACCTGGTTGTTTACCATAAAAAACGAACCCACAACATAATGCAGTAGTATTTGCCGAGGTACCCGCTCTGTATCACTGCGCTACCCGTAACGACTAGATAATTATCATCGATTTTACGGTTTAGAAGTGTAGTGTTTAACAAGCTGTTATTTAATTAGATTCCTCGTTATTTGAGTATTTTGCTTCTATTATTAATAACAGTTGATACAAAAATAACGTGTAATGACAAGTGTTATTTTTTAATAGAGATCTAATACGTTTCCGAAATTTGACAATACATGATTTTCGATCTGAATTTGCGTGATTATACCACAACTGATCGGATCTGGTATTGTTTGTCAACTAAAAAAATACATAAGTACCTACTTATTTGTAAAGTTTCACCGTAAATATTTATAAAAACTCAATTCCACTTAAAGGCACGTCCTTAAAGGATACAGTATTTATGCTTTTAAAAACTTAAACACTGCAAGCACTCAGCTTAAAATATGCGGAGTACCTATGGAGTGCATTCGTGACGGTGCGGAGTGCTACAGCGTTTACGTTCAGAGCAATCGTCGGCCTATTTCGATAATAACTATTGCGTTTTCAACGTGAAAACCGTGTTGCCAGTGTGGATTTTAAAAAGAATATAGTTCAAGCTACACTTACAATTCGTATAGAATATTTCGCAGGCGCCCTCGCTTTCATAATGGCAGTAATATTGTCGGGAACTCTCGAATAAGTTGAAATATAGATTCACGCGATAACATCCTTACATCTTGAGTACAAGTCGCGGTCAGGACAAAAGACACTTACCTACGTGCAATAGAATAGTACACGTTTACGTAGCCACCAATAGGCCAAATAATGTGTTCTTTCTATATGTGAATTTTAGGTCCGAAAGTCGCTATTTATTTAAGCGTCTCCCATGAACATCCATCATCGTTATTCTGTTCTGTGACCTATAAGAGATCTAGTAGTTTTACAGTTCGGTAAAATAGATAAATACTGATTTTCTTCATCATTGGAGCTGCCGTGCTTATTTTCATGATTATTAAAGTCAAAAATCACTTCGAAGTGACTGAAATCAAATGACTACTATAGAACATAGAAAAAACAACATCTTAATCGTACATAATACGCAAACAAAATTTACACTAATGTAATAAGTAAGCAAGTCCAACCCAAGACAATGACGTTGCGACCTATTGGCATTATTAGTAGCTCATGATCACCATCACAAATGCTTCTAGCCTGAAGGGCCTTTCCTTCGGTTTATTGAGAAAGTGTGTAACATTGTGTCTGGTTGATTTGAAGCAAAAAAATTGCAAGACACAAAATGTCTTTTAATTCTTATAGGCTTTTATAGGTAGGTACTTTATTTATTTATTTAATACTTTATGCACAATATGTACAGAGGCGGACTTAATGCCAAAGGCATTGTCTGCCAGTCTAACTTAAGGTGCAGGTGTAAAAATTAATGAAGTTGGTGCATTAAGAAGTATACGAATGAGTGTAATATCAGAAGAAATAAATATATATAATTATACATAGACACATACATACATGCATGAAAATATAAATATAGTTATATAAATAATAGATGCATAAACATATTTTTCTACTGTTCTGATGATTCTGCCAGTTTACGGAAGAGGAGAGCACGAACCTTTGTTTTAAATGATAGGTGACTAGGTGTCATCCTGATTTCCTGCGGTAGAGCGTTCCGGAGGAGGACAGAATGAATAATGAAAGAAGAGTTGACACATGCTTAAGAATGACTTTTATACAACATACATCGGTAGATATTGCCTAATTCAGTTATTTTATGCACTCCACTAGTACTCTGATAGCTGGGCTATTCATCATGACTAAAACTAATCTCTTTCAAACTATACGACTGAGCTTTAGCATCGACTTACATTAAATTGAATAAGCCTGGCGTTTCCATTCAGAAACTGTAGGTAACTTTTCATATATTTTTCAAAAGAAACAGCAAGAAAGCACAATGCAGAACTCTAAGCTCAGTTGTAGCAAATGTACTGTATTCAAAGTTCCCAGTGATAAGTTATAGACATGCACGTCGAGATGTGAACATTGTTATCTAGACGATCGCTGAGGTGAGCGGTGACGCAGCACCGCGCGTTTCCACTTCTCCCATCCTGATATTGTTGAGAAATCGTGTTACTACATATATTTAATATATTAAGGGGAAAAATCCACGACATTAGACCACAACCATAGGATTGGCAGGCATGTGTGTACCAGACGAGTTAGTATGGCGGCGACGCCGCGTTCGCCGTTGTTGGCGCTGACGCGCGGACGCACTAATTTGTTAAGCGAAGCACTCTGAACCTCGTAGCTACGGACATTGAATCATTTAGCTGTACACTGAGTGAGTTCACAAGGACAACATTGCATATTATATGTTACAAGACACTAACATAGTAAGTAGTGCTTGTGTAAAACAGTTTATTTCTATAATAAGTTACCTACACTATCGCATTAGGATACACCTCTCATAATAGTAATAAGTGTAGATAATAAATAAATATACACAACACAGATCCCACAAATTCGCTCAATTCTTAATATGTATGTCACAAGGTATTGAGTACTTCTGTTACCTTATATGGACGAGTACCTATCACAATTGGTTTGTGTTTTGTGTCTTACGTAATATTTTCAAGCCCAATCTCCTGTTTTCTTAAATAGTTTATAGCTTAAGCTGCCATCCTTTAAAGTTTTTTTTTTACTAATAAGCCAGTATGCGTTTACTCGTTCTATTTAAATCTAAACTAATATTATAAAGAGGAAACATTTGTGTTTTTGTATGTATGTTTGTAATGTTTTCACACAAAAACTTCTGGACCGATTGCGATGAAACTTGGTATGTAGATAGCTGGATACCTGTATTAACGCATAGGCTACTTTTTATCCCGACATTCAGACGGGATCGGGACTTACGCGGGTGAAACCGCGAGGCGCTGATAGTAGTTTGTAATTCGGCGATTTACAAATTACAAAAATCACGGCGATTCAAAAAGAATTGCTGTGAGTTTTGTAATCTGTCTCCATTCTTAAGGCTCCACGTATTATTTGCCATTAAACGTAAATAGATAAATATTTCTGACGTTGATGATAATCCAATCAGTTAATTGTGTGCGTCACTTTATATGATTAAATAAAAAGTAATTAATTAATTCAATAATCTTCATACCTTTGGTATTTCCAAGCAATGTTGAGTCCTAGTTTTGATGTACAATTACGTATGTTTTTGAGAAATTATTTGAAGTTTTGCATTATGTACAATGTCCATACATTTGAAAGGGGAGGTCCCCTTTTAACCAGGTTAGCCTGTATGGCTTTGGTAACAGGCGTCATAGCATAGCGTTTTTTCAACTACCCTATGACACAATAGGTACTCATTGTTTCCCTGTTCTTATGTTTTCCAATGTGTGCTTATTTTGCAGATAAGAGCGTTTCCCAGAAATATGTAATTGTATATAACGGAACGCGAAAGCTTAAAAGAGATATATTAATTGAAGCATCAGTTTTCTGCGAAGGAACTGCACTTTGACTGGCTTTGGGGCAGTTGCCTCTGTGCCAAGCAGTTGCTTTACTAAATTGCAGAAAGAAAATAATGTTACTGTTTCACTTGTCATCAGATCCTAGGTGACATGAAAACTTCGCAGATTATTACAATCTATTACTATAATACGCCACGCTGGGCGTATGTGGGTTGACATATTTCACAAACCCTAATAATTATTCGAACTCTAAATTAAGCACATTTCCTCACGATATTTTTCTTCATCTTTTAAATATGTTATAATTACTTTCTAAGATGCATAGAATTAAAATGCACTAAAAGTAGCATTTGTTTTCATTCAAAATGTAATAAAGTACATAACTACTGTCAAAAAATATGTCCGAATGCAGAAACGCGTGACTTAAGACAACGCGCACAGTTCCTCTGGCTGAGATTAGTTGTACGTGGCGTCTCGGCGTACCTGCATTGTGATCTGGATTAAAAATAATACATTGTTACCGATGTATAGCTACAAGATGTGACATAAACGTGATATGCAGAAAGAGCAGAGACAACGACACATGTTTAGAGCGTCTTATTATTGGATATCAGCTTCGCTTTTATGATTTTGTTAGGGACAATAGTAAGCTTTAAGATACAGTCACTGGCGTTACAATTTGAGTTAATACAGCAGTCGGCAGTCCCATGACTGCCTATTTTTTTTGTGTCAGTATGACCCTCAACCCGCCTGATAACCTAGATTGAGGTTCAAAGATTGAAGATCACCATTAGAGATACGGACGATACTACAATGGTGGTCTTCAGTTTGATGGTCTGTCTTTTCACGCCCCGCTTAAAGGACCCGGGGGGTTATATATAGGTCGAAGGGAACACTTGTGCTGGTAACGGTTGGAAGGGCTCATCGGAACACTCGCCATGGTAGAAGCGGTAAAATACTGCCAAAGAGACTATGTTTCTTCGCAACTGTGTCCAAGGGTGTTGGTGACCTCAGGAATCCCGATGATGTGGATATCACCTTCCTGTTAATTTGTATACTAATATATTATATTGATGGTGCGACAGTTCATTGACCTGGTTACTACATTCTTTTATTGGCAAGTAGTGAGTTTGCTTGCTACAGCAAAATCTACATTAGAATTTTGAAGATCCTTAAACAGCTAAGATGATGTTTTCTAGACTATTGTCCAGTTAATCTCAGTTTTAGAATAGTAATTCTTATGTAAGACCAAACTAAATAAAAATTTATAAAAAAATATATTGCGAGTTTAGATATAGGGTTTGGAGTTCCCGGTAACAGTAAGTTCGAATTACAGGTATCTATGCGACCGACCCTGACATGCTCCATCTATTGTTTAAACTGCTCAATTCGTCAGTAGAAGCAATATATTGTTCTTTCCCTTTCAATATAATCCCAATTTTCCCATCTTTACTTTTTATTTTTCCCACGTGCCCGGACTGCAATAAGCTTGCCCCCATTACGTCAGCGGGACCAAGTCATAGTTGGCAAAATGTGGGTGCTTATTACTATCTACGCGTTGCCACACAGGCGTGTGTGTATGTATGTGCATATTACGAGTTATCTGTATGGGGTTACTAAAAATATCACAAGCAAGAAGAAGGTAAAGAATCATATAATTTTTTCAACACATAAAAAAATAGAAAACCGGTAGTGCAGCAATTGACTGGCCTGTTGGCTTAGTGGTTAGTGACCCTGATTGCTATGCCATAGGTCGTGGGTTCGATTCCCACCTGAGTCTGGGTGTTTTTTGTGTCCGTTGTTTGTAAACTCCCCCGCGACACAGGAGTATTCCTAAAGCGGGAGTGGTCTTTAAAAAAAAAGAATGATGAGTGAGGTTACCAGAGGCCCTAACCTCCCCCCCCCCCCCTTCTTCCTTCCCCTACTCCCACCTTTAAGGCCTCTTGAGTTGCAGGTGTCCATGGGACGGCCGTAGTCTTTTCCATTTACATCAGCTTACCCGTCTGCTGTAGCATAAAAAAAAAAGGTGAGTTGAAAATATAGTGATAACAAGTCGTGTGCACATTTGACGTCATTGTCGCAATAACAACCATTATAAAATTATGACAATCTAGGTAGCGTCATTATACATATCTGTGGTGTGTTTCAGTAATACTTATCTTCAATACAGGGCTGTATAATGTTGAACATACTGATTGAATAATATAACCCAATAACACAGACCCTTAGTCATTGTCATCGTAGTAGGGAACTTTGTCCGTTTTTAGAGTTCCGTACACAAGGGGTGCCTTTTTCTTTTGCCGCTATAACATCAAATAACAAAAAAAAAAGTTATTTAAACTGGATTTATTTATTTCAAAAATTATCAAAAAAAAAAAAATTGTAATTTAAAATTTTTTACTCTCACTTTGGCTCCTGTTACTCTCTTTTTCTGATACTCATGCCTTCATTTTCAAAATTTTTTCCACGAAGTCCTGTACAGTGAAAAGAGGTAATTATTTCTACTGGAATTAATACAAACTCCATAATATGTGCGTGAACCCCCTCAGCGAGCGAATATCCATCCTTAATTTTTGCTCGATCCTAGTAATGGCTGTTCTTTTGAACCTTACTTGAAAGGTTTACACAGTGTTACTACATATAGTTACATGATAAAAGTTAAAAGAGGTTCCCATAGAAGAGACGTATTTTTGAGGCTTTTTGGTTTATCTTGTACGATGGTACGGAACTCTTTGTGTGCATGTCCGACTCGCATTTGGCAATGGCTAGCATGCAATTTTATTATGCTTTTAATATGTTGTAATAACATAAAAGATAAAGTGTTATCATAAAAATGCAATTATTGGTTGACCGGCCATGGTTTTTGAGTAACTGATTACATATACGTAGTACCTCATCAATGAACAATTATCTATGAACTGGATGTCAATGTCACTACATGTGAAAGTCTTCAAATTAGTGTTTATATCATGAGTTTTTATGTATGATGTATCGAGTTAGATGTCGGTTAAGTCAAAACCTCCTATTTTCAGTTCAAGGTAAAATGATTAAGTACAAGGAAGTTTAGTAACAGATCAAGGAAAACAGATTTTACACCATGTTATAATGACGAATGTCATCGAGGTTAAACAACTTGAATCACAAGAAATTCGGTAATAAATCTAGGATAAATAATTTATGTACATTATTTATGAAAATTAGAAAATGGTAAAATAATTTAACAGCACAACCTGCCTATTTTAGAAACAGGTAAAAATCAAATATTCGGATCAAAAAATCAAATATCCGGATGGAAGTTGTAGATAATTTAACATCACGGAGCGGACCAGAGACCATAAAAGCGTTTGCGCCGAAGCTAATCGATCTGCCACCGCCAGGCACCACACTCACTTTAATGATTGTAAATAAAAGTCACAAACACTTCTTAAATTCTTTAAGCCACTTCTAGTCAATAGTAAACGTATATCTTAAATGCAAGTATCAAATGAAAGATGGCTTGCATGCAGAAGGACTTTTGTTGAGTTTATCGCGACCGAGAGGGCCCGGAGGGCACAGGTCGCTTTTGTACAACGATTTAACTACCTTGCATTTAAAGTTTAGCTATTTGTTGATTTGTGGTGATTATATCATTTCTAAAACAACATTCGGATTGTTAATCCATTTTACTTAACACATTTTATAAATTTTTACAAAGCAAGTGTAATGTTTATTCACAGAGTATGTATATGTATAGAAATTATATACTAACACAGCGTATGCCGTAAAATATCAGGAACTGGAAACATAGCGTGTGAGTTCTTTCACTTTAGTGGGACTTGGTCGAAGAAGCTGAGAGCCCTTGGATTTAAATGACACAAGTTCACCCTTTGATGAAGTCTTTAAGAGATCCCTGCGTTCAACAGTAAACGACACGGGACATTCTGAGAACGCCAAAAAAAGTGTGTCCAGGCCGTTAACTCTATGAAATGGATTGTTAATTGGTTATAATAATTAAATATTTTGTGGCAGTAGGGGTACACAGTACACACGTTGATTCATACATTGTACCTACAGATATTTTGTGGCAGTAGGGGTACACAGTACACACGTTGATTCATACATTGTACCTACAGATATTTTGTGGCAGTAGGGGTACACAGTACACACGTTGATTCATACATTGTACCTACAGATATTTTGAGTACTTACAGATAAACAAGAGACGGATATTGTTTAACTGAATTCAAACAAAAATTGTACATTTTATCTCAGATGGAAGATTCAGTCACTGTAGGAGCTCAAACACGAAAAAACTCATTACAAGAGAATTCGAAATCTTATAATCTTTTTTAAAACCCTGCACTGCTCGAACTTTGCTGTCGGCTATGCTCCCTGCACGCTGGCCGCACCTACATCTCAGCACGCTCGCCGCACCTACATCTCAGCACGCTGGCCGCACCTACATCTCAGCACGCTCGCCGCACCTACCTTATTGCACGCTTTATCTACCGTTTTATCAGTAAAATCAAAATCAATCAAAATCAAAATTATTTATTTCAATTAAACCCATTGTAGGTATTTTTGAATTATCAGGAGGAGTCAGTCCGTATAAGTCGGTCGTGAAGCTAGTTGCCTGTTCCAATTCGTAGATTCTTTGGAGAAGAACAGGCAAGAAACTCCAAGGACACTCTTTTTCAACATGTTTTTCTTTTTTATACAATGTTACTTGTTACATAGTTTATAAGCGCTATTTAATGTGAGGTGAGGAGTAGAAATCTACCATTGCCTGCAGGAATGGCGCGATGGTTAAAGTACTCGCCTCGCCGCTATGCCGAAAGTTAGAAGTTTGAATCCAACATGGGACAACAATTTGTGTGATCCACAAATAGCTGTTCCGAGTCTATCTGGGTTTTCTTTCTGAACGTTATTCATGAGGGGAAAGACCCCCGCGACAGAGAAATTATTCCTGGTACGAGAGTTGGAGTTGTTTTTAAAGAAAAAAAAATATTAATCTACAATCGCCCAGTCAATCTTTAATTGAAGTGTTATGATAACATGTAATTACATATTAGTATCATACAGTTATCATCTATTTAGATAATTAATTTACACTTAATTGTAAAGTACATGTATAATTATCACAGTATCAGGTGTTTACAACGAAAGATAATATCCACCAGCCGCGTCCAAAATATTAATTTTAATTAATATATGCATATAATATTATCTACTGATATATTTAACAGTAAACATTATTATTTGTTATATTAATTAAATATAAACTAAACTTAAAAAAAACTTTTTTAACTCTTTTTTTTCTATTTTTAATGTTTGCAATTACTAACGTAGGTAATAATGTAAACTCCTCTAAAAAAATGTTGCTTCATAACTGTTCATGAATTATTTCAGTTATGTATGACTGCGATCCAGATCAAAAGGAGTTTATATTCAAAACCCAATTTTTCTTAGAATGATTATTTGAATAAGAAATAGAGAATAACGAATTCATGATTATGAAAAAAAAATGTTTTGAAAATTTTTCACATTTCTAAACAACACTTTTCATGTTAATTTAAATGATTTTGTATTTTATTTTTTTTGAGACATTTTCAGAAAAATATGGTATTAAATACTTAGTTTTATTCATGTCAGCCCTCTCTCATACAAAATATTAACTTTATCGGTCAATTTTCATGTTTAATTTTTCAGTTTTAATATAAGATTTATGTAGGTTTAAGGCATTAGGATTTAAGTCTATTACACATCAATTTTCATAAAATTGTTAGCGCTTTACGTAATTCTCGGGGAGTACTATACGGCCCTAAAATATGACGACACTTTCTGTAACATCTTATTTATATCTGTACCATCTTGTCTCACGTGCTCCGCATAATATGAACGAGCCTGTTTTAATTTATTAATATTTGTTGTTTAATAGTTAGTTGACTTGAACAGTGATTTTTATCGATATCTTTCATTTAATAACATCCTGTAAACCAGTAAATCATCATACATCCCAGCACTGGGCTGCTGAGTCGTAGTTGCTCTTCGTGGACAAAATTATAAAATAAATTTGAATCCACAAAAAGCACCTGCCAAAAGTATTGATAGCTGCCTTTCGTGAACTAGGCTAGTTGCCGTTCGCGCAGGTGCCATTCGAACGGATGCCCTGGGTGGACTACCTCTTTTACTGCTGCAATCATTTTGCAATATCGCGTCGCAAGACTTTGCGGTATGATATTGCTCTTTCTGATAAAATAGGTCGTAAAAGACAAGTTGGAATATTGTCTACATAATGATGGAGACCAAAAGCTCGTATGATTATCCACATAAATAAAACAGCCTAAAATATTTCTTGCCATACCATTTATTAGAAAAAATGTTTTATTAAAATTTGGTTAATAGCCTAATCACTGACATGGATTAGTCATTAGTAGTATTTTTGATGTAGCTACTTAATAATAAAATATTAATAATATACAGTTACGAAGCTAACTATTTTCAAATATTAACTACTTATAGACTTCTACAGAACAATGAATTAACTCACAAATTTTTATTTGTCCTATCCGCATTACTTTTTAAATAATACGATTTGTATTTTATGGGACCTCCATAGCAGAACCGTAACTGACATTGCTATTATCATTAGCATCCATATAGTCCGTATAATAGACAAAAGCTGTGGAAGAAAGAAACTGGTCTGATAGGTCCAGCCTTCCAACAGTCTCGTCCAATGTAGATAGCAAGATACCGGTCTTTGTTGAAATGTTAGGCATGAGTTCAGCAGAGGACATCTGATATAATAGGCGATGTTAATGAGGACTATATAAGTGAAGGCCTCCTGATTATATCTATATGAGATTGTAAGCAATTCAACTGTGTATGTAACTTCGTATTATTTATTTCCCAATAGGTACACATAGAATGTCACATATATCTTAATTACTTCAGCTAGGTTTATATAGTTAATGTATCGACTTAACTGCCGAGGTAATGGCGCGAAGCGTTACGAATTTACGCCTAAATGTGGATGTATTTATTATTTACAGCTAAAGTTAATGTTCTCGCACAAAATTAGGTGAAATATTTTGGCCATAAACTCCATATTGAGAAATTCAAAAATTACTGCTTGAAATGGTCTGTCGAAATACGTCACTAATTGAGTAGTGTTGTACTTCTGGTGGTAAGCACAGGAGGAGAAGACGATAGGAATGGAAACGCGTGAATTACACCACTTATGTTGGATGAGGGTAAAGTCCCGATATTTTTTTATACTCCGATAACCGGGTGTTTGTTTGATGAATGAATAATACTGAAATAAGTTTGTATTGTAGTGACTATATTTACAGTCTGGTTACCATAGTACAGGATCTGCCTAATTTGGGATCAGACGGCCGTGTGTGAGATGTGTGAAGTTATTATTATTATTAAAATATAATAATCGTGCAAATCACTATTAAGATATAAGATAATAGTGTAGCAGCCCATTAGGATAGGATCAGTTAATGTATACCCCGGCTTCTTCAAGCTACTGCAGTCTTAGTCCCGTTTTCCCATTCGAGACTTACCCTAGCTCCTTTACCCTAGCTTCCTCGCCCTATCCGTTTTCCCTGCTAGGAGGCCATTAAAGAAACCAGACAAAACCCTTTGTAATGACAAAGGGTTTTGGCTGGTTTCTTTAATGTCTTTACAAATTGCGTCGACCCCAAATAAAATTGGGAAAACGATAGTACTACAGGATAAGTTTATTTAAGTTTCAGTTTCGGTTAAGGTCTTCTGTAGTATGAAGGAATTTTCAATCGAAGCTACTCAAGGTTAAAAAAACCGGACAAGTGCCAGTCTGACTCGCGTACCGAGGATTCCGTAAGCAAACAAACTTGTATGTAGATTTTCCGAAAGACAAACTTAACTTGGCGGTTGTAAAAATACTCTCTCATATATCGATGTACGAAAAGTCAACTTTCCAATCGCAAAATATAAATTTGTAATCACAAAAACAATATTTTTTATGTGATATAACAACAAATTTACAACTTTCATATTTTTTCATTTACTTGTGCTGTAAGACCTTGCCTCTTACCAAATTTCGTGATTCTAGGTGAATGGGAAGTACCCTATAGGTTTTGATTTACCTGCGAAATGTTGAAATTTGGTCAAATCGAAGGCTTAAATTATTTTTTTACAGCTTCAAGGGACCGCAGATATAAGTATTCAGTATTAATTTTAACTTGATGCGTCCACCGGTTCCTGATAAAAAAGGATCTCGACAGACAGACAGACTGACAACAAAATGATCCTATAATTTTTTTATGGTATAGGGAGCAAACGGGAAACCAGCTGGTAAATGACTACCGTCGCCCATGGGCACCTGCAACCTGCAACTGAAGTGTCACAAGTGCGTTGCCGTCCTTTAAGGTTGGATTAGGGAAAGGGCAGGAGGGTGAAGAGGACCAGCTTCATGAGGAGTACCGAGAGGCACGGAAAACTCTGAAGCTGGCCATTAGCCGCGCCAAAGAGGAGAAGAGAAAGGAGATGCTGGAGGGTCTCGATCGTGACCCCTGGGGTCGCTCATATCGCGCGGCGCAACAAAAGCTCCGCGCGTCGGGCTCCCCCCTTACGGAGACTCTCCAGCCCAGCTTCCTGCAGGGAGTGGTTGAGGGCCTTTTCCCGCAACGGGCGGAACACATACCCCCGTCGATGGCCGTATTGGTCGGACACGACGCGGAGGTCGAAAATGAGGACGTTCCGCCCGTCACAGAGGCGGAGGTAGGGGCGGCTGTTCTACGGATCCGTTCCAAGAACACCGCCCCCGGGCCAGACGGGATTCCTGCCCGAGCTTTGGCCCTCGCCCTCGACCACATGTCGGACTGCCTCAGGGAAGTGTTCGACGCTAGCCTGGCGTCCGGATGCTTCCCTGACTGCTGGAAGAGCGGGAAGCTGGTGCTTTTAACGAAGCCGGGACGGCCTACCGACTCGGTCGCGGCCTACAGGCCCATCGTGTTGCTGGACGAGGCGGGTAAATTGTTTGAGAGGGTCCTCTCTGCCCGCATCGTTCGGCACCTTGGCGAGGTCGGCCCCGATTTGTCGGACGCCCAATTCGGTTTTCGAACGGGGCGTTCGACGGTCGGTGCTGTGTTGCGCCTGAGGGCTGTGACCGAAGACGTAGTGAGCTGTGGCGGCGTGCTGTTGGCGGTGTCGTTGGACATCGCCAACGCATTCAATAGTCTGCCATTCAGCTGCATCAGGGAAGCACTCCTCTATCATGGGGTGCCACAGTACCTGAGGCGGCTAGTGGCAGACTATTTAGAGGAGCGTACCGTCATGTACGAGGACCGAGATGGAGTTTTGAGTAGTCGGCCCATGTCGTGCGGTGTTCCGCAGGGGTCTGTCCTTGGACCACTCCTGTGGAACATGGGGTACGACTGGGCCCTTCGAGGTGACTTCCCCCCCGGGCTGGGCGTAATCTGTTACGCCGACGACACTTTGGTCACAGCCCGGGGGGTGAACTTTCAAGAGGCGGCGCGTTTGGCCACCAGGGGAGTCTCGCTGGTGGTCGGGCGCATCGAGGCGCTGGGCTTGCGGGTGGCCCTGGATAAGACGGAGGCCCTTTTATTCCATGGGCCCCGCCGTGGTCCACCCCCTGGCGCCTCTATCGTGGTCAACTCGGTCCTCGTACCGGTTCGGGCCCATATAAGGTATCTGGGCCTGATCCTCGACGGCAGGTGGCTCTTCGACGAGCACTTCCGACAGCTTGCTCCGAAGCTGGTTGGCGCTGCGTCCGCCCTTGGGCGACTCTTGCCCAATTTGGGCGGGCCCAGCGTCGCTACAAGACGGCTGTACACGGGGGTTGTCCGGTCAATGGCACTGTACGGTGCACCGGTGTGGGCGGGAGCTCTGACCGCCCAGAACAGGGCGCGCCTCTGGCGCCCTCAGAGGGTCATGGCGGTTAGAGCCATACGCGGCTACCGCACCGTGTCGACGGAGGCGGCGTGCGCGTTGGCCGGGACTCCCCCGTGGGATTTGGAGGCGGAAGTGCTCGCCGAAGTATATCGGCGAACGGCTGAGTTCCGGGCGGGAAGCGGCAGTCGGCCCCCGCCCGAAGAGGTACGCGAATGGCGTGAGGCCGCTCGCCGAGCCACCATGGCTCGTTGGTCGTCCCGGCTGGAGGCTCCACGTGCTGGCTTTGCCGCCGTGGAAGCGCTCCAGCCGGTCATCGTCGAGTGGGCAGGGCGGCAGCACGGGACCCTTTCCTTCCGACTGACGCAGGTTCTTTCCGGGCACGGCTGCTTCGGGAAGTACCTGCACTCGGTCGCTAGGAGGGAACTGAGTCCCGCCTGTCACCACTGCGACTGTAGTGAGGACTCGGCTCAGCACACGCTGGCGGTTTGCTCCGCCTGGGCGACGCAGCGTCGGGCCCTCACTGCAGTCATCGGAGGGGATCTCTCGCTACCGGCCGTCATACGCTCCATGGCCGGTAGCGACAGGAATTTTACCGCGGTCGCGACCTTCTGTGAGGACGTCATCTCGCAGAAGGAGGCGGCGGAAAGGGTCCGGGAGGACGATCTCCACTCGGACCTAATTCGCCGTCGGCGAACCGGGCGGCGGAGGCGCGCTTACCAGCGCCTCATGCCGCCCTGAGTGTGGCCGCGGGTGGACGGGACGGGTTTTTCCCCTTCACCCGCTATAGTGGCCCCCCGCGAGGAGGCGGCGTCCGCGTGTGCCTGGACGTCGCCTAATTGAGAGGTTTTTACCCGAAGGTGGTGCCCGCGCTTTTGCGGGCAGGCGCTAGGGGGGGTCCGGATGTCTTAATAAAAGCTGTTCCCGGATCCCTCCTACTTAGGGCGCAGTACGGCACACCGTGTGGTTTTAGTCGGTTCGATTCCGACACACCGCCCCACCGAAAACCCCGGTGGGGTGACGGCCCGAGGGGGTTTCCACACGCACAAAAAAAAAAAAAAAAAAAAAAAAAAAAAAAAAAAAAAAAAGGGAAAGGGTGAAAGGGGGAGAGGTGGAGGGAAGGGTGGAAGAGGGGGATAGGGAAGGGTTAGGGCTTCCGGTAACCTCACTCACTTGGCGAAAAGCAAGCAAACTTTGCTTCACTTCCGGTTTTCTGTGAGGCCGTGGTGTTACTCCGGTCGAGTCGGCCCATACGTGTCGAAGCATGGCACTCCGACGATTTTATTCCTATTGAGGAACGGAACCCTTAAATAGGAAAGAAAAGTGAAAGACCAAAAACCCCAAACCTACATTTAATCATTCTAAACCTGCTTCGACTAACCTTTTTTTTCTTTTTTTTTTCCTCGGGCCGTCACCCCACCGGGGTTTTCGGTGGGGCGGTGTGTCGGAATCGAACCGACTAAAACCACACGGTGTGCCGTACTGCGCCTTAAGTAGGAGGGATCCGGGATGCTTCGACTTACCTAACTCAACTTTTCTATCACTGACCGACAAATCTCACTTCAGATTAAATCAGCCAAAAATCGGGAAAATAAAAAGCTATTTGTCATGTGCAATAAATATTAGATTCGTTAATGGTTCCGGCGTCCCATACAGATAACACACTTGATTTATGACACGAATTCATTGAATGATGGTGTCGGAATTTCCAGAATCATAGTTGAAACGAGAGGTCGAAAATTAATTCTCAGAGTCATACATATCCTGACATACACTCGGGGCTCGTCCACATCCATCAGACCTTTCCGTTTACACGATATACACGCTCGCATCATTCTTACAGTCGGAAATTTTAAATTTACTGGTCTAAATAGATAATAAGACAATTACTTTTTTAATTTGAATTATAGTCAGATTTTTTTTTCTGCTAGTATCAGCGTGACGTAATTTAGTTAATGAAATACCAAGAAGATCACTCCTAATTACGTATTAAATATAAAATTACATGAGCGCAGAATCTAGTTGGTGACAGAAAGGTTGCCTATTCGTAGTGAAGCGAGGAAGCTTAGCGGAGCAGAGTTGGCTATGTCAGTTCATTTAATTGAACCGAAGATGTGGCACTTCATTGACGTCGTCCTTTGAACTGCGTCCTCACTCAGCTAAAATACAATGATAATAGGATGATATATAGACACTCACACACGAAGTCTTTTTTAGATACATATAGATACAGATATTTCGATACGTTTGTCGTCCTGATGAAGGCGAACGAAGTATGCTATCAGTGTGAGATTGTTTATATGTAGGTACATGGCAACATATTATAGAAAAAAAAAAAACTATCCGTTTAAAAGTTATGACTGTTTGAATTCACAGTTATTATCACCCCCGGTTCTTATAAACGCAAATGGAATGTGTAAAGTTCAGATTTTTAAATCGAAAATATTTTTTATTTTGTAATTATTCACTCCGTTATCGAGAAAATCTATAAAAACTAACTTTAAAAAATTATGCATGTTAGTTTTTATGGAATTTATGTATTGTCATTTAAAACACAATGGCTAGGAGAACAGCTTTAAAAAAAGCTATAAACTAATGTCGTCGCCACATCAAAAACTCTTATTTATTTTATTAAAAATTGGGCCAAACTATAATAGATGAAAACAGAGTTCACTATTTAATAAAAATAAGTTAATAGACATTATCTTGACTGGTTATACTGGTAACGCAATACTATTGGTCGATTGATAAATATTAACGAATAGTGGGATTATCAAAGGGTAGAAATAAGTGAAGATCGATTGACTTGAGTGCGAATAGAGGTACTAACAACTTGGCAGGTACTGTTAGTTAGTGATTTTCATAGTTATTATCAGTTGTTGTGAGACTGTTTCTTACTCTAAATAAGTGTTTAGTATATATACACCAAGTGTTGCAATAATATTAGGGTAGGAATATAATACAAAAAATAAAACCGGATATCTACGGTTACGGTAAGTTAAAGCCACACAGATAGAAAACATCCCTACAGAAGCCCAACCCTTGCAAAACAACAAAAAATAAATACTCCTGCACATAGTCACTTACTGTGGAAAACAATTTCTTGCACGCCCTGAGGGTTCTAAACAAACAAAAGAAATGTTTTTGTTTTTACTCCTTTGTTTTTGTGTTGATGTATTGCGGGGCGGGGCCCGTGGACGTCACAGCTTTGTATCAAACGTTTGTCATTGTAATAAAGATTACAATCCTTACTAATATTATATTGTTATAAAAATGAGTTTCTTTGTTACTCTTTCACACGTTAACCATTAACTACTCAATCGTCAACTCGTCAGGGGTATAGAGTAGGCCCTTCATCCAGAAGTGTTCATTAAGGATAGAAAAATAACTTTATTGTGAACTAGCAACCCGCCCCGGCTTCGCACAGTTACAAATTATACACCTAAACCTTCCTCATGAATCCCTCTGTCTATTAGTGAAAACTGCATGAAAATCCGATCAGTAGTTTTTCAGTTTATCGCGAACAGACAGACAGACGCGGCGCGGGACTTTGATTTATAATATGTAGTGATGAAGAAGCGAGCAAAAGCTAGCTGACTTTATAGTCAGCTAGCTTTTGCCCGCCCCTTCAAGAGAGAACTATTTCCAATCTGAATATATTGTTACGTATTTCTTTCTGCCTCCTGTTCATCGCTTCTGGGCGAGTGTTGATGCGTGTGCTTTAAAATGCAGTTCGATTTTCATGTAATTGATACAGTTGTTTGGACTTAGCGTTGATGAATTAGCCATACCAGGCTATTTAATGTCAAAAAAATCTCGGTCAGGTATGCCCGGATGGGTGAGGTACAAGGGTCTTTGTCAAATTGTTATACGCAATAAACTTAGAAGACAGAGTTTATTTAATTCGGAAGTATACTTAGTGTCGAGAATCGATTCAAGTCTCGACATTAGCCGCTAACGCAAATCGACTGAAGTCGCGTCGCGTCCCTACTGCTGTACGTGGGAGGGGCGCGGGAGTAATCTGCGACAGCAGCACCACCGCCGGCACTCATCTACGCACCGGTTCACCGCTCAACATATTTCTTCTATTGTTCTTGCTTCCAAACACATCAGCGCGCCTATATACCGTCCACAGTCTTTTATTTCTCGGCCATTGGAGAACCCAACACTCAGAGTTACACAGGCCACGAGACAGGCACAACTTGACTCTGTTATCTCAACCATTACGAACGGGCAGTGATGTAATATAGATACCGCCATGGTTTGGGTACGGTGAAAGAAGAATTAAATAAGTCATACTATACATTTATAATACCATACTTGATACGGTATAACATAAGTCCGTTTTTAACAATACCTTGTATTAAAACTTCTTGATGTTATTGTTTTATTTATTTGTAACGATTGTTCTCTTTTACATAATTATGCTATCAAACAAACAGACGGCTCTTGTAAATCAATGGTGGTAACACATTCAGCCTTCTTATATAATAGTTCCTTGTACTGCTTACGTGAATGAATTAAATAAGGATCTTTAAATAAGATATAAAAACATGCGTGACCTAAAAAATATCAATCAGATTACGTCGCGAATAAACGCAGACATGCAACTGATATCGAAGAATTAATTGATTTGATAAATATAATCGTGTCTGGGAAGTATAAAAAGAAACTAAAAAGCTTGAAACTAGTCAGTTGAAAGATCTTCGCTGGAAATTGAACGTTAATTATTCAAAAGTAACCAGTCAAAATGGTGTCGGACTTCAGAAAGAAAAAGTTACTACATGTGTTTACTACCTTCTTTGACACAGACAAAAGTGGGTCTGTTACGAAAGAAGACTTCGATCAGGCTACCCAGAAAGTCGCTGAAATCAAAGGATGGGCGGCTGATGATCCCCAACTCAAGAAAATAGAAGGGGCTAACCAGAAGATTTGGGATCTGCTTAAGAAAGAGGCAGATGGTGACGACGATGGTGAAATCTCTCAAGATGAATGGATCGCCATGTGGGATAAATTCATTAAGAATCAATCTGAAGCTCCCGAATATCAAAGCCAAAATTGTAAATTTATGTTTAAATTCATAGACTCAGCTGATGATGGTAAAATAGATGAGGCAGAGTTTGCCGCTGCTTACTCAGTTTATGGTTTGAGTAAGGAAGATACTGGAAAAGCGTTTAAGAAAGCTTCAGGTGGTAAGGGCAGCCTTTCCTTTGAAGAGTTTCAGGAATTGTGGAAGGAGTACTTTCTGTCAGAAGATCCAGATGCACCAGGCAACTTCATTTTTGGACTTCTTTAAATGAATAAGAAATTAAAAGAATGGATGGGAGGTTGTAGGTACTCGTGGTGTATTAATTAAGTGTGACAGTTATTTATTACATTTTTGTATTTGAATAAATTTGTTTCTTTAACGTGTAGGTTTTTTATTTACACTTACTTTGTACTTATCTCCTAGTCGGTGTCAGGATTCCTCTCTATATCCGTTGGTTTTTAATTGTTTTTACCACTAATATGGTAGACAAAAATACTCAGATATGAAAGCGATGTTCGTAGACCTTTTGCACTACCAACGATTATAAACGTGAAAATTATTGCTAGAGTATTATTCTTGTATTTTAATTGTCATTATTGTTGTTATGTAAATGTGTTTTTATACAAGCATACACTACGGCAAACAGTAGACGGAACTCAATGGACGAATCTCCGGTGACACTTCTCACCGTTATAAAAAATAGCACTACGCTTGTAGTCAATTAGTCAATGTGATTTCGTAAGAGTAGTTTGATTTCGTTCAGTCCTGTTACGGTTTACAGACTCGCCATGTACTTGTTGGACGCCTTAGTGGTGCAAAAAATAATCATTTAAAACTGTTTAAATTTAGGACACTATGATCTTAGGCATAAGATGCTAAAGGTAAGTAAATACGTGTAATATATTGTGTAGCTTTTATTTTTCGACTTGGCAATTGACTTACATAAAAAGATGGCGTAAATAAACTAAACTAAACCTAAAACTAAACCATAAAAGTAAAGGAAAGAATCTATAAGTAAATAAAGTAATTATTCCTCGGCTGTTGAAGTAATGTTATGTCACCTAAACTGTCTAAAATTATTATCACGTACTTACTTCTAATTTTGATTTAATTTCTTATCAAACCACGCAGTTTTGACAGTGAGAATGATTGATGTCGATTTTTTTAGAATTTTGCGTGATAAGGGTATTGAGTCCATATATTAGGTATATTACGATTATACGTGTTGAAACGATACGTCTACCGCATAAAAAGATTATCTTTTTTACAATAACAAAATATTTCTTAAACACAACACAACTATCGCAGTATGTTAAAAATGATTAAGATATACGCTCATTAAAAAAAAAATCGCATTTATTATTGCGAACGCGAAGTGGATGCGAATTTTCAAATCAATGCGAACGTTCCGCAATTGCGGATGCGAATATCTGCAAAAGCCCTAGTTGGAAGTCTCTGCTATGTGTTCAGATTTTATACTTTATTGGGCAGCATTATTTAAAAAACAAATTGAGGCCTGAGCGTGCAAAACAATCAATCAAATAGTCGTTTCGAATAAACAACTATTACCATCTACTATTGTTGGGTGTATTACTTGAGAAATTTATTTTTTCCACACATAGGTAAATTATCTCAATATATTTGTAGTCGGTAGCAATTTCAAGGATATTCTACCCCATGTATCTGATGGATTATCGAGGGGACGGATGCTCTCGTTGACTTGCATGCATTTTCTCAATTTATTGCATGTCTTGGATCCCTCTCCGTAACGTGTGTTGAGTTGTTGTTGATTAATAATGATGACACTCGCGAATGCCTGCTCGGAACATTACGTCAGAAATGTTTTGTTACTCGAAGTGTTTTTTTTTATAGACTTAAAAAGATTTTTACGGTATAGAATATGTCGCGTAACTTAAAAATCTTATTTTTATAAATATTTACGAGATATAACATGTGTTTTATAGAAGAATCAGTTAATTTAGTAAAAGTATTGCGTACTTATAGATAATAATTAATGTTTGTTAGTGTATCTTACATAATTATTATATTAGTTATTAGATGTGCCCCTCACGGTACCCATTTATATTTATTGTTCGGAATCTTTATTCTTTTTCCAAAATCAAATCAACCTATGTCACACGTTATAACGCCAGTTATTTTCCAGTGATAGTCCCGTGGAAGTCGGTCCAACCATTCCGGAGTTTCTCCGAAACAAACAGACAGACTGAAAAAATAAAAAAAATAATTAAGTCAGTACCGTGTCCAGACGCATTTAGTAATAAATAATAGTTTAAAAATACGCTTTTGTAACTAGCTAAACTAAAAAGTAGAAATAAATTTTCTATAAGTTAAAAAAATAGTGATTAAGAAAAAAAACATTTTAACGCATCGAGATATTGATTGAGATTATACGCTAGTAATAATAACTCAGTGTTTTATGGTTAAAATGCGTGGGGTGCAAGATGTCAATTATTGTCAATATTTTATTGACAGATATTGCCTTTGTAAAAGTAAAGCCATTATATAATATTTTAAAAAGCACCCCACGTAGAATGTTGCGCATACCTAGACAAATAATCGAATCATTAAAAAAATTAGAAAAATCTTAGCTTCTGTGTCGTACCCTCCAGTCCTTTCGCTTAACTTTACATTCAATTTAATATGTATTAAAATAATAAAATAAGTTTTTTTACAGTTTCATGTCAACCACAACAAAAATGCGAGCACCACAATTACATACATCTGGTAGCTGTAAAAAATAACCCACGATGCTCAAGTTATGTTCATCATTACATTTCCTCGTCTGGGACATTGATATCTAGAAGTGGCTATAAAAATTCTATGGGTTTGGACAATTTGGCAAATGAGTGGCGTACCCCACCGTTGGACTACCCACGGCCATTACAACTCTCTTTTATCGCATTAGTTAAGGGCACGAGGTACGAAAGGGTAGATGAGGTTTGATTGACATGTAGCGACTCAGGGAATAGGAATTATTTTGATTAATATAATGAAGTCGGATAAACAGAAGTCTCATGTTCTTTTGAGATTAACTTATTAAAAAAAAAGTAGGCAGTCATAGGACTGCCTACAGAAGTGAATACTTAAAACGACGTGTCGCATCAACGAAATTTTGAATAAAGTTCTCGCTATTGAGTACTATAGGCGTTATAAATTTTCACCTTAATTACAATTATGTTTTTGTTTATTTTACCATCATCATGTCATCATTCCTCACTCTATCAGTAAATTTTATATAACACATACTTCTCGTACGCATTAATTTGGCTTTCATGTGTCTTCTGCCATACCCAACTCTCGCTGTCGTACATCAGCGTTGGTGCCAACACTCCCTCGTGAACCGCCAGACGTGCTTTTATTGACACGTTCTGACTGTTCACATATGTACATTTTTAGTTTTCACATCCATTATTTAGTATTTATATTTTGCGTCACTATTGTTCGTTGTTGATTTTCAGGGATCGTGCGACAGACTTTAAGATGTGCGTACGTGTGCACTAATTTTGGTAATTATTCAAAACAGTCATCAAAGTGTGTTCAATGTGTGTTCTTTTATTTACAGGTAGCTAACATTGTAAATAATAGAATAATTAAATATATAGTGTTATCTCTCGCTCGTAAGGTTTAAATAATAAATTTTCATCAAATTTCCGCTGCCGACTAGCATTCACTTAATAAAACTATTTTTCAGTCAGTATATGCCCTTGGGAGCTAAACGAAACAGACAGACAAACATCCAGACATGTGCATCAATATTATAACACCTTTCTGTCGAACCGGCTGGGCTTATAAAACAGTAAAACACTTATAATAACAAGCAAATCGAAGTATGTGTACATTTTGTATATATATATTCTTGTATATAAGCTCAGCTTAGTTTGGCTCTAGATAGCGATGTGTTTTATGTCCAAAAAAAATAATAATAAATAAAAATATTAATAAAATAAGTTCCTGATCGTTAGGATACCGTATCCAAACCCTCTGTAAACATTATTGTGGCTTGTGGATATGTAGGCGTGTCATGAGTGATGCAGTCCATCTGTCTCTGGGAGCATCAGTGACAGCACGCTCTGTACTACACTAATATCAATATATTATATCACATATTTATATATCAATAGCCGCTCCCCGCAGTTTCATCTTCGTTTATAGCCACTGCTTCGCTCTTCCTGGTCGAAGTATGATATTTCATAGCGTATAATCTTTCTCAATAAATATTCTATTCAATACAAAGTAAATATAATTATTCAAATCTCAAATATTCAAATAAACAAACAATCATAAAAATCTCTTCAGCTTTATTATATTAGTACTTATGGATATCATGCAAAACTTGTTTACAGTATACCGCAGCTAAACGACAATGTGCATATAATTATTTAAACGGAAATTAACGCGATCAATAGGTAATACCTATTGATCGCGTTAATTTCCGCGATAGATATATATAAATTAACGCGATCAATAGCTAACACCTATTGATCGCGTTAGTTTCCGCGATAGATATATATAAATTAACGCGATCAATAGCTAACACCTATTGATCGCGTTAGTTTCCGCGATAGATATATATAAATTAACGCGATCAATAGCTAACACCTATTGATCGCGTTAGTTTCCGCGATAGATATATATAAATTAACGCGATCAATTAGCTTTACATAGTATAAAACCAAGTCGCTTCCGCCGTCTGTACCCTTAGATCTTTTAAACTACGCAACGGATTTTCATTCGGTTTACACCAATAGATAGAGGAAGGTTTATACCTATAGTTTGATTTGATAAATTGTTCACCACATTAGTATCTACATTACACCCGTGTGAAGCTGGGGCGGATCGCTAGTATCTAAACTAATATTATAATGTTATAAAGAGGAAACATTTGTGTTTTTGTATGTATGTTTGTAATGTTTTCACACAAAAACTACTAGACCGATTGCGATGAAACTTGGTATGTAGATAGCTGAAAACCTGGATTAACGCTTAGGCTACTTTTTATCTCGACATTTCCACGGGATTGGGACTTACACGGGTGAAACCGCGAGGCGCTGCTAGTAATATATAAAGGGAATAATAATTACTTGAGACACCTCACACACAGCCATCTGATTCCAAACTAGATAGAGCCTGTACTATGGTAATCACTGATACACTGATAAACATACTTATATATTACTAAATACATACATATTGTAGATAAATTACACCCAGACACAGAACAAAAGATCGTGCTCCTCACCCACACAATTATTTGTCCCGAGTGGGAATCGAACTTAGCAGTCAGGATCTCTAACCACTAGACCAACAGGCCAGTCGAAATTCCTTATAATACAATACCTTTGAATTGCCTGACGTTTCGACCAGGTTGCACTGGCCGTGGTCACAGGCTGACTGGCTCAGTGGTTCACGCCCTCCGTCGTCGAGTCCATGAGGTAGAAGGTTCTACTCGCACATTTTTAATATTTCCGTTTTAACATGTACCATCGCATACCATACTCACAGTGTCCCTATTCTGTAAGCAGACCGATGTCAAAGGCATGTAATACCTTTTTTTTTACGCGGGGAATGCTTTTCGCACCATACCCTCCGTCGGGGATACGAAGGGCGTGTGTGGGACTCCCGGCGAACCGGTCTACCCACTAAACCACCGCGGCGGCCTACCTCGGCAGTATTGATCGCGTTAATTCCCGTTTAAATAAATATATTTTAGTTCAAAAGTTAGTAAAATTTGCATAGTTATTAAATCAAGAGTCAAGTCTTCATCAAGACCGGCACTAGAACTCGTTTCAGCGCCTAAAAACGGGAATCTTAAGCTACATTTACCTTAGCTACATATCGTTTTTTTTATAATTACGTAAGTATGAAATGCTTTTGAACAACGGTAGTTGGTTTCTTTCGAGAATTCGAACAATTCCCGTGGAGCCATCTTTGTCCAGTTTGATTGTTTTCTGTGTAATTTTAAAAATATACCGCTGACTTCAATGCACCTGAATCATGATAATTTGTAATAAGCTGTATTCTTTATCCCTTAATTTTTCACCCTTAGAGGTATAATATATGCTTCAAATTAACCTGGAACCAACCTTGAGTGCAGCCAATTATATAAATAAAAGAATTATTGTGATCGGTTCAGAAATGGCGAAGATACCTCGTAACATATACAAAAAAACCTGTTGATTAAAAAGACAAGATAAAAAAACACTTACAACACCATTTGTATCACAATAAAATTGCCAACCCTATTCATGAACTTACTTACCAACAGTAAAAAACACAACACTACGCGAGCAGCGCCATCTAACTGCGTTCTTATGTCCTTTCTCAACCAGCCGTCTTCAATTCGAGCAGAAATGTGTAGTATTATATGTCTTTGTAACTGACTGATCTTTAATAATATCAACTCTTAATAACCGACCTATAAAAAGTTTACTAACTTTTAAACTTTCCCGTTCCATGATATAATATTATCTACGTATTAACGGGAATTAACGCGATCAAGAAAAGGTATTACATACCTCTGAATTGCCTGACGTTTCGACCAGGTTGCACTGACCGTGGTCACAGGCTGACTGGCTCAGCAATAGTCCACTTTGTTTGGCCTATGTAAGAACTACCACTACCATAAGATGGTTTCAAATTATCTACTGCACCGCTGAGCCAGTCAGCTTGTGACCACGGCCAGTGCAACCTGGTCGAAACGTCAGGCAATTCAGAGGTATGTAATACCTTTTCGTGATCGCGTTAATTCCCGTTAATACGTAGATAATATTATATAAAATGTATGTCACGAAAACAAGTTGATTTCACATGAAGCATATGAAATCGCATTTAATTGCTATTTTTCTAATTTAATTATAAATCTCACTTGACAACCGCTCCGCAGACAAGTAATGTTGATACTTAAATACTTTTAAACTAACTGTAATTATGTCTGTTTGAATAAAGATCCTGTAATCAGTTCAAATAATGAATCACGGAGACGTACTGCATTGCAGTTGACTTCAGTTGATACCGAAATGATAAGAAAACACGTCATAAAAAAAAGCAGTACCGGTAATTATGTTATCTATGCTGAGACACCTGGCTAGCCTAGCTTTCAACTGCGGCTTCACTCGCTTTTATCTAGGATTTTTCAATGAATTTATGTTTCTGGAACACTACTTTGTGGGTGAAAGATACCCCATGCCTTTTTTTGTACTCCTGTCAATGTATGTGTAAAATTTCACGATGGTCGGTTAAATAGTTTAGGCGTGAAAGCGTACCAAACAAACAAACAAGCTCACTTCCACGTTTATTATATAAGTCAGGATAATAGTTACTGCTTATACCGCAGATCACTGAAACGTTACTACGTGTGTGTACGCTTGATTACCAAGGCAATAGTGCCTCATGGTCGAAACTCGACCAATAGGTGGTCTCCAGTGTTTATTAATGTTCTGAATTTTCAAAACTTGTCTTAAAATGCCGAGCGTCTATTCAGTTGCAAGTGATTCTATATTTCATCCTCCGCGCCTTTTCCCAACTAAGTTGGGGTCGGCTTTCAATCTAACTACGACACGGCCGAACTTTGATATTTTACGTAAAGCGACTGCCATCAGACCTCCACAACCCAAGTACTAGGCGATATATATACATACATTTTATAGACACAAATTTTTTTTTTACTTGTATACTGTATCTAGACTACTAATTTTCATAACTAATATTTAGCCTGATAACCGATTTAGTTGGCTTTTGTCTGGTTATACACCACGAGATTAAATAACTAAATATTTTATTCGGACAAACAAACATTCTGTATAAATAAAATTTCGTGTATAAACTTTTATTTTAATCAATTAAATCTCAAAAAGATAGCAATATGACAAAATACAAAGATACCACATGATATCAATGTTTACATTACAGCAACAGTAACATATATAAGCTCGATGTCCAAGAGAAAATAGCATTTACTACCACTAGAAATCCAGTCAAGATGGTCTCAGACTTCAGAAAGAAGAAGCTTCTTCACGTCTTCACCGCCTTCTTTGACACCAATGGAAGCGGAAGTGTCGACAAGCAAGACTTTGATCTAGCCATCGAGAGGATAGGCAAGCTTAGAGGATGGTCTGCAGGTGATGCGAAGTACAAAGCAGCTGAAGCAACTCTTAATAAGATCTGGGAAGGACTCCAATCCGGTGCTGACGCTAATAAAGATGGTCAAGTAACTCAAGACGAATGGTTCAGCCTATGGGACTCGTTTGCTAAGAATCCCTCTGCTGCCGTAGAGTGGCAAAACCTTTACTCCAAATTCATCTTTGAACTTGAGGATGCCAGTGACGATGGATCTATTGACAGCAACGAATTTTCTACTGTGTACGCTTCATTTGGACTGAACAAGGATGAGGCTGTAACCGCTTTCCAGAAGATGGCTAAAGGCAAGTCTTCCGTGTCTTGGAGCGAGTTCCAGCAGTTGTGGAAGGAGTACTTCTCGTCTGAAGATGTCAATGCACCAGGAAACTATATCTTTGGCAAGACTAGTTATTAAATTTATTGTATTTGAATCATATGTTATAGTTTGAATTATAATGTTTGGACTGATGTTTAAATTTTTTTATGTGGGGCAATATACTGATTTATAAGACTTTATCGTCTATTTATTTTCGTAAATAATTATTCTTCATCTTTTCTACCAAAATTATAAGTGGGAGAGCCATGCTTCGGCACGTATGGGCCGGCACGACCGGAGTGATACCACGGCCTCACAGAAAACCGGCAGTGAAGCAATGCTTCGTTGTATTTCGCAGAGTGAGTGAGGTTACCAGAGGCCTTAACCCTTCCCTCAACCCTTCTTCCCCTACTCCCCCCTAAAGGCCGGCAACGCACTTGTGACTCTCGAGATGCAGGTGCCCCTGGGTGGCGGTAGTCACTTACCATCAGGTAAAAAAAAATTATGGTATAAAGCTTGAGCTGGTCCTACCAACATCACAAGACATCGATAGCTTGACCGCTGCTGTGCGCTTCTGGTATCGCTGGGTTTGGAATTCATAACAGGGAAATGAGCAACCTTGTTCTTTACTTTATTTTCTAACTCATGTGGTGCTTTCTAACTCATGTGGTGCTTTCTAACTCATGTGGTGCTTTCAGGTTTTCTGGAAGTTTAAAAAATTATTACAAACGTCAATGTTACGTCTATTTAAATAATATCACTAATTGTGATTGTTATAGAGCGCTTTTTTTCAGTTCTTTAAATTTGCGCCCCATTGATACATTATCATATTTTTGAATCTAACTATTAAAATATAAGTAAGATACATATAATATCCGCTATTTGGTGGGATAATTTGAAGTAAAAACAACAGGCGCAAATAATCCCGTTGTTTTAGAGTGTTTTATTTTGAAGTAACGTTTTGAAGTTGAAGTTCCAAGTGAGTTAATCTGAAATTGTGTCGTAACTAGAAATGGACCGGGTGGTCCGTCTTGAATAACCCGTGTATTATTTAAAGGTATTACGTTATAGGTACACTCTGTTATGTATTTTCTTTTCTTTTTAGGTACAATTTTCACACTACGCAACATAATAAATAATGACAATGTATTGTACAAGTAATTTAAAATTACGGCCTTAAAACCCTACGTCTGAAAATTTCTTTTTTTCTATGTATTTCGCTAACTGTTCGATTCAAATCAGTTTCATTCTCTTAATATCTTAAAAAAAATGTTAGTCCTGGAGATAATTGCACGAATTATTTACTTTGAGTGCTTGTTTTAAGAACAACAAAAAAAAAAGATAAGAATTCAAGGTCTTATAAATAGGTATTATAACACTTAATTTCCTGACCTCAATTTTAAGTATCTCAGTGTGATATCTTGACACATAAGATTTTGTTTTTAAATTATTGTTTGATAAACAAAGAAATACTGTGTACCTACATAATATGTTAGCGTATCTTAAATTAGGTAAATATGTTATGTATATATTACGCGACTGAGTATTATTTTTAACTTCGCTAAAAGCAGTCATCACAGATATGTATATGTATATCATGAGTAGTCATAACGTATGAGAAATAAGACGTCGCGACACGGTAGTCAACTAGTACCTACCTAATTACTGCGTGAAAGACTGATTGCGTTGTAGCTTTTATCAAGAGAGGTTCTCCTTGGCTAAGATCCTGTTGGTTATTGTTGTTTATTTTACTACTTTTACAGGAGCGAACAACTACAACAACAAAGGTTAGCTGTATACTTGACTTGCGGGCCATTGCCGACCTACCAGGAGATAAAAGTAGAGAGAAATTACGTAAATTTTGAATTAGATGTGTGTTAGTGTGATGTAAACATTGATTTCTTTTTACTTCAAGCATCAATATAACGAGTATCAACATTCGGTAATTAAACAAATTTGTGAATGTCCAAATTCCATAGTGTTTATTTTACCTAGGGTGGAATTCGGTCGGATCTCGCAAGGGACTTTTTCTTTATGACCTACGTTTACAAATTAACTGAATCAGTAAATACTGAAACTCTTGGTGTACATTTATGTCAAAAATATATTTTTAATTATAAGTATTTGATCACTTATTAAAGTATTTTCAGAGAGCTCTTTAAAATGTAAAGTATGGGCAGGTAAGATCCTTGTTAAGATTAGAACGGGGAGCGATCATAAATAAAAAATAATTTTATTTTACAAAACAGTCTGGTTGGCGGACATTTTTGTCGGGATACGACGAGTGCTAATTACCAGCAGAATTATCGTGTTGAGCAGACCGTTGGAGAGGTGGTACGAGATGTAAGCGTTCGAGGCTTGGGGTTAGGAAAAGTGTTTAGAACAACATTTTTTCTGTAATGTTTGATTTATGACTGCTTTTTTTAATGCAAATTAGATACTATTTTGCTGCAAATAATAGATATGAGCGTGAGACGCCGATAGAGTTGAATTGTCCCATTTTTTTCTGAGAGGTTTTTTTCACGGAGATTTTCGTAAAGTAACATTATTTTAAGCTAGTGTTATAAAGTTACGAACTGTATAAGTTTAAACTAAATTTTATAGAAAAGATTTCTACTTTATTTGTTCTCGCAATGTAAAATTTAAAAAATCTTTGCTGGTGGGTACTCTTAATATCATATCAAGAATACCAGCAGAGTATTTTTTAGTCCATCAATTTATCGATTAACGTTCTATCGCAGTTTCTCTGTTCAGAACGGCAAATTTATTCGTTCAATCCTAATAATTATAATTCGTCTTTTTCGTATGACGTGTACCACTGTATTTCCTGGCTCCTACTCGAGGGTAACCTGGAGTGGCTTCGCGATATTTATTGCGGTGTTATTACGCGTAATCGCTGGATCTACCTCCCTTATAATGTGATCTCTCGGTTATTAACCCCCAAATGAAATGTGGCACCACTGACCTATATAGTCTAGTTCACTTCTTAATTTTATTTTAAATCGTTTTTGTAAACCTTCTAATTTGAGTCTTGAAATTTTATTAGAAATTTATGGCAAATGGAATTGGGTACTTTAAGGTACATAAATCAATGGGAGTGTGATTTATTGAACATTTAGATAAAAGTTAAAATGTTAGGCTATGAAAATATACCTTATCTATTAACTTTAAACGATCAATTTTAGTGTACATACATATATATATATATATTATGATTATTTCCTGAATCTCCGAAACGATTCTAATATTTGGATCAAATATTGTTGTCTTTTTAAAGACACCATTAGGCATATTCCTATGTTGCAGGGGGTTTCACGAACATTTAAACAACGGACACAAAGAACACCCAGACTCGAGGCAACTATTAAATAGTTGTGTGGATCACACAAATTTTTGTCCCGTGTGGGATTTGAACCCATAACACTCGGCGCGGCGTAGTGGCGAAGCGACCACTTAAACCATTGCACCATCCTTAAATTACAGTACAGTACTAGTAACTAAGTATTTAAAGCTTGAGCTTACAAGTACTTTGTTTCCTTAAAATTTAGCAAAAATTTAACAAAGAAATGTAACTATTGATTTTGTTAATGTGTATCTATGTTTTTAATCTTAGTGAAAACCTATTCTTATTATAAATATGTATACATGTATACCTATTGTTAAATTTGTGTATTCCGAATACACGGCTAAATCTACATTAAAGAAGATTTGGTATTTATACAAGACGGCTAATCTCACGGAGCTTGTGAACACTACTTTTATTAATTTCACTTTATTTTGGATTGATTTGTTTGGCAGAAAGGCACAACTGACTGTAAGAGGTCTCTTAGGTTGGTCTAATGATCTAAATTGTTAAAGTAGTTTAATCGTAATTACGGTGTAGAAGCTTTTTATACATATTTAACGAAGGTGACAGACAAGTAAACGGATTGCCTAATACAGCAGTTACTGGTATCTGTAAACTTAGTACATGACTTACCGTCATCCGCCTGGAGCTCGAATCAGAGCCGAAGACGAGGTTAAAAATATTTATTTGACATCGTCTTCGGCTTTAACTTGAAGAGAACTCTAATGAGGTCTTCCTCCTACTAACTACTGTAGCTAATTCCTTTCATTTTGGGTTAATGACATATCCAGTACACAAACGGTGGAAGCAAACTCAAAGTATACACTTAGTTAATACTAACATTGAATTTTAGTAAATATAGGTACTTGTGACAACTGATAGTGATTTATAATAGTAATTATTACTTTTTTTATTGAATAATTAAAAATAATAATTATGACTATGTAACAGTTCAGCATGGTTAACTATATTAATGGTACGAAAATACTAATTAATTTTATTTTATATGTATAAGAAAGAAGCGTCTATTTATCTTTACTGTTGTTATAATTAGAATATTCTCAAGTGTGTAGTTTGAGGATGGAAGGTTATATATTAAACTTAAAAAAATAATAATTCCAACCTCCGTTGTCATATTTTAAAATGGCACTATAAAAGTGAACCTGTGAATAAAAAATGCCTAGCCGTAAATCCTTGCTAGTCGGTGTCCTACCGTAGATGGAGGCCTGTGGCATATGGTTCTGACAGTCATACGTTTTTCATTTAGGATTCCGTATGAACCTTAAATTAATTTATATATGTACATTTATTTTCTGTTGAAGACAATTGAACACAATCGCAATTACATATAAAATAGATTTTTGTTCACAAGCAACTAGTTTAGTAAAGTTTTCAACTACTTAATCAATATAAACCAAACTTACGTATATATAAAGATGAGAGTGTTTAGTTATAGTTTTTAATCTTCTTTAACTTACATACAGCAACAAGAAACATCTACAAGCTACTAATCCTGCATCGCGCTATGAGAGTTCTCGCGCCGATTAGTATATATATAACTTCCCAACATCAACCGTTGGGCCGCGGCCCGCCAGGCATGATCACCTCGCCTGGTCGGAGGATCCTCCCTTTGTGTTGGAGGAACATCATGACACACGTTCCTCCACAAACTAACTACTAACTTTAACGTATATTTGATTTATTTAAAGTATGATCGGAAGCGTCACGGAAAGAAAAAGTCGTATCTATAAGTCCCTATTCACACATAGAATAGCTTTAGGTGTTTGAAAATCAATAGCTTCAAAACATACTCAATCTAGAGTAATTTACTTTTTGTTTGGTTGGAAATCGAACAGAAATAACTTTTAAGACCAACCTCCACTCCAAGTCTTGGTTTCGTCACTACATCAACGCCTTGCTACTTCGTTCCTTCAGCACCTTTCCTTTGAAATATAAACCAAACTGAGACATTTCCATGCCGTCTACCAATTTAAATAAACATATAGACACAGCAAACAGCAGTTACCTGACCAAATGTGCGGAACCTTTCGCAATGCGACCACTCACCACTGCTATCCACTGCATTGCGGGCGATAAAGAAATTCGAGGATGCGGCAATGGCTATGCTATTAAAGTTTTTCAGAATAAAATGAATGGGCTTCAATAACTCCTAAACTATTGTTCAATTAAACTATAAAATAAAGCATATATAAAGCAAATACATAAATCAAAACCCTATCCTTTTTTTTCCTTTTGGTCTTTTAAAAGTTTTTTTTTATCTCTTTTCTTTACGACGTACTCGGAAACAATGACACGTTCCGATTGCGAATTAACAGTTATTAGTACTACATCCGAGTTACCAAACGAGTCCTCTATCCAGTTGGAAACTTTAGTAACTCTATTGACAAGCAGAAATAAACTAATAGTACTTTTTTAAAGCTATATTGAGGGTTATAGAACAAAACTACTAATTGCCATAGGAATAAAAAACGAATCACCTCATCCAGACAGTGCACACAAAGTGTCGTAGCTCTGATTCAATGCAGGCAATCGCAGTATCATACATGACCAAACCTGTGCAAGCAACGACGAAGCTGTTATACGAACGATTTATGAACACGTTCAAAAGATTAATCTTGATATTTGTATTTTTAACGTCAATATTCTTCCCTCGTAGTTTTTATCCTAATTAATATCAACAGTAAAACGACCACTATGTCTGAAGGGAATTACTCAGGGGTGGATTATATGCAGGACAAAGATTTTTAGATTCACAGGCTATTTTAAATATATAATACAAATGTCATGTGAGCTAATATGTTTTTCATCTGCTGTCTTTTATGTCTTTCCTTACATATTTTAATTTTATCTGGTTTATTTTTCAGTTTCCATACTTTCAATGCTTAATTTTACTTTGATTACTTTTAATCTTAATAACATAATAGCGCACGATAAAACAGTGTTGTTATATATTATTTCATTCAAATCAAAGTCATTTATTTTAATTAAACCCATTATCTTTGAATTGTCAGGAGTAGTAGTCAGTCAGACTAATGCCGCGTTCCAATAAACAAAAAACGATTCGTGTATGTATTCCTAAATATTTATATAATTTAACATTTCACATAGCAACCTATTGTTACCAGTGAAGAAGAATACATTTAAAACACAAGTCTCGCCTTTAACTCACTTAACCATACTTTATTTATTATTAACCAGGTCCGAGGTCCTTTACATCCTCACTTCGTACACATTCACTACGTTCATCACCAAAGTCATCTATAAAATAAAATGGAAGGCTAAAAAAGATATTCACCAAAGCCAATATTGGGTTAACGATCGACCCCGTATTGCAATCACCGGTCGTCACAATAGAGATGAAATCAAGTTTTCAGGTTAACGTGTGCTTGCTAGTCGGCTAGTCTAGCGACACGAGCGCGGAGAGAAATAGGTTAAGTGTGTTACACGTTGAACATTCGTATACATTTCATAGTATCTCTTATATCTATAGTTATACAAGTAAACTAAAAGCAGATACTTTTGAAACCAGCTACATGCAGCGCGGGCGTGTGGCGTTGATTGGAGCTATTCCTTTGATGGTCGGATCAAAGCGGCTGATTACTAGGCGCTAGTTAGATACCGGAAAATTTGTACTTTGCCGCACGAGTACTTAGTGTGTCGCTAAAGGTAATAAGCTTGGATAGTTTTTTACGTTGAGATAAGTCCATAATAGTGACTTTCTTAAACGCAAAATGTTTTTTTTAGATGTTGTACCCAATGTCTCGACCTATTTTTTATCCTCAGGGATCCACCATCAAAAGATTTAGATAAAATTTTACCCGACTACGGCAGAGCCAAAATAAGGGTCTTGATTTTAGCAGTCTATCTATCTATAAAAAATGTTTAAAACAGTTTTTTGAACTTAATTATTGATTTTATACTTTTTATAACTCGACTACGAAAAAAAGGTTATCTAAAAAGTACGAAACATTGATTTCTGTATGAAATAAACTGCATGATTGCGTTAATTCCCGTACTTGGATATTAATTATAGCACCTGGATGACCAAGCTTTGCTAATTTTTTTTACGTTTTCTAAAAATTAAACCTAGCTATATTGATTTATCGTCCCCGAAACATCCTGCATACTAAATTTCATGAAAATTGTTGGAGCCGTTTCCGATATTCAGGTTATATATATATATATATACAAGAATTGCTCGTATAAAGGTATTAGATAGATATCGATTGGAAATGTCAGGAGTGCGTATATTATGAAAATTTTCGTCCAGACGTTATTCATGACGTAAATAATTATTTTTTTAAGCTTCTCTTCCTGTCCTATGCCCCGTAGGTCGCTCGGTCATGGGCTGCTAAAATATCTAAACACATGAAGCACCATTTCCAAACATTTTGTTTAACTTTCATTTCTTCTAATTTAATTAAGTACTGTACATAACGAAATTAGAGCGAAAGGGCACCCAAAATAAAACCCGACTCATAACATAAGGGACAGGTTTATTTAAGTATTTTGGAGCAAAAATAGTCAATCTACGGCCCGTGTCACAGCTGCTTGTGGTTTATCCTTTTTAGGTTAAAAACCTTCGTAGGTGAATATATTAGAGGAAGCTCTGCATTTTATGTCAAAGGCAGCCTTAAATATACGAGTTTGTGGTTACTTATAGTGCCAACCCATCCTGTCGAGTGCAACGTTTAAATATGTATAATATGATGGCGGAATTATGCAGAAAAGTAGCACCAAGCAGTTTTACCACGGTTCAAGAAATTCAAGTTTCATTAAATAATTTTCGGTTTGAAATATTGTATCACAATGTTGAGGTTTATTGTTCAAGTTTGATGAAGTGTAAACGAGTGTTTAGTTAGTATCTCATTTAGTTTCTGTCACTTTCTTTGAAAAAGTAATTATTTAAATTGGATAAAAACTTTCGTGGGTGGTAATCATATTTATAAAGGATATACGGTTTTACTCACGTGTGTGTGGTGTATTCGGTCTGCAGGTGGAGCGTCTGACACCGACGCAGAATGAATTGATAAAGGGCACCAGTCGGGTCCGAAAGAAGCCGGACATCCGCGAAATATACACGTTAGTAAAGCGTATATCCTACTAATATTATAAACGTGAAAGTTTGTGAGTATGGATGTACGGATATTTGTTACTCTTTCACGCAAAAACCACTGAACCCATTGCGATGAAACTTGGTATGTAGATAGCTGGAGACCTGGGTTAACGCATAGGCTACTTTTTATCCTAATATTCAAACGGGATCGGCACTGACGCGGGTGAAACCGCGTGGCGCTGTTAGTCCTTTATAAATATAAATACGTTCACAGCTACAATTACATGTTATGTACACAAATAGAAATATTCGAATTTTTAAGAAAACAGGAGGATTTTCTGTTTTAAAGTCGGTTAATAAATAATTAAAAATAAATGAAGAGAGATTTAGAACATTACTTTCACAGCATTCTAACTATATCTACTCCTTTTTAATCTAATCCCACTAATATTATAAATTGCAAGTTTGGATGGATGGATAGTTGGATGGGCGGATGTTTGTTACTCTTTCACGCAAAAACTACTGAACCGATTGAGATGAAACTTGGTATGTAGATAGCTGGAGACCTGGATTAACATATAGGCTATTACTAACATATTTCATATCTATATTCCCACAGGATCGGGACTTACGCAGGTGAAACCGCGGGGCGCTGCTATAGACTGTAAATTATTGTGTAAATCTCATTAATAATAATAATGCTTTCAATATAGACACAAGTTACTAAAATGTGAGACTAACTGTGGGAGAGCCATGCCTCGGCACGTATGGGCCGGCTCGATCGAAGTGATACCACGGCCTCACAGTAAACCGGCAGTTAAGCAATGCTTGCATTGTATTTCGCCGGGTGAGTGAGGTTATCTGAGGCCCTAACCTTTTCCTGTCCCCCTCTTCCCCTACTTACACCTTAAAGGCAACGCACTTGTGGCTCTTGAGTTGTAGGTGCCCATGGGTGACGATAGCCACTCTACCATCAGGTGACCTGTCTGCTCGTTTGCACCATATTACTTAAAAAGAAGATTATCCCTTGTACTTAGAAACCTATTTAGATCACAGGTACATATAAGGAATGTTTTTCACGCGTGAAAGTAAAACATATTTGTTTATTTATTATTTATTTATTTACAAGTCTTTCCTATTTCAAAACAAATCAGCAATGATAGGAGATTTCAGTCAAACCTTACCCGGGTATAAAATAATCGCGGCCGTCACTAACACTCGGGCCAAAGTCAGACAGACAGACGGATATTGGATGCAGGTCCAACAAACACTCATACTTTTATATAAAAATGCTAGTTTAAGGGATATGCGAGAGCGGATTCGTTCAATTTGTTACGAAGATGAAACAAATTACCTGGCCAAGGACCTAGCTTTCAACTTTCTTAATTTTTTTGTTTTGGCACGTATATTGAAATGTTTTCAAGCGATCATAATCCTTACTAATATAATATTATGAATGCGAAAGTAACTCTGTCTGTCTGTCTGTCGCCTTTTCACGTCAAAACTTCTCAAACGATATAAATGAAATTTGGTACACAGACAGGCTCTTGCCTGAGAAAAGACATAGGCTACTTTTTAATACAAAAAATGGGGTGTAAGGGGTTGAAAGGTGGGGATAAACAGTTGTATGGAAGTATTGTCAATTAGCGTAAATAATTAAAAATTCTACCCAAAGACACTATTCCACGCGGACGAAGTCGCGGGCACATCTAGTATCTTATAATTTAAAAGTACTAACCATGTATTTATCCCCCAAGTGTCCCAGAATATGACTAGACAGAGGTGTAATACACCGACATTACGATAATTTAGTTTTACTTAATAGGGCCTAGAGGGCCTATTAAGGGTCCCTGGGTACCTTTGCAGATTCTATGCTATTAAGAATTTTCTAGCAGACAAACTTAATTTGCTAAACCCAGAAATCACACTCGGGAACTTATGCTTATGCCAGATAACCAACGAGATATACTTAACTCCTCAAATCAATAAAAGTATGAAATGTAGGTTTTCAATAACTGTATCTTTATCTTTATCTTTATCTTTATCTTTAATAATTAATTACCGTGAGACATTTTTCAGTGTTTTTATGGATCCGTTCCTCAAAAGGAAAAGGAACCCTTATAGGATCACCTTGTTGTCCGTCTGTCTGTCTATCTAGACGCTTTTTCTCAGGAACCCGTGGACGCATCAAGTTGAAATTAATACCGAATACATAAGTCTGCAGTCCTCTGAAGCTGTAAAAGAAATCAAGCTTCTAAGTCAATGCAATCATAGGATATGGCTACTTAAGCCGTATATTTGACCAAATTTGAAAAATCACTTAAAAAATAGTTTTTAAGATTACAAACTTATATTTTGCGGTTGGATTGTTGACTTTGCGGTACATTGCAACTACAAAGTTAAGTTTGTCTTTTGAAAAAGACGGGGAAAAGTCTTGAATTGTATCCCGAGATGGACGTACTATCTACATACACATAGTTAGTTTGCTTACGGAACCCTCGGTGCGCGAGTCAGACTTGCACTTATCCGGTTTTTGGAACTAAGTTCCTTATAGCACGTTACACTTTACACGCTCGACGAATGAGGGTTAGACGAAAAAGTGTTCGCGCAACGTCATCTGTGGATTTTGCACGGTACTACTGTAATTTAATGTTGGTTGTATACTTATTATCCATAGATTAAGTAGTTTGGGCAACTTTCAGAAAGGGCACAATTTTAATTTCGAGATTTTACATTATTTAAGAATTATTTGAAAAAATATTTAATCCATTAAATATATTTATACATAGCGACAGACTTTGTTCCAGTTACAGTCGGGTCTCCCAAAGACACGCGTTTTTATAAACCGCGTGTTGTCTATAATAATACTTTTTTTTCAAATAGTATCCTTAGCTTTTTTTTGTTTTAATAATAGTACAGAACCTTTTTACTTGTACCACATGTCTACAACGACCGATTATTTATTGAATTCTGTGAAATCTGCCGTCAGCAAATACTTGCTTTGATGTGACGCAAAAGGATTGTCTTCTTTCAACCTTTTGGCTCCTTTGTGGCTATTGGTACATAGCGCCGTCGGATTTCAGCTGGACAGCCAATTATTCCCTCACGTAAGTTAACTTGGTTATAGGGTGGGACATTTTTATGCTCTTACGGGCCAAGAAAAGCCAATTAAGGTGGGTTAAATTTGTTACTTATGGGTCTGTCTAGGGTTAATGTTTTTTGGGTTTGGTTACGTAGGTACTGTAAGTACTACTGTTGGGTTTTAATGTAGAAGAAATCAACCCTTTTATATGATGACTTATCCCACGAGATTGTCGACATGTGGGATGTGGATTCAGCAATCATTGTGCCGACAGTCATTTCGGCCCATGGGTTAATTGCTAAGAGCCTCGACCAACACCTTCAGAGGCTCACGTTAGGCAGTTGGATTAACAGCCTAATGCAGAAGGCAGTCCTTTTCGACACGGCACGCATAGTGAGGAGGTTTCTGTCTCTGGAACCCTAACCACCGGTAGCTTGGTCCCTGTATCCGATGCAGGTGGGACACTATTTTTTATTTTTTAAATATATTTGTATTTTTTTTTATATTGTAAATGTATTTAAAAATGTAATGTATATGTATAATAAATAAATAAAGAGAATAATAATATCTTCACACATCTCACACACGGCCGTCTGATCCCAAACTAGGCAAAGCCTACTATGGTAACCAGACTGCTGATAAACATACTTATTGTATATGTATTTCTAAATAAATACATATTATAGATAAATTACACCTAGATACAGAACAAAATGTCATGCTCATCACACAATTATTTGTCCTGGGTGGGAATCGAACCCGCGACCTCTGGCTCAGCAGTCAGGGTCACTAAACACTAGACCAACAGGCCAGTCACATTATGCAATGCATACACTTATTATGTATCATATTCTCTGTAAAACTTGGTGTACAAATAAAGTATTATCTATCTATCTATAAACTTCGTTAATACTATGTAAGGGGTTGACGAATATAATTTAAATTTACTAAACTTTACACATTTGTAATTATACTTAAGACGCAAAGGTTTAATAGATGACGACCAGCCGATTGCCTCCGCTCGGGAGCTATTACTTGTGCAATTAGTAGTACCTAGTTATTTGAAGTCTGTATGTAGGTACTATTAGTTGTATGTTAATATAGATTATTGAATAAATAACAACTCTGACAACAATAAAATTAAGTTCAAGATTGACGGATATCAATATATTACTGCTAGATTTATACCTTATTTACCTTAATATACCTAGAAATGGCGTCAAGCAAACAAAACTATCTATGAAGTGTTTATAAGAAACCCATCAGCCATGTCTTGAAATGAGATGTAAGGCCTGCTTATTTAATCAGAATCCTTGCTCCATTTTATAGTAAAACTAACAACTCGCCCCGGCTTCGCACGGGTAGCAGAGACACCTTCAATAATCATCATCATGCTTCAACCAATTTACACAAAACCATAACAAATAATACACTTAAACCTTCCTAATAAGTCACTCTGTATATTGGTGAAAACTGCATGAAAATCCGATCAGTAGTTTTTCAGTTTATCGTGAACAGACAGAAAGACAGACAGACTTGTTTTATAATATGTAATGAAATTATACTTAGCGCCTGCAAATTGAGACGTAGCAATACACAAAGCAGCGAAGAGGACCTCTTTAGCTATTGGAGAGATACTGCTATGTGCATTGCTCTAAAGGTCCTAAAACAATTTCTTTTTTTGCTTTATGGCAGTAAAAGGAGGACGTCCTTGTGTATCCGGATGTCTTAGAAGATGACTTAGAAGACGGTGCCCGTATATCCTAATGAGACTAGAAGACTGTAGAGTGTTGAAGTCATATCATTGAAATCCTAACTTCTTCATTTGTGACTAGAGAATTTGATCCCGGGATCCGGAGTTCTGCGATCCCGATCGTATTCCAGTCAAAAAAAAGGGGAAAAACAAGACTGCACAGTAACGATACCGGTGTGTCTGTTTCATTATATCTTTTAGCTAATAAAGGTATCGATTCATATTTTTTATAAAACTTACAGCTAACCAAGGTAAAAAAAGGCAGTTAAAATAAAAAAAAAGCGGCGGTAGCGTAATGGCTAAGGCGTCGGACTTGCGATCAAGTGGTTGCGGGTTCGAACCCCTCCCAGTGCATACCGGCGTGAACCCACTCCTTTTTTTTTTTTTTTTTTTTTGTGCGTGTGGAAACCCCCTCGGGCCGTCACCCCACCGGGGTTTTCGGTGGGGCGGTGTGTCGGAATCGAACCGACTAAAACCACACGGTGTGCCGTACTGCGCCTAAATTAGGAGGGATCCGGGAACAGCTTTTATTAAGACATCCGGACCCCCCCTAGCGCCTGCCCGCAAAAGCGCGGGCACCACCTTCGGATAATAACCTCTCAATTAGGCAACGTCCAGGCACACACGGACGCCGCCTCCTCGCGGGGGGCCACTATAGCGGGTGGAAGGGAAAACCCGTCCCGACCACCCGCGGCCACACTCAGGGCGGCATGAGGCGCTGAAAAGCGCGCCTCCGCCGCCCGGTTCGCCGGCGGCGAATCAAGTCCGAGTGGAGATCGTCCTCCCGGACCTGCTCCGCCGCCTCCTTCTGCGAGATGACGTCCTCACAGAAGGTCGCGACCGCGGTAAAATTCCTGTCGCTACCGGCCATGGAGCGTATGACGGCCGGTAGCGAGAGATCCACTCCGATGACTGCAGTGAGGGCCCGACGCTGCGCCGCCCAACTGGGGCAAACCGCCAGCGTGTGCTGAGCCGAGTCCTCACTGCAGTCGCAGTGGTGACAGGCGGGACTCAATTCCCTTCTAGCGACCGAGTGCAGGTACTTCTCGAAGCAGCCATGCCCGGAAAGAACCTGCGTCAGTCGGAAGGAAAGGGTCCCGTGCTGCCGCCCTGCCCACTCGACGATGACCGGCTGGAGCGCCTCCACGGCGGCAAAGCCAGCACGTGGAGCCTCCAGCCGGGACGACCAACGAGCCATGGTGGCTCGGCGAGCGGCCTCACGCCATTCGCGTACCTCTTCGGGCGGGGGCCGACTGCCGCTTCCCGCCCGGAACTCAGCCGTTCGCCGATATACTTCGGCGAGCACTTCCGCCTCCAAATCCCACGGGGGAGTCCCGGCCAACGCGCACGCCGCCTCCGTCGACACGGTGCGGTATCCGCGTATGGCTCTAACCGCCATAACCCTCTGAGGCCGCCAGAGGCGCGCCCTATTCTGGGCGGTCAGAGCCTCCGCCCACACCGGTGCACCATACAGTGCCATTGACCGGACAACCCCCGTGTACAGCCGTCGCGTAGCGACGCTGGGTCCGCCCAAATTGGGCAAGAGTCGCCCAAGGGCTGACGCAGCGCCGACCAGCCTTGGAGCAAGCTGCAGGAAGTGCTCGTCGAAGCGCCACCTACCGTCGAGGATCAGGCCCAGATATTTTATGCAGGCCTGAACCGGTACGAGGACCGAGTTGACCTCGATAGAGGCGCCAGGGGGTGGACCACGACGGGGCCCATGAAATAAAAGGGCCTCCGTCTTATCCAGGGCCACCCGCAAACCCAGCGCCTCGATGCGCCCAACCACCAGAGAGACTCCCCTGGTGGCCAGGCACGCCGCCTTCTGAAAGTTCGCCCCCCGGGCCGTGACCAAAGTGTCATCGGCGTAACAGATTACGCCGAGCCCGGGGGGGAAGTCGCCTCGAAGGGCCCAGTCGTACCCCATGTTCCACAGGAGTGGTCCAAGGACAGACCCCTGCGGAACACCGCACGACATGGGCCGACGACTCAAAACTCCATCTCGGTCCTCGTACATGACGGTACGCTCCTCTAAATAGTCTGCCACTAGCCGCCTCAGGTACCCTGGCACTCCGTGATAGTGGAGTGCTTCCCTGATGCAGCTGAATGGCAGACTATTGAACGCGTTGGCGATGTCCAGCGACACCGCCAACAGCACGCCGCCACAGCTCACTACCTCTTCGGTCACGGCCCTCAGGCGCAAAATAGCACCGACCGTCGAACGCCCCGCTCGAAAACCGAATTGGGCGTCCGACAAATCGGGGCCGACCTCGCACAGGTGCCGGACGATGCGGGCAGAGAGGACCCTCTCAAACAATTTACCCGCCTCGTCCAGCAGCACGATGGGCCTGTAGGCCGCGACCGAGTCAGTAGGCCGTCCCGGCTTTCTTAAAAGGACCAGCCTCCCGCTCTTCCAGCAGTCAGGGAAGCGCCCGGACGCCAAGCAAGCGTCAAACACTTCCCTGAGGCGGTTGGACATGTGGTCGAGGGCGAGGGCCAACACTCGGGCAGGGATCCCGTCTGGCCCGGGGGCGGTGTTCTTGGAACGGATCCGTAGAACAACCGCCCCTACCTCCGCCTCCGTGACGGGCGGAACACCATCCTCCTCGTTCTCCCCGTCGTCTCCGGCCAAGGGGGCCATCGACGGGGGTACGTGCTCCGCCCGTTGCGGGAAAAGGCCCTCAACCGCTTCTTGCAGGAAGCTGGGCTGGAGAGTCTCCGTAAGGGGGGGGCCCGATGCGCGGAGCTTTTGTTGCGCCGCGCGATATGGGCGACCCCAGGGGTCACAATCGAGACCCTCCAGCATCTCCTTTCTTTTTTCCTCTTTGGCGCGGCTAATGGCCAACTTCAGAGTTTTCCGCGCATCTCGGTACTCCTCATGAAGCCGGTCTTCCTCCCCATCTTCGCCATCTTCGCGGTGACGCCGCCGGCTGCGGGTGTAGGACCTCCGGGCACGAGTACAGGCCACGCGGAGGTCCGCCAACTCCTGGGACCACCAGTAGACCTCCTTCCTTGGAGGCCGACGACCTCAAACGCGGGGCATGGCCGCATCGCAAATCTGCGTAATCGCATCGCGAAAGCGGCCAGCCCCCATGTCTGCCTCCTCGGTCAGAGGCTGCGGAGACAGCCAAGAGTAAATAATGGCTGCCTCCTCCAGTAGGTCCCTATCCAACTTGGTAACAGCCCACCGCGGGAAGCGGGAAGAACGCCGCGCCGTGTGACCCCTTCTGGGGTCCTGGGTCCGGGAGAGCTCGAATCGGATATAGAGGTGATCCGAGAGCGTCTCAACCTCTTCCAGGACACGCCAGTTCCTTACTCGTGCGGCGAGAGCAGGGGTAGCGAACGAAAGGTCCACTATCGACCCCCCCTGCTGTCGCACGCACGTGTTGGTGGAGCCTCTGTTTAGGAGACAGAGGCCCACCGATGCCGCCCACTCCTCCACGGCATCGCCCCGTGCGTCCGTCCTGGGGGAACCCCACGCAACGGACTTTGCGTTGAAGTCCCCCAGCACTAGGACGTGCCCAGACGCTAGTCGCCGCATCGAGGTCTCCAAGTTGTTGAGGAAAACCTCGAAGTCGCTCAGACTCCGGTTGGGGGAGAAGTAGACACCATATATGGTGATACCCCCCCACTCGGCAGCAACATATCCGGTACCCTTGTCTCTTAGCGACAAGGGTGGGGAATGAGCCGCCGTGGAGCTGATGACTGCCACGGAGCCGTCCCGGTCACCCATCCAGTTTGGACGGGGAGGAACGTAATAGGGCTCCGAGGCTACGGCTATACCGATCGACCACTCCGCCATGGTTTGCAGGAAAAGATCCTGCGCACCGGCAGAGTGGTTTAGGTTCGCCTGGACAAGGAGGCTAGAGACTTGATCCATTTATTGGACCGCCTCTACAACCTCCTCCATGGGCGACGACGACGACGCTGGAATGACAACGGTGGCAGCCTGGGTCGATTGGCTAGCCCCCGATGATTTTTGAGCAATGCGAGGAGGCTTGCAGCCCCCCTGCCCCATTTGATGGTTGGCGGGCAGATTGCCCGCCGCATACGCTGGGCAGTGAGGGGCGGCGGAACATTCCGCCGCCTTGTGCCCCGGTCGGCCGCAGCGGAAACAAAGACCGCTGCAGTCAAAGCAAATTGCGCATTTGACGCGGGTGTGTCCCGTGGACAGGCACTTAAAACACCTCATCGGTCTCGCCTCCAGGACTGTGACCCTGGCGTTGACGAAACCGATGAGGACCTTGCCAGCGTCGAACAGGATTTTGGCCGACGCCACGGGACAACTCACCCACACCGCGCTAAGCCCTCCTGGGCCGGGGCGGATGGTGCCAACCCGGATGCTGTCACGGGTGCATCCCGTTTTTTCTAAAACTGCAACCCGGACATCTTCAGTCGTCACGGAGTCATCCAGGCCCGAAATACGCAACTCCGCGCACTTGGTGGGCCTGGCGATCTTGACACCATCCGTCGCTGCGAAGATACCCCGCAGCTTCTCGGCGAAGGTATCGGCCGTTTTCGCACCTTCAGCCCCGGGGAACTCTAAAACCCGAGCTCCCGTCTGGGCGAGGCGCATCCTCACACCTGAAGCCCCGAATTCACTGGAGAGGCTATCCCGGGCTTTCTTGAACACAGCCGCGTAGGATAGCCCGCCATCTGCCGCCTCCGGTGACACGGTGATCACCACAGCCGCCGTTTTCGGTGGCTGCAGTTTTCGCGGCTTCCTCGTAGTAGCTACTGCCACCGATGGCGACTGCGGTGTAGAGGCTGCTTTATTGGCAGCCTTCTTGTTCCGCCTTCGGGACTTCTTCTTGCTTCCGTCGACTTTCTGCCACCCGTCGTTAGAGGAGGCAGACGTCGAGGGGCCAGATGCGGAGGGGCCAGACACAGTTTTGGCACCAGTAGGAACTGTTGTCCCTTTAGGTGCCGGAGTGGGGAGCGGAGGAAACTCCGCCACTGCTGCAGCCGAGGCCTTAGCGGGTTGCCCGGGCTTCGATGCCACTGCTTTTGCTGTGGCCTTAGCCGGTCGCCCGGCTTTCGGCGCAGCTGCGGGGACTGGCGCTGATGTTGCAGCCGCATAGGAGACCGCAACGCGGCCTCCCGAGACGGAAAGTGGCATTGGGCCCGATGCGGCTTTGGGCTTATCCCCGGCGAGTGGCGGTCGGATGATGGGGGCCGGAGGCAGCCGTGCCTCCAAGCCCGCGAGGCGCCCGTCCATCATCCTCCACACCGCGTCAATAATTTGACGCAGGTGGGAGTATGGAACTTCGGAGGGAGAGGCGGTGGAGAGAGCAGGCTGTCGCTCTACTTGGCTTGGTTGCTCAGGGGAGACTGCCTGAGCCCGAAATTGGGCGAACTGAGCGCTGAGCTCAGCCACCTGTCCCGCCAACCGGTCGTTTGCCACCTGGAGGCGCGCCACGTCACCAATTAGGGTCTTCACGACCCCAGAGACAGCGGAGGAGGAGTCCTTAAGGGCCTTTACAAAAGAGCCCTTAAGGTTCGTGGACTTGGTGGCCACTTTTTGAATTATGGCCACCGCCGCGTCCGCTCTCTCCTGCATGGTTACCGGTGTATGGGGGACAGAAGCCCCTTCCACCGGCTCCCGGATCTTCAGCAGGAGATCCGCAATCTCCTCCTCCGCTACAATTTCACCTTCCGCTCTAGCCCGGGCGTAAATGCCTGCCCTAGAAAAGGCGGACCCTGCTGGAGCGGGAACCGGCGTCCGTGATCTCGACCTGCCTCTGAGGCTGGTCGCCACTTTCGGCGGCAACATATGTTGCGACGCGTCACCATCTTCGTCCCCGGAGCGTCCGCGCTTGCGACTCTCAATGTCGCGGACCTCCAGCTCCATATCTTCGGCGGAGTCGGTCGTTGGACTTGCGGCCCTGGAACGCACCGACATTCTTCTGCTCCCAGGAGTCGGATTGACTTCTGGGAGCTCCACAGAACGAGTAGTCTCGCATAAGACTTCCTCGTCCGTCGACGCAGCTTCTCCCGCTAGCCGTCTACTCCTTCTTCTATACTCCTTCTTTTTTTCTTCGTTACATTTTTTATTTAAAGTTTCATTTTCCATTGTTGTACCCACGATTGGGGGAGAAATAAAGGTCAACCCGGGCAGAGATCCCCCAATACCCGGGCAAGCGAAAATTTATGCCCAACCGTGGGGTCCGCAGGTGCCCCGGCTGGGAGTGCGCTTGCGACTGAACAACCCATCAGCCATGCATCCCCTGGTCACGCACCAGAACACGGGATTCGGGGTAATTTTTTAGAGAGGTTTTCTTCCTCGCAGTCCGGGCGGCTAAGCCAAGACCCTCGCCCCCAATCGGAGTCACGAGACATGACCACGACTCCTTTCGGGATTACGATATGCCGACGGTGACAAGGAAACTAAATTTCCCATGCCTACTCGGTGGCAGTGTGAGTGCACGCCGAGCCCGTCCTCCTTCTCCACTGGGGACAGCGAAGAATCTCCGACCCATGGAGGGTCCCTCCCTCATGATTTTTTACCGAGGTTTTCATCCTCATAGCCCCAAAGAGCGAAGAGCCAACAGATAGGTGTTCTCTGTTGGGCCAAGCCTCAACCGAGTGGCCGAAGAAAGATGGCCTCCTCTTCCTACTAGAATATTGGCCGTTGGCGATGACGCCGCCTCACAAAACGGAGGGAGAAAATCAGCGTCATTGCCAACGTTTCCAGGGTGCACCACGTGGAGGTTTTCTAGACAGCACCCCGCGTGAACCCACTCCTAACACAAGCATTTAGCTTAGCTGGAGGGGTTAACAAGAATACTAGTAATGTGTGACCCACGTTGCTAGTATTCTTTAAAAAAAAAAAAAACATAAATATAGATTATACAATAAGTCAAGGTTTAAATATCGGTTGTGAATCAATTTGGTTCTTATACATTTCCAAATTTAAAAATTTCAATGAAAAATGCATGAACCAACCACCGTTTATGATAATTTGCACAGTTGACTCATTTATTCCGAGAACCAAAATTTACACACCCTTACACTTAATAAGTCTTCCCAATTTTAACGAGCAAAGGGTTAAATTTACCGAGGGACTGAAAATCATACATAAATAATTAAACAGCCAATTTTTTGGTTCAAAAGTTAATCATGTTTTACATTTTTAATTTCCAGAAAGTGTTATTTTTTTAAGGAAGCTTGCGCCCTTTTACAATTAAAATAATATATCTTACTGTTACCTACAAGTGCTTGCTGCATTACGAATACCGTATCATTTTCTACCGTAAAGTTGGCTACTATTTAATATACGATCTAGGTTCTAACTTTTAAACTTCCGCGTTCTATGATATACATATAATGATTGTAATGATGAACGGGAATTAACGCGATCACGGAATAGATTGAATTCTTCCGCTGCCACGGAATAATACTTTAACAACCTTCGCCTCTATGTGAGGTGAAGGTTCTTGACCAACGTGTAAAGATGGCGAGAGGATAAAAAGAGGTCGCTTTAAATTAGACCTTTGTAGTCTTTGTAACTTTAAAGTCACACACACAAATAAAATGTTAGACATATTAATAATCATGTATGGTACAAATCAACTACCGCTGATTTGTGCTTAAGTGGTCAATTAGACAATTGTCATTGTATTGAGTGTAGTAGGTTCAGTCTCAACAATAGACATCTGTTACTAATTTTCCAAATTGAGGTATATTTATATTTCAAGTATTTGAAATTTTTATTTAAAAAAAGGAAAAAGTACACCCACGCCCAGTTGATACATCTTTTGTTCTTCCTGTAAAGCCTTTATTTCTCCCTGTTAAGGCTCATTAATATGAATAATAAATAGAAGTACAGCTCTTGTGCGAGTTACGACAGTCAATTCAAGGGAACTCCTTCCTCATTATCAATCATTCAGGTCGGCCATTTTGCAAACTTTAAAAAGTTAACAATGTAGGGTCTTTAAAATAAAAATCTCAAGGCGAACTAGGTCAACTCAATTAAGAGACAGATAAAAATTATTTCTAAAACTTTTCTAAGCATTTGCGAAGTTTGTAATAACGGATGTTTTGAGGGGTTTTTATAATTTTCATTTATGCTTGGATTTTGTAAGACTACATGCTGATAGAGTTTGGTTTTCTACCTTGGTTACTTATTTAATTATTAGTAGTTTTTGTCTGTATTTCAGCCCACGTGACCACTTATCTATAAGATCTTAGGCTCTTGCGTGGACAATTTTTATTATGACTGATTTAGACATTTCACCCGGAATCAAATATTTAGCTTATGTCTATCTAGAATTATGTAACAGCGGCCCTGATGATTATAATTTATGTACACGCAAAATGTTTATAATTGTATAATATAAATAACAGTAGAAAATTGCGCTGTACCCTAAAGTAAAAAGTTCCTTGAAGGCTCAATAGAATAAATATTTTTGTTTGGTCTTTCATCTTCCCGTGTCCCGACCCCGTTGTGTGGTGTCAACACAAAAAATGGTATTTTTGTTAAGAAGGTCTTCATCACTGCTGAAAAGTAGTGGGGTCTTGACGGCGATCATTATCTTCTACGATATTTGATGTGTTACGAGAAGGTGAAGGGGGTAACCATTTTTATACATTATATATTATTATAATTCTTAGTAAACTTTCGTGACCTAGATACATATTATTATGTGTCACTGAGGATTGTAAGGAATAGTCTCACAACCACTAATATAAACTATGAAAATCACTTACTAACAGTAACTGCCAAGTTGTTCGTACCTTTGTTTGCACTCAAGTCAATCGTTCTAAACATATTCCTACCCTTTTATAATCCCACAATTTGTTAATATTTATCCATCGACCAATAGTATTGCGTTAACGGTATAACCAGTCAAAATAATATTTATTAACTTATTTTTATTCAATAGTAAACTGTGTTATCATTAGAGATCGGATAATTGGATGCATATTTACCGAAAGTTATTTTTTGGATAACAAATTATGGAAGCGGCTTCTAAGTATATTTTTATTTACGAATGCAGTTGTATTATTATATTATATATTATGTTATATTATATATATATACAAGTATAATTTGCCGTCTCACTCGCACTCTTACAAAATGCTTACATTTCCTGGGGTTTAATAGGCCCGATTTGACACTTGTTACAACGTAATAAGGTTGTTTTTGCTTCGTCAAAAATCACTGACAATAAAAGTAGGGAAAGCAACCATTATACGTTGTAACAGAGCAAGTGTCATTTGTGTCAAACTGGGGTTTATTACATCTCACGGAGTATAGGTACACTTAAATTTGAATTTCCTGGAATCGCGAGATTCTTTCGATAAAAAAGTGCTTTCCATAATAGCCAACATCTCAACTTTAGGTAAATATGCATCCGAATATCCGATCTCTAGTTATCATCTATTATAGTTTGGCCCTATTTTTAATAAAATAAATAAGAGTTTTTGATGTGGCGACAACAGGATAGTTTTAATACTGCATTTTATTTGAAGAATTGTATATATATATATACATTTTTAAACGGAGTTATTAATATCATTGAAAGAGCACAACTTTTGCTTGTAAATATATATTTTTATCAGATGCGGAAGGAACTTAAATAGATTAGAAAGAGATAGAAACATCTATTCCTAATATTGATTGCCCTACATGTACGAAAGTGTGATAGTGTTTTTGGACGCTTATGGGGGTAGGATGCATTGCAAGCCACATCACAGTTAGGCATACATTGATCGTCAGGCCATGAAACCAGCAATATTATCTTGTCGCTGTAGATTTTGTTTATATACTTTTTTGTGGTATACGTGCTGAAGCAACAACACGCTACAATGAATGAAATGTTACATTAAGGGTTAAGAAACCTGCTAGAGCTGCTGGTGCTGCTTCTCACAGCGAATCTGAACAGCAACTCATAGGTACAGTACAGGAAATTTTATAATAATAATAACTTGAGACACCTCACACACGGCCGTCTGATCCCAAGCTATGTAGAGCCTGTACTATGGTAACCAGAATGTTGATAAACATACATACTTATTTATTACTGAATACATATTATAGATAAAATATAACCGATCGTGTTCATCAATCACAATTATCACAATTATTTCGCCTGGATGGAAATCCAACCTTCGGCATCTGCTCAGCAGTAAAGATTCTGTGAATTGGAGGTATTAGTAAAAGTGCCTCCACTCTAGAGAAGACCGCAGTTAGATAACATTACTTTGTAATACTGTTTTTTTTTGCTGGTGACTAGGGTTGTCAAAGCTCCATGGTAGTATACGATAGGGTCGTCAACGCACTAGTATTATCACTGAAATAATATCGGTAACCGTTTACAATCAGGTGAGCTATAGTCTTATTTCTCAACTTAGTTGTGTAAATGTAAAGTAATTAATATTTGGTGACATCATTCTCTTTTTTTTTAAAAAGACAACTCCCGCATTAGGAATTACTCCTGTGTCGCGGGGGACTTTACAAACATACAAACAACGGACACAAAGAACACCCAGACTCGGGTGGGAATCGAACCCACGACCTCTGGCTCAGCAGTCAGGGTCACTAACCACCAGACCAACAGGCCAGTCATCATTCTTTCTCATGTAATTATTTAATTTAATTATTAGCACTAACGCTGTTTTCATGGCCTCATACTAAATAGGGCAGGGGCGTGCGACGCGTGGAGGTGATAAATTGCAACAATCACTCATCTGTCGCGCTGATATCTCGCTGATGGTAAACATTCTACCGATGCCAGGTCGTGCACGTATTGTGTACACTTTTAGCTTACGAGATGTAAACTAATCCTAATATTATAGATGCGATTGTGAGTTTGTTTATTCGCTTTCACGCCTTAGCTACTCCAAAGATCATTTTAAGATTTCACATACACGTTGTGATGTGTACCTACAGAAAAGGCCGTAGGGTACTTTTACATAATAAAAGAACTGTTCCTAAGGGGTAGATTGATTGACCAGTGTAACGTTATTCTTGAGTTATACTAAAGAATAACATAAATAGTAATATAATCTTCGTCGTCGTCGTAGAAAAACTACGGATTTGATTTTTAGGAACTTTACAGGAGCGCACTTTAAAGCTTTCAAATGATGTTTTACGTAATATTTTGAAAACGGCTGTTCCTGTTAATGAAATCTGCAAAGGTTACTATGTATGAGTTTTGAAAAAAAAAACACATTACAAAAAAAAACATTATATATGTTTTTAGTAGACTTATGTCAAAAACAAAAAATAAAAAAAAAATCAAATCCATTTTCGTCGTCAGGCTGCACAATCACAAACTGCATCATTCGCTCTTTCGCTCCTGGGTCTCCGTGATGACTAGTTGTTTCGCATCTAGTATTTACTGTTATAACGTGTATATATTCTAATAATATTTGTAATCCAATGGCGTTTCAAGATACAACTTCAAGCTACAAGCTAAGGTTGCAAATCAGTTTCATCCTACCGTCTCAATCACCGATTCAAGTTGCCGCTTCGAAGCCGAAGTTCAAGCTCCTACCAGCTCTCGGTAAAGACGGTTCTACCAGCCGCGTGTCCTCGGCTAATCCACGGCGGGCTACGACTGGCCTCCGGCCTGGTGCATACAGAAGACACGGATGGTAGCGAAGGTTCGGGTACCAGTGTACCCTATTTTGTATTGAGACGTGAGGCGGCCGCGAGAATCTTGGCTACAAAATTAAAAGAAGCTAACTGGGTTAACTGTTTTTTTTCTTCCAAAACTATTTTATTTGGTATCCTTTTTTCAATATGATGCTTCCTTTACCTACTTAAATTTGTAATAGGTTTGTGTTTTATATTTGTAGCACTTCAACTACTTGTTAACTAATACCTTTTCGATAAATGTATGATCCTAAAGTACACAATTACAATAATTTTGTAAAGTGCATAATTCAAATAAAATAACGAGAAACGTGAACAAGTTAATGAATGAAGAATAAGTGAAAAGATAATATGTAAAAAATTAAAAACGTCTATTTAGAACAAATGTGCCCGAGCAACGAATATCCGAGGGTAGTTTCTAGTAATTTTTAAATATATATATCTTTCAGATAAGTGGCATTCGGAGGAACTAAGTGGTAATAGTAATTACCATTTTACAACCTCATGATATTAGTAGTAGCGGTAATTCGCTTTTACTATAAATATTTATCTCGGTTACAGCAGCTACCTACTACTTTTAAGAGAGCGTATGAGTATGAGGATTCTTGGGCTATACAAGTGCAAGCTCTCGGATGCTGCTGAAGAAAACATCTGTAGGTAACAAATCTGTCTGATGGTGTGTTACTAAACATCCGATTAATAGTTCAAATAATGGATCTTCCTTTCTCCTTTCTCTCTGTATCTTTGTCTAATGTAGGTTTAATCTCCTTTAAATCACGATCTTGATCATCTACTGATTCGGGCAGAGAGCGTCGCTGAAACTCACCAAACCGAGAAATCTTCTATTTAATAATTGTTCAGTTAAGTTCTGAACACACAAATTATTAATTTGTATCATTGTTTCATTTTCTTATATGGCAAAACCGGACATTGTTGTATCAAATGTGGTTTGCGAATTCTCCTTCAAAACATCATCAATTCCGGCAGCCTTATACACGCCATTTATGTACTGTGAACTAAATTACTCAAATAGTTTTATTATAGTCCGTATTTTTCTAATACAATAATAAAAAAAATCTGCAAGGAAATATATTTTTTAATCATCTTTCTTCTAACCAATCAATGTTTGAAACCATTTTGATAAACAACGAGAGAAATTGAATTTCGGAAGATTTTCAATTAGCTAATGGTTTGGAAAAGTAAGAAAACGATTTAATCAAACCCGTTTTGAAATAAATGTACCTTTTTGTTTTACTTTCAGAATTGATTTGCTGAATCTGAGACGTTGATAACCATTTGGCTCCCAATTGATTTACAAGAAGCGGGGTGCAGAGAGAACTTTTATAATTCTGAGTTCTCCATCAATTTGAGAAAAGTTTAATATAATTTGAAGTATTTGGAATAAGTTTTGAATTAAATAAGTTCCATTAAGAGTCGGATCTTTATCTGCAATACCGTTAACCATCACAATCGTTAAAAAATAAACTCAAATAGTATATCTAAATCACCGCGCTACGTTCACTGTGAGTATGCATTGCGAGACTGTAGAAAACGTCAAGTCCTTCTCTCACATTAGTCTATGAATAAAGTTAAGGATGATGATAAAATCTAGTGCGAAAGTACTAATTAAACAAACGCTTGACACAAGTAAACAAACTAACTGTTCCACCAACGTTACTCTAGATGAGAATTATATATTGGTGTTGGAATTCTTTACCAACATACGTGTTCCCTTCGACCCACAAACCCGAGTCTTATAAATATCTTGCGAGGTCGTCAAATTGAGGATCATTATTTTAGTATTGTTTGTATCTATGGCTTTCAATCTTAAGCCTCTAATTTAGCTGCATTTGCTCCAATGCATTTGAACTATGGTTTCAGCTCACAAAATAAATTATAAACCTTTCTGTCAGCTCAGATTAACAAAACAAATCTTATAATTCAATACAAAACATGTAACTGCACCCCAGCCAAATTAAACGCAATCTGAGCGCAATATCTTTGACGTGTGTTCAGGATGCGTGACGAACGATGACTGACGGGTGACAGCGCGCGGGTTACGAGGTAACCTCGGACCCCTATGCGCGCTCTGGCTGTCACTCGTTCTGCTATATTAAATTCTTTGAACCCGTATGGAAATGTTAGTAGATGTTTGAAATTAGTTTAGCATGTGGTGTTGGGTTATAGTGCGTGTGTATTTGGTGTCAAAAGATTCTTTATAATATTGACTAAGTTTAATGTAACCTCATTTTCCTTGACAAATGCTGCGTGCCAGTTTTTTAGATAGTATATATCGCATTGTAGTGTAGTGGTAAAATTGTTTCAAATGAAAGAGTATCAAGACCAGTTATGAGAAGTCATTGTTTTGGTATGAACGATGGCCAAAATATTGGTTAGTCACCACACGAAGCAAAATAATTAACTCATGCGTCTCTTTAAAACGTTGTTGTTGCAAAATGTTTTTCAAAATGTCTTGTATAAGGAATTGACATTCCATAATATTTATAATTAACTTTGGCAATTTTTAAATCATTGTACTAGGACTGCGCAATCTCAAGAATATTTATGGAATTGCTTTATTTTATGTCCTAAAACCAATAAATGGAAGAACAAAAATGGCTTACCAACATGTTACTTCAACTCTCCCAAAACCACAGCAGAGATTTACATCGAAAACGATTCGATGGAGTCGTCAGCCCTTCAATAAAACAATTGATGGCAGATTGGAAATCATAAACTGGAACGGTCGAATAAAAACTGCATTGTAACATTTCACAATCGTTATTTAATCGATTTATTTCATTAACTCTATTTGGTTTCACGAGCTATCTCTATTGGACGGCCAGTTTTAGACTTTATCGATATGATATAGGGTCGATTCTTTATTGGATTGACGGAGAATTGCTCTCTATTGGCCGTCCGCGGTGTTGTAAGGATTTCAACGTTGGTTGAGTCCCGACTTCAGTTTTAACTTAGAATTATTATTTCTGGATAAGATTTGAATACCACCGAGTAATTTAATAAATGTAAACTGCATTGCTGCAGTCATTTGGAATTAAATGTCTGCGTATTTGTTTATCTTTCATTCAGCAAATAACCATGCAATGTAACTGAACGTCTCCCTTGTGTATTTCAGATTTCAAATGCCGTATAGTGTCATCCCATTGCAATTAAAGTTGCGATGAACCTTGGTACTATTTAAAAAGTTAAACAGCAGTGGACCATTCTGTAAACACTTTCAATCCATTGTATTATATTTGTAGTATATATATAGGTATTTATGTAATTATCATGTTCTAGATAGGCGGGTTCAAAGCCACTATCATACAGGAAATAATAATTTAATATATTTGGAGGCCTGTTAGCCAATTGGGTTTTTGAAAAAAAAATGTATAATAAAAAAAATATATATGTGTAATAAATAGAATGATCATATTTAAGTTTTATAGAAAAACTACTTTAGATAGTTTTTTTTTGCTATATTCAAAAAGTTATATCAGTTTACAAATAAATGTTTGAACCCAATACCGAAAATACACCGAAATTTCCCGAACAAACCCGAGCGCGTGTGACGTTATAATATCAATATCTACTGTAACGTATTCTGAGTTATTCGGCAAAATATCATAAATATTAGTATACCTTAATAGTAATTGAAATGGATAGATTCGACATTGCGCACTACCCCGTTTAGATTGTAGCCGTGAGTTCTGCTATAAAAAGCAAGGCTCGCGCCAAACCCTCTCTTTCGCTCCTGGTTCTTCGTGATGACTGGTTGTCTCGCAGCTATCGCTGTCAAAATCGTATTTTTCTATATAATTATTCTACAATTCTAATATTTGGAACCCGCTGGGGTTCCACGTATGGAATAGCTTCCACCTACCGTCTCAATCACCGCTTCGAAGCCGAAGCTACTACCAGCTCTCAGGACGGCGGTTCTACCAGGCGCGTGTCCAAATCCGCTGCGGGCTGAGGCGATCCTACGACCTGGTGCATGAAGACTGCCTACTGCGGACACATATTCTAGCTAAGGCCAGTGTTCCCTATTTGTATTGAGACGTGAGAAGATCGCGAGGAGATTGGCTACAGAAATTAAAAAAAGCTAACTGTTTTTTTTTAACCCCCTATACGTGGTGGGTAAAGGGACCGTCCCCCGCCGCACTACTTATCGTAGCACACAGCTGATAGTGTGTTGACAGTGCAGAAAACCTTGATACTGTAGTATCATGCCATTCCTTTAACATCATAAAGTTGCGACCAATCGTTGCTCGTTCGTAGTCACGTGATTCTTTTAAAAAAAAAATAATATTGATTTTTTTCTAAATATTAAAAAAAGAAAAATAAAGATTTTGTAAGGACTATTATCACATTTTGTGATACAGTTTTAAAATACATAAAAAAATACTTATTTCCATTCCAATGTCATTCCCTATCCAGGACTATCGTAGTCGAGGAGCTGGCGTCTAGCCAGAAGACTAAAGCGTTTGTCTGTATTGAGATTTACTATCTGAATGCTTTCAGTTTTGTAGCGAACTTCCCAATCGAACGATTGTACGCCTTTTTCAGTTTTTTTCTTAACGTATAATTAGTTTGGCGGAATTTTAAAGTGTTTTTTTGGGGTTTACGACCCTTGATGTGTTTTGAATCAGTAGTATTGTTTTAGAATTTTGTTTTAAATTCGTAGTGGTTGAGGGGTAAGGGGGCAGGGGCTGTCAATACGGTCACAGCCAAGTCGATCTATTCATGAAGGTTATCAGCCCGTTGATTCATGCACTTTAGCAATAAAACATAAAACAAACTTAAAAACTTATTTAAAAACAACCTTTTTTGTTAAAGCCATGTACGAGGGTAAAACGAATAAAACTAATTTAGGTTTTGTTGCATTATTTATTTTCAAAATATTTGTCGCGCCAAATGTTATAAATGTAGATTTGGTAGGTTGGTTATTAAGTATTAGGTGTTTTTAGGTAGAACTCCATCGTTCGTGAATATTACGAGTCCATCCAACCAACCCTGGACACCATCTAGGTCTTTAGTATTCGTTAAGACAAATACAGTAGATGAAGAGTTCCAGCTCCGATGTAAAACCCTGCATATTATCTAGAATCAGAGTTCTTGTCAAGATGAATCAAACGAGCCCAAACTCGATGGGTTTGCGTCTTTATGTTACAAAATTCCCATGATGACCTTCCAGCTCCATCATCAGATCAGCTCAGAATATTACATTATTATGACATGAAGCTGACCCGATTTACATATGCATGCGAAATTTTAGCTCAATCGGAAACCAGGAAGTGGATAAAAATTAAGGTGCCAGATTTGAGTAGTTACTGAGTTAGTTTTACTTGTCCCGGTGTCTGTCTGCTTGTAGCAGACATATACTGGGACAGGTTAAATTAAATATGTAGGTATTTTTTGGTTAAATTAAAAAAAGACACGTTTTAGTAGCTATCGTGGAAGAGCCATGCTTCGACCGGTGTGATACCTCACAGAAAACCGGCAGTGAATCAATAATTGCATTCCGTCTGCTGGTTTTCCCCCTATCCATAAAAAAAAGTGGCGAACCGAATTATTAAGTAGATGACCTTTTGTTACTAAGCCCTATAGCTCAATGATGCTAATTATAGTATGACAACATCCAAACTACATATACATAAAGTTTCATTTCGATATGACAGTAAGTAGGTTAAAATTTAGTTCCAAGATTTGTTTACATAGTTAGTTAGAAGTGAATATAATAAAAGTGTAAATAAAGGCTTGTAAAAATACAAATACAATCTTAAAAAATCGTAAATGTATGAAGATCTACAAAAATAAAAAAACTGCTATGAATAACGTGGATAGTTATTGTCATCTGTCTATACTAATATAATAAAGCTGAAGAGATTTTTGTTTGATTGTTTGTTTGTTTAAACGCGCTAATCTCTGGAGCTATCAGTCAGATTTGAACATTATTTTTTATTGGATAGAGTGTTGTGGTGTTGAGTGTTCATCGAGAAAAGCTATAGGCTATAAAAAGATGTTGCAAAAACGGGGAAAATTTACAAACGCGGACAAAGTTAAGCGGGTCAGCTAGTATTTAATAAAATCATAACGAATTACCCGTCTAGTATAAAAGAATATTAATAAAACATTGAATAATACAATACAAAACAAATAAAGTGTGCCTGCCATAAATAAAAGGCTCGATAACATGTAACTTTCATCTATACGCCATATAAACACTCAGTTTTCACTCAACAGCTCAACAAAAAGGCTACTTAATTGGCAACTTACTAATATTCACAATTTAGTCTCACATAAATCGCTGTCACAAAGCCAGCACAGATTTTTTTCCAGAACGTTACCCGGCCACTACGCAAACCAATTACCCTGGTAATTAAAAATGACTTAGCTGATACTTAGTCGAGATAACAGTTAAACTCTATTTGTTTTAGTCGTGTAACAGTAATAAATGGGTTTTCATCTGGATTACATTGTAGTTAAAGGGCTAGAGCGGAATGTTTTTCTAGTTTCCAGTCTTTTGCAGGATTATAATAATTACTACATTCAATTTATTTACTTTAAGAAAAACACAATGAGTTATAAATTGTCACAAAACATATGAGCAAGTTAGCGATTCATGCTTGAGGTTGTTACACGATAGTGACTATAATATTGTCAAACAAATCACAGAATTACTTAGTCCTATCAGATGAAATGTAATTGGCATCAACCATTGGATTTGAACAAATGACAGCCACCAAGTCAAGTGAGACAAGGTGAAAATAAGGTACAGATGACATAATGTTATATAAGTAATAAATACTTTATTAACTTAACTTACAAATAAACGGGTATAATATAAACTCTGTCAACCAAACCATTCTGCTAATACAAAACAATAGCCTTACAAATCGCATCAAACATTGAATTAATTTCAATTCTATCAATCAGATTAAGTCAAAACGATCCGCGGTACAGTTCGTTCATGGAGGTATAATACACAAATCATCAATCATCAACAATTAATGAATTCGTCTCTTTTGTTCTATTCTGTAAATTAATAGTGACTATTTTAAGCTAATACTTCAGTTGCCTTGTTTATGTTTTAAGTAATTTATTATTTAAGTATTTAAGCAAAATTTAAGTAATTAAGTATGCCTTAATTACTTAAATTGTCCTACAAAAAAATCGCATAGAGATACTACCCAGATGGCCTTTTGCTTAGAAATAAAAAGACCAAAAATATAAATTATAAAATTATTCATATCGAATAATACAACGAACTATTTTTATGACGTCTCTAGCTCTCATGACAAATGGCCGACTACAGGGTGCTCCGTTATAATTCGTTTTTAACCGTCGCACGTCAGCGGCTCGCGTACCTGCCACAATTTGTATAAAGGTGTTGTTTTTATGTCGTTTTTGTTTTGAGCAAATTGGATTTGATGTATGTTGGTGGTATGGTGTCCGCTTAGAAATCAGAATGAATATTAAAAAGGGTTACTAATTAAACTGCCTTTTTGGTATCATTTTATAGAATGTGCGCATGTTTAGTTGCGATTGTGAGGTTCTGGGTTTGACTGCCGGACCGGGTAAACTTTTACTTTCTCTTTTAAAAAACTTTTAGCAGCAGCATGGAGTCTGGAAATGTGACCGATAGACGCTAAAAGGCTCGCCTGGTATAACGTGGGACAAACATAAAATTTTAGCAATATAGGTGTTTAATACTCTTCTGTTTACCTATATTAGGATACAGTTAGTTGTAAGAAGAATTTAATCAAGAATGTAAGACTGGTATGTCGCCAGCTTATGTTCATAGGTTAAAGTGGTTGGGAAGCAGTATGCAGCACCATACACTAAAGTATACTCAAACGAAATATACTTGACGGCGCACCGATTATTTTAGTTGGCAACATTATTAATAAAGTGTCAGAAATTAAGACACCGAGCGCTGGCGCGCGACGGATGACAGTTACGGTTCGGATAGGCAGCTGGAAAGGCAGAATCGTTTTGCATCTCGAAGGCGCACCACGTGTTCTGTGGCGTGTCGTGATTTTAAGCTTGGTTGAAGATGTCTTTATGATTATTCAGAGTTTATTTTTATGTTTTAATAAGTGTAGTAAAATTACTGTGAAAATCATGTTTTTATTCTCCTCGCCCGCCAACTCACGTCTACCCGCAACATTAAACATTAAACATGAACACGCCCAATATTTCCATTAGACGAGGAGGAGTTTCTACATACTTTAATTTATACTGTTTACGAATAAATATTTAGTATGTGTAACGATATAATAGCTATCCATTCTGCAGTGATTGCAGTGAAAGGTTAGACTACTCACTCTCCTAAATAGTTTTCATACGTTACCAATATTCTCAATGCTCCAAAAATCATGGCAGCCTACATGCGGAAATCGATCTCTCACAAAACTACAACCTGTATATACAAAGGGCAACTAGAGCTTGCTATTGAAGAATGACTGTATATCACGCGATCGCTTCATTTAGCTGACCGCTTCCTGGGTGTGAGCGAGACAAAATATTGACCAAAAGTGAGCGGTTTTTGCGTATTTTAATTATTAGTTTTGCGTGTTACGTAATGAATAAATAGTAAAAAATTTGGAACAAAATATTATTGCTTGATTTTCTTGATTTCATTCATTATTTTCTATAAATTTAGTGTACGTAACTTAGTAACCTATCAGCGTGGGCACATAGGTGTTAACCTTAGAGAGGTTAAGCTGCTACTTGGGACAAGAGGCTTTTTTTAAACAAAACACTTAATAAGTTCAGAATAACTTATTTTACAACATTAGTAAAGGGCAGGAAATATCCTCGGGTTGCTTCGGCTTTGAGTTATAAGGAAACCATGCTTTGTGTAAATAAGTTTTGTAAATCTTGTATCTGACAACACTACCTAATTTCAAGCGTCCGCTCATATGATATGTTATTCTAAGGTCGCTTTTCTCTTTCTATTCCAAAGATAAAAAAAAAATTGCAAAAAAAGAGAAAAGTTTTGAGTTCAGTCGTTAGTATGTCAATGTTGAATGCCGTATTTCGATTACTTCCATTTTTTTAACTAGTTTAGGAGTTAGCTGTTCACAAACAAAACCTGTTAATTTTAAGTCGCATTTTTATTGATGTCCTCTTTCAGCTATCTTTGACTTACCTGACTTAATGTCCTTCGCCCCTGGATGGGCAGAGGTCATCCACAGTAAACCTCCATCGCGATCAGTCTTGAGCTTCGCGCTTGATTTCGCTCCACTCCTTGCCGATGTGCTTCGCTTCGTCTGCTGCAGATCGTCGCCAGGTCTGCTCAGGACGAGCTTTCAGCTATAACTTCTTTCAGCTAACATGTAGGTACTAGAAATATAATAAACACTAACTTTCACTCGTGGCTTTGCTCGTCTAAAAGTTATTTTGTCTATCCGTCGGGAACAGTGTTTTTTTGTATGAAAGGTACCCTATATCCTTTTCTATAACCCTGGCAACGTGTCTGTAATATTTAATTATGATCGGTTAAGTAGTTGAGACGTGAAAGCGTCACGAACAAACAAACTCACTTTTACATTTATAAATTTATATACTAGCTGTTGCCCGCGATTTCGTTCACTGATTCGTTCGTGAAAATTTGGGTGAAATCAGAGGAATCTTTCTGGGATAGAAAGTAGCCTCTGTGCTATTCCAGGCTAATATCAGGCAAATCTCATCTAGATCCGATTCAGCTGTTTTTGCGTGAAAGAGTAACAAACATCATTCCATCCTTACAAACTTTTGTCTTTATCATTTCACAACTAGACATTAAGTAGTTTCCACTATTAAGGGGTGTTATATAATTAATGTTGTTTTTTAATTTCTTTGACTTTCACTTTGTGTTAATCCCAGCTTTTGTTTAATGACTTGAAGAAAATAAACAATAGCTTATCTCATAAGTAACGTTAGTCAGTTCTTTACGCTAGAGGATGCTTTTGTTGGCTTTCAACATACTAAATGTTGTGCAGTTGTTAGTCAAACCTCGCAACTGCATTTTAAACGAGTTCTGACTAACGAATCGAGTCGGAATTTTGCTCACATTTTTAGTCTATGGAGCTCACTGGATAGGTGGATAAAACTCCTCAGTTACACGAAATCAACTATCATGTTTGGACTTGTTGTATTTGTCTTGACATATAATACTAACTAGTAGCCATTGCCCGCATCGCTCGCGTTACTGTAGAGTAGCAGTTCCCGTGCGGCTCGTTTGTACATAATTGTATATTTTGCGCGGTAGCCTAATTCTTTAAATAATAAAAGTAGCCTAAGTTACTCCTTATAACACCAGCTATCTGCCACTAAAAGTCCCGTGGAAATTGGTCCACCGGTTCCGGAGATTAGCCGGAACAAACCGACGGACAGATAGACAGACAGACAGACAAAAATTTTATAAACTGACTGTGCAAATAACTGTATGAGCTTAAAAAAAAACATTATTTTGACATTACAAACATACACTTTTCACTTTTATGTGTATTAATTCAGAGATCTCTCTGGTGGTCGAAATTCAACAATAATTCATAAAGTTTGTTTTATTTTTTAATTTTTTTTTTTTTCTTTTATTGACCAAAACGTTTACAATATATTATTATTAAAGACTAAGCCACTCGCTTAAACCACGTAGGTTTTTATGCGAGCGTAAGTTCGCATGATAATCATCAACAATTATAACATATTTTCCATAAAATGTTTTTGTAAAGTTTTTAAATAAGGTTTATTAGTGATATATTTATGAATTATTTGTTCTGGTAAACTATTTACAATGTCAGGTAGTAGGTAACGACATGTTCTAGTTCCATATAAATTGTTAAAATTTCTCAAAGAATATTTCTTCAAATATGACAGCTGTCTTAAATTACTTTTACGTGTTTGTTCACAAAGCTGGTCTATGTTTACAATTTCCTCTTTCATGATGGAAATTTTTATTTTAGATTGTACTGGTAATACCTGGCAGTATTTAAACAATTCATTGTAATTGTCACCATGTTCTGATTTGACATTAAGCGGCACAATAGCTTTTAATAATCTTACTTGCATTTTATATATTTTATCTATGTATGTTTTGTAGGTGCGGCCGTAACTACATAAACCGTAGCTAATAACAGAGTCAGCTAGTGCCATATACAATAAACGTAAAGTTTTGAACGGCATTTTGTACTTTAAAATATACAGTTTACTAAGTATGGCTCTTAATTTTTTACAAACATGTTCTATATGGGCACCCCAGTTAAATCGGTTGTCTATTATGAGGCCTAAGTACATATGTTTATTTACTTGATCTAACTTAGTACACGTGCTACTAGGCTTGCACATGAGGTTGTCATGAAGACATTCGTGATCGTGCGCGTATTATACTAGGAATGTAGCTACTCCTATTATGTGATGATTCTATACACATATATTTAGTTTTTTGAGCATTTATCACCAGGCCGACGTCGTGCGCCCATTGACACATTCTATTAAAGTTTGTCTGAATTTTGAGCTCAGCAGTTTTTAAGCTTTTTTTCAGCTACCACTAGGCAGGTGTCATCAGCAAACTGGTATACGGAACCATGTGCAAACAAATTACACATTTGGTTTACATAAATAATGTATTCATTTGGGCCGATTATTGAACCTTGTGCGGTGCCTTTATCTGTATTTATGCTGGTACTGTATGTATTTCCTACTTTTACTTTCGTGCACCTGTTTTGATGGTAATTTTTGAAGAGTTGCAATAGTGGTCCTCGTATACCAGTCTGCTCCAATCTCTCATACAATACATTATATTGTAGCATATCGAAAGCTTTGCTAAAGTCAACGAAAATAACGAGCACGTGACGTTTTTCATTCAGGTGCTCGTTAATTTCGTTGGTAAATTGACATAGTAATTGAGATGTACTCCGGCCTTTTTGAAAGCCGAATTGTTTACAATGAATTATATTATTCGAATGTAAGAAATGGTTCAGTTTATCTCCTATATACCTCTCAATTATCTTGTCAATACAGGATAGAATAGTGATGGGACGGTAGTTATTACAATCTTCATGATAACCTTTTTTGTATATGGGGCGCACCACGCCTAGCTTTAGGTTGTCTGGGTAACTGGATGAAACGATGCATCTATTAATCAAATGAGTGATAACGGGAGTTATTTCTTTGTTAATATGTTTTAAATCAATTGCTCTAATTCCATCTAGACCAGGGCTTTTATTAATGTTCAGTTTGTTGATAATTTTTTATGTTTCCTCATTATCTATTTTTTGCATTCGCATCGTCACATCCAATCCTGTTTCAGCACAGTCTGTTAGCTCAGTTAATATTCTTTTACCACACGAATTTGTATTTACATTTGTGTTTTTTTTAAACTCCATTGCAAACATATTCGCTGCATCATTATCAGATAAAGAAAAATATTTTTGAATTGTTTCATCAACCGAGTTAACGACTTTGCCACACAACACATTTATAAATTGCCATAACCTATTTGTAATATCAAGCTATTAAGTGTTCAAACGTCATTGTATAGCTATAGACATAGACTGGTCTGTTGGTCTAGTGGTTAGTGACCCTGACTGCTGAGCCAGAAGTCGTTTGTTCGTCCTGAGTCTGGGTGTTCTTTGTGTCCGTTGTTTGTATGTTTGTAAAGTCCCCCGCGGCACAGGAGTAATTCCTAATGCGGGAGTTGTCCTAATTTTTTATATACCTGACTTGTTTTATCATCAACACTTTCGTCATTGTCATTTGCCCAGTCCGACAAGAACTTGAAACAGCATATCAACTGTGACGTCACGGTGTCATTATCGGAAAATGATTCTAGTTTAGGTGAAATAACACGCCGATGACGTTCGTTTACAATGGGGGTAGCAACAGTCAATGCAAGAGGTCAACGTTCGCGAATTAATTATTACAGCCAGGTTTGATTGTTTGGTCGCCTGTTACTGTTTATAGTAAGCTTGCAATGAAACAGAGTGGGCATTTGTCTGTGTAATAATAGCACGTGATGGAAATTTATTAGAGTGTTCAAAAGTAACGCCTAAAATAAATTCAATATCCGATTTTGAACCCCCAACGCAAAAAACAGGGGTCTTATAAGTTAGACGTGTCTGTGTGTTTGTGGCATCATAGATCCCAAACGGATGTACCGATTTGAGTGCGGTTTTTTTTGTTTGGAAGGTGACTTGATCGAGAGTGTTCTTAGATATAATTCAAGAAAATCTGTTCAGCTGTTCGAAGATCATCAGCTTTTTTGAAATCGTTGATGGGATTTTCGAGTCCAGGGTGTTTTAAATTTATGATTAGGTATTTAAATAGAATACAGTTGTTAGAGGGCTACCCTGACCTGCTCGAGCCATTGCTCCCTCCCCCTGTCCTTCCACTGCCTTTCCTTCCTTTTCTATACTCGAAATTTTCCTATCTTTGATTCCCAAAGGCCTGGTTGATGGCGTTAGGCCTATCCTCTATTACTTTAGTAGATTCGATTGGGATCAAATTACAATTGGGAAAATGTGGGTCTTTAAACCTACGTCTCTACCTACCCCTTTGGGGATGGAAGCGTGAGTGTATGTATGTAGAATACTAATAACGTGCATCACACATTAATTGTATTCGTATTAACTCCTCCAACTAAGCTTAATGCTTAGAAGAGGATTCACGTCGGTAGTGCACTGGGTAGGATTCGAACCTTTTTTTTTTTTTTTGTGCGTGTGGAAACCCCCTCGGGCCGTCACCCCACCGGGGTTTACGATGGGGCGGTGTGTCGGAATCGAACCGACTAAAACCACACGGTGTGCCGTACTGCGCCTTAAACAGGAGGGATCCGGGAACAGCTTTTATTAAAACATCCGGAACCCTCCTAGCGCCTGCCCGCTAAAGCGCGGGCACCACCTTCGGGTAAAAACCTCTCATTTAGGCGACGTCCAGGCACACGCGTACGCCGCCTCCTCGCGGGGGGCCACTATAGCGGGTGAAGGGGAATACCCGTCCCGTCCACTCGCGGCCACACTCAGGGCGGCATGAGGCGCTGGTAAGCGCGCCTCCGCCGCCCGGTTCGTCGGCGGCGAATTAGGTCCGAGTGGAGGTTGTCCTCCCGGACCCTTTCCGCCGCCTCCTTCTGCGAGATGACTTCCTCACAGAAGGTTGCGACCGCGGTAAAATTCCTGTCGCTACCGGCCATGGAGCGAATGACAGCCGGTAGCGACAGATCCACTCCGATGACTGCAGTGAGGGCCCGACGCTGCGTCGCCCAACTGGGGCAAACCGCCAGCGTGTGCTGAGCCGAGTCCTCACTGCAGTCGCAGTGGTGACAGGCGGGACTCAATTCCCTCCTAGCGACCGAGTGCAGGTACTTCCCGAAGCAGCCGTGCCCGGAAAGAACCTGCGTCAGTCGGAAGGAAAGGGTCCCGTGCTGCCGCCCTGCCCACTCGGGTAGGATTCAAACCTGGGACAACTTGATCGCTAGACCAACGTGTTAGCCATTTCGCTACTGCCGCTTAGATATTTATTGGAGTGGTTCATATAATCTGAATAAATATATATTGTGCAAATATGATAAAGTGATGGTGAAATAAATATTTGGAGGAATATATTTATAATACTTGGAATATTTTTGAAACATAAAAAATCATTTTACCCTTTTCTCAATGTTATTAAGATCGGTGCAACAGTTTTATTTGTTCCATTCTATACTACAAATATCATTAATGATATCAAAAAACAATGCTTCCAATGATCTTTACGAAAATGTATTATTACGGTATGTGTAATCTCAACCCGAATTCAGGTCTGTTAGTAGCCCGTCTCAGTAATTGCATTCAATTCATTTTCAATCCTCGTAAGGAAGATTACGTGTTTACTTACCGCTGTCAGATGGCTAAATCTAGAAAATAGTGTTGTTGCGATAGCGACAGTATCGTGACCTTGAAAATAAGTCGTACTATCGATACTCCTATGTAAATTAATAATTGACTTCTATAATACTATTGTTAGTATCGATAGCAATTACAATACTATCGATGGTATTAAGTCACTATCACTATATTCCTATTATTTCTTTTTCATTTAAAAACATTACTAGTAACGAGAGGTCACACATTACTAGTTGTTAACCCCTCCAGCTAAGATTAACGCTTTTGATAGGAGTGGGTTAACGTCGGTAGTGCACTGGGTGGGGTTCGAACCCGCAACCACTTGATCAGCAAGTCCGACGCCTTAGCCGCTACCGGCAATAACATTATTTACAATACTATCCACTACGAACTTTATCCTTCAAAGAGACTCCAAGCATAGCTCGCTCCATGGCCCGCTGCGTGACTTTTAGTTGGTGTAATAGCCCCACCGCAAGCGTCAATGTCTCGGCACCGTAACAAGTAAGATGTACCGACAGTACCGATATTATCAATACTTTGAATTTTTTTGATAATATTATAAGCAGTGTTATACTTCGATAGTATCAACAATTTTCAGTATCCATAGTATCGATGTTATTGAAAAAGTCAATAATTCCGATAGCATTCAAGAACTATCGCTATTGCACCAACACTGCTGGAAATACAGCATCGCCATAGTTTGTATGCATTAACAATGCTTTAATCTCTTGTCTATTCATCTTTCGCTGTTCTGTCTATCTTGCATTATTATGCAGTAGCTACATAATTAAGATGGCCTCGAATTGAGAAACTCTTAAGAACGTTTATCTCTTTCTAAGAATATTTACTGCGTCTATCTATATAGTGCTTAACAATATAACTTTTACGTGGGAGAACCATGCTTTACGTGGGAGAGCCTTGCTTCGGCACGTATGGACCAGCTCGACTCCGCTCGATACCACGGCCTTACAGAAAACCGGCAGTGAAACAATGATTTCATTGCTTTTCGCCGCGTGAGTGAGGTTACCGGAGGCCCTAACCCTTCCCTCTTCCGTATTCCCGTCCTTACCCTCTCCGCCTCTCCTCCCCTCTAGTCCCCCTCTCCCGTCTTCCTGCTCTTCCCCCCTTTCCCCCTCTTTCCCTATTCACACCTTAAAAGGCGGCAACGCACATGTGACTCTTGAGTTACAGGTGCCCATGGCTGGCGGTAGTCATTTACCATCAGGTGATCAGCGTTTGCCCCCTATAACATAAAGAAAAAAAACCATTGCTATCAAACACAACTATTTAATTAATGGTCAATTGAATCATGGTCCAGGATCTATTAAGATTACTTTGATTTTTCAATTTTTTTATTATTTAGATCATTATAATATCATCTTTTGTATCCTCGTCTAGCATAACTCACAATACGCGAGAATTGTATTAAATAAATTAATTAATAATCAGTTATAAAAAAACAGAAGTAAAAATGTTAATATCTTTGTCGACTTACTTCTATGATTACAATCAAAGCTTTTATGTAATTGCTGTGCACCTCTGCATCTTATGTCTCTTACATGCTGAATTATATTAGTGAATAAGTCGTTGAAGTACCTATTCTAAATAAATAAATTACAGTGGCTCAGTCGTCAACCGGAACTCTTCCGTGAAAAAAAAGTGACGAAGAAAATGACAATATCGACGACAGTGATGAAATTTATAAAAACGATTAAATATTTTTTTTACATGTAATAATACTTTTTTTTTTTTTGTGTTTTATAATATTAAAATAACATTTTTTAGACTCGTAGACTCTGTTGAGCTCACACAGTTAACTACCAATTATTGCTGATTCCCAAATATATATAAGTTATAATTTACTATTAACTCAACGTACTAGAAAATCAATATTTAAGTAAGCTTGATTCATTTATTTCAATTAGTTTTCCAATAGTCCTTATAATAAGCCATTAAAACATACACATTAGAAATACAAGATCCTTATTCTAACCGATATCCGCTCCGTCTGTTACCCTCAGGCCACTGGTTTAAATTGTAAATTGATCTCCCGCCATGCATTGTGGGCTGCATCCATTAGAGGGGGATTTGGAGTCGTCTTCGAGTAAATTGTTGACTCATACAAATGGAATTGTGTTAATACTGTTAGGTAGAAATAGCAACCGTTGTATTTATTATTCAGATATTTATATTGTTATATCTATCTGTTAAGGTAGAGGACGAAGTGAAACGGGGCTGGACTTCTGCGAGGCCTGGTGGATGATGACTCGTGCAAACCGTTGATGAAACTGGCAAGCATATTATTAGTCGTAGAACAGTGAGCTGGCTTTAACAGCGTACGAGTTTGGCTTTTATTTTCGTCTAGAATTTCTCGAACGATGTTCTTTCTTATCTCCTGTCCATCACACGGCCGTACCACCGAGACAGATTTCTGGAGTTCATCTATCATGACATAAACACGAGACAGTCTCTGATGTGAATACTATGTATGTAATCTGCTAGCAAAAAGCCATGGTCAATCTTGCTAGACTGTATTACGAATCCAAACTTCGATTGTGTTCATTAAAGATATCGTGAGTATTTTATTCGTCTAACACCGCCGCGGCAGGTCACTACTCCCATTGATAAAAGGCCTCCGTCGGGCCTGAAACTAGTTACGTATCCTAGAGATTCACATGTAAGTAAAAGTATAAATATTTAATTAATATCAATACCACTCACGAAAGTTTTTATTCCAAGTTTTTTTGACAAAAAAAAAGTATTTTAATAGTCCATGCGAAAAGCTATTTAGTTATTTTATTTTAATGAATTAAAAACAATTTAAAATTAATTAAAATTTAAAATCAATCACGTGATTACGAATGCACCACGATTAGTCGCCATGCTTGTGACTTCATAATGCCAAAGGAATTTCACGAATTTCTATACTGTCAAAACACTGCATCAGCTGAAAAGTAGAAATAAATGTTATGACGTCACACGCACTCGGATATGTTCGGGAACTGTCGGCATATGTTCGGTACTGGGTTCAAACATTTATTTTTAATTAGACATAACTTTTTAATAATAGCGAAAAAAATCTTAAAAATAGTTTTTCTATAAAACTGATATATTTCACAATTAACATCTCTAAATTTTTGTTTTCAAAATTCAAAAACTCTACTGTTTGTATCAAAAACTAAAATAAAACTCCATAGCATTACATTTTGACAGATTAACTACGATCATGCGTTAACAGGACACGACTTAGCAAATTATAATTTATTTAAATATACGTAATAAGTATTCCGCCGTTGTCCGCGGCGTGTCCTCAACAAAAGTTGTCTAAAAACAAAATGGCAGATAAGATTTATTGCGCGCTCACTTGGATAAGAAGCTGATGTCACTGGATGTTTAAGTATGTGTAGGAAAACATGATTTTGTTTTACAAGTTGGTTTCCAGGTAAAATTTAAGCTAATACGAAGCCTTGACGCACTGTTGGTATTTCTAAGATGTCCGTAGTTCCCTACGGCACTGTCGTGTTTCCCGGATGCTTCCTCCTTAGGGTCCTTTGCAATAGACCCACTTCTGATGGAACACTGTGCGGTTTTAGTAGATTCGATTCCGATATCTGCATCGTTTGCCCCGGTGAGGTGATGACGCTAAAAGCTAAAAGGTACTGCTGAGTACTAATACTGGTTTAGGTACTTCTGCATCCAAAGACGTTAAATGGTTATTTAAACTGTCTCTTAAAATACAGATTTTAGAAGGAAAATTTATACAAGGGTAGGCATAAGTCGCCGAAGCCCAATCACGCGAGTAAAAGTGGCAACACTCAACTAACAAAATATACAATCTAATATATAAAATTCTCGTGTCGCGGTGTTTGTAATTAAACTCCTCCGAAACGGCTTGACCGATTCTCATGAAATTTTGTGTGCATATTGGGTAGGTCTGAGAATAGGACAAAATCTATTTTTCATCCCCCTAAATGTTAAGGGTAGTCCACCCCTAATTTTTATTTTTATATAATTTTTTTTTTATGATACTGCATTAGAAAATGCATACAACCCTGAATTTTCAACCCTCTACAATCAACCCCTGTTTTTTAATAGCGATATTAGTATTTTTACTTTCATTGGTACATTTTTTTTTAAGTATTTAAAAGATTGTATTTAATAATCGATTGCCGTCAAGTCGATGTCAAACTCTTTTTTTATGGAATAGGGGGTTAACGAGCAGACGGGTCACCTGATGGCAAGTGACTACCGCCGCCCATGGGCACCTGCAACTCGAGATTCACAAGTGCCTTGCCGGCCTTAAAGGTGGGAGTAGGAGAGGAGGGGAGATGGAGAGATAGGGGGGAAGATAGAGAGAGGGAAGGGTTAGGGCCACCGGTAACCTCACTCGCTTGGCGAAGTACAACGAAGCATTGCTTCACTGCCGGTTTTCTGTGAGGCCATGATATCACTCCTTTCGAGTCCTTAAGTTAATGAAGTACTTTGAATTAAGAAAATGAATGGTGGGTGTTTTGTTATTTTTATAGGCCGTCAATAGACCACAGCGCTCCATTCTTCTTTCAGTCATAGACCCCATCCCCACAATAAGTTAGTTATTTTTTATTTGACTATCAAAATATTTATTAGAAATAATTAAAATGGCAAAACAATGTGTGCCGGGTCACCTAGTAATATACAAAACTTGACCCGTGAGCCGTCAAAGGGTCTGTCTAAGAAAATATAAATCTTTCCCCATACTAGGTGAAATAATTTACTGTTTCTGTGCAATAAATGATATAATGAATGAATAATGACTGGCCTGTTGGTCTAGTGGTTAGTAACCCTGACTGCTGAGCCACAGGTCGTGGGTTCGATTCCCACCTGAGTCTGGGTGTTCTTTGTGTCCGTTGTTTGTATGTTTGTAAAGTCCCCCGCGACACAGGAGTAATTCCTAATGCGGGGAGTTGTCTTTTTAAAAAAAAAAAAAAAAAAAAAAGAAAAAAAAATAAACCAACGTAAAGGATCATCCAGCATTTACTGCATAAATGTGAGATAGTCAAAAATAATTTGAAAAAAAAAAATTGTTACGAGAAGGATTGAAAAAAGTCGCATCATATTACAAAACTTCTAAAATAGACAACACCGCCATCTATCAATCAGAAAACACAACTACATATTCTACTACCTCATACTAGATGTTGTTGTAGTCGTTTCACCCACACACTCCGTATTATTGTAATGAATGTTCCGTAAAAAAGGCACTGAAAGTCCTTTCAGCCGTAGGCGGGGAGTGTGTCCGACGTTGGGATAATAGTGGGAATTGCTTCGCCCCCGCTAATAGGGTCACCGAGTGCTTCTATAGCCGAAGTTGATCGCACAGTCGTGTTCAAAGCGGTTTACTGTTGTGTGTTGTACCTACTTATGTGATTTGTGCTTATTATAGTACCTATGTTTATATTGTAGAGGATTCAATTTTGCAGTTCAATATAGGGCAGTAAAGGTTATTTTTATTAATGTATGTCGATCATGTTGCAAGTGTTAAAGATTTGAAATAATAAAGAAAAGTGAGAAATATTTTATATTCCAGAAATTCTTCTGTCAGTATTAATAAATGTTCAGGTAGAAGAAATTAATCTTCTCGTTTCTTAATGTTACTCTTACGGCCTTGAAGATGTGTGAATTTTTAAAACGCAATAAGTTAATTAGTAGTACACACTAACATAAATATTTTCGTTAATTGGCAATTTTTGTTAGACTAAGAAACATCTCCTTTCATCATTTAATGCAAGCAGATAAAGATCAACAAAATTACGACCACAAAAAAAATGCCGTTTCAACAATTATAAAAAGAAAGTACTACTAGAAAAATGTTAATAGTCCTTTTTAAATTAAAATGTAACATGAAAAAGTTTCATATTGAATTGATAACTGTAATAGAACATTATTTATTATATTTATTACACACACAAACAAAGGCGTGCGCGCGCCCTCTGATACATTTAGAATCTTTGGTTTCATTTCGTTAATATATACCTTGTTCTCTTTTGAATAGTATTTCTCTGTGAATATTTTCGCAGTTTACATTTATCAGATTTTAGCTTTTGTAGGTTACTGTCAAAGTATTAACAAGGTCCGAGTGGGGACCTGGTGACCTGTAATACAGGTGATACCCACCCACCTCAGGCACCAACGATCTGCAGCCGGAATATTTTGGATACACATTAGCTTGTCTTTTTTTGTTATTGTGTTTTATTTTTTGTATCATTGTATTTTGATTATGGTGAGAAAATAAACGATTATTATTCTACTGCTATAATATGCTCTTTAAAAGTCTTAATAACATATTATATGTCGCCAACTAATGTTTTGCTACGTAAACCCTATGCTGATCGCACGTATGTACACCGACCGATAGTGGAACTATCAAAATTACACACATCTGCTCTTCTTGTGTCCCTTCATTAAAATACAAATTACCACATTAAAACGGCATCGTTACTATTAAACGGCATTTTCCTTGGGTATGATCATAATATAAAATCCCTGGGAGAAACCATTAAAGCTTTTATGGAAGCTACAGACTTCTTAATTGCTTTCTAAGATTGCTACGTAGGCTCTAAAAAGGCGGGATGACATATGTGACGGAGCTAACTAGTACAAAAAGAGCTATTACACATTGCATGAGTTTTCGATATATAAATAATAATATAATGCTAATATGAGTTTGCTTTATATGCTTTAACTTGAACTACACAAACGATTATCATGAAATTTCGGATACAAGTTGTCTCGGGTACAAGGTACAGGCTAAAAGGGCATACATACATATATATTTTTCATCTAGGAAGAGGTATTGTTACCGAAAGGTAAAAAATAATATGAACGTGAGCGAAGCCGCAGGAAAAACATGAGAAAACAAGAAACCTTAAAAATAATGACATTATTCAATCAATCAATCAACCTATCACAGTCCACTGCTGGGCATAGGCCTCTCAAAATGTGCACCACAACACTCGGTTCTCTGCCTTCCGCATCCAGTCCATCCCTGCAACCTTCTTCAGGTCGTGAAATTACAATACTGACATTATTGTAATTTTGTAAAAATATTTTTACTATTTTTTTTTTTTATAATAGCTCGTCAGTATGTCCTCAACCCGCCTGATGGTAAGCGCTAGATTGAGATCCAAAGATTAAAGGTCACCATTATAGGTACGGACGTTATTATATTTAAATGTATTATATGAAATTGTACAATTACAAGATTCGAGTAATTACAAATAATTTGTTAACAAATGTATCTAATCTAATTTGGTTTCAGTTTGAGTTAACATTACTGTAGCATTACATAAAGTACATTACATTACATACATTTTACCGTCTTGTGTACTCGAATCGTTTCTTGATTATAATAACCGGGCATTAGAAAACGTATGTGTCGCATTATATTAACTTTTGATATATGCGTTTGTTTTTTGTTAATGTAATAATTGCATTATACAAATTCAAATTCTATATCGCTATTTCATTAAATTGGTCATCAGACTCATCAGTTATTCAAAATCCCCAATAAAAAAAAAAAAAAATTATACATCAACACACACAGAGTTACCGCAATAGGTTGCTTTGTCAAATGTTGAATTATAAAATTAAGTAAGTCGTAAGTCCCAATTCCGTTTGAATGTCGGAATATAAAGTAGCCTATGCATTAATTCAGGTCTCCAGTTATCTAGATACCATAGTTTCATCGCAATCGGTTCAATAGTTTTTGTGTGAAAACATTACAAAAATACACACAAATGTTTCCTCTTTATAATATTAGTTTAGAACAATAAATGATAACAATATACCGTATCGGTCTGTGCCGATCTATAGCCACCACAACCACAGTTTCCAAGTGGTTGAACCTTGCCAGAAGAAATAACATACATTATACATTATTACAACAATACATTATTAGTATTCTTGTTTACCCCTTCAGTTAAGCTAACTACCGGCTACACGGCATTTAGCTCAGCTCTAACAAACTTAAGCATTTAAATTTACGAAAATTCGTGATTTTAACGCAGCAAATATTTTCAGACTAATTCAATTGTTTTTCAGCTATATAACGCTCCATATATAACAACACGCTTCTTTAACACATTGTATAACATGTGACTGAATTTGAAGTAATTTATTTGTTCAATTGACACCTAAACCTTCGTGCAAAGATAGAACTGACTGTACGGTCAGCTGAAGCGTTTAAGTCTTGCCTCTATGTCGCGCCGCGTCTAGTGGGTTCGATTCCCACACGGGGAAAAAAAATTGTGTAATCCACAAATAGTTGTCCTGAGTCTGGGTGTCCTTTGTGTCCGTTGTTTGTATGTCTGTAAAATGCCCGTGACACAGGAATCACTCCTAGTGCGGGAATTCTCTTTTAAAAATATAAAGAAATATAATATAGAACAGATATGACATCATTACTTTTAAATATGATGTCAACAAGTTTCCTACCACTATCGGGGCTAGGAAACGCTGACTCACTGACAAGATTGGACGGAGGGCCGAGTGCAGGAGTGTGTGGAGCTTGGGAGCAAAACGCCTCAACGATCAAAAGAATTCCGCTATTGAGTTATCTGCCCCTTTAAATTCTGCGGTTGGTGGTTCGGTCAATTATTTGGGCTCTTATAAAGCTTATATTTTTAAGAAACACTGTTTGTAGATTGATAAATAAAATATATCACAATATGGACAATATTGACTTTGCTATGGAAGGAAGTGAATTAATAATATGTCTAATTTCTCCAATTCTCTAATGAATACATTGTTTGGGATTTAAAATAGTTTATTTTTATTAATACTCGCCGAGTGTCATGATTCATGATTCATGATACATGCTTTTATTAATAACTTGAGACACATTGCCATCTGATCCCAAATTATGAAAACCAGACTGCTGATTAACATAAAATATTACTAAATACATACATGTTATATATAAATTGCACCCAGACACACAACAAATGATCGCACTCATCACACAATTATTTGTCGGAACAGGTTACTAGCTTCACGACTGACTTAGTATGACTGACTCCTACTCTTCAAAAATACCTATAATGGGTTCAATTGAAATAAACGATTTTGATTTGATTTGAAATGCAGGTGAATGCGGAGTATGACTAGTGAGTTACATGTATAATAAAGAATATCTTAAATATTCTATCTGTCTGTAGTCTTGTTTTTGTCTTCAGTCAGTAAAAAGTATTCATGAATGTAAACATGTGATACGCGGTGAAAGCTGTCGTGCCGAGGGCTTATTGACCCATTTCCCTAATTTTATTTCTTACAAATTTCGTTGTAGGATAAACATCGGGAAAATTCTCTATGCCTTCCTATTTTTATCAAGACTACCTTTGTACACTCAAGTTGTAATATGATTGAGTTGATGTTATCGTCAATTTATGATTAGTAACTCGGCGACCGAAATCAGGTTCGTATTTATTTTCAGGAAAGACACCTTTATAGATAAACTTAACAAGTAAAACCTATTTAAGTATTTAGATAAAATACAAAATTTGATCCAAATCGTTAGAGCCGTTTCCGAGATACATGAAATAAATAAATTAAACACATATACAAGAATTGCTCGTTCAAAGGTTATATTATATGTACATACTTCGATAAAAAAAATATCTGTGTGTGTTTTACGTGATCAAAGAAGAGGATATGATTTCAAAACATGGTACTCTCACATAGTAAGAGTTGATGATTTGTAATAGTATTACGTAGGACCCTAATAAAACTTATGTTTTATGGCTTTAAGTACGAGTGTCTTAGAATTAAACATTTGCAAATCTGTAAAGGTCAGTCATTAAGATAAATGAATAGGTTGTGTAATAAAAAAGGGTCGCTTTGGAATATATCTATGGAATATTTCGGTTAGAGGAAACAGATGTTGGTGGAGTCATGGGGACAGTGGTGCTTAGGAACGGAGATGTCGGGGCAGTCGGGTTGAGGACGTGAAGCGGGATAGTTGTAGCATCAGAGGCAGCGGGTTGACAGGGTTCAGGAAAGACGGCCGGTTCACGTAAGTTTTGACATAGAACGTTGGGGAAGTTCGGTGAGTCTTCAATGTTTTATTGTTAATAGACGTTTATATTTCATATGTATTTATGTCCTACACTGAGTAACGCAGTATCCGTCAGGTAATCAAATTTATCTCCCGTGTACATATCGGTTTCAAGGTATTAATTTAATATCATTAATTTTTTTTTTGGTTAAGGTGCTTTTGGACGGGATGAATGAATATTATTACCCTGTAAGTCTCCTGGTTATAGCACTCGATCTTGAACAGAGGGCAACGGGGCCTTGGTGATCATCAGCCCAACTGTCGTGTGCTGTAGAAGACTAACTATCGGGTACCATAATCCCGGGTTATGTTAGTCGAGGTTTAACGGAGGCAGCGATATCCTGATCATTGGCAGGTTGTTCTCGTCTGCTGTTGAAGTACAAGTTTCGAGTGTATTCGAGTTATGGGGTAAAATGATTAAAATGGTATATGTGTGAAAACTAAATCAATGCCAAAGGGTTTAAATGTACGATCATACTAATTAACTTTTGGATCTCCTCTTATCGCGGTTTTTATTATTGATTATATCAAAATATCGAATGCCAGTGGAAAGATGTCCAGCCAGGGTCAAGTCTTACAGTCTAACGCGGAAAAAGGCGGGGCGTTAGACCTCCCCTGATCGAAGGGGAGCTGGTTTCCGTGAAAAGTACTCAGTTAATTAGCCGAATAACTGCTTTACTCAGTTAAGGCTCATCGAGGTACCATCACAGATTTTTCTAGTCGTTTTAGGAGAGCAAAATGGATAAAGAACACGGATAAATATGTATATTAATTAAAATTTGTTAACATGGAAAGTGCATATGTACAAATGGCGGACTTATCGCTTAAAAAAATCTTAAAGGAACCTTTGCATTCGAAATACGGAACCCTAAAAACGCCCATAAAAAGAAGACATCATAATGTGGTTTTGTTCATGTTAAACGCAAATGATACCTCTAGTATTTTAAATGTTTATGGGTTCGAGTTATTAAAAAGGTGGCACAGAAGCACACGCTGTTTTTTTTCTTTTCTTCTGCTAACATAATAAATGTCTTTTTTTTATCAAAGCACGTAGTAGTACCAAAAGTCTTGTACATCACTATCTCTGGTACATACTGAGTAAATATTACCACAGTCATACACCTTCAGGGTTGGTAATCAGTGAACCAACAATTCAACGTACGTACTCGACAGCCCTAAGTGAAATTAAAGCGGACATCGTAGCTCTACTGTAGCACACTCGTAGAATCAACACAACCGTAGCTAGTTCGTAGCTCCAGGCTACGGGTACACCCGTGCTGAATAATGGTTCGAATGTTGTTGTTATACCAGTCGCAGTTACTAATTTATTGTTTGCTATATGATAAGTATGATATGAGTGGGATATGGAATGGTAGTCCTCGAGGTAATTAATTGAAGTGATTAGTGATTCGGCTGGAATTAAATGAGCACCTCTATACTACAGAAGACCGCGCTTTACAGACAACAGTGATCGTTAACCATTAGTTGTAAAAAAAAAATAAGGTATTATCATGGCGAGTATTATCATATCAAATATCATATCATATCATCAATTACATCATCCCCCTAATATTATAAATGTGAAAGTTTGCATGGATGGATAGATATTTTTTACTCTTTCACGCCAAAACTACTGAATCGATTGCAATAAAACTTTTTATGTAGATAGTTGGAGACCTGGATTAAAATATAGGCTACTTTTTATCCCGATATTTCCACGGGATCGGGACTTACGCGGGTCAAACCGCGGGGCGCTGCTAGTCATCAATAAATAAAATTTAAGTGTCTGTTTGTAATGTCAAAATAATCGTTTTTTTAAGCTTATGCAGTTATTTGCACGATACCTATGAATAAAAAATGTGTGTGTGTACCAGAGTACATAGGTAAGAAGTGAAACTTCTTTACGACATATCATTTTTCTACTATTTGCAAGTTCACGAAAATGGGGTAGATAAGGCTTAAGCCTTAAGAAATTATAAAACGAAATATATAATCACTCTCACTTTTCTTATAAATTCACTTAAATTTGAATAAGTCTTTTTATTTTATCACTTTCAAATTAATATATTGTTATTCTTATTTCAAACCAAACTTCAAAACTAATATATTGTTGCTATTATTATAATATATTACATTATATTCTGTACGTCACTATACTAAACTTTGATAAAAAAGCAACATGGCGCGTAACCGAAAAACGTGACGATTGCTACAAAAATTTCTCCCATACGTCGATAAAGAAGTTTCACTTCAAAAATTAGTTTTGAATTTTTTGTCTGTCTGCCTGTCTGTTTGTTTTGGTTAGTGTCCCAAACAGGTGGACCGTGGCAGTTAGCTGGTGTTATAAGGAGTAACTAAGGCTACTTTTATTTTGAAAAGAATTAGGGTTTCGCGCAAAACTATAAATACGTACAAGCGAGCGAAGCCGCGCGGGAACTGCTAGTTTGAAATATGGCTATGTAGAATGATATCATCGTTCATCAGGCGATGCTTGTTCGGAATATGATTTTGGGAAATTAGTGAATCTAAAAGCACCAGGACGATAACTTACTTTCTCTTTATCAACACAAAGGGAGAACCCTCCGACCAGGCGAGGTGATCATGTCTGGCGCGCCGCGGCCCATCGGTTGATACTGGGAAGTTGTATACATACTAATCGGCGCGAGAACTTTCATTACGCGATGCAAGATTACTAGTTACTACGTAGTTCAGCTCGTCTTCGCTAGATGGCGTTGAAGTATGTTTTTGCTGTATGTGCAAATCTCGACATCTAGTGATCCACACATTATTAATAAAATTAATAATTATAGTTTTGAAAAACTAAGAAAAACACGCTTTACTGTAAAAATTAGCATACCATCGTTACTAAGCCCAACGTTATCGCGATAATTCCCGTTATATCGGTCTAGTTAACCTACTTCATTATATTGCGAAACTACTTTTCAACTGTATCGGCTGTATTTCAACATTATAACCGGCAGATAAGTAATGTGTTCCCAAAATATTCGCAAATGATATCGATAAGGTTAGTACCTAGTAGTAGTATCGATAAAGTTAGGTAACTTGGTAGTATAATCACGTGCTCCCCAGTTCAGTATTACCAGTATTACAAAACTTTTTACAGCCACTGGAACTTACCCCTATTTCCATGAGTTTCGGCTATAAAAGTGTACATACTTAATTTGTATAAGGCTTGTTTCGTAAAGACCGGGTGTATGGTTAAATTGCCAGCAATTTGCTTTAATAAAACTATTATTTCCTTTAGTTTATTGGAGTTATTTCCTATGGCAACACTTTGGTTGAGTTTGGTGGTCTAATGTTGGGTATAAACGCCACGCTACGTTATGGTTCCACCGAGCTTAGATTTGAGAGATAACAATATTAGAAAAAGGTTTTTAAAACGTTTATTTACTGGAATAATAACGTATGTGTATTGTATACATAGCTATCAAGATTATCCAGTTGTACTTACGTTTTAGGTAGCTTTTGATGAAAAAAAACCAAATGCACAATTCAATGAAACCGCGGGCACCTTCAGGCATACTCGCAAAAAATCAGTCCCATGTCACTAGAAGTAACTAGTTGAAACGCTTGTTGACTAAGGGCTGCAAACAAGTCGGGCTTCGCTGAACCACACATGTTTGTTTCATTTCAAAACTAAACTACACATAATATGAATAAAAACTAAGTTCAAAAACTAAAACCCGACTATTGAACAATCACGCTCTTAAATCACGTATAAAACAAGAAAATATTTTTATTTCAAATTGTTATCTACATACTATTCAATATTTATCATTTATCAAATAAGTAACTTGCACGCACATAATATATTTATTTGTATACTAGCAACCCGCTCTGGCATGGGTACAAATTATACACCTAAACCTTCCTCATGAATCACTCTATCTATTAGTGAAAACCGCATGAAAATCCGTTTAGTAGTTTTTCAGTTTATCGTGAACAGACAGACAGACAGACGCGGCGTGGGACTTTGTTTTATAATATGTAGTGATAATACATATTTATAGTTATGTTCAGAATTTATTCTCACAAGGCTCAAACCAATTGGAAAAGGGTGGTTATGGATCGACATAGGCAGATATGATATTATGTGGTCCATTTTTTTTTTATAATTTTAACATTTGACAAAGCAAACTGTTGTTGCGGTGACTCTGTGTGTGTTGATCTATAATTTTAAATTAAAATCATTATTTTTTTTTAAATTGACGAAATAAAGATACTGAATTTGAATTTAGAGGATAGCTTTGGTCAGCGAAGGACTTGATTTTTTATTTTGAAAACGTCAATAATTAATACAAATAAATAAAATTGTAGTGTCTGTTTGTAACGTCTGAATAATAGTGTTTTAAGTTCATACTGTTATTTGTACGATACCTATGCTTAAAAGTCAGTTTCAAAATGTTTTGTCTATATGTTTGTTCTATTTGTTTATTCCGACTTGTATTTGTTCCGGCTAATCTCCGGAACTCCGGACCGATTTCCACGGGACTTTCACTGGCAGATAGCTGGTGTTATAAGGAGTAACTTAGGCTACTTTTATTTCAAAAAATATTAGGGTTTCACGCAAAATATATAAATATGTACACGCGAGCGAAGCCGCTCGGAAACTAGTAGTATCTATATAAAACTAAACAATCAATGCTAGGCCAGTGATTCTGACTATTACCATCCCGGGAATGCAATGCTAACTTAACATTATGATTGGACCGATTTAAGCAATAATGATCCAATCCACGTGACCTATGTACTTCGAATAAGGTATATTTTAACATATCAAAGACCTTGTGGATTACATCATTTTTGCTTAAATCGGTCCAATTGCGGATGTGAATTTGTTTATTACACGTTCACACCTTAACTACTCAACTGATCATTAAAAACTTTTGTATACATTTTATCAGGGGTATATAAAAGGTTATCCGCATATATTCTTCTAAGAAAATGTGTTGTTTCCGAGTGACACCAAATTTGATTGACTTAATTTACATTACCGAGAGTGAAGCCTAGTCGCTACATATTATAAAACAAAGTTCCCCACCGCGTCTGTCTGTCTGTTCGCGATAAACTGAAAAACTACTCAACGGATTTTCATGCGGTTTTCACTAATAGACAGAGTGATTCATGAGGAAGGTTTAGGTGTATAATTTGTACGCGTGCGAGGCCGGGGCGGGTTGCTAGTATAATAATATATTACTTTATTGGTTCAATAGGTTTATAGCCTGTATTTCCGCAGACAACGCCTCCCATCACGGCTCTTGGGTATTATTCATACTTAACATAAGTATTTTTTCAAAGTTTTTTTATGGTGAAGCTGGCAAATGAGCAGACGGGTCACCTGATGGTACATGACTACCGTCGCCCATGCCCTGCAACTCAAGAGTTACAAGTGCGTTGCCGGCCTTGGAGGTTGTTTATAAATTCTAACATTGACAATATTAAAAACAAATATACTAAAACGCTTTAAGTGACGTTGTAATATGGATAAATGGTAATTTAATTGCATATACTTAACATAGTAACTTTTAGTAGGTTGGTCAGATAACATGTGTATGTCAATTATTAAAAATAATAATAAATATAATTTAAAGAAATCATCATTTGTAGTAAATTGCTGGACCAGTTTGAGTAAAAGCGCATAAACAGGACAGACACTTAAGGAAAAGTTGTAAGTGAAGCTTTTTATTAAATAATGATAAAGTAAATCAAATTACTAGCCTACCCTAAAATAATACAATGATACAACAATTGCTTCGTTGTTTCAATGCGCCTGCTGAAACAACAAAAAGGTCATGTGGTTACCCTAATGTAATTTAAAAGCAAGTCTCAGGCAACGTTTGTATTTTGTATGTGTGGGCTCAGGATAAGTCTTTCCGTGTTATGATTTAAACAAACTATGAGCAAAGACGAAAACTGGTGATAAGACAGTGACAGTGACAGCCAGCTAGTCATTTATATCGAAATGTTAAGTTTAAGGAAGGCACGGTAAATATTTGGCTCCAATTGGATCCTGCTTGTCCTTGTCTGAGGCAGTACCTTCCCAAAAAAAAAAGAATACAGAAGATCTCACTGAGAAAGCATATAATGGCATAGTGATTTCGCAAAATCTGCTTTATAACGTTGGCAATTATGACGTATGCTTGCTTGTCAACGAAGTTGTAAATACGTTTTTTATAAAAAAGAATATTCTACCAATATTTATCCACCTCGGGAAACAAAACCAACATTACTGTGGCAACTTCCTTATCAGCAAGCGAACCGAATAGCTTTGTTATCTCACAACGCGGAAGGAAAATTGTATCTTATCAATTCAAATAAAAATAATTAAAAGTAAATGTTTCCTTTCTCCCCAGTTTTCCTCTATATAAGACCACTTGTAATTTGGCTGGATAATCTGAGACACATAAATAAACTATGAAGCTGTAATATGATCATTCTATGGCAATGACCGTAGCGTTGCAATTGACCGCATCGTACCACGTGCGAAACGAAAATGCCTATTTCCATCCCTTTCCCACGTTTAAAATTTTCTGGAAACCAGATATTACTGTCTCGTTCTATCGTGGAAAACTGTAAGGGTAGATCCTGATGCCTCAGTTTACGTCGCATCGTTGCGACAGCCGGACGCGTGAGGGGTGCTATTTTCGTCGTTCGGAAATATCTCGCGAAGTATTTTGCATAGTGAAGTGCGTAAGTTCTTGAACTGTGTATGTATAAACTTAGAATCTAGTTGATTTCTAGACGGTATTATTTGCGTTTTTGTCCTGTATACTTGAGATTGTTTTTAACTGTGAAGTGTTGGATTGTTGTGTTTTATTCAGTGAAGTGATTGTGTTTGGGATTCTATTGTTTTAGTAAGTATACAAGATGATAGTATATCTTAATCATTATTAATTTAAATATGTTTTTACATCGTATTTCATCAATTTATGCATTTGGTCTTAAACAAGGTTGTTCTAGATTTTATTATTAAACAAAAATATAAAAGCCATATTTTAAATAGTTAAAATCTATGTATTTTTTTTATATAATTCTAATTACCTACCTATGGTAACCATTATTGTGGTTCATTATATACACACATATAGCAATGGTTTTATGGGTGTGTATTCTATATTTAAATTGACTTTTGTACATACTCGTAGTCTGGTAGGCAGGTATACAAGATAACGGTGGTTTATACATATACATATGTATTCTTCTCGAATTCTCTGTCCTTCTGTTAGCTCTTTACTGGTTAAGGCTTTTTAATTTGAGGTATATTTTTATGAGAATATCATACTATGGATGTACGATACGATTTTACATTGTCAGTAAACATATTTACATTATCAAGAACATTTCGTACATACAATTTCTTTACTCTAATTTTACTGATAACAGTTTGCATTTAGGTTGCACGCAGAATGTTCTAGAAAATCCGATAGTGTACTCCAGTTGTTAGAGTACCTGTTGTAAGAAGCTTTCGAACTGTAAATAACTTTGTATCTGTTCTTATTTTTGGAGGAGACAAAGTGTTCTTCGGCATTTTGATTGAATTGTTTGGATGTGATAAAGGAAACTCTTACCTTTTACATATGAGCTTAGTGGATTAAGTTTCATAAAAAGGAAGCTTTGAAAATAATAAATAGCTGTAGTTGTATTGTGTATAGTAGGAGACTGTATGTGTGTGTGTATGTACAAAAGTGATCGGTATGGATACTCAAATTAGAAGGAATTTGTGATGTGTTACGTACTTCGAGATTATTAAATAAATGACATTTTAATGGGACGGTAACATATTTATGACACAATGCATATTTGTTACAAGCAGCACCCCGCGGTTTCACCCGCGTAAGTCCCGATCCCGTAAGAATATCGGGATAAAAAGTAGCCTATACGTTAATCCAGGTCTTCAGCTATCTCCGTACCATATTTCATCGCAATCGGTTCAGTGGTTTTTGCGTGAAAGAGTAACAAACATTCACCCATCCATCCATCCATCCAAACTTTCACATTTATAATATTAGTGGGATTTGTAAACCCAGCTCGGGCCAGAGGTAATGCTATTTACACATTATTTTGAAATAATAATAATAATAACTTCACACAACTCACACACGGCCTAGTTTTGGATCAGACGATCCCAAACCAGGCAGAGCATGTACTATGGTAACCAGACTGGTAAACATACTAATATATTTCTAAATACATACATATTATAGATAAATTACACCCAGCTACAGAACAAATGATCATGCTCATCACACAATTACTTGTCCTGGGTGGGAATCAAACCCACGACATCTGGCTTAGCAGTCAGGATCACTAACCACTAGACCAACAGGCTAGTCATAGTATAAATAGTTTATTTCATAATTTGCTAAGTTTAGTTTTTTGTGAGGAGTTCATAAACTAAATTGTTAGCCATTATTTTTATGCGTCATCTTGTGGGCGTGTTGTCAAACATGGGTTTGAGTCAGTTTAACTAAAATCAAAAGGCATTAATTTCTGTTTCCCAATAAGACTTCTTATTATGATACTAGCTGGTGCCCGTGACTTCGTCCGCGTAGAATCTCTATTATAAAAGCTTTCATCCCCCATTTCACCAAGTTTTATTTAAGCGACAAAAAGTAGCCTTTGTGCTTCTCCAAGGTCCCCTCTATCCCTATACCAAAAGTCATTAAAATTGGATCTACGCTTAAGGTGTATACGTAACAGATAGATAGACAGACAGAGTTACTTTCGAATTTATAATATTAGTATAGACATCACCACTCAGTTATCACTACATATTATATAAAACAAAGTCCCCCGCCGCGTCTGTCTATCAGTTTGCGATAAACTGAAAAACTACCAAAACGGATTTTCATGCAGTTTCACTAATAGACAAAGTGATTCATGACTAAGGTTTTGGTATATAATTTGTATCCGTGCGAAGCCGGGGCGGGTAGCTAGTAAACACTTACTGGCTTTTGCTAATATTATATACAAGACAACAGACACGTGCGTGTAGCTCTCGTTGATAAAACTGAACGATATACACCAGTGTGCGAAAGAAACCTTTCATTTGAATGTTTCCATGTACACTAAATATCAGTATCTATAAATAGTTTAATATAGTGTTACTTTGTCTAATCTATCATAAACTAATTTGTTGCTTAACATCAAGGAGAAAGTAGGCTTATCTATTTTAAAATAAACCCAGTAAAATGGCTAATGTCGGTGTTGTGGGAAGATTAAGAATAATGTCGAAAATAAAACAACTAGACGTGTTTTGAATACAAAGTCAACGTATAGGTAGTAAAATAATATGCAGCAGTTTTTCAAAAATAATACTATAGGCCTATGAAAAGCTATCAACCCTCGTTTTATGAGATGTTGCCATTATAAATTTGGTAGGCGTTTGAACACGCCCCCGGGCGTTGAAGGCTAAGCTTTCTACTAATTACTTGGTCTATAAAAACTGGCAACTTGCAGATTCTATTCAAGGCTAATCCTTATAATACCAGTGGTCGTCCAGGTGTCAGCTTTTGGAATAATTCCATCTGACCCAGGGTGAACTGCGACAACTCTTCCGAGTTTGCACTTCAAGGGAGGAAGATTATCCTCCTTTCCAGGTTTATACCTGGTGACTGTTTTAATTAAATGTTTATCAGATAAGATACATCTAAGTGGGGTAAGTAAGCTCTAAATTGAAGTACGCACGCTGACTATTTGGTGTTTAAGTTAAAAAAAGAAGTTCAGCTCGAAAAACAACACACAATTCTTTCAATTGTTCCATTTCATTGGTTACTGATTTAGTATCAACTCAATATCAATTCAATAAGCGGCGGTAGCGTTATAGCTAAGGCGTCGGTCTTGCGATCGCGTGGTTGTGGGTTCGAACCCCACCCAGTGCACTACCGACGTGAACCCACTCCTAACACAAGCATTTAGCTTAGCTGGAGGGGTTAACAAGAATACTAGTAATGTGTGACCCACGTTACTAGTAAGTGGTCTTTAAAAAAAAAAAACAAGTATATATATTGGTTAGTTATGATTAGAAATGTAGTGAGGTAGACATTTTTCAGCATATTGACGACCTATGAAGTCATGCAGGCAGTAGTGCATTCGATCGCAACGTCAGAGATCGCAACTTCGAGTCCTGCTCAGTGCATATATTCGTTTGCATCAGTATGTCTATTTGCATTGATGTGGATGTTTCTATGTTCAATAAGCTAGCTAGCCTATGTTCTATTCCGGACTACAATCTATATCTGTGCCAAGTTTCATCCACATCCGTATAGCCGTTCTTTGAGTACCAAATATCCATACATTCAAACTTTCGCATTTACAATAGTAGTAAGTATTATGTTTTTCCGCATTTTAGATCCCATAATACAAATTTCCATATATTATGTTGTTATATTATGTATACTAATATTAAAACGATGAAGAGTTTGTTTGTTTGTTTGGTTGAACACGCTAACCACAGGAACTACTGGTTCGAATTGGATTGTTTGAATTGAGTTGCTCATTCATCAAGGAAGACTATAGGCTATATAACATCACGCTACGCCGCCTAATAGGAGCCGAGTATCAATGAAAAATATCGGAAAAAACGGGAAACTTTACAAACGCAGACGAAGTTACGCCGGGTCAGCCAGTTAAATTATTTACTTTTCTTACGTACGTATTTAAACAAAAAACTCTGTTGTAAAACTATTTTTCCACTAACTTATAAGTTAGTAACATATTGATAGACTACCCTATTAGCTAACTTATCATTCGTGTGATGAAAGTTGACTAGGGGATTACATTGAGGGTTGGGCAGTCTACCTGTCGAGGGGTACTCGCCGGATGTTGCAGCCAGGCGTGTGATTACTCGGTACCCGGACAGTATGGACGAGGGTATCTACTCACTGATTTCATCTCGTTAAAATAGAGTAATAGATTTTACGGTTTACTTAGTATATTTTGAAGTTGTTTTCTTAAAGGGCGCCATCGATTACTAAGTTAGAATTAGTCTGTTCAGATGTTCTATGGGTGTTGTGTTAAGATTCTAATATATGACTGGCCTGTTGGTCTAGTGGTTAGTGAACCTAACTTCTGAGGCAGTGAATTCAATTCCCAAATAGAACAAATCATTGTGTGATGGTGATGAGTATGTTTATCATTATATCTTTTGTTCTGTGGCTGGGTGTAACTTGTCTATAATATGTAAGTATTTAGTAATATATAAGTATGTTTATCAGCAGTCTGATTACCATAGTACAGCTTCTGTCTAGTTTTGGATGAGACGGCCGTGTGCAAGATGTGTATATATATATTGATGTTTTTGCGAGTTGGTCTACCTATGAAGCCAATTTGAATGTGTGATCCCTTTTATCTACGTTGAAGGACCGAAGTTTTTAATAAGTTATTTCTTTAGTCAAACTTTTTCTTTTAGGCATTAGCGGTTCGTGATTCGCAAGGTACTAGTACTTTAATTTTGTACTTGGTGTAATTTTTCATATTTTTTTCCTTATGCAATTGTATCATGTAGTGAAGGTTTGACTATAAATGATTTGGCAAAACAACCAGCAAGGGCCTTTCTAATAAGCTGCAGGTCACGTGGTTTGAGGGACTTACAAGAATTCAAATTTACGATAATTGTATGGCTACAGTCTTAAGTATCGTGAATATAAAATAGCTCGGCAGAGAATCGATCGAGCTTACATCTGTTATTCGATATAGAAGCCTTATTGCTTGAACTGCATTGTTTTGTGCAACTCCTCGTTCATTGCCAAGTAGTAAATACAGTGCAGTTGTTTTTGAAATAGTACAAGATACAGTATTAGTGAAACTGTACTGACATGATTTGAGTGTAACGTGAACTTAAAAATTAAAAAATAACGTTATTATAACAAAACTTAAGTAAATTATGCACTGAATTCTTATTTTTAAGAGAAATTTTGAAGCCACTATGCCGACTATGATAGCAATATTTAGTTATTTAACGTTTTAGTGATTAAGTAGGTTAATAAAATAATAAATCACGTCGGGGTCACCAATTGTAGTTAAACTACTATGGTGGCGTGTTCAGTATCTCTATAATACTCTTTCTTACATTGTATTGTGTTAGTATTTATACCTTGATATTAAACGTGTGTGAGCTAACATTTATACACACATCGAACAAGCATTTCGCTTACTAAGTAGTAGACATATTAAAAGTAAATAATGTATACGGAAACTATATTGGGGTCGCTGCTATTCAGGTGACCTAGTATGTATTACACATACTGCATCGCGCTATGAGAGTTCACGCGCCGATTAGTATAGATACAACTTCCCATAATATTGGAGGGACATAAAACCCGTTCTTCCACAATACTATTTTGGTTGTCCCAAATTATTGTTCGCCCATTGGTCAAAATTGTATCATAATCGTAATTATTTATTTTTAACTTTCTCCACCTTTTCTACATACAGTACGGTAATATATGCGCTGAATGATCTCCGTCCTCCATGAGCGGGTCGGGCTGACCCCAGCAGAAGCAGGTCTGAGACGGTGGCGCAACGGGTTCCGCTCGCGCCTCTCTGATCTGGAGGGAGGATAAGGTCCTCTATTGCACGGTGTCGTCTCCTGCTGATCAGGAGGCCAAAGTCTGCAGGGGTTTTCGGAAGCTTCCCTCCTAGGGTATCCCGAGTCCCCTGCAATAGACTCACTTGTGACGGAACACCGTGTGGTTTTAGTCGGTTCGAGTCCGACATACCAGTTCACGCTTCACGTTTCCGTACGATAAAAAAAAGGCAATATACCTACCTATGTCACAAACGCCTAGTCAATCTCTATCTGAATTGTGTTCATTAATCATTTGTTTGACATTTATAACACGTAATAATAATGAACATAAACCACAAAACCGATGATAATTAAAAGTTTCGTGTGATACGGGACAGGCTCAAATCTATATAATATGTTTTTTTTTTTATATTATAGGGGGCAATTTTTTATATATTTTATATTTCCAACAATTCTTCAAAAACCAGAAAACCAGTTTGATAGCAACTTTTTGTTTAGTCATCGTCCAGACTCTGGGAAACTCTTTACTATAGCTTATGCGGCTCTCAATATTAACTTAACTTAAGGGCATCAAATACGATATTTAATCCCCGACGCAAAAAGGAGGGGTGTTATAAGTTTTACGTATGTATCTGTCTGTGGTATCTTGGCTCCTAAACGTATGGACCGTTTTTTATTTAGTTTTTTTTTGTTTGAAATGTAACTTGATCGAGAGTATTCTTAGGTCAAATTCAAGAGAATCTGTTGAGCCTTTTGAATATCACTAGCTCTGTTTTTATTATTACAGGGATTTTTGAGTCGGATCGGTATTGCGATAAGGGAGGTAGGTCAAACAAATGAAACCACCAAGTGACTCTTTGAAGTATCTGTACTCTCTCTGAATAACTCTGAATAATAATAATTAATCATTGAAGTGTAATACAGTTACGCTTATATACTTATGTCTACGTGCTTATAGCCAAAATATATAATAATAACTTATGTATTAAATATCTTCTAATTTGTTATATATGTAAGATCGGTATGTGTGGTACGTGATCTCACATCACACCACAATATTTTATTATTGATTCACTAGCACCAAAAAGAATAAAGAAAATATAATACAAATTTATTTTCAATCATTCCTGCGAAACAAATAGCTAGTATACACAAATATTGTACAAGTTAATAACAACATACATTTATTATTGACTTGTTTCAATAAAATAATAATACTTACTTCGAGACATGGCGCTGCATCGCACGCACGGGCCCATCGATTAGTTAGACCCATTAACTGCACGCGTACGTATAAGACTTGCGAGAATCGATACTCTGTGGTCGATCTGTGGTTTTCATGTTATGGATTTATAAGTCATTTGTTTTCTATATATATTTGTATTTATATATATCTTTTCAATACTTACATCCCACTAATATTATAATCCCACTAATCCCATCCCACTATCCCACTAATATTATAAATCTGAAAGTTTGGATGGATGGATGGATGTTTGTTACTCTTTCACGCCAAAACTACTGAACCGATTGCGATGAAACTTGGTATGTAGATAGCTGGTAAACTGGATTTAATCCAATGTTAATAACATATAGGCTTTCTATCCCGATATTCCCCCGGGATCGGGACTTACGCGGGTGAAACCGCGAGGCGCTGCTGAGACAAATACAAAAGTTTGAACTTCAGAGAACTACTGTTAGTTTGAAACTATTAACTTTCAGTACATTTTGCAATAAGGGGCGTTTGATTTGACAAATTTGACTTGAAGTTCCTCAGTTGTCTCAGGAGCTTAGTATAGACATAATGAAAAAAAAAAATCCTAGAAAAAACAAATTAAATCGCAACTTCTTGGCGGCAAATTATGGTCTTCAAAACGAGAAACGACACAAACCTGGGAAATTGATATGCAACAACGTCAAATCCAGTAGCCCTTACTGCAAAATGTACTTCACAATTTCGTCAAGAGAGTGCATAACTGCCAGAAGAGTAAGGGTGGCCATTTGACCGATATTTTCATGTGTAAATGTCTTTACTATTTAGTTACATACATATGTAGCAAAAATTCAAATAAAACATTAAATTAGAACGTTTTTTTACAAGTACATTCATATACAAAATGAATTAACATCCACGATAGTTCCATATGTTATTTACTTTTAAATTTTTATAAAGGAACACCGTAAACCTATAATATCTGTATTCGGCTAAGTTTATAAGATAGGGGTAGGAATGTGCACCCGTAATTCCATAACCGCCGAATATCCTCCCTCAGATATTAATATTATCGATTAGGATAACTCCATACATATAAGTTTCATGTCTCGCTCTAACACTACAACACTACACTACAGCTAGAATTACTTAGGTGTTCTGTCATCCCGCGATTATATATTAGAATGCTGACTTTTTATATTTAGTTTGGTTATGTAATGGTAAGCCGTCATAGTACCAAATCATCAAAACTATGGGTACTTCTGAGTGATAGTCTTTATGAGATAATTAAAAATACGTGTAACACTTAGTGACATCCTTATGGGAACAATGGCGTATCGTGTCAGAGTTTCTGAAGAAATCTGCTTGTGAATTACTTTGTGTATACTACCCACTATTGTAGCGTTATCTTAGTATAATCGAAGCGGAAACAAGAACAAAAAGTTTTATTTTTGTTTAAAAGGAACTTCTGAACTAAGAAATTACAGACGGGAATTTACAGACGTAACAATAATAGATAATGTAAATTAGAAACTCAGACGAATGAACACTTTATGAAGGGGACAGGATTTATTGTATTACCTCGAAATTACTTCTGATCTGACTACAACCTAAATAATATAATAATAACTTGACACACCTCACACAATGTGACACAATGTGTCTGATTCCAAACTAGGCAGACCCTGTACTATGGTAACCAGACTACTAATAAACATACTAATATATTTATAAATACACACATATTATAGATAAATTACACCCAGACACAGAACAAATGATCATGCTCATCACACAATTATTTGTTCTGGGTAGGAATCGAACCCACGATTATATAATCCTACTAATATTATAAACGTGAAAGTTTGTGAGGATGAATGGATGTTTGTTACTCTTTCACGCCAAAACTACGGAACCCAGATGAAACTTGGTAAGTAAATAGCTGGAGACCTGGATTAACATATAGGCTACTTTTTATCCCGATATTCCCACGGGTGGAACCGCAGGGTGCTGCTATTATATAATAATTAAATAAATAATTATATAATATAATGGAACGCGAAAGTTTAAAAATCTTAGTTGAAGGTGAGCCTTATGACACGAAAAGGACTTTAGATTAAAATCTTCATACGTCGCGTTTCTAGACCATTTAATATTTTTCAATAAAAGGAATTAGGGGTTATGAGAAGCCGCGTGCTACATTCCCTCCCTGCCTACACCAGAATCGCTGATCAGTGGATTAAAACCATTTACGCAATACCTATAGAAAGCTCCGTGGATATAGCTGCATCGGTGCCTTGTGCTGCTGCCCCGCTTCTTCGCTAGTTCTCTCACCTCTCTTGTGGAACATTGTGATCAATGAGCTCATTAATCAGCTCAATGACCACAAGTTCCTAACAGTAGGCTATGCAGACGACCTGACCATCCTCATCAGCGGCCCCTTTGAGGGGGTGGTATGCGACCTAATGAGAACCGCACTGAAGGTCGTCGAACAGTGGTGTGAGAAACACGATTTAACAGTGAACCCGGCAAAGACGGAACTGATTATGTTCACAAATAAACGTAGTTTAGGAGAACTAAGACTACCTAAACTATTCGACACCCGCCTAGTTCTTACCAATGAGGAGTGATACTTGACAGTAAACTCCTATGAAACAGGCACCTGGACACGAAACTGAACAAAGCGAGCATTATTTTCTGCCAATGCAAGCGACTCCTCGGCAAAAGCTGGGGCTTATCACCAAAAATCACCCTATGGCTGTACAAAACGGTCATACGGCCTATCATCACGTACGGTGCTATTGCCTGGTGGCAGAGAACAGAGCTCAGCACCGTCAGTAACAAGTTGCAGCAATTCCAGAGACTCGCATGTGCTGCCGCAACTAGATGCATTCGCACGACTCCCACAGCTGCCCTGGAAGTAGCTCTAGACCTAGCACCACTAGACCTATTTATACAGCAGGAAGCAGTTGTGGCAGCCATCAGACTCAAACACCTGGGTCTGTGGTACAATCGAGAGGGTCCCCATTCCAAACTATGGAATGAATTAGTGGATTATCAACCACTGATAGCTGCCCCATGCGATAGGATCCCCAAACAACACATCTTCGAAAGGAGATACCGAATACAGCTATATGAAAACGACCGAGATCAATCTGGCATAAATGAAGTCCGTATATACACGGACGGTTCTAAGATGGGGACAGGGACTGGAGCCGGAATTTTCTCACAAGACCTGAACATAACAATATCACTTGCGTTAGGGCAGCACAGTTCCATATTTCAATGCGAGTGCGTTGCGATAATCTACGCCGCTACTGCGGTCATGTCAAGATGTATTAAGGAGTATAACATCCGCATACTGTCAGACAGTATGGCCGTCCTAAAAGCCCTGGAGGGCAACACCATGAACTCTGGTCTTATATACGAATGCCACCAGACACTGGAACGTCTAGCCTCCGACAACAGGCTAATCCTCCAATGGATCAAGGGGCATAGTGACTCACTCGGGAACGATGTCGCCGATGAGCTGACAAGGAGGGGATCTGCAACGACAGTAGCAGGTCCAACTAGACTATTGCCACTTCCCTTTAGTCAACTTCGCTCATGGGTAAGACAACGGACTCGGGAAACACACAACAACCGCTGGGCCGACACACCCGGCTGTAGACAATCCAAACTGGTGCTCAACCGACTTGACATCAGAATAGTGATAGGAACTATTACGGGCCCTTTGGCCCTAAATCGACACCTATTCGCCATCAATGTGACAAACAGTCCTCTATGCAGAGGCGGTCTCAATGGACAGGTATCCTCGCCGGAGCGAGGTCGCTCCTAGAAGCCTGTGAATGCCCCAACTCAACTAGTCAGCTCACCTGTACGCATAATGGACCGCTTATGAGTCTAAATGCGGAAACAGAGCCCTATACCAATACCCGCTTCTTCGCCCGCGTCATCGATCATCTCACACACACATTCCGAAATAGTGCAATGTGCAGTTAAGTTGACCTTAATTATAAGAAATATTGAACATCCACTTCGGTACTGGCATCGTCCAAGTTAGAATAGTTTTAGAGGTAAGTTTATTTGGTAATGTCCTGAAGTAATTAAATTCATCTATTAAAATCTCGGGTTTATAAGTCCTCAGGCTGGCACTTCTATAATTCGGGCGGGGCACATAAAGCACGAAAAAAAGTCGGCCGTCCGCGCGTCAGTAAGTAAAAAGATATATTTTTTTTTCTGTGAATAATTATACATACTAGAGATCGCCTGGAGGTTGAATTTCGACCGTTATGAAAGTCATTGTTTTATTTCATTGTCCGATGTAACTTGAACGATCATTCTATAGACTTTTGTACCACGATAGTTAAAAAAAAATACTGGACCTAGCTGTAAGTAGTCGTTTATACATAACTTTTATCTTTATTGGAAATATTGTTTAACAATTTTAGCATTCTGCACTTCTACATATAAACCTTAAGTAGGTATTACAAATTTCACATTTCTGTCTGTGAGCGTTTGCTTAAAAATGCGTACAAAGAATTATTCTCTATAAAATGGACAGTAACAAATGGACTTCTTACACTTATACTAGAACACATTGAACATAAAATAGAGATCGAGCGAGCGAGAGCCGCGGGAGAAAGACAACGTACGTGCGCCAACGCGTACCTGCCGCGACTGGCTCGCGGGCGGTTAGGGAAAGGGGCGTCTAAGCATAATGGCGTCGCGGGTTAACCCTGCGCGAGCGCGCGTGTCACCACGTTTAACCCTCCGCTACTGTATTCGTATAGCATGCGCTACAAATGTTATTAATGAGGGGCTCGTGGCTAAGTGGTAACCGAGTAGGTTAACACATTACAAAGTTAAGTAATACTAGCCAGGTCAGTCTAGGATGCGTGACCATTCTTAACAAATTGAGACCCCTCCGTGCCTCGGAGAGCACATTAAACCGTCGGTCCCGGGTGCCATACAAACATCTGTGGCATTCGTTACCTGTAGTTGGAGCCCTAAAAAGTCCGACAACCTGGTCTAACTACAGAACTTCGATATCGCCTAGTACTTAGGTTGTGAAGGCCTGATGGCAGTCGCTTCACGTAAAATATCAAAGTTCGGCCGTATCGTAGTTAGATTGAAAGCCGACCCCAACTTAGTTGGGAAAAGGCGCGGAGGATGATGATGAACTGTTATTAATACTTTATAAAAAGGTATGCTAGGGTTTTTCTGTTTTTAATTGTTTTACAACGCTGTAAACATTTTGGAATGCATAATAAAGCATTGAATGGAATTGAAAACTTTGAAAAATAATTATTTCAGTTACTATAGATCTGGGTTGGTTTGCGGTAAATATACACCTAATAGATATCTTTTCCATCAGTTTTGTTGATTTCACAGTATTTCTATGAATAACATTAGGTAGTTAGTTGCAGTGGAACACCCATATATCATCTATCGCGGGGAACTCAGTTCTGCGGCTTTTGTACTTAGCATTATTAGACAGCTTACGGAAATGGATACAGCCAAACCAATTTATTTTAGCGCCATTACTCATGCTACCCATGCATGCATGAAAATTCTTACACTTATCGGAAGCTACATTAGCACAGACTTATATAGACTATTTTTACCCGACTGCGGTGAAGCCCAAGAAGCCCAAAAGGGGGTTATAAGTTTGCCTGAATGATATGATGTTAGATTTTTCTATATTGCGGGAATGTCACTGGTTTTTTAAATTATAAAAAATCAAAATGACGGATTACTGGGGCCAAATGCAAGTTTTCAAAAAAAAAAACCCAAATCCATCGAGTGATTATTACAAAAATATATACAAATATATGTTTAATAGTTAGTGTTTTTTTAATGCAGTCGGGTTTTATTATTACTATTGTCAGGGCTACATCACTCGCTCGAGGTCGCGTTTTATATACCTACCAATTTAGCTTACCGTCCAGGGTAAAAGTGTCAGTAGGGGCGACAATATGTAGCTGAGAGCACGCACGCACGGCAGAACGATATTCTCCGTAAATAAAAACAAAATGTCAAATCGAACTTATTATGAAGTGGAGATGTTTTGTTATTGCTATATGTATTTATTATGTTAAATGGCGTTATTGTTAGACGTTAGTGATCTATGAAATCCTTTAAAAATAAGTTGCAAAAATTATTTTAGCTATTACTTTTTTGTCAATATAATATAAAAACATCTCCACTTCAGGTGTTTATTCTTTACTCGCCATTGCCGCGTGGCTGTACTAATAATAAATATTAGTTATCTTCACAACAACAAAAATAAATGTTGCTTATATAAATTCTATACGATCTTGATAAATGATGATGATGTAATAAATGTAGTCTATTAAACCGTCAATAATAAACCCATAATTTCTACGAAAGGTGACGAACTTAGTAGGTGTGAACTGCCAGCGTATTCATTAATTGTTACTTGTAGGCAAGGCGAACTGACGGCTGCTTCTCTCATACAATATGTAATATAGTTAGAAATATAGTGAAAATAATAATAAAAGCTACTGAAATGTAAAACATATTGAGATCGGCACGGATTGAGGTTTTTATTTGAGTAGGTAGTTATTTGTTATTTAATACTTTTGTGTAACATAATATGTGATACAAAGTTTAAATTATCAGAGTATCTTTCTCTAGTCTACGCAACTGCCATTACTAGCAACCCGCCCCAGCTTCGCACAGGTATCAGGGACATCTCCAACAATCGTGATCATATTTCAACCAACTTACACAAAACCTTAACAAATTACACGCCTAAACCTTCCTCATAAATTGCTCTATCTATTGATGAAAACCGCATGAAAATCTGTTAAGCAGTTTTTGAGTTTATCGTGAACAGATAGACAGACAGACAAACGCGGCGGGGGTCTTTGTTTTATAATATGTAGTGATGTAGTGATAGTGATGTATATGTCTACAGCATCAACATTTTATGTTACTATCGAACTATCGAAGGGATACTTTAATTACCTATAAAAATTAAAGATATAAATTTCATATGGGAAATAATTTTATTTATCATTATATAAAACTCATCCATAAATTTGATTATCAAGTGTGGGTTCCGATATGCACCTCGAGCACTATAAGGAGTGACGACGTCAATTTAATATACTGCGAAGCTGTTCCTTTATAATTATATATATATATTATAAGCTATACTGGTTACTGTTTAATACGGAACGCAGTCCAGTATACTGTCATCTGTGTTTTTTGGCGCTGTTTTGACGTGAAAATAATTATCATATATAATTACAAGTTATCTGTTCAACAAGAAAAATTATTGTTTGAATGGAGTTATATGTAAAAATTTAATATTCAAGTCAATTGTCAATTGAATTACTCGCATAATAAAAGTAAGTTTACTTTTTATAAGGGAAAATATTGTTTTTCAAGTAACCGAATGCATAATAACTTTATAACCGAATTATTTTTGAATGGGGCTATGTACGTTAAAAGTGATGAACATATTTCGACAAATAATTGTTTACTATTTAACTGGATAAAAATTGTAGTTGATCACGTAATCAAAGCACTGAGAGCACCTTTCCTCGAAAACGGCAGTGCTCACAGTACAAAAATGGCGACGATTTATGACGTCATATATTTCCCTAGGATACTGCAGCAGTGTACTGTCAGTCCATAACGAAACGAATTTTTGCGCGGTAAGAGCACTGAATAGTGCTCGCAGTGTATATCGGAACATACCCCAAATAAATAATTTATTTTATTATTTGTGTACTTTGTACAACCCTAGAGTGTCCGGCAGTTCAGCTGACACACACAGACGAAGGTAGCGCGGTGGGCAAGGCGTTCTCAACGTTCGAAGAGCGTAAATAAGATATATTTCTGGTCGCAGCTAACGCCAGGTATTATTATTTAAGTTTTGTAGGCTATTATAACGTAGGTATTTTCAGTTTTGTATGGGAGTGATGTATCTGTTACGAAGTACTACTTCGACTATTTCTGGTCTTTTGTGGCGCACTTCTACTTTACAGTTCACTGCTTAGACTTATTGCTTCGGGAAACCTCCAGATCCTATCAGCAGTGATTGTTTGTAATTCCTGAGGTTGCATGATGTGCAACCCTAGGTTAATACTTCGGTGCCGCATTAGTGGGCCACAAGAGCATAAAATATGCATTGCAGTCTCTTCTGTCTCTTGACAGAATCTGCATATTGTGTTCTCACCCAATTTAAGGTTGAACATATATTTGTTCAGTTTGCAGTGTCCAGTGAGGACTCTTGTTACTGCACAGGTTTTGTATCTTTTGATCAGTCGGGTTTTACAACTTTAATTTAAACTTGTTTGACCACTTGTGAATTGTCCCCGTGTGAAGCCGGGGGGTGTCGCTGGTGTTCTACAAGGCCGAGTCAAGAATTAGTAGACTTTTGAAACCAACGCGTATGATTTCAGCGTCCTACTTAGCTTGTGATTTTAACATATTTTCACTAGTGCTTGGCACTCTTCGTGCGAGCTCTACTCTTGCCAATAATATAAGCAAATAGCACCCATAGACTTGCTTAATAATAGGCAAAAAGTCCACTTTTTGAACATTATTGATATCTACGATACATCTACCGTTTCATATTCTTTGATAAACCCTTGTGTATAAATAAAGTGTAATCTATCTATCATACATAAATATATAAAGGACATAAATTAGAGTTCAACCAAAATTTGCTGCGTTAAATTCTATAATAAAATACCTGATAATATTTTTCAACTAAATGAAAATAAATTTAAAACTTGTATGAATACGCTATGTATACGAGCATAATTATTGTAAACTAGATCATTATTAAGATGACAAAAATGCTTGGCAGAATGCCGGTTCTGCTCCACAGTCACACTGTTAAGGAGTAGGTACTTGTCTTGTTTTTATCTGACGTATAATATATTTATTGATATTTTGATTATTATTACTGACATTGTTAATTTTATAGAACATTGATATTATTTTATACACTGTTGACATTGTAGTTATGATAGGTTTTTATTTTTTGTTAATTAGAAAAAAAAAATGTACATGTGAGAACTGTGTAGTAAGCATTAAGTTATTTTCTATGTTGAAAAGCAGCTCTGTGATTTTTATATCATAGAACAATTTTATGTTACACTGTCCTCATACTAAATTGCGCTTATAAGGAATGTAACAAGTAACTTGTAAAAAAAAACACGTTGAAAAAGAGTGTCCTTGGAGTTTCTTGTCTGTTTTTCCTTAGGATCTACGTATTGAAACGGGCAGTCAGACTGATTTAGTCTGACTGAAAATTCACTGCTCTTGACAATTCAGAAATGCCTACAATGGATTTCAATCAATCAATCAATTAGCCTAAGTTAGTCCACTGCTGGACATAGGCCTATCCCAATGTGCGCCATAGCACACGGTCCTCCGCCTTCCGCATCCAGTCCGCGTCGGTCTATCTGGCTGGGGGGCGCCCTACCTTCCGTTTACCGATCCGCGGGTTACAATGGGTTTACTTGAAATAAATAATTTAGATTTTCATTTCATCAATTATAATAAACTTCTAACAACTTAATAATTGTGTAATTCAAGACCTGCACAAAATAAGTACATAACACATTTTATTTTCTACTAGCAACCTGCCCCGGCTTCGCACGGGTACAAATTATACACTTAAACCTTCCTCATGAATCACTCTGTCTATTAGTGAAAACCGCATCAAAATCCGTTCAGTAGCTTTTCAGTTTATTGCAAACAGTCAGAGAGACGCGGCGGGGGACTTTGTTTTATAATATGTAGTGATATTCTGCATATAAATGAAATGAAATGAAATACATGTTTTTGGCTGGGTCTCTTTGGAATCGTCTTAAACGGGTTTTACTGTATTGTTTCTGGTCAATATGCTTAAAGAAGGATAGGGTTGGCGACGTGCTACGGACAACACCTTTGCAAAGTTTGTAGTTATCAAAAACCGTTTACTTATAAAGCCACGAGGCGAGCCACGAGGCCAGCAAAAAGAACTATATTTTCTCAAGACCTACTTATTTAGCAAGGACTTAAGGAGTATTTAAAATAAATGTTTTATGTATAAAAAAAGCTGTTAAAAACTGGCGAGAATAGTCTACTTCCTCATTTCTTGTTAACAATTCCAGTCAAAATGCATATAATTGTAAGCAAGCCATAAATAAAACAAACGAAACACCTAATTAAGCTGCCGCATAAATTGGCCGGTTTAAATAAAAAATGGTAGTCTTCCAAAGAGTTGGCAGGCGACCGTCTGTAGGATAGCCAAGAATTTTATTAAAAATTACGGGACATGAGTTTTAATAAAAAATAAAACTTTTCAAAAGTAACTTTTCCATTTTTGTAGATTGCCGCTAAATAAAAGTATTGGGAAAGAGATAGTATACAACATATTTCTGTTGGTGTAAAAGCTACGCTCTGGGGAAGCTACCAGTGTAATAAGCTTAGTACATAGAAGTGGAAGTTAGGTGTGTGTTTCAGGAAAGCCCGACTATGTTCGAACTCAACAGGGGCCATTTATCAAAGAGCAAAGGGACCTGTCACGTTATACCATATATAAATGTAATGTTGTACTCTCTCTCTCTTCTCTCTCTGCGGGGTAGCTGGCAGTAAGGTCCTCAGACTTTATTTAAATTAAGAGGCATTGGCCATGAGGTACGGCTTAAGCCAGACTCGAACTGAAATTAACTATGCGGTATCTGTATAGGGTGTAATTTGTGGTCTTCTTCAAATCAGTTAGTGTCAACGATTTAAATAAAAACATATTTGAGCTAATTTGTGCTGTCGAAACTTGTCAAGTTATGTCCTTCTGATTGATTGATGAATACTAAGAAGAAATTACTAACTTGCCTTGTAGGGAACATCAACAGTAGCAGTTAAGAGTCAACTAAGCCAAATTGTCCCACTTTAAACCTCTTCAATCTAACTGCCAATTACTTACGAAGCTTGCTGAGATATGACATCTATTACCAACTCAGATGCAATGAAATGACATAGCTATAATAATTGTAACTCAATTACCGTATACGGAACCAAATATCCTAATAATTGCGTACATCTGGCACGCCAGTTAATATTACTTCATTATTAGTGTGGATGCGCCATGTGGCTCCTGGCATATGTCTATCCTATTATTGGAGTGATTGTTTAATTACAGAGATGGGTTTTTGTTTTATTGATAAGTATTCCATACAAGTCAAAGCTGTGCTTTCTTGTTGTGAAGGTAATTAGAACTTGTAAAAGAAATATTTGAGGTTTTTGTTGTCAGGGCCAGGTTATGAGGGTGACTGTAGCAATTCTAGGTTAAGTTGTAATTTACATGGTATTACAGAAAGATAGGGAATATTTAAGGTGAGTAAACAAATGGTTTTTGAAGAATCAAACAAAGAAATCCTGGTGTAGGTGCACAAATTATCACTACACGTTTTAAAACAAAAATTCCCCCTCCGCGTCTGCCTATCTGTCTGTTTGCTATAAACTTCAGAAGTACCGAACGAATTTTGATACGGTTTTTACCAATCGATAGATTAGTTCCTGAGGCAGGTTAATATGTATAATTCATTAAGGTTCTGTATAAATTTGCTGAAATATGAAGACGATTGTTGAAGATGTTAGAAAAATCATGCCGACTGGGAGTATTACTGGCAACCAATAGAAATACCTATATGAAAACAATGTACTACGGAATGATTACTCTTAAAACTGTCTATTAGTTATTTTAAAAAAATGTACGCATATTTGCTCTGCTACTCGCGTGAAGCCAGGGCGGGTTGCTAGTAAAGCCTTTAAGTTATAATTTTTTAAGTGCAAACTTCTTTAGCCCCATTGAGATTTTTGGCAACAGCAAAATTTATTGGTTCGTGTAACCAACTTGCTACCGTATCAAATTAGCATCAGTGTCGTTAAAAAAACACAACTATTTTTAGAAAGTTCTAAGTTTTTACTTTTGTCAGCCGTCCCCACAACTGCCTATTTTTTTTTTAATCTTCATTACTTTGTAGCAACTGTTAAAATTTACAAACAACATAACTAATAACAGTCTATTATCTCGCCCGCTATTTCATTATTCTATAGACATAAGATACTCAGCTTTTAATAGCTGATAGCTAATTTTTACGGCCTCATTCCCAAGATAATAATACATTATGGATTTGATTGATTGAAATGGTTTGTTATATGTATCGTGTGTGATAAGCTGCGTTGTATATCAATGTCTCATTCGATGTAGTAGACAGTAAACCTTCGAACATGGTTCCAGTATCTTCTTTTTACTAGAAAGGTTCTCATACTTTAGTTGCATAGTTTTAGGTGATGTTTTCCACCATGACAGAAGAATAGTATACATACATTTATGTATACTTCGAAAAATTGTATAGAATATCGGTCAGAGAGCCTTCTAACGATGTTGCGTTAACATTTAGTTGTCTTTAATATCACGGCATCATTCCTGAACCTGAACCTATCTCTATTTCGAATGAATAATCATTTAATAAATCAATTTCTGCAGTGTGTAATAGTCGGCAATTCTTTCAGATCCTATTGTCGTGACACCACATACTACAAATATAACCAGAGCCATCTCTGAAATACCAACTGAACTATTTCAACCACTGATCACAGTTCACCACTGATCATTATATAACAAAATCTATATATAACAATTTCACATTATTTTCACCTTTTTTTTTTTTTTTTCGTGTGGAAACCCCCAAGGGTCATCACCTCACCGGGGTTAACGGCAAGGTGGTATGTCGGACTCGAACCGACTAAAACCACACGGTGTTCCGTCACGGGTCCTAATGCCGGGGACTCGGGTGTACCCTAGAAAGGAAATCCCTGTGAGCCCCGGCAGACTTGGTCCCCTGCTCGACAACAGGCGACCCCATATTTGGTGCGGGGGCCTAGCCCCCTCCGATTTAGACAGGTGCGCGTGGAACACGTCGCGCCGCCGTCTCGGGCCTGCTTCTGCTAGGGCGATGGCTTACCCAGCCCATCAACCTCAAGCCAGCGCTCATGGAGGCCGGAGATCATTTTGTACTCTCCGGCGCCTGGTGCGTCTTCTGCGGGACGAGAGAGAAGTAGTTCTCTCCCGTTCCGTTTCCGCCGCCTCTTTGGCATACATCACTTCCTTACAGAACGAGGCAGCGGAATCCCATGCTCGCTCGCACCGGACCATGGCCATAACCATGGTTTCAAGCGAGAGGCTACCCACACCAATGGCCGCAACGAGGTCGACGAGCTGCTCCGTCCACGCAGTGCACTCTTCCAGAGTGTGAAGTGCAGTATCCTCGCTGCGGCCCCCGCAGTGGTGACACAGGTACATTCCGAAGCAGCCGTGTCCCGTAAGCACCTACGTCATCCGGTAGGAGAGGCTTCCGTGACGCCTCTCCAGCCAATCCTCCATGATGGGTCTTAAGGCCACAATCGTGGCGTGCCCTACATTATTTTCACCTTACATGGTTGAAAGATCTGCAATTGCGTTCAAGGAACCTCACTTCTCATTTATTTCCACTATGGAAGAGACGTCCTGATTTACACATTTACGTAAAACCGAAAAATCAAGAAGACCCAATTCAAACAGACAGAGAAATTATAGTCGAAGAGACCCAACGTAATTTCCAAGGAACACGACCACGACACTTTATGAGGGTTCAAGAAATATGTTATCAATAAATTGATCTGCCCCCATTCTTTCTCAATTAATGTGGCGAAGAATTGATTGCAGAATACTTTCAATTAACTCCTTGCAATGGATTATCGTCATCTGGGTGGGCACTGTCCGACCGGAAGCGGACGCAATAAGTTCATCCCGTGAACCGGAAACTATTACGAGTAACGTAACCCTTCGCCTGACGCCAAGCGGTGATAGGGTTACGCGTATGTAAGAACATATTGTATTGCGTGGACGTGTTGATTTTGGGTTTAGATGTTTGGGTTAAAATAATGATTTGTGCTGCTTATCTAATATTTAAAGGTTACTTTTAAAGTAATATTCTTCAAACGATGTACTTATAGGAGTGTGTTCTTTACGTCTGGAATCAATAGACAGGTCAAATGAGTGTAGTGATCCTGATTCCGATTTTGTCACCGCCGATGTGCCAACGAAGGCGAAAAGGTAACGAAAAGGCGCAAAAATTCTAGTCTTATTGGCAGTCTAGTCATACAGCTTGTTCGGGTTCGAAAAACTAGGGTAATGGGGGTCTGTGCGCTCGCCGTAAATATAGAAAGCATGCTTAGTAATTTTTCAATAATTCTCGTGACCAGAAGACTAATATATTTTTAGGATTCAACGTGGCAATGACGACAGTTTTCTGCTAGATTGGACATGGGAATTGGAGAGTTAACCTTCGTGATAACTGCATAGCCTCCGCTCTGCATTGCTCTCAAGTTTTATAATACTTATTTATAATGTTATTTTTAATATAAATAATCTTATGATATTTAGCGTATAATGAGTTGGAACTGTATGTATTTTTCGCTTAATTAATAATTGTTTCATGATTATGATTGAAAAGAATATTTAAATTGAATATTTATTCAACGCTTAAAACTACCTGATTATTTAACTACAATTGTTTACTATCTTTTAAATTTCCGCTTTCCATAATCATGTATAGGTACGTATGGAAATTAACGCGATTACATTACAAACCTTCGAAATGTCAAGCAATACAAAGGTATGTAATATCTATTAGGTGATCGAGTAAATTACTGTGCGTTTACATAAATTAAATACAATTGTTATATTCCAACAATATTACATTTTCAAACAAAGTTATTATAAATTACAGACACAACTTTGAAATAAAATATACGAAATTCAGACAAACGAAAAATGTTGTTTTAGCAGTATTGTTAAATGTCCAGCTTCAGCGGTTAACTGAAAACTAACAAACGCACAATTAAACAAATAGGACAACGGTCCGCTGCTGACGGTGCACCGGTTAGATTGTTTTTGTTAACTGAACGTTGTACTATACACTTGGTGGTCTGTTATTTAACCAACAGATTCAACATTCTGTTATAAATACAGTAATATAATTTCAGTTAAGATATTCAATCCAATCTCAAAAGCAATAAGAGAATTGCCAACCAAAAACTTACAAAAGGAACTCTAAGTATGGCTAAATTAAACAGAGTTAATAAATAGATAAATAAAATAAGCCTTTATTGCTGTTTAACAATGTTAAGAGATAACATAAGTTGATACGTTAAAATTTCCTTAATTCTATAATAATAATCTACTACTTACTTTTATATTTATTTTAACTCTCTTATATTTTAACCTCATAGTACATCGTTTGCAAAAAGGCAGTTTTATATCAACTCCACTAAACTATATAATCACCTAAACAAAATCCTAAAATTGAATCCTAATAACAAACATGAATGTAAAATTAAATTAAATGAATATCTACTTAAACTACAGTTTCGTAATACTGAGGATCTCCTATATGGGCGCTCAGGTTAATCCACACCACGCACGCACGCACGCACGCACGCACGCACGCACGCACGCACGCACGCACGCACGCGCGCACGCACACACGCACGCACGCACGAACGCACGCACGCAACGCACGCACGCACTCACGCACGCACGCACGTACACACACACACACACACACACACACACACACACACACTCTCTCTCTCACACACACACACACACACACATACATTCTTACATGATTACTATAATCATTTTTATTCAAACTTTTGTTCTCTATTATATGTACATAACTAATATAGCACTTAATCCACATTTTTGAATTGTAATGTAAATTCAACACGGGTGGCACTGACTTCTAAGATACAGGTTAATACCTAGTTTAGAAGTCAGAGTGATTTATATATAAGCCCAGATTATCGGAATTATAACTATTATGTAAACTGCGTACATTTTCAGAATAATAAAAATTATTATTATTATTATTATTATATACTATCGGCATTCGGTTGATCTTCAGCAACAGCTTGTCTTTTGACAAAGGCCTCCTCTAAAGCTTTTCACTCTGTTCTGTCTTTTGCAACTCGGGTCTAACATAGTAGTTAAATAATAATTATAGGTTACTAGCAGCGCTTCCAAATCCCGTGGGAATATCGGGATAAAAAGTAGCCTATATGATATCCAGGTCTCCAGCTATCTACATTCCGAGTTTCATTGCAATCAGTTCAGTAGTTTTTGCGTGAAAGAGTAACAAACATCGATCCATCCATCCAAACTTTCACATTTATAATATTAGTGGGATTAGTTTCAAGTTCGCTTTTAGGCCAACTGAGTTTAAAAGTAAAGAGTTCCACTATCCACCTCCTGGCTTCATCATCAGACCATCGATACTAAGCCCAATCTGTTGGACTCGTCAATACAAACCAAATGAGCCCAAACTCAAGGGGTTTATTAGTAGCCATTGAAGAGTTCCACTATCCACCTCCGGGATCCATCACCAGACCAGCTCCAAGATGCCAAATTACATACATACATAAACATATAAACTTTCATTACGACAATTAGAACGGTTAGAATTGACCGCCGAGAATAGTTTACATAGTAAAGCCTGTTAATAATATAATGGTATAGAGCATTGACAGGTCTATTTAGGTGAGCAGAAAATAGAATGTGCATGTGTGTGAATCAGATGTCCAATCTGATTAATAATAAAATTATCTTTGTGACTCCCTGGTTACAAAACGTATCAGCATACCTGCAGTAACAATGATGTGTCTATGTGAAGCAGTGAGAGCTTAGTGCTTTATCATTTCATTATTTTTTCCTCAAGCCGATCGCACACGTCTGACGGAAGAGGAATCACCACTGGAAGATGTAGTGTTGCCAGTAAGCAGAAATGATAAACCCCCAATATTTTTTTTAGCTATTTAATTTTTTTCTTGTGAAAGTTTAAGTGTTTGTGTGTGTAATTATGTGCCAATAATAAATCTTTCTTTCTAATATCCTGATACCAGCTGTAGCCCACGACTTCAACGTCAAAACGATAGATCGGTACATTTCTGTATGAAATATCTAGACATGACATCACGCCTTAGTGTCAAATAGTTCAATTTTAATGTCAAAATAAAACTGGACAACAACTTTTACCCTATTTTGAGTTATTTTATTGCCCGACTTGGCCAAATAATTTATTTTGAGCATAAGCATCTACCCAATTTATCTAATGTTTAGTCTAACTTAAGGAGAACTTTATTGCTTACTAGCACCTGTTAGTCTGGTGGTTAGTGATCCAGACTGCTAAGCCTGAGGTCGTGGGTTCGAATCCCATCTAGGACAAATAATTGTGTGATAAGCGTGATCAGTTTTCTGTATCTGGGTGTATATGACCTATAATATGTATGTATGTAGAAATATATAAGATTATCAGCAGTCTGGTTACCATAGTACAGACTCTGCATAGTTTGAGATCAGATCGCCGTGTGTGAGATGTGTGAAGATCTGCAAAGATCTTAAGTGGGAGTTAGCTGTGTGTAATTGCTTATAGCTTAAGGATCAAACCAATTACTATGTCGTAATACAATTATATTGGCACATCTGTTAAATTGACTAAATTATGTACTTCATCGATCCAACTAGTTTAATCAATGTAGTCTTGAGTTCAGCTTCTGCTTCAGAGCTGCGTCAACGTATTTAGCGATAGTTCGATAAGGACGTGATTGCGTATTCAGTACAACTAAGATACGCCCTTTGACATGCGAGTTAACTAGATTATATTAACTGCACTCTCCACGGATTGTGTTGTGTAAGCTATGAGCGGTTAGCGATGTAAGGCCACTATACTTACGACGAAGGAACTCATAAAGGTATAAAATATTGGATATCATCTACGTAGGATTATGTCTGTAAGTAAAACGTCCAGAGCTTTGTTTACATTTTTTTGGCAGCTAACACATGTAAAATATATGTTACTTAATTCATGTATACTCACTTTCGAACTGGATCTTATAATCGACTTACCCCTTTGTCCCCCTTTGACTTACTCAAGTTGCCCCATAATACTCTAAAACCAATTCTTTTCTTAGATTTTTCAGTGATATTTAAACAAAAGTACATAAAAATCATAAAATACTATTTTCATACGTATACGTAAACAAATAAAAAGTAATAAAATTCATGCATACAATGCTCCTTTATTTTTTTAAATTAAACCCATCAGTTTGACTTCAACCCGCTTGATGGTAAGCTAGATTGAGGTCCAAAGAATGACCGCCACCATTATGGATACGGACGTTACCACGGTCGGTCAGATGGTCCTCAGTTTGACAGCCTCAAGAACTGTCTTTTCACGCCCCACTTAAAGGACCCGTGATTATAGATCGAAGGGAACACGTGTGCTGGTAATGAGTTCCAAATTTTAATGGTACAGCAAAGAAAGGGGGTGCAGAACTTTTGGTCCTTGGTGGGATTATGTGTACTGTATAGGGGTTACACCTCAGACCGCCACGTGTTATAACTTGTACGCACAGATCATATCGCTACTACTGTACGAATTATGAATACTGATCGCGATAGAAATTACGATGATAATACGACAACTATTTGATATCAACCTTTGATTACCTTGTTATTCAAATTAATTTCCTTTTGAAACATAATATCAGGCTTTATTAAAGGGGGTCGCGGGTTCAATTTCTACTCCGTGCAAATATTTGTATGCATGAATATGACTATTTGCATGTCTGTGTGTTTATATGTATAATATGTATGTATTTGCAATAAAATATATCCAAGAATGTTTATCCGTATTCTAGAACTGCCTTTCTTGGTGTGTTTGTTGTGTCGGAATCGAACCGACTAAAACCTCACGGTGTGCCATACTACGCCTAAATCGGGAACAGCTTTTATTAAGACACCTGGACACCTCCTGGCATCTGGCCGCAAATGCGCGAGCATCACCTTTGGTAACAACTCTCAACTAGGTCGCGGTCCAGGCAGAGGACGTCGCCTCCTTGCGGTTGGCCACTAAAGCGGGTAGAGGGGAAAACTCGTATTTTAAAACAATAAATAGCGATGAGTTATATCACCCAGAATATTATAATAATTATAGAAACATCCAAATATACATTTGAGCATATTATATTATTATTATAATTTTTTTTAATTTAAAATATCACCTCTACTGTTACTGTAATGTACTTTTACACTACGACAGTTAAGTATCAAGTTAAATCAGGTTCTTTTTATTATTTATTAAACATCAAAAGTAGATCATCATACGTCATGCGTTACTATTGTCATTTATTTTTCAAATTACTTATATTTAGGACTTAATTTGATGAGGACTATTAAATAATTTATTTATCAATAAAAGTGTAAACTAAATAAAAAAATAGACAGGTCTTTTATGAAAAGGGTACATGGAATACTATGGCAAAGTGATATAACTCAATTATGAGGTTAAGAGTACACTAAATCCTAAGAGTTCTCTTACATCTGCCCTAATGTGATCAGAAGTGTCAGAAAGAAATTAGTAGTTTGTTTTTAAATATAGAAGTTAATTGAATTCTTTATTACTTTCACCCGCGTAAGTCCCGATCCCGTGGGAATATCGAGATAAAAAGTAGCCTATGCTATATATATCTATCTACATACGAAGTTTCATCGCAATCGTTTCAGTGGTTTTTTCGTGAAACAGTAACAAACATCCGTCCATCTATCCAAACTTTCACATTTATAATATTAGTGGGATAAAGTGGATTCAGACTTGAAAACATTAAATGATAACCTACTTATGTAAACTAGAAACTGCGGCTGTTTTGATCGAAAACATTGAGTAATGACGTTCGCTCACCGCAAGGCATTCCCCTCTTTCTAGGAACCTTTAGTTAATTATTTCATAAACTATAAAAGATAAAAGAAAGAAACAATTATCTTCATGGCATCGCAGATATAAAACTGTACAGACATAAGAAATGAAACTGTCAACGTCGGAAATTCAATAATCATAAAAGCAAGAGTATTAAACAGTGTTGTTGAATCACCTTTCGATTAAAAAGATAATTCCGAATAACTCCTCATCCTCGGCGCCTTTTCCCAACTAAGTTGGGGTCGGCTTTCAGTCTAACTACTATACGGCCGAACTTCGCTATTTTACGTGAAGCAACTGCCATCAGACCTCCACAACCCAAGTACTCATTTCATTTCAAAATGTCTTTATTTTGGATAAGTTCATTTACATATAAGTTCATTTATGTATAACTTAGTACTAAGCATTATACACTGAACTGCCAATAATACTACTTTATGAGGCTAGTGGCGCCTGTAAAAGTTTTACATACTTATAAATAATCTCTTATTACAACATATTTAATAAAAACAAATATACATATCAGGTAATTGATTTGCAATGTTATTGTAATAACTTACGCTTGTATCATTATTGGACAAGTACCAAGTACTAGGCGACATCGAAATTCTGTAGTTAGACCAGGTTGTTGGACTTTTTAGGGTTCTAACTACCCGTAACGAACGCCACATATGTTTGTATGGCACCCGGGATCGACGGTTTAACGTGGTCTTCGAGGCACGGAGGTGTCTCAATGTGTTAAGAATGGTGACCCATCCAAGACTGACCTGGCTAGTATTATTTAACTTTGTAATGTGTTAACCTACTCGGTTACTACTTAGCCACGAGCCCCCCTAATTCTGAATAACTCTATTGCTTAATATTGTACAGAAGAAAAATATATAATCCCCCATTTAATTCAATTTACATTAGTTCGTCCAAATTCCAAAACTACCGCATGGCTTAGCTATACTTACAACTTGCACGTAGGCCGCCTATAAATGTTGAATATGGATGCAAATCTAAACACGGTCGATACCACGACTGATTGAAACATTCGAAACGTAGCCTTCAGTCAGATCATTGATTTTGTAATATGAGCCACCTTCGTCGAATACCTCTCAAAGATCGTATGACCCTTGAAGAGGTCTTTGTATGTGAAGAGTTGCCTTCTAGTTTAGATATGTTATTGGATGTATGTTTGAATAAGAGAATTCGTTTTGCTGACGTAATTAATTAACTCTTCTATCAAGAATAGTAGAAATGTGCGTGCGAAACTGTAATTATGGTGTTAGTTAATACTGTCACGTCATCTACATAAAATAGGCTAAATGCTTTTATTAGTATTTATAAATGAAACTAAAGTAGTTATTGAGAACAAACCTTAAGAATATAATTTGACACAATAATCTTAATACACAAATAGACAAATTATCTATTCAATTTATTATTAGCAATTCCCGCGCGGCTACATTTTATATATTTTGCGCGGAACCCTAATTATTTTTCCAAAATAAAAGTAGCCTAAGTTACTCTTTATAACACCAGCTATCTGCTAGTGAAACCGTTTCAATGGGTCCACCCATTCCAGAGATTAGCCGCAACAAACAGACAGACAGACAGACAGAGAGACACACAGATACAGAAAAAATGAAAGACAACTGATTTTTAGGCATAGGTATCGTACAAATAACTGTATGAGCTTAAAAAAACTAGTATTTTGACATTCAATTTTATTTATTTGTATTGATGAAAAGGTTAATAATAGTTGGGAAAAAAGGATGAGGATGATGATGATGCATCGATGATTTAGAACAAATGAAAGAATTGTATATGAAAATATGTTTACTAAATGAAGGTAAAAGGATCAAAGCATTTTAGTAATGTCATAATCTACTAAACATTTTTTTTATCCACAGTAAAATTATAGTTATCGATGTTTACGAAATGTCAAGTGGTTGGATTTTAAATAAATTTTAGGTGAGTTTCTTTACTTGAACTTCTCTTTGAATTTGAAGCATAAAGAGAATTTGAAAAGCGAGACAGGAAGGTTAATTTAAATTCTACTTATAATCAGAATTGCATAAAATTGAAGCTTTTGTAACCCATACCGCACCTTCTCAAATATTGAATGGAAAAGTTCATGGTGATGAAATATAAATTCAGAATTGTGTGCGAAGTCATGGCAGCAAACTTTATGTGCCAGGAAAAAATTGTTTATTTTATTACGTTCGCTACTGTTTGGTGTTCATGTGTTTATTTTTTGTTGTTGTTTTATTTAAATTTGTATGTAGTATATAAAAGCCTATAGCTAGCTATGAAGTATATAAAAGTGCATTTAAGTATCAACTCATATGCTTAGGTATTGAATCACTTAAGCTTTTGTATCTTGTCTCTTTCGTCGACGGCAAGGTACAATTATATTTTTGACTAGCAACCCGCACCGGCTTCGCACGGTTAGCAGAGACATATTCAACAATCATCAACATAATTCAATTAATTTATACAAAATCTTAACACCTAAACCTTTCTCATGAATCACTCTGTCTATTGGTGAAAACCGCATGAAAATACGTTCACTAGTTTTTAGTTTATCGCGAACAGACAGATAGACAGACGCGGCGGGGGACTTTGTTTTATAATATATTATGCAGTGATATAATATTGGTATTGTAAGCGGTAGTTGCAATGATGTAACAACGTCATTACAACTAAACTTGAGTTTAGTTATCATGGAAGTTCAACGTCTTTTAACATTCGGCAGTGTCTCTCGTCCTCTAGAGTTATCAAATTGCTTATTTCACTTACATCAAATGGAAAAAGTTTTATTAAATCTTCACTTTTCTGCACCTAATCTTTTTTTAGTAGTTGAAACCTTCGTAATGTCATATATAAAGATCAATGTTTGTTTGTTCTTATTTCAAGCGCATCATTTTGTTTTCGATCATGCAGTTCATATTGCACAGAGACAGACATAAGGTACCTTTCTTATGGAAAAAAGTTCTGTTCCCGGGGGATGAATAAAAAACTTTTACATAAAATAAAATCATATTGTATAAAGTAAAATTTAAATAAAATAAACCAATCATGGAAATAATTCATTCAATTACATAATTTCATCAGCCTATACATATACCCTTTACATCACAAACAGACAATATACAGTATAACCTAGCTAAATAAGAAGTGTTCAATATATTCGCTCCGTTGGATAAGAAAGTTATCTTGGAAACGGTCGGGTTTTGCCCGCACGTCCGTCCTAAACCAATACGTGATTGTATTCGCTTCATTTGGCTCAGCCAAACAGTTGTAAGATTATCGTTACCATTGTGTGAGCTCTTCGCAGAATTTAAAAAGTCTCGATTTAGAAGTTTAATGAAAAGTTTTGCTTTTCATCAATACTATCGTTTAAAGCTGCAGAGATTTAGTGCCACCTTGTTCATATTCATAATAAAATGGTAATAATAACTTGAGACACCTCACACACGGCCGTCTGATCCTAAACTAGGCAGAGCCTGTACAATGGTAACCAGGCTGCTGATAAACATACCTATATATTATTAAATAGATAAATATTATAGATAGCCACAATTATTTGTGCTGGGTGGGAATCCAACTCACTGGCTCAGCAGTCAGGATCACTAACCGCTAGACAAACAAGCCAGTCTAAGCCATACATAAGTCAGTTATAAGTTGTCATTTCGAAATCTTATTACTTCACTTAAAATATATATATATATATATTTTGTTTTGTGTTTTAAATATTAATAAAATGTAAACATATTTACGTTCGTTAAAAAAATATAAATTGCTCACCACAGACCTAATTTAATTTAACGCGTAATATTCAAGCGAGTGCTACAGAAAAAATAATTCCTTTGCCGGTGCTATGCATTTTAAAACTTCATGTTCCAGGCAGCTGAATTTTTATTCTTGTTCTCCATATAACTTGGAGTGTGGCAAGAAAAATTCTAAGATATTTTATACTCACTCGAGGCCGCAAGGAATACGATATTTTTATTGCGCTGAAAAGAACACGAATGAACATTTTGCAAATTAAAATTATTCCATTCGGGCTTTACCAATTAAAAGGGGTTCCAAGTATTTGGGAAAAGGAAGTCTTTTCTGAAGGAATTGGTATAAAAATTTAATACAGACGAAGCGACTCGTAACGATTATTTTGATGGCAGTTCAAAGGGTCTAGTGGTATTAAAGAAAAAGCGATGCGTCTTTCTTTCCTTTGTGTGTAAGAACTTGTTGGTAGACATCGTTTTTGTTTATAGATCAGTAAAAAGACGGAATGTCTTGAAAAATATTTTGTTGAACAAATAGATCTGTTGGCCCCGCTACGTGCCTGGGACTCCGCGTTAAGTCGTGACCGAGGTTGAAATGCAAGTATTAGTAATATTCGGAGTGGACAGTCGGACCTTACATATTTTCACATTTTTATTACGATAACTAAGGCATCATTTGTATTAACATGCCGAATAAATATTATGAATATCAGGCTGCATTTTTTTTCCTACGATTTATGATTATTGAGTATAAAAATTCAAGCACTTACTGCTACAAGTTTTCTATGTTCATAACAAAAACATTTTGATAATAGTTTTCAACTCATTACACACAAATTATATTAATTAATAGTCTTAGAAGAATAAATATTTATTCTAGGACTACTAACTAACATAAACTAGAGATCGCGTGGTGGTCGAATTACGACCATGGTTTTTTCATTGGCCAGTATAACTTGAGCTGTCATTGTATAGACTTACTTGCCATGACAGGTGATCACATATACTGGACGCGTGTAATTTCATTAAGCCGTTTTCACGCAATTTTTAAAGCTGTAAGACATATTGTTTAAAACAATTTAGCTTTCTGCACTTCTTCTATATATTGTAACGCGTGGAGTACTTCTTCTAATTCAACTGCGGCGTACTCCACCACGTATAAAGCTTATGGCTTTATGGTAACCGGGTTCGATAGGTTCTATCTAGAGGAGGAAAATTAAAAGAGCAGGCAAACGATGCGATATAATCAGGATCAGATTATTCGTGTAACAATCATAACTTCAAACAAATTAATTATAAATAATACTTCTTGAATTATTCTGTGCACATTGCACGTCAGTCGTCCAGACAGTCTTCTCTCCTCTGGGCGACTCACTTGTCTTCAACATTTATTCGAAGTCGAAGGAGTATGCAAGCTGTGCGAGAGGTCTCATCACTACAATATATAAACTGTAAATATTCCAAAATTCACGTTACTACGTTCGCGAAATGTTCTTAAAAGGGGTACAAAGAATTCTCTTCACTTATTAATTTAACGATATTAATAATGTAAGTAAGTAGTAGGAGTAGTTTTTACGCTAACGGTTTTCAGGCATGTTTTTTTGTCCAATCTTTAACGGATAAAGGTTACCCAAATATACCAAATAAATTCGTCCAATCAAATGGAAAGAGATAATTGAAAAGATAAGTAAAGAATTATCTTCCTTTTATCTTTTTCTATGTCGTATGAAATCTACGTAGATAGCCAATATTAAACCAGCGTGCAAATAAATGGGGTGCTTAGTAGCAGCTTAATAGTCACGTGACGTAGTACTGTCTACATTACTTACATTACAACGAACAATGATGGTGAAACTATTGTAGCATTGTTATTTATTCTTTGAATTTATTATTTTTTAACACTGGTAATTTATTATTAATAAAATTAGAGTTACATAAACAAAATGACGTCATTAGCGTGAGGAACGATTTCCTACGATTTCCCTCGATTTCGTTGCCTCTTTATGAAGAAACAAAGGGACCTTTCTCGTCAATGTCAGGTCCTGTATTGAACTGATTAAGTATGCGATGAAACCATAATTTCTACTCGTGTAAGTTATTATTATAAAATGCCTGTAGATTGTAGTAAAAACTTCAACTAGAAATCAAAATATTCAATTACAATAAACGCGTGTTAAAACAATCGATTAAGGTACATATATTATGTTCAGTCGCAAATAATCGGCAAGTGTGAAATAAACCGGAAATGCTGGACATTGCAAAGTGCATTGCAGTGTAATCCATCGGAATCGGTAGCCGATTCAGGATTTTGTATTAACAGTAATGAAATAATGCAAGGATTTTGTTTTCAATGGGTTAATGTGTAATTTTCAGCACTTTGTGCTTTAATGAGTGTTAAAATTTCATTATCTTTGGTATGTCCTGTGGACGTTGACTCTCGCAATATGTACTTTCTCAAAAATAAACTAATTTAAATTATATAACATTGAAAAAACTTGATTACTCTGAAAAATGTCTTTAATTGTGTCATATTAAGTGTTGAAGTTCACCGTCAGCTTTTTACATTCTTCTTTAGTCATGGCCAAGCGGAGCAGATATTCGACGGAGGTAATACCGGTCCACTCCCGAATATTGCGGAGCGACTATGATATATTTGCCTCAGGATTTCAGCCGAAGGGCCGTCATAACCTGTTCCTCCACAGTATTTTTAAGGGGTGCACATCAATTTTATGCGAGTCTTGTACCTCCAGTCTACTTATTACCTACTACTAAATAAGTTGGTGGTTAGAATGCACTAATAGACTAGTGTTATTTTTATTATGTTTCTGACCAGTTTCTTGAAAGGATATCGCAAGGTTATTCGTGTCGCGAGTGTCTTTGGGTACGGCTACCGCCTGACAGTTAACTTGGTTGTCTGTCTTGGCTATGACATTTTCAAATTGTTATAATTTACAAACTGGTACACGATAAGTGGTCATCGCATGTACTCCTTCCCTTGTTTATATTATCAATATTTGTGCCAATAAATATAACGGTTTAAGTTTTTAAATGTATCATAATTTTTTCAACTTATAATTCTGAAATGAATGAGTAACCTAATGCAGTAATTATTTTTATTCAAACATTGTTTCAAAATACATAAATTTCCAACTATTGGTATGATTCCTTACAACCTTAATTAAAATTAAATAAAAAAAAAATCGAATGCGTCTGATCTCAGAAGACATTTCTATAAATTACTCTATGATCTCATACTCAGAAACCAGTCAGATGACGTCACAAAACACACATGGCGTACTGAATTGACAAATAGACAGACTGCATGCATTACGTTATACATAATGCATGGCGCTAAGCCGCACGGTTCATTGTAGTGACAAGTAAGCGTTGTCGTTAAATGTGCAAGGGCTATTTTAATATGCAAAAAGGTATGTGTTATACATACCACAGAGATTAGAACTGGTAGTACTATAAGCGAATATAATTTATAGCTCTGTAGCGTATAACTCAGCGGTATTTGGTATCGGTATTTTATAATAGATTGCACCCTGTAGAAAATTGTGGGGAACCAAGCTCTTCTAGCGTAGTGTTGTACTGCTGTAAGGAAGTTCGCCAGTTCCTCTAGCTTTGGAAAGATGGATAACTAGCAGGTAGACCCTGGGCCTATTTACCAAATAAGTTGTTTTGTTCTATCAGTTAAAATATTTTTTAGGGTTCCGTACCGTGAAAGGAAAAAACGGAACCCTTATAGGATCACTTTGTTGTCCGTCCGTCCATCCGTCTGTCTGTCTGTCTGTCAAGACCCTTTTTCTCAGGAACGCGTGGAGGTATCAAGCTGGAATTTATATAAAATACTCAAATCTACGGTCCCTGGGAGCTGTGAAAAGATCAAACTTCTAAGCCAACGCAATCAAAAGATACAGCCGTTTATGCAAAATTTTGGCAAATTTTCGACACTCGCAAGGGAATCAAACCTACAGGGTACTTCCCGTGAACTCTGAATTTTGAAACTTTGTCTTGTAGCACAGATAAAGCAAAAATTGCCAAAACCGTATATTTTAGTTACATCATATAATAAAAATATTTTACGGAACCCTCGGTGTGCGAGTCGGACTCGCACTTGGCTGTTTTTTTATTATACAGAATGGTAATGGAAGGTGTGTTCATATTTTGGGCTCGTATAGTAGACTGCGTAAATAACATAAAGCGCTAACAATTTTAAGAAAATTCGTATTTGAGTGAGTGAATTTTAGGAATACAGAAACATATTTTTTTTAATGGCAAATTGATCTTCATAATTGACAAATAAAGTTAATATTTTGAAACAAAGGGCTGATATAATTGAAACTGTAGGTATATAAAATCAAGGACATTGATGGTGTGTCCAGATATTTCTGAGAAGTCCGCATAAAAAAAAAAGAAATCATAAATTATGTTATTTACGAATATGAAACTGCACCAGAGGAACATTTTCCAAAGAAAAATTTCAAAATATTTTTTTTTTCAAGCTAAACTATCTATTTGTCAACTAGACATAACGCTCTTAAATATTTTTTTTTTACTTTAAAAAAAAAAAAGAACTCCCACATTAGGAATTACTCCTGTGTCGCGGGGGGACTTTACAAACATACCAACAACGGACACAAAGAACACCCAGACTCAGATGGGAATCGAACCCACGACCTCTGGCTCAGCAGTCAGGGTCACTAATCACTAGACCAACAGGCCAGTCTACAGGCCAGGCAAAATTTGACTACAACTTTCTGTAACATGTAAGTTTACTATTTATTAATACTTACACCTAATAGCAATAAAAGTGATTTCTGCATACTTAAAATAACTTGTTTTAGCAAACTAGGCAAAAAAAATACATAAAAGTCGCTATAAGGCAAGTGTCCATGGGCGACGGTAGTCACAAAATGAATACAGTATACCTACCTATATTTATACCCCTAGAGTATATTTTTGAAATGAATTTTTTTCATTAATAATAAGAACTATGTATCCAGACGATAAAGAGTGTCTGTAGCATTCTCCATAGCACTTATATCAAACCATTCTTTCAAATTGCCCACATATCATGCATCATTCAATGACAGTCAAGCATATCATTACCGGACTTGAGGTAACAGTAATAACGGTAATGACCCTCGTTACCGGTACCGGTAAACGTAGTTTAAACGTTTTTCATACATTAGTAATGACTTATCCGTCTGTTTATACTATCAACTTCTGAGGAACGTCCAAGTCATGTTCAGAATGTTGTTGTAAAAGTTCTTAGAATTTGAAAGTAAAAGGAAAAGGTAATGAGCTAAATCCTACTCATATTATAAACGTGAAAGTTAGTGAGGATGTATGGATGTGTGGATGTATGGATGTGTGGATGTATGGATGTGTGGATGTATGGATGTGTGGATGTATGGATGTTTGTTACTCTTTCACGCCAAAACTACTGAACCGATTGCGATGAAACTTGGTATGTAAATAGCTGGAGACCTGGATTAACATATAGGCTACTTTTAATCCCGATATTCCCACGGGATCGGGAATTACGTGGGTGAAACCGCGGGGCGCAGCTAGTTTTCTATAATGCTTGCTTTAATAATCAAAAAAAAAAGTTTTAAATAATTCAGTTTAATTCCTTTTAAAATAAGGATCCTGGGAAAGGGTGGTTCAGACTCGACACGAAGTTTCCCGATAACGTTGTTACCGCGGAAGTTATTCAGTGAAATTTTGCGGTTTTCTTCTTACAGCTGAAAATCCAATTGCACTTTTAGAGTGAGGTTGACATCCTGAATACTGAAGTGTTTTTAGTGAGTTCTCGTTAAGTTAAAAAGAAATACATTTTATCATTCCTCTTTTGACAAAGCACATTAAGACATTAAATATTTAATATCCTATTAATCCTTGCCAGCGAATCCACTCTTCTCTATAATATTTTATTGTTGTACATCTTTCACATCCTTTGCGTGCTCACTTTTTGTAAAGTATCAATAATTGATAAAGTGTAAGTGTGCATGAATTGTAATAACATTTGTAAATAGTATCAAAAAGAATACGCAACGGAATATTACAATCAGAGACATCAGAAATTATTAATAATCATTAGCTACTAAATCACCTTCTCACATCACTTTATCATTGCTATATAACATTCAAGAATAAATATAATGTATTAAAGTAAAAAAAAAAAAAAAAAAAAAAGTTGACCTATACTTTTAAAGGTTCAGGTTCCGTAATTAATAAACAGAGTTGTAAAGCTGTAAAATACTGTACTTTACCGTTGCCATTTTGGTTTTATTAAAACGAATGGCATGATTTAGATAAAGTGAAATAAGACTTTTTGATCAAAATCTATTTAAAACCTTTGTGATGCTGAGAAAATTAAGAATCTTCTTGATTCTTGAATTTCATCTCGCGCAGTTGAGTAAAAAACAGTCCGCAATTTTTAATAATAGCTAGCGGCTATATAGACAGTACATCAACTTTCCGAGTAAATACAACTGTAGGTCACACAATTTTGTTTTAATGTGGAGATGAAATCTTAAGTAATCGCCGCAGGTTGCGCTGCTTGGCAACCACTAAACATTCTCATCCCATGCATAGACGTCGCAGATATCTCCCGAAATAGAAACTAGGTGGTAATTGTGACTCTTGAGTTGCAGGTATCCATGGGCGACGGTAGTCACTTACCATCAGGTGACCCGTCTGCTCGTTTGCTTCGAGTTACTGGTATGCGACGCTGTCCTGCTCGACCTATTGCTTTAATTTCATAAATAATCTAAGCAATATACCTTTTACTTCCCAACTTACCAATAAACTCCCAATTTTTCATCAAAATCTTAAAAATCAGTGCCCGATTGACAGCCTGTTGGTCTAGTGGTTAGTGATCCTGAGTGCTGAGCCAGAGGTCGTGGGATCGATTCCCACCCAGGACAACCAATTGTGTGATGAGCACGTTCATCTGTTCTGTGTCTGGGTGTAATTTATCTATAATATGTATTGTATTTAGTAAAATATAAGTATGTTTATCAGAAGTCTGGTTACCATAGTACAGGCTCTGCCTGGTTTAGTACCAGACGACCTTGTGTGGGGTGTCTCAAGTTATTATTATTATTACCTTGTAATAGGCTTGCTACTTATTATTTTCCTCAACAAGTGCAGGTGTCTTTAGCACCAACTCCATCCTATGCAACTATTAACTTGCAGATAAAAGGGTTTTCTGTAAGGTCTCTACCAGGTGTGCAACAATTTCCCTCCTTAATATATGTATTTTATGTGTGCAAAGTTTTATTAAAATCTATCTAGTTTTACCGTTAAGTCTAGACATATATAGTATACATACAGACAAACAAATCTAAAACCTATTGGAATCTATATTATTCCTAAAACCTTAAAAAAATCTCAACTCAAAAACACAATGACTGGCCTGTTGGTCTAGTGGTTAGTGACCCTGACTGCTGAGCCAGAGGTCGTGGGTTCGATTCCCATCTGAGTCTGGGTGTTCTTTGTGTCCGTTGTTTGTATGTTTGTAAAGTCCCCTGCGACACAGGAGTAAATCCTAATGCGGGAGTTGTCGTTAATAAAAAAAAAAAAAAACAATACACTAATTTCTTTTCTTCAATCTCCGTCTAATACATGTAGATACTGCATTTAAATTTAAACTAAAAACTTTATTACTTATAAATAAGTATTAACAATTCTATGCATTCTTTAATCCCGTTAAAACCCAGTAATAAATGATCACGACATCAAATTTAACCCCCTCAAAGAATTATGCGGACTTCTTAAGTTCATTAAGGGGTTCTGTTCCTTTCAAATATTCCATAGCTTAAGCTACCCCCGTCAAATGGACCGAAATCTACGACCTCTTCAATTATTATTATAATAAAATACGGTTTTATAACTAGTAATGGTAATTTGGAATGCTAGCTTTCAGCATTTAATTGTCTTCAGTAAATTATCTATTGCGACGATGAGTTAGACATGTTTTGGAAGAGCTATTTCTTCATTAATGTTAGTGACTAGTCTTAATTAAGGTTAGACATTGACATTCCTAAAGGTCAGGTACGTACGCGTCTACCCCACAAACTGTGCAGAATAATTTACCACGAAGCCTGGCCTTTATTAGTTGTCTACATTACATGAATATTTAAAACGATCGATGGATAAGATAAGGGATAAGGTATCTTATTGGAACTTTATTTAGCTCAATACCCTCCTTTTTCTGTTTAAGTGGGATACAATTTCTATGGTTGTTACCAATCCGTGTCAGAAATGAACCGATTACAACTTACACCACGTGCTGTACTATGTTTATAATAAAGAAGTCGAAAACTGTGTTGCTAAGAGATCAGCAACCCTTCAAGCGCTTTCTCGTAAAAGCACAAGCGGGTGCTTGGGTACTCATTGGGTAACTAACTAGGCGTCGTCCAAACACACACACTTCACCACTTTGCACTTAGTTAACAGTGAATAGAGGGGAGAAGTCATCTAGTCTATCTGCAGCCATATTTAGGGTGCCATGAGATGTAGGAAAGCGCCGATGTTACGCGGGATCCTCGCTTTAGTCATAGCGGTCGCAGGCCTTATACCCTCCTAGCGACGGGGTTTACAAACGTGGTATTGAAGAGTTTAAATCTTTCCTATATCTTACTATTAGACAGGGCGTTTGCTTGGCTATTATTCTAGTAGTAAACAAGTAGACACACAAACACTATTAAATTATAACTAATTATACCTAACTTGTTCAACGAAAAAAAATTATATATATTCTCACAGAACCAAGACAATTCTACAAGCTTCCATTACATCTCTAATATTATAAACGGGAGTAGGCAAGAGAAACTTTATGTTGAAATTGAGACAATAGTAATCTAAGTGGGGTAACAGTTGAATAATTTCATTAAACAAAATTGTTACTTTAATTGTACAATTAAGAACACTTAGACAGGAACGTTGACGAAACTCCAAAATTTCGTGAGATGAAAGTGAGCAATTGAAAATTTCAGTACGTATTGTAATATTGTATGAAATATTTCAGTTAGGATGTACGGTATTATTGATTGTCCTTGGAGTTTCTTGCCTGTTCTTCTCCATAGGATCTACGTATTAGAACAGGCAACTAGCTTCACGACTGACTTAGTCTGACTGACACCTACTCCTGACAATTAAAAAATAACTGTTATTGGTTTCATTGAAATAAATGGTTTTGATTTGATTTTGATTGATTTTTAGAACGCATAATAATAAAAATCTATATATTTGTTTACGTTTAATATATTTAATAGGTACTTAAGTTTTTTAATCATACTAATTTTATACATACATGTCCAAATTACAATATAGTATACATACACGTATACATTTAATTAGAAATGACTAATGTATCGCGTATATGGTAAATACATAAAATTAATAATTCAACTTATATCACAGCTACCATAGCCATTCTTTTGATTTTGCTGAAAAAATGTTATTAAGTGTTTTTTTTTTAACATTACCCAAGATTTTGTAACTAAAAGTACAATCCAAATAAAGGTTAAGAAGAATAGTGTTCTATTAATAATATAATATTCAGACATATTATTACACACTGACCGGCCCGAAATTTTTGAAAAACTCGACAACTGGTACAGAACCAATAGGTAGACTTTCTTCGAAATCTACCTTATTAGCTTTCTGCGCTTGTTCTAATAAACTTTAATAATCCAAATTTCACATTCCTCTATACAAAGAATTCTCTTCACATAGTAATATATAAATGATTACTGCAATATGATTGCAATATGACTGGCCTGTTGGCTTAGTGGTTAGTGACCCTGACTGCTATGCCATAGGTCGTGGGTTCGATTCCCACCCTAGTCTGGGTGTTCTTTGTGTCCGTTGTTTGTATGTTTGTAAAGTCTCCCGCGACAGGAGTAATTCCTAATGCGGGAGTTGTCTTTTTTATAAAAAAAAAATATCGGGTAGTATTGAGAAGCAGTAAAACTAAAGAGATAGAAAATGTAACTTATCATGAATCATTAAAGTTGAAGCAGTTATGGCTAACGACTGGATATTACCATCACCTGTCCGCTCTTGGTTGAACCACCTCTCGCTGCTTTAAATGTTGTCTACGTCTGTTGAAGTTCAAAAGCATTCCTTTAAATTATAAAGTCTATACAATGATGTATTTCAGACAAATCTGACGTATTTTGGATAAAAAATGTGACGTACCATTATTTCCTTCAGCATTATTGGACCATAATTGATATAAAGTTAAAAATGTTAAAAAAAATGTGATCCAACGCCGAGGTGATGGATTCTTAGTTCTTTCATAAAGGTTTATAGATAAGTCTATAATATAACTCTCAATTTCTTGATAAAGGGTAATTGGGCGCATTAGCAGCTATTTAGAGTCTTCCAAATATACAGACTATTTAAAGAGTACAAATGTAGGCCAATGTAGATAACATACACAGATGACTTTAAAAAACATTTTGTACAATGTTTTTTGCAGTCCCATAAAGATGAAGCAGGGAATGAGATAAAAATAAGGAATGTGTAGGACAATAGACAATATGTTCTAGTATAAGACTGAGTAGGTATATTTCTATTATTTCTAGCAAATTGTTTTCAAAGTTCATTTTCTTTTGCAGATGAGTCAACAGACCAACAAATGGATCTCACCTAATCACCTCTCCTAATGATCTAACTCTTTAAAATGGAGAGACGCGAGGAACTCCACCGTCACGGGTGCAGCATCGCCAAGCAGACCATTCTCACCACCCATCCCAGTGGTCTCCAGACCAGGGTATCAGTAGAACTGGCGAATTTCGACACATTATGCCTGCACACAGAGTGTAAAAGCAGTTCAAAAAGACCATGGGATGGAAGTCCATTCTTGGTCCGCCGTGGACTCATGGGTGGAGTGTCAGCTCACGCTACACCAGTTTTGGGTAGAAGAAGCGATATGGTGAATGAGGGGAGATTGTCTCAACAGTGTACACCTGTTATGAGAAGACGGGAGGTCCTGGACAGCCCTGGTGGTTCTCCTTTGCTGTCCAGGAGGGCGGACGTTGAAGAGGAAGACTGTTCTGGTGTGGACAATAGTGTCATCAGTGGGTGGTTGAAGTTTCGAGACAACAAAAGGGTGAGTTATATATTTTGTTTTGTAGTCAATTTTTATTTCTTTGATACCTGGATACCTTGTGTTGTAGTAGAGCCGGCGTTTCTTTTTTAGAGTTTCATTTTACAAACATTTAATAGTACTATTGGACTACCGGGCGTCTAAATACGACTGTAATTAATTCAATTATTCAGAACATTGGAGCTATAAAAAGTAACAATGATTTTCACTATCTTTTACTGGCTCCATCGTCCGAACATCATTGCTAAGCCCAATCTGTTAGACTCGATACGACAACTAGAAGTGACTTAAAACTGACTTCCAAGATTTGGTTATATGATTAGTTACAAGTGAAGCGAATAGAAGCCTGTTAATTGTTTTTTTTTTTAATATTTTTATTTATAACACTGAAGCTCGTCAATAGCTAAACAACAAATAACGGCTGATTAACAGTTGAGTAAGACAAGATGACTGAACTTTATAAAAAATATTCCAATCCTAATCAAAAATACTGATTGCACAGCAAAATAGTTACCTTAAAATATTATTATTTTAGCAACAATTTGAGTTCGTAACGCATCGCTTTTAATTGAAAAGCGGAACTTTTTAACGAACGGAAATCTGATAATAACTAGCGCGCAATAAACTTTGAAATCCATTCTTGTTAAAACAATGCTAACTTAATACATCGAGTGTTCAAAATATCAAATATTAGTTACAAAAATTTGTGATTTTACAATCGATTTCGGTTCTGGCATTGTGGTCGCAGTTCTGATCTAAACCTAGCCTATATGTGTGAGTATTACGTTTGTACGCTCTGGTTAATTTGACGTGCAATCAGCATATTGATATGAAAATAATATTTTCGTACTTACGTATGTAATTGATGTAAATAAATTGACGGGTAAGTTTTTGGATGTGCATAAAAATAGGTCTATAAACTCCCTATATATTTTTATTTAAATTAGAGATTTTCTAAGAGAGTATAGTTAATTTCAAGGGTCATTAAATATATTTTTAAATATCAAAGCCAAGATTACACAAGCATCCTTTGACATAAAAAATACTTAATCCAATTTACCATCTTTATTACATAAAAAAATTAAGTTTCTCATTACAAGGGTCGTGAGTTTTATGAAAAATATAAAAATGTCGGTGCCAGTATCAAATTATTTTTAAAGGGAACTCTAAGAGATATTTTTGGAGGAGTACCTCGCACTCAACGAACTAGTAATGAATTACCAAAAGTAATATCTGTATACTTAATGAAAACATGGTAATATTTTTTGAATATTATAAGGATAATGATAACGCCCACTCTATTTTGAAATATCTAAGTTACATACCTTTGATTGTGATTCGTTGTTGACAGCGAATACAGTTGACAGCGACTAGCAACGAGGGTTTTTTTAATGGTGACCTTTCAGTAAAGACACCAAGATATAGTTGAACTTAAAAAGCAAAACCTTATTTTAATACATTATTTGATGTAAATCGTAGTAGACAGGAATTGCTTGTTTAAAACATAGCGCATGTAAAAATAATAGTAGATTCAATCAAAGAATAGATTTTAAAATATATTATAATTATTTATATTTTGTGTGTATCGTTGGTGTATTCTTCAATTACGTTTTTCCTGTCTCTCGAACGGTCGGACGGTTCTGAGACCATATTACTATACCGAGTATTCTTGTCACCTAGACTACTTGTTTAGACTGAATATCAAGTAAGACTAAGATCGGCTAACGCTTCATTATCGTCAACATTTCAGCCATAGGACGTCCACTGTTGGACATAGGCCTATGTCTCCTTAATGACTTCCAAGAACGGTAATGGCTAACGCTTACTAATTATTAATTATCTCGGTGTATACTTATAGTTATGATATACTTATAGTTATGATGCAAACTAGTGTAGGCACCAATCGTTTACTAAGGCGGAATAATGTTAAGACAATACTGTATCATTTTATTAAGAGAATCATTTATGTTTCTTTTTTAATTAAATTTCGTTTCATAAAATTTCATGCCCAAATTATCAAGTTATATTTGAACTTCCTGTTGAAGGTGTAAGTATTAAGTATATGAGCCGAGTGTGTAATTCACAAGCGAGGTTCGGGTGCGACTTGCGTCGAGCACAAAATGCTTGTACATATTACTTTGATGTGTACTAGTGTTGGCAGCTATCGGAATGATGATATCGATAAATTTATTAAAGACATTATTTTTTTTAGTTGTGATATAAATTTTAAATTAACTACAAAGGCTAGGTTTCAACACATTATAATGCCAATTTTTCATGTGACAGATATTTAGAGACTGACAATTCTATTTTTATTACGTACTAGCAACCCGCCCCGGCTTCGCACGGGTAGCAGAGACATCTTCAACAATCATCATCATATTTCAACCAATTTACACAAAACCTTAACAAATTATAAACTTAAACCTTCCTCATGCATCGCTCTATCTATTGGTGAAAACCGCATGAAAATGTAATTCTATACTATGTTGAAAGAAAGAAATAATTACGTTTATAAAATAAAACACAGTACGCAACAAACTTGTGAATAAAAACAGAAATAATAGTAACATTATAAACAGGCACATTATTATTGCTCTATTAATATTTGACGGCCGGTCTGTCTTGTCTGTGGTTAGTCTGCTAATCCATTCTCTTAGAATTACGAGCTTGCTGTGCCATATTTTAAGATGAATCTGCTAAATCTAACTTTTAATGTTGCATCATATCGTTTATAAGATGTTTTATGTTGATGTTGCAATAGAAAGTATTTTTTTTTGTATTTTAGTATTATTATTTTGCAGTTAATTTCCCATCCCTATACCTCAAGGTGGAAGGAAAGCCCTTACCCCATTTGCGGAGGGCTCTTGCAAGTCCTTGCTCCGATACCTACGAACTGTGCTATAGCGCACCTCGTTTACCACGGCTCACAACCTGCGATAAAGTTTTTAGTAGTTTCTTTACTTTTATTTTCAGGTATTTTCTTACAGCGAGGGGGATAAGTAGCAATGTTGGCTGTACCTTATTTGTGCAGCGCATCTTGATACAAGGTTTTAATGTTAGAATTATATAATATTAAAGTAAGGAAGAAATATAATATTTAAAATAAGAAAGGCCGTAACATCTGTTACGGCCTTTCTCATCATCTGTGCATCTGCACTACTCGAATTAAACACCTTTGAAAACTGCGGTTAAAAACCTTGGTCCATTTTTGTCGAAATGATATTAATTTTCTTCTGAGTAGGCTTGTTGGACGCACTAGAACTGTGTTAATATGATAAAATAAAAATGATTGATTAATTTTTGTTTTCGAAGAATACTAGCAACGAGGGTCCAACCATTTGGTAGCAAGTCCTACGCCTTAGCCATTACGCTACTGCTACTACAATTAGGTTCAAATAGGTTACAAGGTAATATTTATGAAAGCTATAATCTACATTTATATTTAGCGCCGTATTTAAAACGCAATAAGTACAGAGAAAGAACACGGCAATTAAAACTTACGGGCACACATTGAATAGCTGAGTTACAATACAGAGTTAGCGGTGTTGTTAGTGTGTAAGGTGCTACAATCAAAAGACTATGTGCTACAAACTGTTAAGTATAAAAATAAAGATATATAAACTAAGATAGTATAAACTAAGGTTAAAAGGCAACGTATAATAAAAACGATGTAACCAAATCAAAAACTAGAACAAATTTATTACAAAATAAAATATATTATGGTTTGTAAGGGCAATATCGAGTGGTAGACCTCACCAACAAAGCAAAGAAACCCGTAAAATAAAGATATTCAGCAACAATAATTTAGTAACAATTAATGGTGCGTCCCTAGTAGGGTAGTACTACTTATTATGCTTTCTTTAAATAAATAACAAATCTACTGAAAGTGATGCTGATGATATGTGATAATGCAAATGACAATGGCTTCGCTAACAGTAGAATGGAAAAGTCCTGTGTAATTTTTACTTGAAGTCAAACCCAAAACGAAATAAAGCTTCGTCTCTTAAAAGATTAAAGGAGTAATATTCATTATTTGCTATAGAAGAATAGCCCACATAAGATAATTTCATTATTCCATCGTATTTATTTACTCACACTAGAACAATTTGTACCGTTTTGTCCTGGACTTTTCCGACATTAACACACTGAGTGGTCTCTGTGAATTATCACCACACATTTACTAAGGCTGGGACAAATGCCGGGACAATTTAGGCCATCGTTGGCAAGGACATGTCCTGCGGAACAACATTAATCATGGATACCCCAATAAACAATGCTATTGATGCTGATCACTGCGATGTTTTGTTGTTAACTTGATTGAATTTAGTAATGAAAGAAAGTTATGAAGGTTTTTGGTCATAAAATTGGTGATAAATTATTTAAAAATAAATAATATCAAAATACATAAAAGTGACAAAATAGGATAGAAGGAAAGAATACTATGTGTACTATGGATTCTGCTCTAAAAAATCTTTGTCTTAGTCTATTAGTGTTAGTTACTAGTGTTAAAAAGACAACTATACTCACTTGTATATATAGTATACTTGTGTACATACATTAGTTAATTAATACTTACAAAATGTATATGGAATTTTAAATAAAAAATCAGAAATCTTCAAGTTTTCTTCGTACAAATCATTGTCACCCTTTGTTAAATATATAAGTCCTTTAAAATCTTATTAAAACAGTAGATGACTTCACAGGCCTCTATAGAAGTTTCCACGTTAAAAAAAAACTGTTTTCTCTCGCCGGGTTATAGGGAAGCTATTAACTGCACAAGAAAATTACGAAATAAAAAGGAAATATTTCGGCCGAAAAAAGATTGGCTTAATCTTTGGCGAAAGTTTCAATAAAGCTCGAAGTCTCCTGTGTCCTTACACGTCCCATTTTCCCCAAATTCCGTAAATAAATCTCACAATAGTTCTTTCCGTTGATAGAAATATCTTCTCGTCGTCAATCAGTGGGCGCATATCGGCAGGCAATCTATCACAAAAGAGCTTAACAAACGCTTACAAATTGTCTGTGTGATTGCCGATAATAGCAGTGCGTAGGAATTGGTAGAACTAGCTGAACCTATTTGTTTAGCTGAGATGTGTGGGAGTTTGTATCGAATCTCTGTTCAGTAACTAAATTATTTTTTAGCAGACTTTGAACCGGAGAAGATTTGTTGCATTTTTTACCCGACTGTTAATGTTTTTCGAGTGTATGTGTGGGTATTTCTAATTTTTTGGTACCCTCTACAGTCTAAACCATTTGTTGGATTTCTATGATTGTATGAGGTGTCATTAGATGATTTTTCTCGGTTGGAGGAGTGACGTATGTTATTTCGCTTTTTAGTTACTATTATTATAGCCATTGAGTTTTTTGTTTCATTTAGTAATTTCTTATTTTATGAATGAACACCGATTACTTCGAAATTTTTTAGTTTGGATTTCAATTGAATCTGAATACTAGCGAGGTGGTCCCATATATGATTTAGTGAGGATCTGGGAAGAAATCCAGAGATAAACAATGGAACTAAACGAATAGTTGTAAAATAAATGAGTAAAAAACAAATAGGTAATAAAAATATTACCTATGTGTAGGGAACACTTTGTAACATATTTAAAACTTCAACTTAAAGTTAGAGCTTAGTGGCAGTTGGTAATGGTATTGGTATAGGGCTCTGTTTCCGCATTTAGACTCATAGGCGGTCCATTAAGTGTTCGAATAAGCAGATTAGTTGAACCAGCCTTGCTCCTTCCGGTAGCATAGAAGCCTCCTGGGGCGTTCACAGGCTTCTAGGAGCGACCTCGCACCCGCGAGAATACTTGTCCGTTGTGTGGCCACTCCCTCGCACTCCAGGATAACGAGGGTTGCCGTTGAGACATCCTCTGCATAGGGGACTATCTGTCGCACTGTCGTGATGGTGAATAGGTGCCGGTTTAGGGCCAAGTGGCCCGTAATGGTTCCTACAACTATTCTGAAGTCAATTCGGTTAAGACTGAGCAGTCTGCAAGTTAAACGTGGTGAGATCTCCGTTAACACCAGTTTAGACTGCCTACAGCCGGGTGTGTCGGCTCAGCGACCGTTGTGCGTTTCACGAGACCGTTGTATGGGTACATGAGCGAAGTTGATTAAAGGGAAGTGGCAGCAGTATAGTTGGACCTGCCATTGACGTTACAGATCCCTTTCTTGCCGGGTCATTTTTCAAATCGTTCGTCAAATGGTAGGATATTGACTGTGACAACCGTTGTTTATTTATTCTAACATAATAGTGAATTTTATGTAGTTTATAATTTCTATAATCTGGCAAACCTCTGCCACATTTGAGTATTGTCATCGACCCCGTGGACTTGCAGGAGAGCAAACCCTTTTTCTCTCTAAAGGAGACAAGAGCACGCCGGATGGCTCCCTGACCCGGCAATCAGAGGACAGGCTGCCCCCAGCGATACCACCATGCCATCTAAGCGATTTTTTACAGAGACTTTCTTCTCATAACTACACTTTTCTGTGAGTAATGTGACGTAACATTTCAACGCAATTATATTCAAAGCGACATCAAATGATGAGAATGAAAGCGAATAAAATGAAATTAAATTGTTCTGGCGTTCATATAAATGTACCTTATTAGCGATATTTATGAAGAGTCATTACGTGGTCTCATACTGAGGGATTATTTCAATAATTCACGGCCCAAAACCGGATAATTTACCTACAGAGTGGTATAAACATTAAGCGGAAGAGATTAGATTTAGACATTAAAGAATGTAAGTTCATTTAACAGTTTTAAGTCACAATTGTCCTAACATATATTACAAAATTATACTTCTGATTATTAAAATGCAAAAAAAAATTATATTAAAAGTAATTAAAAACAAATCTACTTAAAACTGGTGACCATTTTATCTAATTAATTTTATGAAACTTTGTTCTCAAACAAGTGAATTTGTAATCTTTTCTGAGAATAAATTCCATAAACCTAAACCTATTTGATATTTTTAGGAGTTGCAGAATATTTAGATTATTTAAATTTGTCTTTAGATTTGATTTGAAATGAAATATATTTACTTAACATACATATATACCGTCCCTCCGTACCCCGACAGGGATAGACTACATGAAAGAATATCCAAAACTTCTTGATTTCACTCTGCACCACACGTTTTTGTTTAAAACTTGGCCTAATGAAGTGGTTCTACTAGGACACCTGGTTCTCACATATTATTCTTCTATTTTTGCATCATAAGTCTACAGTCTACATTCTGTAACCGTTAGTCAGTCAGTATATTCTGCTAAATAAAACCACCTCAGCATACCTTTTTACACCATTGCCACTGTATGAAGGATTAATATCCTACTTCCCATCCTATCCATTAAAAAAATACGGTTTGACTTGAGTACCTCCTCTTTATTCTCGTCAGTTAAAAAGTAAAACTTTGTGAGGATGTTTGTTACTCTTTCACTGCTGATTTAGTGTTTTTTTCAGAGCTGGTTGCAGATGGATGAAAAAAATTCAAATAATTCAGACACTCTCTTATTATTTGGGTCGTCCTCAATACGCGACGTATTTTTGCCTCACCTTGATAAAATGTTCTGGCGCTTGGAATCGTAGGAATTTTTCATTGAACGGAACAAGGTCTCCGTCCTAAACGGTTCTTAAGTTTGTTCCGTGTAAAGCCTTAGATTGCGTTGAGTCTTTGTGTGAAAGATTAAAGAACATGTGATGTTTTCCTTTTTTGTTATCGTTTCGATCGAAGATGAGTAAATTCTGGCGTTCTTCTAACAATGGTATTGAATTTAGAAATCTGGATTTAGGTCAGCTACTATAACATTTATTTTATATATTAGAGGCTTTAGAGTAATGTAAAACATGAGTCCTCATTTGGATAAATATCCTAATGCTTACTAACCTTTCCCACACATGTTATAAACTAAAGTTCTCCACCGCGTCTGCCTGTTTTTCTATATGTATGTCTGTTTGAACGCCATTAACTCTAAAAGTACAGACCAGATTTTTAAACAGTTTTTACCAATGGATAGAGTAATTCACGAGGAAGGTATAAATTAATAATTAATTAAGGTTTTGTATAAATTTGTTGATATAAGACGACAACTGTTGAATATGTCGGAAAAAAATATGCCGACTGGGAGCTATACTGGCGTGCGCCGCGTAATCCAATAGAGATATATGTAAACAACCTTTTACGGAGTTTTCCTCTTAAAAATATCTTTAATAATATAGCAATGCTTAATATAGGTGCCGATTCTATTGTACACTCGACTAAACTTAAACCTGACTTAATTTCTTCATATAAAATCAACCTTGTGATCTTTGTAACAAGCTCTATTTGTTACTGGCATCTATTTCTCAGCGCCACTAAATTTCACTAAAACCTGTCAACGTATACTCAACTTTATTTCCACGCAGCGAGAGTCCCCGTTTATTCAAATGCCGTATAAATACCGTATAAAAACTTGTTCAAAACGAACTAAGATGACGTTATTTTAATCGACACCTACGAAAACGCTTACTAAAAACACAGAGCAAAAGAGATGATATTCAACGGATAGCGGCTCTCGCCACGTGGTATTAAAGTTTATTTAAGCGTATCTGACTTTAGTCGACAAATAAATTGCTTATTTCGATAGCGACATATGTTACCTACTTGTTTCAATTTGAAATAAGACCTTGTTTCGAAGTGAACAAGGTTGACATCTTATATGAAGAAAATTTAGTGAATTTTAATTTAGCGAGTGCAAAACATTTAGGTTCTGCCATCCGTGCGAATCCGGGGTGGGTTGCTAGTATTCTGTAATTAAATATAATTATATAAGTATCAAAACTAAAAAATATGTATGTAAAACGAATGAAACAGTTAGTCGAACATTTTAGGAACATTTTAGGGCACAAATCTATCTAGTAACTATGCAAAGATTGGTGTGCTATATACTCTAATACACAGAAAGACATGATCGTAGTTTACTGGTTTAAAAACTCTATTTTCAGTTCATGTCGAGATCGTTTTATTCGCTGTGGCTATGTGACACATATTTATAAAACTCAAGAAAACTCAATTATCACTAACATCTCAAAGCAGGGTGGCGTTAAAATTTTGCCTCCTTACATCTCTTATAACAAACAAAATCGTACTCCATTCAACAGAGTGACATGAATAGACGGCGCCTTTGAAACGCAAAACCTCAACCCACATCAAAACATAGAATTAATATAACACAACAATAGCGCGAATCTTTCAGAATGCATCAAACGGTCCGAATCGCTTCATTTTCATTCGAGTTTTCTGACCGGAACACAGCATGTCATAGAAAACTGAACAGTATTGCTTTATAATAGAAGTCACAGTGGTGATGAAGGTAAGGTTGTGGGGTGAACAATGACTGAATGTTATACGACAAAGGCGCTCTAGGTCCGAACAGCAAACGTAACAATAGACAGAAGTGCTGGGACACATGCAGACGATCGTACCTTAAAAGTTTATCGACATTTGGTCTGCATACGTGATACAAAGACTTAAGTGCTCAACTGACAGTGGGACGGTACCTCTTGTGAATACCTATTCACAAGAGGTACCGTCCCACTGTCAGTTCGTCAAGCTCAAAGCATACCTATGCTTTGAGCTTAAGGTGACAAGGCTTATGTTATGATCGTTTATGTCCTGGGTATAAACGGTAAGCAACATTGCTTTCATTGAGGACTAATGACGTAATGGACATTGACGCCTGCAATAAGACTGATTTTGTATTTATCCAACGATAGATAACTATACGTATAGTTATTAATCTGTTTCATAAACTTTTCATAATTCAAAGGTTAGTACAGACTTGAATTATATATTGAAACTGAATAAAAATACACAAGATATTCAGCAGTATACCGCGTAAAATAATCTAAACTACAGACATGTTCTTGGGAATGCGATTTGTACGATAAATTATTAGAATCAATTAGCGTGAGTGATATTTTTAAGATTTAGAAGTTGGTAAATCATTAGACGCAGTAAGAAATAAACAACCATTTTAATTATTACCAGTTAACGTGTCCCATCCCCAACTGACCTGCGGTGTACCTATCATACGGGACGGTGACATTTTTGTTTGCAAAAATTATGATGTTCACAGTCGGCGTGATATTTTAATATCTCCTTTTGTTGGCAAAGATTGGAATAAGCCTAGCGGTTATGCATAATGTACAAAAACTTTCACTCTTTTGTTTAAAATACTTTAGTGTTGTAATAATCAACTTTAAATCTCTGTTAGATTTAAAGTTGATTATTGCAACACTAAAGTACATTGGTTTACTGTGTTTGTATAAAAATGTAATTATCTAGTATTTTGTTATTGACTAATAACTTTGTAGTCTTGGCGCGAATACGTATTATTTTACATAGTATTTGTAAAGTTTATAAGTGCGATACGATGCATAAGTTTCAATAGTGCAGTGAGGGGACTTTGTTGTGAAGAGGATCGACAGAGTTCCAATATAACTCGGGCTCGTCCAACGTGCGTCTGACAGTATTTATGTTTCGAATTGTTTTGACATTAATACCAACTTATAACATACGTAGCATTTCTTGATAAATTATTAACCGACGAAAAAAAAAGGAGGTTCTCAATTCGACCTCACTTCGTTATTTATGAACCGATTTTGATTATTTTTTTTTTGTTGGATAGGGTATACCTCAAGGGTGGTCCCGTGTCAAGGAAGTCAGGATCTGATAATGGCATCCTGATCAAATTGAGAGAAACCCTCGAAAATTGTAGGAACGAATAGTGTTTCTGTTTACTTTTCATTACTTTATCAGGTATTTGCGTTTAGAAATCATCACTTCATGTAGCTGAGCTGATGATAAAAAAAGATTATGAAATAAAAATCTTTTTAACAAAAATTAAACCGACGAAAAGAACTAAAAAATTTTTTAACAAAAAATTAAACCGACGAAAAAACTAAAAAGCAAAAAATAAATAAACCTTAAGTCTTAAGTGTTGAGCTTATTTACATAAACTATCAAATTTTATATAAACTTATTTTGAGTCGGCGCCAAACAACAAACTGATTAATTATCAGAATTTTATATGTATCTACGTAGAAATGGACATGGCTCTACGTAGGTAATTAATCATTTTATTATTTGATTATTAAATTTAAAAAGATTATTAAAAATATTTTTTTTAAGTATTAATAAATTATAGTTTAAAAAGAATTGTAAGAAAAACACGCCTTAAAAGTAAAGTAAAAATTATTTCTTAAATATAAAGAGTTTGTTCAATAGCGATATAAAGTCGACTGGTTCAGTATATTTTTTTTTTTTTTTTTTTTAAAGACAACTCCCCGCATTAGGAATTACTCCTGTGTCCTGTGTAATTTAAAAACTTCAAATAAGTTTTGGAATGATGAAAACAACGTTGAAAGATACCGTTACATATATAGATAGATACAGGTCGGGCTAATATGAACGAACGTATCAACGAAAATTTTACATGTCCGTAAGCAAAACGAATCGTTTCTTGATTATAGGAAGGCGGCATTAACCGGTTATCGTGAAAATACTCGATGTATCTGGTACAGCATAGGACATAAGGTAAGTTTTATCCAGAAAAAAAATAACATTAACGTCATCGAAACCTAAAAAGGAAATTCTAATATAATATAATATGTCGTTTCCCTGTAACTAAAATATCCAATAAGCTGCACTATACGGCTAATTATGTCGTATGACGTCAGATAGATTCGTATATAATGACGTCGACATGCGCAACATGGCGCCTATATTTCCGATATTAAACTAAGGGTCCTGCATCCCTTATGTTAGATTTATCACTTGACAAGTATAATGTTACATATCTGATGTTGTTGGAGTTTGTTACTTGGTAATGATAATAATATGCTTTTACAAGGATGACTTTAGTTTGACTGGTTTAAGAGTTGTGTTCTCAAAAAGATAATTATGTAATACTAGTAACCCGTCCCGGCTTCGCACTGGTACAAATTATACACCTAAACCTTCCTCAGTCACTCTGTATATTAGTGGAAACCACATGAAAATCCGTTAAGTAGTTTTTCAGTTTATCGCGAACAGACAGACAGATGCAGCGGGGGACTTTGTTTTATAACATGTAGTGATATTGAGGTGGCAAATAATCATACAGATCAAAACACATATTATAATAACTTACGTGTGATACAATTCGGATGTATTTGACACTTGCAAAACTTAAATAGCAAACTTTAAGTTATCTAGTATAGTCCTCCAGTCTAACATGGTTTACTAAGAAGAGAGGACACAACGAATAATAGTTACATGCGGCATTAGGTTAGTATTACTTTAGAAAAAAAAAATACCTAAAAAAAACGACCCACGGAGTCATTGTTACTAATAAATTAGCTAGAGTGTTGTTCTATATTCATAGGATTTCAACAGAATTCAAAATATACATACATATTTCAAATCCTAAGTATTTCTTAGAGATATTGGTAAACTATTAATACATAGTTTCCTTTGACCTAATATTGCTATCAAGTTTATGACAAAGTCCATCACAAACAAGAACTACATAAAATCAAATCAAAAAATCGTGTCGCCTCTCATTATAATCAAACTCCATACATTATGTAATAAAAACGTTTTATACAAGCAAATTATAATGTTGGGCCGAACCACCGCCAATTTGAATAAATTAAATGAAAGACGGCTATTTCGAAAATTTGCCCAAAATTGTATGTGTAACTATTTATGCACAACTGTTTTGATTTGTTGCGTTATGTTCTTTTACACGCGACGTGGATAAATAAAAACTAAGTATTACTTTAGGAGCGATTATTGCTCAATCGGTTTAAGCGTAGATTGTAATGTGACTTATTAACTAAGGTTTGTCGCAAGAACACCAACTGCTTAATGGTTGCCTACGATTAAACATTTGAATTGCCTCCGATATCAATAAAAGGACGACATTAAAATATAAACTTAAAATTAAGGATATCGTTTACGAAGTTGATTTCATGATTTGATTTATTTGTTAAATGAAAACATATTTGGAAAGTAATTTCAAGAAGCGATGAGTTTCAAACTTAATGTTGAATATTAAATTATACTTTTTATTAAAATAATGATATCTGGATTAATTTAATTTTCGACTGGCCTGTTGGTCTAGTGGTTAGTGACCCTGACTGCTAAGCCAGAGGTCGTGGGTTCGATTCCCACCCAGGACAAATAATTGTGTGATGAGTATGGTCATTTGTTCTGTGTCTGGGTGTAATTTATCTATAATATATATGTATTTAGAAATATATAAGTATGTTTATCAGCAGTCTGGTTACCATAGTACAGGCTATGCCTAGTTTGGGATCAGACGGCCCTGTGTGAGATGTGTGGAGTTATTATTATGAGTTATTATTATTTATTACCTAGAAAAAAAGAAATAGTTAAAAGAAATAGTCAGAATAGCTTTCTGTGAACTACATAAATAGAAAGCACTAACAACTGCGCTATGAGAGCTGTCAGTAAGGTTTATATTGTAATTGAGTTTAATATACAGAAAACATATAAATCTAAAGTTAAAGTTAAAATCTCAGATTTCAATATGACAACTGCATTCTCAAACTTGGTGTTATTTATCCGATCAAAAACTTATCGACAGGGTTTTGGTTCATTGGTTCATTCGATAATCCGTTAATGGAAACGTAAATAAAATCACATATAAAAGTGCATGAAACACCTCTAATATAGTCTACTTATCCTATAACAGAGTCCAGCAAACTTCACACCAGCCAACAAGACAGAGACAGACTTATAAATATTCCCCGAGTTTGAGCAAGATGAAATACAAATGACGCAAAAACCCAATTGACTTGGACCAAAAAATCCTATAAAAAGGCAATGGACGGCGCGACTGTGGGAATCAAACCCCATTGTGATACGCGGGATAATTCTACACCCCATACATTTACATTTATATGAAGAAGTCGCTATCAAAGCGTTTGAAATTGTTTTTAGAATTTTCGACGTCGCGTCGGTATCTTGGAGGACTGTAAAACAGACGATATTTAGAATAATGTTGAATACTACTATTAGAGTATTCGCCATAAAATGGGGTATTTCTACTATTTGAGTAATTAAACAATTCTATAAAAATAAGTTACAAAAATAAATTATTTCTTTTCGGTAATTTTTTGCCTTCGACTATTTATTAGCATTTTGTTTGATATTTATATTCATCACTAAACCCCGACTTGCTTCATCATTACGTTTTTTTAACTGTTCGTTACTATATTCTTCAATAGGTAGCGAAGAAACATTCCAAGTGTAATAACGATGTTAACTGACGTCATTAATCCATGTCTCAAGAATTGTGATTAAGATAATTGGAATCCTCAATTGGCAAACTATAGCAGAAAAGCTCATAGATGAGCTGTAACATTTGATAAGAAATGTTTCGAAAGTAAAGTAAAAATCGTAAAGTAAATATATCAAGAGTTTCTTTGTCAGGTAAACTGAGTTGGACTTTAATGACAGTGACGTTTATACTAATACTAGCAACCCGCTCCGGCTTCGCACGGGTAACAGAGACATCTTCAACAATCATCAACATATTTCAACCTAACCCATCCTCATGAATCACTCAGTCTATAAGTGTAAACCGCATGAAAATCCGTTCAGTAGTTTTTCAGTTTATCGCAAACTGAAAAACTACTACGCCAAAAAGGGACTTTGTTTTATAATATGTAGTACAAAGAGTCTAAAACTACTGAACCAATTTTATAATTTATCACCATTTGAACGTCCTGAAAGTTCCTTTTTTATTTAGAATCAACATAAAGCATTTCAGTCTAGCCACAAGCACAGTTAGTATATTTCAAATAATTGTTAGAAGAAATTGAATATGTAGAAAATATAAAAGATTCTATATTAAAGACACACCAAGAACTGGGCACCGGAATTGTGCAACATAAAACGTTCGTCCGTCGGAAACTAAAACGATCATCGAAGATTCATGGGTGTTCGGCAGTATACCTGCCAAGTACAAGCCCTCTAGGGATCCTCCCTGGTCGGCAGACGTGTTATTTATTACCAGATGTAACTTTTGCGTGGATATTTAATTAAATTTTATGTATTCTATATTAAAACTTAAATAAGTTAATTTTAAGTCTGGTATACGGATTGGTGTGAATGATAAATACAAATACACTGTACACTTGAAATATTTAAACCATGTAATGTCTATCCGTTATACTGTAACTACGTCATATATACGTCATTAATGTACACATGTGCACACGGCCTTTACTTTAAAAGTTTTAAAATATGAATGCTGTCAATACTAAGTTTAGGTTACAGTTTTTTTATTGGACTCGTAATCTACACTCGTAAGTACTTATATTTATAACGAATAAGATTAAACTTGAAAACTCAAATTTACACATATAATCATTTTCATTTATTTCGCACGAAATCACAACCGCGAAGTTCACGACACTTTTCGTCAATTTTCGCCCTAACCCAATTCAAATAAGATCTTGAACAAAGGGTGACTTCATACTGACTTTGCCTTATCGCGAAGTAATAAGTATTTGAAGCATGGGGTGAATGTGTTAACTATGAAAAATGTTGCGTTTAATGGAAATGAAATAGTGTGGCTAGGGGATGTGGATCAAACATTGGAAATTGGATCGGAAATGACTTTAACAGTCGTTACTGACAAATTCAGTGCAGGGCGCAAATATTTATTCAAGCACCAGGTGATTCTCTAAGGATCGAATGGTGTATCCGGACAGTGAGTGTTTTTGATTTAATATAAGGTTAGAGGTTGAATTTACATGTTTGCACTTTCTTTTTATGACTTGTGCTACAGGTGTAGTGTTCCTTTTATTGTGTATTTGATTATTTATTTATTTGCTCGTAAACATGGTAATATGATCTTATGGTATGTAGATACAAGGCACAATATGTTTAGCCGTTAGCAAATTTTTTGTCTTACTACAATAAATTGATGATTTATGCAGAACATAGCATCTTCAGTCTTAAATTTAAAGTTAGTACATAATTATATTTCGTTTGAACACTTGAATAGTCGCATGCACAGTGATTACATTAATTAATTGAATACATTGAATTATATAAATAAGTAAATGAAATGTCAACAGAAATATAAAAGTAACAGTATTGTTGGCTTATCAACGTTCAGACAATTAATATAACACAAAATGCATAACAATATCATTATATCATGATGTTACTATGGTTTGTATTGTTCTTTACAACAGAATAACAAGAAACATTTTTGAATAAACCATTTTTTTAACCTTTTAATGAACACTTACGTGGGAGAGCCATGCTTCGGTATATGTCGGCCGTGGTATCGCCACGGCCTCACAGAAAACGGGCAGTGAAACAATGCTTACATTTCACCGCGTGAGTGAGGTTACCCCCTTCCCTTCCCCCTATTCCCGTCCATCCTCTCTCCCCCCTCTCCTCTCCCTCTCCCGTCTTCTTGCTCTTCCCCTACTCCTACCTTAAAGGGCGGCAACGCACTTGTATCTCTTGAGTTACAGGTGCCCATGGGCGGCAGTAGTCATTTACCATCAGGTGACCCGTCTGGTTGTTTGACCCCTATACCATAAACAAAAAAAAAAACTACATTTACACTATTTGTTTTACTGCAGAAGTGCAAGTGACACCAATGGGTTACAATTATTTACAGTCAACATAACAACTTTACATCAGTCAGGAAGTGTACTTGTTATCACGGTTAAATAACTGTTACATAAAAAAAAATATCGCTGTTCATTATCTCGTTGGGAAAGTTAGATTAACCAATAAAAATGATCATAGCCGTACCGGCACTCGTGCGGTCTGGTTGTGTTTTTTGTCGCGGATCGTTATCCCCACTGTGCGAAGAGTTGTTTACGCATTCCATTGACACGTGTGTAAGGCGTGCGCCGGACCTACCGGCTGCGTGTACCTTATACGATCGCGCCATGACTGACGATAACGTAAGTGTTTCATCGCGCTGTGCTACGCCCGTACCCAGAAATGATGTGTACATCATTTCGAGCTTATTTAATGATTCTTCGGATATGGATACTATTGATGATGATAGTAAAAATAAAGAGGAGCAGTCAAGAGCCGGAAAGAGGGATAGAGAGGACAGTACTGAAGACGAAGAGGGTTGGAAAGAAGTTAAGATGAGTAAAAAAAAGATCTGTCATGGTAGTAAAAATTCTGTGGGAGAGGAAAAGTATGAGATATATGTTTCACATAAAGAACGCCTCCCGAAACAGTTTGCAATGGCACGTATTTTAAAAGAAAATAAGATAACGAAGATTAGTCAAGTTAAATATTTAAGCCCTTTTAAAATACGCTTCCAATTTGACTGTGAATCGGCTGCTCAGAACCTTCTTATGTGCGAGAAGCTTTTGGAGAAAGGATGGAGGATCCAGAAGGCTATGCAACTGTCGGTTTGCTATGGAGTAATTAAGGATGTAGACCTCGATTTTGCTGATGACGAGATCTTCAAAAATATTTCATGTGCGGCTCCCGCAAAGCTTTTATCTTTGAAGAGGCTAGATCGTCGCAACAGGGATGATGGTGGTTGGTGCCCAAGCGAAACCCTTCGCCTTTGTTTTGAAGGTGATCATCTACCAGTATCAGTTCGGGTATGTGACATAAGTATTAAAGTTTTGCCGTACGTACACCAAGTGTCACAATGTTCCCAATGTTGGAAGTTAGGCCATGTACGGAAAATGTGCCCCTCGAAAAACGTTGTTTGCCCGAAGTGTGGTGGACGTCATGAGAATTGTGATACTTTAATGTTTACATGTGTCAACTGCAAGGGTAATCACATATCACTCAGCAGGTCTTGTCCAATTTATAAGAAAGAGAGAAGACTAAGAGAAATTATGTCTGAGTTTGGATGCACATATAGGAAAGCCCTAGAATGTTATGTGCCCCCCGAAAAGCCCGCTCCCCCCAATACTATCGTCCATCTTCAAGCTCCGGTAATTCCAGAAAATCGTTTCTCTTCTACTCCTCCTGAAGACGTCTCTTTTACTACTCCTGAAAACGTCTCTTTACAAACCCGAAAGCCTACCTTTGCTGAAATAATTAAAACAAAGGCCACAGTCCACAAGGTACAAACCCCTGCTTCGGCTAGTTGGAATAATGATAAGCTTCCGAAAAATAAAAAAGGCCCACTTAAAGAAGACTGGATGTTTTGGACTGCAGATACAGACGAAGGAGAAGTTCATCAATTGCCTGTAGATGAAGAAGGTAAAGATGAATGTCCTTCTTTCAAAGAGTTGTGTTCTAGATTAAAGGAGGTTATCTACCTCAAAAAGACAGGTTTAAGTTTTAAGATAAGGTGTGTTTTTCAGTTGTGCCTAGAATGGTTAACCCTAGTGTCAGTGAGTTTTGTTTCAGTGTGGCCGTGGATAAAAGCAATGTTTAACTTTTTTATTCCTTGTGATGGCTAACAAACCACTCAAATTAAATATCTTGCAGTGGAATGCCCAAAGTGTAAGGCCAAAGTTAGCAGCGTTTCATGAACTTTTGTGTCAGGAAAAAGTACATATTGCTGCCCTTAGTGAGACGTGGCTTGAACCGGAAAGTAATTTTCAAGTCAGTTGTTATGATGTTTATCGCGCGGACCGGGATGACTCATACGGTGGTGTAGCAGTTATAGTACACAAATCTGTTAATTCGCAGCTGCGGCGCGTTCTCGTCAATAATAACGGTATTGAGGTAGTGTGCGTACAATTATTTAACTGTGACCCGCTTGAGAATGTTGTTTCTGTTTATTGTCCATCTAGAATAGTAACCACTCAGCAGGATTGGGATAGTCTGTTTTCATTATGGTCATCTAAAACGTTAATTCTTGGTGACTTTAATGCCCATCACGCCAGTTGGTCTTATAAAACTGACCGCAGAGGCAGTCTTATTTACGACTCGCTAATAGATAATAACTTTATTTCTTTGAATGATTGCACACATACGCGAGTTCGTTTAGTTGAAAACAACTTACAACAGTCTTCCCCTGATATTTCGCTGGTTTCTATAGATATTGCATTAGATTTTAATTGGACCATTTTAAATGAAAATCTAGGCAGCGACCATTTAATTATTAAAGTTTCTACATTGTGTACGTCATGCCTTCCTACAGTTATTAAAAGGAATTTTGCGAAAGCAGACTGGACTTCATATAAAACATATCTGGAAGAAAAATTTCGAAATTTATATTTACCCAATAACCTCCAAAAAGCGTATAATTCATTTTTGGATATTTTAAATGACGCTTCTAATAAATGCATCCCGATGTTCAAACTTAATCAAAACCCTGCTTCAAATTTTACTCCGAAATCATACTGGACTGCTGAACTGTCACAATCTGTGGCTCATCGTAGGTTAGCTTTATCCAAATTTAGACGAAATCCCACACCCGAAAACCTAGATACTCTTAAAAGTAGAATAAATACATCTCAAAGGTTAATCCGACAGGCTAGGCGAATGAGTTTTCAAAATTTTTGTTCCTCAGTTGACCACACTACATCGTATAGTGAAATGTGGCGCAAAATGAGATGGTTGAAAGGGTACCGTTCGCCTAGACATTTTATAGACGCTCAAAGTGCCACGAATCTTTTAAATTCCTTAGCACCTGATTATGTATCCCCACCGACCCCTACAGTTCACCATAGTAACCCTACATTAGAGTCTGAGATCTCTATTCAGGAGCTTGATAAATGTATTAAATCTAAGGATACATCTCCTGGATCTGACGACATATCTTATTCTATGATTAAGAATTTACCTGATGTAGGTAAATTTGTACTACTTAATTTATTTAACAATTTTTTTAAACATAGTTTTGTCCCCTCTCAATGGCGCGACATTTGTATCGTACCTATTCCAAACCCTGGTCGTGACCTTAGTAACGTTTCTTCACTCCGACCCATATCATTACTGTCGTGCATATGCAAAATATTCCATTTTGTTTTATATCGTAGATTGGAATGGTTTTTTGAAAAAAGTAACACATTCTCTGTGAACACAGTTGGCTTCCGTAGAGGTAGGTCGTGTTTAGACGGTTTAAGCTGCCTAATCACCACAATTCAAACTGGTTTTTCCGAGGGTTGTTCTACTATGGGTTGTTTTTTAGATATAAATAATGCGTACAACAATGTAAGCAATTCTGTTTTAATAAACGTTTTAGATAGCCTTAAAATCGGCTCCCGCATCTGTAGATACCTATGGAGTTTTCTTCATAGAAGAGTACTCAAGATAAGGTCTGGTAATAGCTTTATTAGCAGACATTCTGGTAGTGGTTTGGCTCAGGGTGACCCGTTATCTCCAATATTATTTAATATAGTAACGTCAGATATTTGTAAACGTGTGCAAAAGAACATCTGTATATCCCAGTACGCGGATGACTTTGCTATATATGTGCAATGTTCTTCTGTTAGTGAGGGACAATGAAAGATCCAGTCTGCACTTGATCTCATCAATAGCATGTTGGCGCATGTAGGATTAGATATTTCCCCCGATAAAAGTAAAATCTGTTTGTTTAGCAGAGGTTTTCGAAGGCCAGTTATAGAAGTATGTTTGAACGGGACTTTGTTAGAGTTAGTAGACCACGTCGAGTACCTAGGGTTATGGCTGGATAGGGGTCTCCGATGGAAGAAACATATTAGTGAAGTCCGTGAGCGGGTACTTAAGTTGATTAATATCTTTAGGGTTTTGGTGGGGCCTGGTTGGGGTGTTCATCCGAACCACTTAAGAAGATTGTATATTTCCCTTATTCGTAGTCGTATCGACTTCGGTAGCTTTTTACTAGACAATAGCGCCGACACACATTTAACTAAACTGGATAGATTACAAAACATATGCTTGCGGTTAATTGGTGGTTTTATCAAAAGTACTACCATTCACGTGATGGAATCCGAATTAACATTGCCTCCTCTTTTTATTCGCCGCCGATATTTAGCTGGTAAATTTTATTTAAAATCTAAATGTTACAATTTTCCTTTAACCGATTTACTGGATAAGCTACATGGTCTTTGTTACAATAATCCCTATTGGAGAAATAAAAAAAAACCACAGTTAGTTTTGTCTCACGAAGTCCTAAATCAAGAACATATGTACTGCAGCAATAATCTTGGCATGTTCTCCATGGACACTTGGGTCAGTAATATGGACTTATCAGGTATTGTAAAGCCTAGTTTAGATTCAGTAGATAAACCGAAGCATTGTTATAATGTACATAACCTTAGATCAATATGTTGTAAATCTCTAAATGCACTGTACTCTGGCTTTTACTGTGTATTTACGGACGGTTCTAGACAAGAGAATTACTGTGGCGCGGCCTTTTTTGATTCACAAATAGGTGCTTCTTTCAAGTTTAAAATTTTATCAAAAGTTTCAATAATGCATTTAGAGCTAATTGCTATAGCTGAAGCTTTGGCTTATGGGAAATCTTTGGATGTGGATCGATTTGTTATCTTCACTGACTCAAAAAGTGCTCTTTATCATCTAATGAGATGCACGAGTACTTCACCTTTCAGGGGCCTTCCACTAGCGTACAATATAATAAAAATAATAGCTGATCTTGTTACCAAACGTAAAAGAATTGTATTGCAGTGGATCCCATCTCATGTTGGACTGGAGGGAAATGAGATGGTTGATCGTTTGGCAAATGAAGCGGGGTCTGATGGAGAAATATATCCTTGTTTGCCTTGGTATACTGAGCTCTTACCCTTAGTTAGAGACAGATGTATTCAATCATGGGCAGAATATTTTGATGAAAGGTCTTTGACTAAGGGTATCTGGTACAGAACAATTCAACAATCTCTTCCACGGGTGCCTTGGTTCAGCGAGGGCAGAATGAGTAGGCAGGAAGTTGTGACGGCTTTAAGGCTCCGATCCGGTCACATTCCGCTCAATAGCTTCGGATTTATGATGCGAAAAGTCGATTCGCCAAATTGTGCTACCTGTAGTATCATTGAAGATGTGCATCATATCCTGGCGGAGTGTGCTCGTGTGGGAGTCCGGAGGCGTCAAGCTTTTGCAAGCAGTTTTAATGTAGGCTTCTATAATAGCGTTCTGGCCTCACCATTGTCGGACGAAGCTAGAACGCTTTATCATATTATTATTATGGGTATAAGGTGGCGGGTAGGCTAGTCTAACATAAGTATATTTAAGTTAACTGTATGCAATCATCGGGGTGGCATTTTCTTTATAGAAAAAACCCCGTAAACAAATAAAGATTAAAAAAAAAAAAAAAAAAAAAATGATAGAAAAATTTCAATCAAATCAAATTTCCACTAAAGTAAAACAAAACTGTGAATTGGCCTTTTTACTTGGCTTATCTGAATCCAGGTTGACCGCAACAATCGATTGACGATATCCCTAGCGTAAAGGTTCACTATATTATTATTTTCGTCCCCGGATTGACTGGAGTGAGTACGGCGATAGAGTTAAATAAGAATAGGTTTGTTGCATCGGCTGGCATCTACTACAAGACTATTGTGCGGTTGTTTGTGAACTTCGATGGATAAAAATGTAAAGTATTTATGAAAATATTCACTTTTGATGTAGATAGTACAGGAACAGTACTTTTTCGGGATAAAAGCTACTATAGCATGTTCTTTTCTGTCCCCCTGACAACTCCTGATTGTATATAATATGTATTTGCATATTTAAACGTATGTTTTCAGTTACTAAGAAAATTCATAAAAATCAAACTCAATTTTTTTTTAAAGTAAGTTTTTATTGATTTTCTCAAAAACTGAGTGAATAGTTAAAAAATAAAAAAAAATATGTACGATTTAAAATCTTTAACTTTATGCGTTCCACATGCTTTTATTACAAACGGCGGTGAAAATACTTGGGAATTGAAACGGTCATAGCTTGTAAACGTATAGATTTTTAAAAAAAATTCTTATTGTATGCATGAGTCATGCTCTTTCAGTGTATATATATTTATTTTATAATAATAATAATAACTCCCCACATCTCACACACGGCCCTCTAATCCCAAACTGGGCAGAGCCTGTACAATGGTAACCAGACTGCTGATAAACATACTTATATATTTCTAAATACATACATATTATAGATAAATTACACCCAGACACAGAACAAATTATCGTGCTCATCACAAAATTATTTGTCCTGGGTGAGAATCGAACCCACGACCTTTGATATGCATAAAAACTAAAAAAAAGTACAGGCTCTGCCTAGTTTGAGATCAGACGGCCATGTTTGAGACGTGTGAAGTTATTATTATCTATTATATGAAGCAAAATTTCAAAATAAAAAATGTAAATAGAAGTATAATACAATGTAAGTGCTGAATATCATTACACGTATGAAACGTAAGTAGATTTAAGATAGATATGTACGTATCAGCCACTGCTTGTGAAGAGTTCAAAGTTTGACAAGCAAACCCCTACTGGTTAAGAAAGCTGCCACGAAATATTAATATTAATCTCATTTGCACTGCAACATCGATCTATGTTAAACGGATTTATCCATATAATGTTCGAGAATATCTTTAGCTTTTTATCAATTATTACATATTTTTGAAAAGCATCCCAAAATAAGTACATATAGATGCCACCGATGCCACCATATATTGAAGAATAAATCAACACTTCCAGTAATGATTTACACAAAAAAACTAATAACATACCCCACATAAGTCATTAAGGACCCTAAAGGGGGACGAAAATAATTTCAGCCCCCTAGTGACGGCTAGTGGAAATAATCGACCGCTTGATTGAAAATTACTACTTTTTAATATATACTCATCGATGTCTATATATCTTCACACCATTGATTTGAGAGGGTGAGTAGTTAGAACGTATTGTACTTAACGTATGTGCCAATTACAGCTATTCAGATGCAATCGCGTGGAAATGCACGTGTCAAAGTCTAATAGTTATAGGGACGCTGTCTTTTGTGATCCCTAAGCAGAGATAATAATAATAATTATTATCACATATACATTTTAGTTTAGTTTAGTACTAGTTTTAGCTTGCGGTTTCGCTGTTAAAACTATTTTTTAGTTCCTCTCGAACAGTACTTTGTTCTAGATGGAGGGCACGCTATGGCCTATTCTGTACGTGTACGCGACATTTTTTTGATATTTGATTGAGTGTTTAAGGTGTGAAAAGTGTAAACAGACGTATTTATGATATTAGTTAAGATTAGGATTACAGTATTATAGCTGAAATTGTCTTTTGGTTGAAACACTAAAATCAAAAAATATGAAATCTAAAGACCTGATGACGCATAATAGTTCTGTGATAACGATTAATTTTTTTTAATAAATGAATGAACGAATGAACGTACAAATGCGGAACTGAATGTTTGTATGTAGTGTTATTAGGACCGTAATATAAAGTGAAATTACAATATAGTTAGAAGTACAATATAATACCTACCATACAGCTAAATAAAAAAGGGTAAATATTGAAATTTATAAGAAAAAAAAGAAAAGAAATAAAAAATTCGCTATTAATATTCAATTGCAAATACAAAAATAAACAATTACAACTTCTACAGGACTTGAATAAAACAGAATATCTGAAATAAAGTGGTAATATAAACTTATATAGAGTTTATTTATTAAACTTCCTAACGTTGGGAATCACCATTACCAAAAGAAGTAATGTCTATTAAGTTTAAATTGTGATTTTTTAATCGTAATCGGGCAAGCATTGCCAAAAAGTAAAATAAAGTTACGGCTTCGAAATTCCATAGGCATACTAATTAAGCGTTCGCAGCAAATAATTACATGTATTGCTATTATTCAATGCTACAAGAGATTTTTATATTACTTCAATAGTTGGAATATACTTTAAAGCAAATACTCATTCATATTTATCACAAACCGTTCAAACTCATTCATTCAAACGTCGATCAAGAAAATCCTATTTGCTTCTCCGGCGCTGCTAAATTACTAAATACAATAGAACAAGGCCTTTAGATAAAATAAACAGGCCATTGTAAATACAACGTTACGAATGTACGACTGACAACACCAAATTTCAATTTGGTAAAACCGCGTCTCAGCGGTGGGATTAACAACGCCCATGTTGGATGACAATCGCGTCAGAAATTTGGATATGGTGAGCAGAGAAATGTGCTCCGGACTAGCATTATGTAGTTGAAGATAGGGTGGCGTGGAAGCAGCTAGTCAGACCCTAAACCAAGGCTTACCAATACGGCGATGAAGAGAACCCCAAGAAACTGAAGAAAAAAAAGAGAGCAGAAAGAGGTAGAAAATTAAAAATAGTTGAGATGGAATGAAAAAAATGGATGAAAAAACTGACACGGTAGTATGGTCATAATTTTTCTAACACCTTATAACAGATATGTTAATTTTTTTCAATTAAATAAATGAGTAAGAACTGGGACTAATGAGATTGGTGTTGGCTTTATTTAGGAGATAATTTTATGTAACTAGTGTTTAAATGAAACGCAATCGGGAAGTCCAATTTTCGACCACTTTGTCAAGCAACTGACGCCGTATAACGCGGCGATTGTTTCAAATCGTATAACGCTTGTGGTTTATCCTCTTAAAAACAGTTCAATTTTTTCTTCTCCTTTTTTATCTCTGTAACCGATTTTTTTTATTTATTGACGATCAGTGTTATCAATAAAAAAAATTAAAACATAATTTTTTTGGAGATATATTGTTATCAATGACTAAATTGCCCTCAGTTTGTTTGCCCACCTGTGCCTATTATTATTGAAATAAATGTAGCGTACGTTATCTTTAAATAAAGTAATTTTCCAGTGGTGAAAGAATTATTAAAATCGATTCAGTAGTTTAAGACTTTATCGACTGCCAACAAAAAAGTCTTTCCTTTTTATAATTATATTTATATTTATTTCAATACTTTGCTTACTTTAATAACATGTGTCCTTTATTCTTCTCAAAAAGGATCATCTTGGGTTTTCTCGCGAATGAAAAGGACACTGGAGACTAAAAGTTTTAAGTCATTTTAATAAAGAAGAGGAAGTTTTACAAAGTTAATATAAAATTAGGTAAGGCGTGATTTTTAGACGAGTATAATTACGTATAGACGAGTATAATTACGTATAGACGAGTATAATTACGTATAGACGAGTATAATTACGTATAGACGAGTATAATTACGTATATTTGTTTTGAAAATTAGACTTGAATGGGAAATATTGGTATGTATGTTAGTAATATGATAAGAGAAGAGAATAAAAGTAAACGATTCGAACAGCTTTCTAAACTTTACATTCAATTTAGAGCGATTCGATTTAGTCATGTCAATTTAGTCGGTTAGGACGGCCAGTTCAGGTATGTGACACTGACCAGCTGACCATTCATAATTCATAATACTATTTTTTCCCTTTCTTACAACTGCTATCTTTTCTTGCCTTTTTTTTTATCGTGTGGAAACCCCCACGGGTCATCACCTCACCGAGGGTGCAGTGGTATGTCGGACTCGAACCGACTAAAACCACACGGTATTCCGTCACAAGTGAGTCTATTACAGAGGACCCGGGATACCCTGGGAAGGAAGCTTCCGAGAACCCATTCAGACTTTGGCCTCCTGATCAGCAGGTAACCACACCGTGCGATAGGGGGGACCTACCTCCCCTTCAGATGAGAGAGGCGCTTGTGGAACCCGCCGCGCCACTGTCTCAGGCCTGCTTCTGCTGGGGTAACGGTCAGCCCAACCCGCTAACCCCATCTTTTCTTACCTCTCTTTCCCTTCAATATACTCCCAATTTTTCCAACCTATGACGTAAGTGGGACAAAATATAGTCGGTCAAAATGTGGGCGTTCAATACGCCTCTGCCTACCCCTTAGGGGATGTGAGCGTGAGTGTATGAATGCATATATTTAGTCTAAAGTATAAAATATATTAGGATGATTCATGACGGCTACACTGTTTGCAAGTTTGATTGCAGATTGTATTGTTATGCTGTTAAACGAAGGAAATTAAATTTGTAATTAATAAATTAATGTTCACGAGGGATTCCTTGTTTATACAACGAAATTTGCAAATAAGTTATGGCGATTCTACCCACTTGTTTGAAAATAAATTCAGTCTCTAGGTAAATTCCATATCTAAAATCTATGATGCTAAAATTACTGATGCAAGAAGATGAAACAAAAACAAAACACGGCAGATTTACATTTTTTTTTAAATCGAAATTGCTTTTTAGATGAAAGTTATCTTTATTTTTGTGTGTCCTAAATGTCTACGCACATTTTTTCTTCTTGTTCTATCTTTCTAGATGACCCCAAGACGAAAATTACCTCTCTTAGAACATCTTTTTTATGGAATAGGGGTCAAACGAGCAGACGGGTCACCTGATGGTAAATGACTACCGCCGCCCATGGGCACCTGCAACTCAAGAGTCACAAGTGCGTTGCCGGCTTATAAGGTGGGGGTAGGGGAATTGTGGAAGGGTTACGGCCTCCGGTAACTTCATTAATTCAGCGAAAAGCAAATTGCTTCACTGCCGGTTTTCTGTAAGGCCGTGGTATCACACCGGTCGAGCCGGGCCATACGTGCCGAAGCATGGCTCTCCCACGATTAAATCTTGTTTAGCCTACGTTACGTATTCAACGTAGACCAATAGTTCTAAAAGTAGATAAGTATTTTCTCTGTGACCGTTCTTCTCACATCAACGTTACCTCGCATTCTCTTGATATGTTAATTACTTCACTGAATAAATAATTCATTTGTTAAGGCGTATCACTCAGCATTGTTGCGAATTAGACTTCATAACATAACAATATTAACTCTTATACCCGACAATTTAAAGCTCAATTTGCAAGATGACTCTAAATGAGTTTGTAACTAAGATTTATATTTTGTTTGCTGTTGATTTGGTACCGAGGCATCAACAGGGATTTTGAATATTCATATTTATAGTGATGAAATGAATGTGTACCTAAATTCAAGTTTGTTTGCTAAAAAAATTCAATGTTACATGATTTAAGTGGTACATATTAAGGTGAAACATATTCTTGTTATCGTTTCTTTCTGCTTATAAGATACTGGATAAGAAAGTGATCAATGGCCGATCGACAAGCTAGGCTTTATCTCGCACAGAAAATTATTTTTCTCATTAAACGTGGCAATGTTACTTCTCCATGCAAGAAAACGCTTCTGTGCAAGAATTATAATTTTGTCGCATGTATGTAAATATTCTGTTTTTTTTTTGTAAGGGTAAATATAAATTTTATTTTATTTTAGTTTATTAGAGAAACAAACAGATACTGCATACAACAATAATAATATATAAGTAGTTTAAACATTATCCAAAACAGTTTCCACAAATTATTTTTCATTTAGCGCCAAACAAAAAGTAATAAAAATATGATACAATAAAATGAACGAGTTTTTTTCATTTTAAGCCATAAACATTTGAGTCACAAATAAGTTTAATAAGGTAAATTAGTTTAACAACATAAACAACAAATATATACAAGAACACAACAAGAAAAAAAAATATACTTAACAGAATTTGCCTTATTTGTTATCGATTATTACTCAAGTTAGGAACTTGACAATCGTGAACTACTTGCTTTTACTTATATATAAATAAATTGGTTTACACTTAGTAAAAATTAAATAAATATAACATAGTGATAACATAACGAATTTGTATGTAAACTTCCAGCAACAAGGGTCCTAGTCTATTTACTATTTCATGAGTGAAACTCTAAAATTATCTGAGACCAGACTCGACAAATTTAGACCAGGCTCACCAGACGTGCGTTTTATTTCTACTATGCAGGTTTCAAACAAGAAATACACTTGCTTGATAGTAATTAAACGTGTCAATAAGCATTCAAGCCCTTTTTTTTGGTGCGTCTGGAGACCCCATGGATCTTCGATGGGGCGGTGTCTTTGAATCGAACCGCCTAAAACTACACGGTATGCCGTATAGGACGGATCCGGGAACAGCTTTCGTTAAGACATCCGGACCACCACCTTTGGGTAATATCCTCTCAATTAGGCGACGTTCAGGCACAAGCAGCTGGCCTGTAAAGTGTTTGACGGGGGAAAACTCGTCCCGTCTGCCATCTACTGTCTAGGCCCAGCTATTTAATGATTAAATTAGTCGGTTAGTTGTAACATTTTGTCGCGTTCATGACAATTGACAATCATGGTTTACGACATTAATTGTCACGAGTATTTCAAAATGAAAATTGCTTTTCGGTTGCTGTAACTATTTTGAAACTTAACTGTGCTCCACGTTTTAGGGACATTCATTCAAAACTACCATTGTAAAAAAATCTTATGAAAATACTAATTGCGTTTGACGTTTGACGCCATGCTTGTGGGAGAAACTGTGTTAATGATGAATTGCGTGTTTGACAAGCTATGTTTTTTAGCGTATGTGGTGTGTTGTCTTGTGTGTGATCATTGTGATGAATGAGGAACAATATTGTTAACGGATCGCATTTCAGAGAAAGTATGTACATAAAGTACACAGTTTTCATATCTTTGGTATAAAAATATTTTAATTGTTTTATTATAACTAATGTTAACATTTTTATTTGTGTGCATGTACCTATACAGGTAAATGAAAAACGTTACTATAAATGTATTAAGGAAAATTTATGTGGTAAGCTACTGCCGCTGCTGACTCTTCCTACTGAGTCAGGTGTTTCTAAATTTGAAGATATCTCTTTATAAAAGGTATAACGAGATACATAACTCTTTAGAAGAACAATTTGTTTTCTCGCGGCAGTGAGTATTTAACATTCCGAAAAATAATGCTGTTTAGCCGATCTCTTTTGTCATTAGTTTTCAAGTTTTCTGGGTTTGATCTTTTATATAAAAGGGCCTTAGAAAACAAACTATCATCTAAACTCGTTACGTTTTACAGTATAAAGCAAAACTACCTTTTATTCCTAACCTATATATTATGAGCTAAAAAATGCGCTGTCTTCACACAATGCACAATCTTACCTGTCTAAAGTATAGACAGGTAAGATTTTATATGCAAGTCCAAAGTTATCTTATGTCTATGACGTATTGAATTCATAAACCGAATCGAAAAATGAACTGAAATATTTTACGTTTTCTTTGCACAAAAAGGGTGTATTCACACGACCAACCTTAAAAGGACGATTCATACCAAAAAGGGAGCAATTAGACCGTTACAAATACAATTAATAGTCTACATCAACCCTTCTCTTACTGTCGGTCAATGGGACCGAGTTCAGTGAAAAGTAAAATACGCGCCAAATCGGCCGGAAGCCCCACCTAAGCAAGATGGCGACGTCGGACATATTGACGGGCGGCCGGAAACGACAGTGACATAACGCGATGGTACGCGACGAGCTTGCATTCGGAAACGAGCTAAAGAGCTGTGATCGGTTTTGTTAAAAAATGAGCTTACTTTTTTTTGGGACAAAGGTACTTCCTTGGTGTGCGATTTTTATTGATAGCATGAAAAAGGGTTTGTTTATATAAACTCTGCAAAAGACGCACCAGGCGAAAGAGAGCAAGTACTCTCCCATAGTTTATGAGCAGTGACATTTTTTTTATCGTGTGAGAAACCCCCACGGTTCATTACCTATTCGGAATTAACGATGAAGTCGTGCGTCGAAATTATACCGACTAAAACCACATGGTGTCACAAAGGTACCCGGGTATATACAAGAAGAAAGCCTCCGAGGCCCCTACAAGCCATACCAGCGATAGGCAGCTTTATGACCGCTGACCAAATCATCATGGATAGAATAGAAAATCGCCCTAGCTGGTATACATTCAAGACGAAGTCTGATCCAATTTTTTTGTGTATTGCTATAAAATGTTGTATTGCTTTTTTCTTTTTTATCTCTCTGTGTTTTCAAAAGAAAACAGCTGAGAATACATTTAGCGAAATATTTTAAAAGCAATTTCTTAACCCAGGGAGAGTTCGCGCATTGTGTTCATATCTTCGAGAGCTCACTCAGAGGTAGAGAGGTAAATAGCACGAATTTAGTATTTAAAGCAATAACCGAGCTTCTATAAAATAAAAACGTCTCATAAAATCTTGCCAGAATAAAAATAACAGAAGTGTGAACGGTGTTTCAAGAAATACGTTTTGTATTCAAGAATTTATTATTAGAGGGATAAAAGACTTCAGATAGTTTGCGTGTTTCACTGTTATATCTGTACTGTTCTTTAAATTGCCCCAGAGAAGCTACTCAAGGGTTAAGAAACAAGAAAATGGGTTGCAAAAGATAATAATATGCTCCAAGTACTATGTTTCCTCTAGCGTCCAACTTTTTCACACAGCAGGTGGTTTCGTAAATGTTAGTAGTTAATAATAAGAATATTTGTGTCGGATATATTTTACATATACTCAGTATATCGGATGTAAATATAATGCTCAGCTGTAACTCTAAATCTAAATAGATACTATCAAACCAGGTCGTTACATACGATAAACACAATACCCTCCTTCGGCAGACGGGTAAAAAGGCTTGAAATTCCACTAGTTGCAAGTCGTCTCCAGTTGTCAGGTCAGGTTTGTGTACTTAGCTGAGTGAGCTCTCGAAGATATGAAATACAGTATATAATATTGTATTTGTACATTACAGTAATAATGTGGGGAGACTGTAAATAGCGGTTACTGAACGCATAACCGCAAATATATCGATCCACGTTTAGTTATCGTATTGACAACAAACTGTGATAGGTCAAGAACCCCAAACATAGGAATCCACAACAATTTTATTAAATAAAAACAAAACAGAGAGCTTTAGGAGCATACCTGCGAAACCATAGGTTCTCAATACCACGATAAAAGAAACTAAAACGAAGTAAAATGAGCTTTGTCACGTTGGTGATAGAGTGGATGAGGCTGCAGAAGTCTGGATGTAGACAAAACGTCCCCAGGAGAGAGGAGGCATCGTGATGAAACATTTATGAGGCTGGCAGAGACAAATTGTAGAAATGCTAGAAATATTCTACGCATGTTGGTAATGCATATTATTTGTGTTTAAGTTGATTATATTAAATAAAAAAATTACTTATAAATTTAATCATCAAGGTTCCAAAAAGCATACGTCCGTCACAGCAATGGCTCCTCTACCTAGATATATCGCTTCATCTACCTAGATGTATCGCTTCATCTACCTAGATATATCGCTTCATCTACCTAGTTTGCAAAATAATTAAGTTTGCTTAAGTTCAGTACTTATTGTTGTAGTGATGATTTTTAATCCTTTGAATTTTGATAGACAAGACAAAAGACTCTTAAACCGACCTAAATCAGCTAGTGGTCCTCAATGTTAGCCCTAATATACAAAAATTTTAACATTTACACAGACTTATTTTACACCCTACTTTAGGATTTCATAAGGTTTTGTTTTGATGTCGATTTGACATTACAGTGGTCGTTTCGGAAAAAACAAACGACCACCACGACCAATCTCTGTAGTTTTAATATAAGTGTGTAGCCTACCTGACTAGTAATGAGCTGATATAATAAAGAAGTTCCCCAAAAAACGGGAAAGAGAAAAAAAATCGTGTTCATATAAAAATCGATACACATGCTACCGATTTTATAGACTCAGACATCACGAGTATCAAAACGAATAACTCTCCATAAATTTATTTTAATTCCTGAAACTTCAATGCCGATTATGAAATTAGGATTTTCGGTGCTACATGATATGCAGTCCCAAAAGCCCTGAGGTGCTTTAAAAAACAAATAGAAAAGGGAGTCGTATAAATCACACACAATATGTACACACACGGGGCGCTGACATGAAAGGATATTTTAAATTGTTAATGCTATACCTATTCATACTTTACGCGCTTCTCGGATTGCGATGCTAATAATATGACGGAAGACGGTATGATATTCATTACGAATAGGCTCCCGCTGGTAGATTCGAGGCGAATATCACTTTATTTCGTTGTTAAGGAAATATGAAGAAACGCGTAAAAGAGTTTTGTTGGACTTGGATGGGAATTTATCTTTTATGACTTAGACCTCATTTTAGAACACTTTCTTATCCTCATAAAGGACTTTACCCAAAATAATATTACTCTCACATAACTTCATAAATGTTTTACCATTTTATGCCAGAATTAATGTATTTTCGTATAGTGTTCACAAACCAAATGAATAAACCACCAAAATGAATCGCTTGTGGCTTTCGTTCATATATTGGTTATGTTATTGTAGTCACTCGATCCGCCTTCAGTAGTTCATATTCTTAGACGGTCAATTAAAGTACCCCATTTGTTGTTTTATGTCATAATTTTAATGATTCAAAATTCGATACAATAGTTGGCAAATAGCTTTTGCCAACTATAATTTGGTTTTAATGATGTAATAGGCGCCAAACTTATCCGTTAACCGGCCACGTTGGTAATTAAAGGCGGGAAAACTTGGAGTTTATTAAAAGGGAGCGGTAGGTAAGAAAATGGATATTGCTACGGATGGATTGTGAAGCGTAAGCAATCGCTCGAGCATCGGCATGGTCACATACCCGTAGCTCATACGGGCTGTTTCTAAGAAGTCCGAGCTCTCTGACCTGGTGTTTTAAACCTTCTCTTCTAATTAGATAATATCTTGGTAATATTTAAGACTGAGCTGCACCTGAGATCGGGTAAGTACAATGACGTCTAAACGAACATGAAGTCTAAGAAGTTCCATGATTTACTCTGTACTCACACACGTGACTAAAGTTTTTATAACTTTGAAAATACTAACTACTGAAGTTTGCTATAAACACTTTTAGCAAACATTTAGATTAAATTTGTTGCGGTGGATGAAACCAGAGGCTTCGAAAAGATTTCCCCGGAGGCCTTACGATTTAGTCTAAGTACACACAGAAGCACTGTCACGTTTTCTGTCTGGTTACACTTTCAGTCCTGGTTTAACTAAGGTGTTATCCACATTATATCCCTTTTTAATTCACTATCCAACAACAAAGCGGTTTCTTTCAATAACTTTAATTCAATGTTCTACATAATATCATCGAACCACTTGCTCGTTGCAGTTATCATTCTGGTTTTTAAAACCAGAATGATCCAGTATCATGAGGCTTAAGAAAAACTTACTCCTGTAGATCCTTAAATTGTGAACTGATTCCCTAGGAAAAATGTTTCCAACGAAGCCGGCAAAACTAATTTGCAACCATAATTAGTTTTCATATGTTTTTATAGACACTGTTTATAACCAAATGTATGAATTGTTGAACGAACATATTGTTTCATCCATTGTTCATATACCTACACAAGAAAATCAACATATTTTCAAAACAATGTATCTATAGACACATTGTTCATTCATGTCATTAATATACCAAGTAGTTTAAAATAAATTAGACCATTTTTGGTCATGAAACTGCCGTCAACGCTCCCGACCGTTCTCGAACCTAGTAAAGCATGGCCGCCTGTTGAACAAAAGTTGACCGTATTGTGGACTTTAACGGCTGTTTCACTCGTATATTTAAATATGTACTTTGCGTTTTCATATCTGCTTCTGCTATGGCGATGGTAACCGGAGGAGATCGTTTTTCATTCATCGGCGGCGGTGCGTTATCTACGAAACTGAAAACCTTTCCATCACTTCTTTGCTGTAGGGTGACAAAGCTCAGTAATCTGTATCAGATGGGTTGAGTGCATCTTTAAAAAATGTTTACAGTTTAATTAGGTTAAAAAAACATAGTTCAAGTAAATCTGAAGAATATTTTGAAGTGAAAATTTCTTTAGGCACGTTGTGCACTTTTGCTATAAGGAAAAAAGAACTCCGTGACCGTCACGCTAATAATACATACAGATCCACTAGAGGGCGCTAATCTAAACATTGAGTTCTGTCAGCTCCGTATTGATTAATTTAAAAAATATAATTAGTATAATAAAGTACTTATTGTGTGCGCAATTCATATGGTAAATTAAACAAAAACATAATTGTAATTAAGGTGAAAATTTATAACGCCCTTTTATGTTTTATGTTTTCACTTCTGTCGGCAATCCTACGACTGTCTACTTTTTTTAAAATACAAGTTTTGCGACCTCTTCGCCTTTCTTAGAGATTAAATGTAAAAAAAAATCTCCTACCGAAACCTATTATAAAAGTCAAATAACTTTTAGAGCAGTCAACGAATATTTTTTCCAAGTCCTAAGTCTGTAGGTCCATTATTTAAAACATCAATGTGTTGTGTGAGAAAAAACCTATTAGTTTATACTTCCTTTGTTGTTTGTATTCCAGAAACTTTATGAAGTGTTGAGTGTCTCCAATCTCTGAAGACTAGACACTTTGTGTACTTAGCATTATTTATCCCGCCCTCGTTGAATTCAGCATCTATGTAAGTAAGTTAAATCAATAGAAAAAAAAAAATTAAATGTAGATTATAATATTAATATATTATTCTAGGACATTACAGAGTTTTCTAGACCCAAACTAAGCATAGTTTATACTTTAGGATTTAATACGCGGATAGCATCCTTGGACACATTTTCCTTTTGTAAATTTATACATTATTAAACATAGAAACTGCAATATTCAAATACACATATTCATTCATAGAAGTATACTAATGAGGGGGATCGAACCTGTAACCCCTGACGTAGCAATCAAATGCACTACCGCCACAGAGATCATCAAAGGTGGTAATAATTTTCTCCATATATTGTCAGAGGTTAATAACGTAAAGTTAAGTTTATTTTTTTTCAACCTTGTAGATGTCTTGTAGATGTCTTGTAGATGTCTTGTAGATGTCTTGTAGATGTCTTGTAGATGTCTTGTAGATGTCTTGTAGATAAGAAGAAAATCTTCTTCTTATAGTAATGTAGGACGTCATATATCATTTACAACTTCATGCACAATGTTGCAAAAGTAACAGCATGGCCGAGATGTAGGGCCGCTTGAACTGCTTTTGTATAGAAGGTTTATCCATGCTGTTGTGACAGTTACGCAGTAACTTACTTAGTTAATTCTTTTTTGTACATATATGCTTGTTAAAACTAAATACAAACTTTTTATAAAACAACAAATTCACCAACAACTATACGACCTAACTAACATTAAGCTGTTAACGTTGAGGATAAATACTCACAACGTCACTATGGCAGGTGTCATCCACGCATTTCCAACTTATCTACGGTATCCTTCTGTATTTTTTGTTCTTAGTCTTCTGTAGCTAAAACGTGCATCTCTCGTCATTTAGCTCCTATACGAGCAATTAGCTGTGCCTCAGTTCTTAAAAGCTTTCTTGCATATCACTGTAATGACTTCCCATACAGATACTGTTAAATTATTTCAGTAAATTAGAACACAACTTCATCTTTGAATGCAACTCAGAACACAAATGCAGTCCAATAAAACTCCAGCCACAAAGCGTCATTCACATAACGCGGAAAAAGTACATTTTTGTGGCGAATTTCCCCTTTTTCCCCTGACTTCCCAAGAGGCGACAATCCACGTCACTCGCGTGGTTTAATTGCGAGTAGTAAAACAAACGGGGGACGCCGCGAGTGCGGCTGAATCGCGCGTGTGGAGTGTACTGGGAACCCGACAAACGGGCGACTGGAACCCGCCATTTATGATTTTCTCCGACTGCGGCGATGCCCAAAAGGAGGGTTAAGATCGTATGTTTGTCTTGTATGTATGTATGTCCATTCCTATGTTTCTTGTAACTAATAAATGGTTGAACCGATTTTGATGAATGACATATCGTTAGATTCATCTTTATTGCGCGAGTATGACTAGATACATAACTACTAATTATTAAACAAAGTCCCCTACCGCGTCTAATATAATAATATAAACATAATATGTGTATTAATTTACTATCTTTCTTTTACAGGTAAGCATTTCTCCAACATTCTACAGTTTAAAGGTAACCAATAACGCAAAGGTTTACTACATACATATACTCAGACTTGTATCCTCAAAGAGATAGGCACAGACGTATTAAACGCTGAAATTTACTTACGTACCACGAGCCTATTGTCATCAACCGGGCACTTTTGCAATGAAGTAGAAAACTTGGGTCTATAATCGAAGGGAAAGTTGGTAAAATGGGAAAGCAATGGAATGAAAAGGATACATATATGATTATTATGCATTAATATAAAGAAATAACACACATTAGAAACACGAGTACTAGACACGACCAAAGTATATACACAGGACTTTCTGCACGTCTTTAATAATTACTAGTAATTAGAGGAGCTTTGTTGGTCCGCAGCATTAAGTTTAAGTTGAATGTTCACACCTAGCTTCCCTCCAACTCAACCAATTTAAGTGGGAAAAAGCTCAAATGAAAGAGCTCGTTCCAGCGAGTGCTGCGAACTGCGTACCTCAATTAGAACCTTAGATATAGAGACAGAAACCTATGAAAACATAAGAAATATATCCTAGGAATTCGCGTTTGAGGATAACTTGAGAAATTTAGGTGATCTACAATGCTTGATGACAAACTGTCTGTTACGTTTTCACGGCTACGGCCCCTAAACCAACTTTGATTATTTTTTCTATAGAGGCAGACGGGGTCTTGGAGGACAAAGGCTACTTTTTGTAGCGAAAATTAAACTAGAAGGGAATGAAAGTTTGTATGGAACACTAATCATTTTTCAAGTCTATTGTTATAAAATTTCATAATATTTTCTATTCTTTTATTACTTAATTATTATTTGTTACGCTTTTCCTTGTGTCAGCTGGTGTTCCTGTCCTAGTGGACCTCTCCAGTCACAGGAAATAAAGGATATTCGGGTAAGCAAACCCCAGCTTCTGCGAGCCACTGCATTCTCAGTCCCGTTCCCCATCCGAGACTTGCGGTATCCCTTATCCTAGATTCCTCCCCCTACCCATTTTTACTTATACAAATTCCTGCTTTGCCGTTTTAAAACGACTACATTCTCAAGTAGGGTTATCGTCATGCAGGTAGCTGGCCATAAAAGGAATTGAAAGGGCAGGAAGATATTCGTGAAATTTGGGATACACGATATCAGGGGTACAGAAATAGTCATAGGGTACCTTTGATCTAAAATTAATATCGAGAGCAAAGCTAGTGAATTATAAAAGTAACAAAACCTTTGAAAAGCAGAATAATATTACTAATTGCATAAGCGTTACTCAGACGTTTGTAAACATCAACGTGGTGCAACGAACCGCCCGTCTACACAATCCACTTCACATTTGAACAAGATACAGTATACACGCATACTTTAATCCTCAATACACATTTGTACCACGTCACAACCAACTGACAATAGTCCGACTATTAAAGTTTAACCATTCTCCTCAACTTAACAATGGGAAAACTAATTGTTTACAAATTGGTCTAAGTATCTTGTTAAGTCAGCTGTTTAATTCGTTTTGGTATGTTTTAACGGTGGTACCATAAAAACGATCGATTTGCACTACACGAAAGAGACCATTTGCCATTGGCAAATTGTGAATTTACTAAATTTATTTGCAAAAGGCAATGTACGTGACGGACTTCAGCCAAATCAATTTGATACCAGTCAACTTTCAAATATTTTACTTTTTGTAGAGGTATAATTCTTAGTAGAAAAGATTTTTTTTACTTATAAAAACGTTGGTGTCTATTATAATTAATTTATATTTATCACAGGTAAGTAGCAAAGAAAGAATATGGAGTAAGCCCGTCGCGATTATTAAGCAAAAAAAAATTGGATTTGTTAACTGACTATTGTTTAAAGTACTCCCGTGGGAATATCCGTATATAAAATAGCCTATGCGTTAATTCAGGTCCCCAGCTATCTACCATGTTTCATCGCAATCGGTTTAGTGGTTTTTGCGTGAAAGAGTAACAAACATCCATCCATCCATCCATCCAAACTTTCACATTTATAATATTAGTGGGATTAATTATAAGTCGGCAGCTATAATAAGTTTTAATACTTTTATCTCTTGACACTCAAGGTCGCTTGAACAACATAATTATATGACCCATCACAATAGCTGTCGCCCTAAAATTCTCAAGTACATATAATATCAAAGATATTCTCCCTCGAACCCAACTTAACTGCAGACCTCGAGTTAAACTAATATCATACAATTTGACACATACTAGTAAGTTATTGTCTAAGAGTATAATTTGTGCTCCAACTTGGATCACTGACCAAAGGTGAGTTAGAGTCAAGTTAACCTAACTAACTTAACGGAGCCGTGACTTAAGCTTCAACTTCAAGTTGGGTTGGCTTCAGTAGTGTAATTTAATAGTTGGTATTTGGTGCAAGTTTTGGGACAATAGCGTGTGTGTTGATCAATGTCACATTACATATTTACTGATTTGACAAGAAAGTGTAAAATTTAATTTATTTAAATCTAAATTTAAATCAGTTCTAAGGATTTATATAATATACAAGTGGGAGAGCCATGCTTCGGCACGTATGGACCAGCTCGACTGGAGTGATACCACGGCTTCACAGAAAACCGGTAGTAAAGCAATGCTTGTGTTGTATTTCGCCGTGTGAGTGAGGTTACCTCCCCCTCTTCCCCCCTTCTCCCCCACTCTCTTGTGATTATTAAGTTGCAGGTGTCCATGAGCGGAGGTAGTCACTTACCATCAAGGGACCCATCTGCTCGTTTGTCCCCTATCAAATAAAAAAAAGAAAACATTTTTAACTTCCGACGCTAAACTTACAACAGCCCTGTTGTAAGTTTAACATGTGTATCTGTACGTGGCATTATGTATCTGTGCAACTATGTGTCTTTGCGTGGCATTATGTATGTGTCCAACTATGTGTCTGTGCATGGCATCATAATGCCACATAGTTCCTAAAAGGATGGACAGATTTTTATATAGGTTTTTTTTTAATGGTGAATTGACTTGACCATCCACTTGGTTATTGAGTCGTAGGTATTTTTAATTTGTCCTTGTTAAATATACTGTTGTACTCACGTTATTTCGGGGATAACATAGTGTGTAAGATTCACATAATATAGGATTCGCTTACTAAAACTAAAATGTAAATAAGAACATGACATTTCAACCGATAATCATGAACTTTGGCATACACATTGTCAGGGGCCTTTTATCCAGAAAAATAGTCCTATTACCGAGAGATAGAAAAATAACTTTAACAGGAGCGAAGCCTTAGGTAAAATCTAGTAATTTATGAAATGATTATATATTACACAAACTATAATTTAACTTAAGCTTTTACGGTACGCAGTAATCACCACACTGCAATGCGTCAGAAAGAAGCTATAATAAAATGAATGAAGTATCCCGGAGCGTAAATAGTCTTCTTTCATCATTATCCTTCCAATCAAGAAATGGACTAAAATCACATGCGATCAACGTAGGTCGTCAACGGTAGAGGTTGATGGTTGCATCGGCCATTTTAAATTTTTGTATTTGCAAGAATTTGTGTATTTGCATTAATCTAGGTGTTTGTATCTTACTAATATTATAAAGGTGAAAGTTTGTGAGCATGGATGGCCGGATGGATGGATGGATGCATGGATGGATGTTTGTCACTCTTTTACGCAATAACGGCTAAAACGGATCTGGATGAAATTTGGCACAGAGTTAGATTATACTTTGGAATTGCACATAGGCTACTTTTTATCCTGGAAAATGTACGGTTCCCGTGTGATAGATTTGAAACCTATTTGCCTTAACTACTCATTCCGTCATCATGAAACTTTACGCATTGTCAGGCGTTCAGAAAAGGATGAAGGCTATCTTTTATCTGGAATAGAACTATTGATTTCGAAGAATACCTGCATTGATTGACAAAATCTATACGGATGCAAGCAAAGCCTCGGGCAAACTCTAGTATGTGTTTATTTATTAAAAAAAAGTATTTAAATATTTTTATCCGCGTTTTTGTTCGTGGGAGAGCTTCGGCACGTACGGGCCAGCTCGATCGGAGTGATTCCACGGCCTCACAGAAAACCGGCTGTGAAGCAATGCTTGCAGTGTTTTTCGCCGAGTGAGTAACGTTACTCTGCTCTCTCGTTGCTTCTTGCCCCTTTCCCCTACTTCCAAATTAAAGACCGACAACGCATTTGTGACTCTTGATCTGCAGGCGCATGGGCGGCGGTTGTCATTTACCATCAGATGGCCCGTCTGCTCGTTTGCCCCATAAAAAAAAGAAAACAATAGTACAAGCTATGCTAAGTTTAAGTTACGATGTGCAATATGTCTCAGAATATTATCATATTAGATACGCCTGCAGTTGAAGAATATTATTATATTAGATACGCCTGCAGTTGACATCTCTAGAGTCTTGTAACTTAAACCTTTGAACGGTATCCACTAAATTTAGCGGGGCGAGACCTATCGAAAACTGGCCGTTACAACACTACAGAGTACAGGATGCAGATTAAACAATTAGGTGGGTGGTCGCCTCACTTGCCGGCGCAGTTATTAAATTAATTGAGTGGATGATAGTTCAGTAGAGGGAGATAGAGGATAAGTGTATCATATAGACGAATTTATTTAGTAAACTATGTTGATGTCAGGCATAACAAAAATTTGTAAGGTTAAAACTTACAATGTATACAATGGGTACAATGTATACAACTATATAAACTTCGTTTCAAATGCTGAAATGTCTTGCTTGATGCATCAAGCAAGACTGTATCATTTTTGTAAATTGACTCCTAGCAAAAGAATGTAGACGCACATATTGAATAACTCAGACGTGATAGTCTCAGGATTTGTGATGAGGCCTGGTTTGAAGTACTTGCTACAGATAGAGTTGACATTAGAGCAGACCAGCTACAATCTCCGCTAACTTAATACTAACTATTCTTGCCTATGGTAGAATTTGTCGTTCTCGCTTGTTCAGTCATGAGAAACGATGTCTCTCGGACACTACACTTCACACATCGCCTGAAATAGACGCAAGGGGCTAAAATGATGATGACTACCTACATACAATTACATTTCCGGAATAAAGAAAAATGTATTGTATTGTTTTTTATTCTTCTCCGTGAGGGGGTCTAATGGTTGTGGGCATCGGTAACTTTATCGATGGTGTCATATAATGTCTTAGATATTATATTATGCCACTCATGTACACTAAACTGGCATCAGAATGAATACTGATAATTTCCGCTGGTAGTACATTGTCTAAAAAGGTATGAAATCTTTATTCCTGACATGTTATTCAAGGTTGTCGTGGAATGCATTTTATACAATACATAGTTCTTTCCAAAAGACGTAATTCCGACTTAAGATAAAGTTATTTTTCTCTTAAACAACGTCCGGTATATGCAAAGAAAAAATAGTCAGCAACTTACAACTAAAGCTTATGTTACATCAGTGATCTCAATTGCTCAATTTTATTAGCACAATTTCTTTGTGAGGTATATTTCATTATTTGTAGAGTAATTTGTTTGGCCTACATTATTGGAAGTACATTTGTATATGTTTCCAATGTTAGGTGTGTGCAATCCTTAGTTAAAAAATATATGTGTCTTTTCTTCTTTTTTTGCTTTTCTTTTTCTCCGATCACCTTCTTTATCTAAAAACGCGTTCAAGTGCACCAAAAGTACGTACAGTCAGGCACATACACATGTACTTTATACTGGAAACGAGTCTTAGACTCGAAACCACGATGTTCCAAAAGACAATCAAGTAGAATATGTCCCCACCAGATACCTACTTCGTAACGATCTGAGCAACTAAATTCATTTTAACAGATTTATACACAATGGGTTTTATCGTAAATATTCCAAACTTCAGTTGTTCTAGCCACTTGAAATCAATAAGTGATCCGAATTATTTGGCCCAAGTTATAATTTACTGAATATTTAATTGTTGATTCAGTGTTTTGGTTGATAGCTGATCCTAAACAAACAACTTTTTGAAAGACTGTAGATATTGCGGTATTCTGGTCAGGCGTTTCTACCAAGGAAGTAACTTTAGAAAAATATAACTATTCCCTGTATAAAGGCCGGATTATAAAGATCCTTCACGATTTCATCTTTGTCTACGAAATGTCTCATCGTTTTGCCGTCAGTTTTTTTTTGTCAAAGTGTTTTTCTATTCTAAACAATTACCGATTATTAAAGTTACCGTAGCCTATAACGCTTGAACTGTACATTGAACAGTCAAGTGCTTTGCATTATTGATAAGTGTTTCGTGAGTTGTCATATCATTATTAATTTGGCTATGGTCCCTATGACTTTTTTAATAGTTCATATTTAATGTTGTTAATGACATTTGTGTAAATATTAATAATTAGGGCTTTGTTATTAATGTATTTGTTTATAGTAGGACCTAAGATTTGAATATTGCAACATAAGCAACATCAGTACAGTCGTGAAGTCGAAAGTCAAGTTGTACACGTGTGTCAAGAATGTCCTTGGAGTTTCTTGCCGGTTTTTCTCCACACGATCTACGTATTGGAACAGGCAAATAGCTTCACGACTGACTTAGTCGGACTGACTGCTACTCCCGACAAATACAAAATATCTATGATTGGTTCAATTGAAACGAATGATTTGATTTACTACTACACTTGTGTAGTCTCTTTATTAAATAATTTTATTGTGTTATTCATAGATACTTGTACGGAGTTTAGTTGTACTTTGTGTCGGGTAGCATATATGTATGAAATTACCGAAATATACTCTATACTGAATTACGTTTATTGTACACCATAATGTTACAAAATTGTATTAGTAGATATTACAGATCATTACGTGGTCCACGTTAGGCACGCACAATAGCGTAGGAGAGAGAATGAAGTTATTTTATTAGTATTTGTCTTATTATGTAAATTAAACTATTAAAATCCAACTTTCGATCAAATAATAAACCATTTTCAGCTTTTTTAATATAACTATATACTTTATTACGGAAATAACCGTAATTACATAAATTACGGTTACTTTCGTTATTATTTTCTGTTAACTTAATTTAAATAAACGCTTTAGTATTTCACTTATTGGTTAGGGTTACGTTATTATCATTTAAGTATTCATGTAATGTATAGTAGGCTTTATTAATTAATATCTGCTTTAATGGCGTCTGTAGGAGTTTAGTGTCGCTTTCTTAATTTTTCATGTGATCTGGGGGCTTGTTAAATATTTTTATTGACAAAACAAACAAACCCGTAGAGTGCGTAGCTAATTTAGAGGTCGGCAGATTTAATCTCGTTTTGTTGTTATATCTTCTCTTTTATTGTACAATTCTGGGATTTTGCAGACAAATTTACATAGTTATAAAATATATATACAACGTAAGGTTAGGATATTGTGCTCTGAAGATAAGGTTTTTACCAGTAATCTAATTAGCTTTTTTCGAAGAGTGAAGAGTGTTGGTGTATCTGTGCTATTTCCTTATGGAATGACGTCATAATTAAGCCTAACTGTCTAATAGCGTATGGGTATTTCCTACCAAGATTATAGATGTGAACAAATTACTAGCATGTCTTTTATTTTACATAGAGATAATACATTGACTAAAGATTTCTAATGGAGGCCTAGAAACTGAAACCACGAAGGATGAAGTCTTGTCTATAACAAAGTTTAGGTTTTACTCAACTCTTATTTATCTCTTTCTTATGAAACATGAAGAAGAAGTAGCTCTTTAAGCAATCAGGCTATATTGTTCCGGGAATTGAAAAATAATAGGTCGTACGCGATGAAGTTTGTAGCGAAGGAGTTTGGATATGTACAAAACGTGATAGAACTGAGATAAAAACTCTTTGTTTCTTGTTTTTACAGAAAATCTAGGTACAGTGACAGTGAATTCAGACTAGTGTGACCGTGTTGGATGATTATTTCTTACCACAACATTTAAGTTTCGATTCAACAGAACGGTTTACATTTTAAGATTATCAATGGCTGTTTTGAGGAAACACTTCCCAGAGTGCCTCATCTATTGAAGAGGCAATTTGATTTCTTTTTGTGTTTTTTTAATTACGTCATTAGAGTCATGAAAAACGACAGGAGTCGATCTAATGCCGCGTTTCAATAAACAAGAACGAATTTCGTTGAACGAATAGTTTTTTGTTCATTAGAACGCGGCCTAATTCAGTGAGTGGACAATGGGGTCTCAGACCTACCTGATGGGATTTTCAAAACTGTCTAAACTACCATTTTATATAATAATATGTACATTTATTTTAAAATATCATATGTGTTTTGAAAAACGGAAATGATGAAGCCATACTTTGTACATAGTGGGTTACAGTTACACTGTTCAGCGTAAGTTGCAATATTTATCCTGCTTATATTATAAACGTGAAAGTTTGTGAGGATGTATGGATGTTTGTTGCTCTTTCACACAAAAACTAATAAACCAATTGCAATAAAACTTGGTATATAGATAGGTGGAGACGTGGATTAACACATAAGCTACTTTTTATCTCGACACTCCCACGACATCCGGACTTACACGGGTGTAACCACGGGGTCCAGCTAGTATTAAATAAGTCTTTAAGGTAAATAGGTGGCTTTGGTTATATTAAATTCAGTTTCCATTATCATTTAGCTAAAATCATCCCCATGTTTAGATAGTGAAACTCTCGCGCTACACAAACACAGTAGGTATGTGAAGTGTGAACAAATAAGAGATTGAGCAGACAAGAGTACTTGAAATAATAACAGAGTGGTGTCCCGTCCACCTAAATATGATACCTCGATCGTAATATGAACTAAAGGTCCATGTGTCAATGTATTTTGGACATATGATGGCAAATTTAGGTAGATCCGTTAACTGGATCGTTTATAATAGTGAAATGGGTTTAGTTAGATTGGACATAGGGTTTGATTTATTTGGCAATACATTTGCCATATGTGCGGTTTTGTAAGTGCCAAAGTTTCCTAAGTGGGCTTTTTGTTAATGAGATATTTTCTTCAGATTGTATACCTAATGTGTTTGGATAATGGTGGTGCGAGGGCGTTACGTAGTTTTCATAAGTTCGGAGGGGCTTTGGTATAAATTATTGTGAAGAAAGTGGATAGTTTGGTAATCGTTGCGGCTTTTATACTATAGCAAATGTTTGTTGGCAATTTTTATTACGACTTACAATCTACAGTTTTAAAAACACTTTTTATTGCCATAGATATTTTTTTTGTCTTATTAAAAAGCTAAAAAATCAAATATATATGAAAATATAAACATACCCACAATCTCCTCTCGATGCACCCTGGGCATGATTACGTCTCTTGTCTTTTTTCCTTGGGAAGAGGGTCTTAAATAAAATGCTGAGGCTATGTGTGTTCTGTTTGTTGTCTCTGGATTCAATGCGGGCAGCGGGTAAAGTCTGTGTCAACCAGAGTCTACAAACTCCTGCAAAATAGGGATGTCACTCACGCATGGCTTTCTCTTAAAAGCTTTAGAGTCATACTCAACATAACTAATGTTATAAATGCGAAAGTTAGTTAGTTAGTTTGTTACTACAAATGCTTTCACTCCTTAACTAATAAACTGATCATCATGAACTTTTGCACACATGTTGTCGGGAAAACGACGTAGGGTACATTTTAGCCAGAAAAAATACTGTCCCCGAGTGATGGTTGAATCGATTGAAGAAATGTATATTGACGCGAGCGATTGCTGTTTGTTCCAGGGTTTCACCCGCGTAAGTCCTGTTCCCGTGGGAATATCGGGATAAAAAAGTAGCCTATATATTATTCCAGGTCTCCAGCTATTACATACCAAGTTTCATCGCAATCGGTTCAGTAGTTTTGGTTTGAAAGAGTAACAAACAAACATCTATTAATCCATCCATCCAAACTTTCACATTTATAATATTAGTGGGATTTACATAAAAGTCAGCATATTTGTAACTGGACCTAACATACTCTTTGTAAATTTGAATAGGCTAAACCGGATAAATGGTGTAGACTGCCGGTTTTGATTTAGACAGGATATCCGGGTTGTGGCCAGCGCATATGATATCATTCGGTGGTTGGATTGGTAATAAAATTTAAGCTCGTTTAGTAATTATGAGCTTTGACTGCATGTTTAGGAATATAAGAAAAAAACCTCATTTAACAATGTTCATTTCTAATTTTGTATAATTATGGGACACAATCATTAGATTAAATAATTAAACCTTATACTAGGTAATTATGTTTAGACTAGCAGCGCCCCGAGGTTTCACCCGCGTAAGTCACGATCCCATATGAATATTGGGATAAAAAGTAGCCTATGTGTTATTCCAGGTCTCCAGCTATCTACATACCAAGTTTCGTCGCAATCGGTTCAGTAGTTTTTGCGTGAAAGAGTAACAAACATCCATACATCCACACATCCAAACATCCTCACAAACTTTCACGTTTATAATATTAGTAGGATAAAACTAGAGTAGTATTTACTCCTTGAAACAGCTTTATGTTTATAAAGCGATGTTTTCATAATTGGCATTTAAAGCTCAAATCACAACATATTATAAAACAAAGTCCCCCGCCGCGTCTGTCTCTCTGTCTGTGCGCGATAATCTGAAAAACTACTGAACGGATTTTCATGCGGTTTTCACTAATAGACACAGTGATTCATGAGGAAGGTTTAGGTATGTAGCCTGAACTATGGTAACCAGATTACTTGTAAACATACTTATATATTACTAAATACATAAATTTTATAGATAAATTACACCCAGACACAGAACAAATAATCGTGCTCATCACACAATTATATGTCTTGGGTGGGAATCGAACCCACGACCTCGGATCAGCGGTCAAGATCAGTAACCACTAGATCAAGATTCCAGTCCATTGTTTGTGCAATAAGTCAGTTGTGTGCTTTGTCTTATTAAAACACTCATTTTCTTTTTTCTTTCTTTCTTTCTAATCATTCAGCAGTCTCTGTTCCTTTATCCTTTCATTAGCAGAAAAACAAATGTATATAAAATGCAAAACAACCGCTATACCAACTAACTTTTCTAGTTAGTAACTAGACCAAAGCTTTTACCCACTTGTGAGTTGCCTCTCCAAACTTACTTAATGGATTTACAAACTAACAAAAAAGCGAAATATGAAATACTATAGATGTTAGTTTAACAGAAACTTGCGCGTTGTTTAGAAATACTATGGAAATGTAAAAAATACACTGAGATATTACAATAAAAACATATTTATGTCTGACCATTTTCGGACTCGACGGGGGCCACGCCATTGACGTCACACCGTCGCGGCTTCACTGCTTGATAAGAGGCCCCCTTTGAAAGCCCTCTGAAAGTATTCGGGCATCCCCGAAATACAAATACTATGAGACAGAAGGGGGCAAACGAGCGGACGGGGCATCTCATAGTAAGGGACTACCGCCACCCATGGATACTTGCGACTCCAGAGTCACAAGTGCGTTGGTCTTTAAGGTGGGAGAGTAGGGGAAGAGGGGAGGGAGTTAGGGCCTCCGATGACCTCACTCACTCGGTGAAACAGTACGAAAGCTTTGCTTCACGTCGCCGTGCCGGCCCATACGTGCCGAAGCATGGCTCTCCCTTTAACTTTATCTTGGACAGAACCCAAGAAACGTTAGCTACATGTGAGAGAGTACGTAGAAGGAATATATTTAAAATAAAATTACGGCTGTACATTTTGCAACGTGTCTGTGTCTTACTTCAGGCTAGCAGGTATTATAAATTTTGATATTTAAAAAATAGTAGTAAGCAATAATAATCTGTTATTTTGTCAATATTCAAAATAATACCATTTTACCATAATTCATCAACGAAAAATGAGATCAGCCAAATATTCGGGGAATTGTAGAAATTGATGTCATTAAGGACATGAATAAACCCGACTGCCAAGAAAACATAATCTAACAAGCAAAGAAAAGTAACAGCCATAAACGACAGCTTTATGTAGAATAATACGTATATTTAGGTATACAGTCACGACGCAAAAGTTTTACAAACAAACTCAAGAGCGAAAAGGACGTAACTTTAAAAACTAATTTCTTAAAAAAAGTACTTCACCCAGCGGAGGCATTCTAATCAACCGTCAAATATTTCCGAACGGCAAACTTTTTTTAATAACATCTCAGTTTTACGCAACAAGAATTCAAATTGAAATGTCATCGCGTACCGTCAGATCGGCTGGGTGGCATATTGCAGGGTGCTTGTGCAAAAACACAAAACTGTATAACGATTGTAGATATTGTAATTTAGGTCTTATTGCATGTTGATAAAGACGCGGCTGATAGATTAATAATTTTGTCAGTTTCTTTATTCCTATTAGTGCAACGGGCCATGCAGCGTATAATCGGTTTTTAATGAAAAGATTAGTGCGCTCTGAACTGCTATTGTCGTGGCACAATCAATGGGATGGCGGACACTTCGGGAATTTTCCAATTTGGCGCTCTCGCCGTGACACGCTTTTAATTCTAATGTAAGATGTAATTAATGTCGCAGGTTTTTGCATTTTGTTTGGATTACTTTACATAATATTAATTAACTTGTGTGGCATAGTTCTTATATTTTATATCAACATTTAATTACATGTCATCGTGTCTAATGTAAACAAGTATAAATAAAAAAAATTAAAAACCCCTGACTGAAAACTCTTCGAACGACTGAACAGATTTTCTTGAATATTTACTAGGTGTTCCTAGTAGTAGTCTCGATCATGTCACATTTCAAAGAAAAACAAACTAAATATCTAGAAATTGGTCTATCCGTCAAGGAGCTATAATGCCACAGAAAGACACGTGAATAGAAAATTGAAAAAACTTTTGTTCATCAGTAAAATCTTATAATTATTTATATCAATCATAACTTCCTAGTTTATATGTAAGACTTTCTATTAAATTATTATATTAATTTCGATCACGGTCTAAAAATACCGAGACTCTGTTTCATAAATTACAATTATCTACATCTAAAACTTACATTCACATTACGTAATTAGCAAAAATGTGTAACGACAAACGACACGCAAAAAAAACATTACGAATTTACACAACAAAATAATAGGAATGGAACTAAATCATTCTCTTACTAATTGGTTCATCATACTTATGCGTCCCAAGAGAATGTCTACAACACTGATAAAGCCTTAAACAGTAGGACTACAATACAAATCCAGATACTTTTTTAATTAAAAAATACGCAAAGGCTCTTTATAATATACGATCCGGTGCCGTTCCGATTGACGAACAATAAAGTTGCAAAGTGGACGTACAGTATAAAAACAAAGAGTCTGACAGACAATAATTAAGTAAAATTATTGCTTTAATTGGAAATGAATAATGATTTTTGCTAATTGAAATGATATTCATCAAAACCTTAGGCTCGTTGGACTTTAAATTTTTGTCGTCAGATGTCAAGCTGGACAGAAAAATATATTTTCCACTGAGTTTGTCCGTCATAATTTTTAATCCTTCACAGTGGTTGTATTGAAAGGTCTCGAAGCAGTAATGAACGATGCCAGCTCAGGGCCACCGTACCACACTATCTGCATTCACTTCTGCTTCCAATTCAACATTATTGATATTCGTCTTCGGTCAGCTCGTGGGTCCTAATTACACCATAACCACACGGGCAATTTTGGTTTAATGATGTGTAAATGAATAAACATCGATAATTTTGCGTATCCTATATATTGCCATAGCGGTCGAAATTTCGACCGCTATGGCAACAAAATTTCACAACCAGTGGTAAAAGAGGATTTTATCTTCTTTCTTGGCAACTGGTTGCGATGGAAGTCACATTGAAATTTACATCTGAAAATAACGCGAATTTTGGTTATGTATTTTTTTACAGAAACTGCAAATGTAAAAGAAAATTGGTGTCGCAGAAAACCAAATGAAGAGCTGATTTTAGGACAAAGATTAAAAGATGCCAACATTCACACAAACCAGTATTTTAGAGCGGTAATTTTATTGATATGGCCTTAAAAAGCGTGCCGGCGCTTACAATTAAATAAAACGCTTAAGGAATGCTTTACGCATTGATTAGGGTATCAATAAAAAGTGGAAGTACTACAATGAATTGTTACAATGAACGCCCACCGCGTACTTTAAGTAAACGGCCAGAACGACTGAGCGGATCTAGAGGAAATTTGCCACAGAGATAGATTATAGAACAGAGTAGAATACAGTCGCGGGCAACAGCTAGCTAGTTAAAGTATAAATATGTCTCGCAGCTATTACCAAATCTTCAGTGCGAATGGCCCCTGGATTAAATGTTCTGTAGATCTCCCTTTTCCCTGCATTGTCTCAGCAGTGCGAGCGTTTTAATTAAGGAAATCTCTAGTCATTTATCACTACACTGAACGATTTGCTATTTATTGATAATGGAAGCGGATTAAACACTTTGGAACGTATAAAAACATTATGAAGATAAACGGTGTCTTCCTGTTCTAAGCAGTTATTTGAATCTTACTACTGATTTGATACTAAAATATGTGTTAAAAGAAATTCATTTTGTGCCTTAGAATACAAAATTTTAAAGATACCCACAAAAACCGACTTAGTAAACTATAAAGATATTAAAATCGAGAAAGAAAATTCTATCTATGATTTTCACGGTCGTGAAAGAAATTATACCTACTACTTTTTTACTATTGTCTAGTTTTTCTGTAGTTGCCTGTGCTCCTATTCCGATCAATACTAAATCTGTCACTAAAACAAAAGCAAAAAGCAAATGACATTCAATGACATTTTCTTCACCGACTGTCAATAGTGAATTGTTAAATCCTCTAGCGCCATTGTCCCCATGGTGAGACATTTTTAATTAAGAAAATCGGTAGTCATTCGTCGCAGTCAGCGATTTCTTTGATAAGCCATTGTTTTTGTCGCGATTGGTGCTACTTTTGTCCCAATACATTAAGAAATGAAGCTTTTTGAGGGATGAGAGGGCTGTTTTGTTTTGGGAATTTCTTTAGTAAATAGACTACTGTTTATTTATTTGATTTGTTTGGATATACTTATTAGATTAAATTTTGTATCAATTTTATACTTGACTGTATGCGTGGCTACCTTTGCGTAAGTTTAGAATGGGTTATTTATTTTTCTTGCAGTAGATGTCGTCTTAATTGCATTGACATGATGTAGTTGTTTTTGTTTTACTGTGCAAATCTGAGTGAGTCTAAATGAAAGAATCATATTTAATTTAATTTAGAATAATATTTAATCATTACGTTTATATATTCTGACATCATATTAGTTTGATGGTTTTATTTTCTTGGTTTGATCGCATGCTTTGACCTGAATAAAATGCTTTTTATTATTCTGATACATTATATACTTTTAAATTCGCAAGTTGCAAAAAATGTTTTGTTGAATAAGTTCAAAACCAAAAATTTTCTTGTCTGAATTTCTAGTGATTCACCATAGTATTGATTCATAAGGTTATTTATGTCTTGCCAAAAAGGATTGGTGTTATATGTTTAACGTGAATGTGTCTGTGTTTGTCTATCTTGTCATAGCTCCCAAACGTTGGCCGAACTATACTTAGTGTTGTAATAACAAACGCAATTGAGGCACCCCACGTTTTATTTTCCTAGTCAATAACTGGTAAAAAATATAGACCAAGAATATTAGAAGCGCAAGATTCCAACACAAACAAATCCCCATTAAAAACTTTGTTAAAAAAGTAACTTTTGCGGTATATCTTCATTAAATCACATCAAAACAAACAGACAGAATAACTTTCATATTACGCCGTTACACATAAATCCCTCTCGGACAAGTGGCGAAATTCTAAAGTAGAGATCAGTGGAGGCGTTAGGCTGGGGAAAATACAAGTCATAAGCGAAAGCGATTATTTATAAGATGTTGTTGAATGGCGCCTCATGGTATGATGGTATGGTATGGTATTTTTCAGCAACTTAATATCTGCAGCTGCTGTGCGCCTATTTAGCGTGACGGGGTGGACGGCTACTATCGCCATACCAATTCTCAAGATAATTTATCTGACCTTTGATGTCACTGAAGACTTCGGGAAGATTCCTCGGTGACAGATGACAGAAGGATGTGTGCAGCCGTCTCTTCTGCTTTCGTGCAGGCTCTGCAAAGGGATCTGTCGGTTACCTATATTAAACAGATGGTTTTTAAAGGGACCATGACCCGTGATCATATGAGTTATTTTTCGGAATTTTGGTCGTGGAAGTTTTAGCAGCTTGCGGGAGAGTCTGACGTTTATGCGAGGAAGAGCCTTCTTTGCTTGTCTGCATCCACTCACCTTCGTCATGTATTTGTCTCGTAATACCTTAGTGTGATGCCGTATGACTGATATAGGCCATCTGGAAGGCAAGGGAACGAGGGATAGTGTTGTTTTGTAGGGCATATAGTACTGCATTGCTGTCCAAAATCATTCGAATGGAGATACTTTTCTTGCGGAAGTCGGTGTAGTGTGTCCATGCACTCTGACACATGTAGGACTAACTCATCCAAAATGTGATATTACAATTTTTATTAACCGTAATATAAGACTGTATATTTTTATTTTTAATTCAATGGAATAGAGCGGTTACCAAATAGTTGACTCTTGATTATTTTAATGATTATTAATGATAGAAGAGAACAATTTTTTGAAATTTAGTGGATAGTTATTGCTAGATCTATATTTTAATTTCGATATACCATTTATAGGCACTTTTCAATGCAAAACTGATCAATCTGGTTTTGCATTTTTCATGAATTTACATTTGAAAATTGGTGAAAATCTGTAACAAAGTTTGTACACCCGGCCTTTGTCTTCCAACTCACCTGATGAAAACTCACGATAAAGAAGAAGATGGTACACGCCTATCGAAGAGAAAACTATTCACTCTGCACTTGAACTTTCCAGGATTATAATTGACTGGAAAAATAGACACAAGCAGTTCACTACACACTTTAGCGACTCGAACTATAAAGGAGCTGTCAAAGTATTTAGTTCGAATTGATTGTATTTCGACAACGAAAGAATGGGACCTCCGTCTGTGCTTAACAGTCTGATAAAAGAATGGTGAGGGTTCAATTAATTCAAAGAGATATCGCACACTCATCAAAGTGAATGCTATAAAAAAACGGTAAGCAGGCAACTTTACGACGTTGCTCGAGGCTATGTAGTTCGTGAGCATATCGTCATTTATATGTTGCTTGACATGCTGATGTATAATAATAATAACTACTTCACACATTTAACACACGGTCGTCTGATCCCAAATTAGGCAGAGCCAGTACTATGGTAACCAGACCGCTGATAAGCATACTTAAATATTTCTAAATACATACATTTTATAGATAAATTACACCCAGTAACAGAAAAAATATATCGGTATAGATGATTTTATGTCTTAATACAGCGTGTCGCTTACCTCTTATCCATCATCCAGTAGCTTTAAACTTTTAATCCGGCGTCGACAGGCCATTGTTTGGTGGGCGCGGCTGATTACTGCCAGACGTCCGCTCTTCGCACGTTGTTGCTGCACATCTACGTGGGCATTTCGTTATATTTATGTTGTACTTTTGGTTCAATGGGAGAAATGTGGCATATTTTGGTATCTACTGCTATTTACACATCACTGAATTGTGATTGCGTTCGATAGCTTTTGTGTTGCATGCCAAAGTTTGATATTGGAAACTTGTATGAAGTTTTGAATTAATTATCAACATGATGATGTGCCTTAGGTTATTTGTAACGAAATATCATACATTGTATTTTAATAATGCTTGTATTGCTTATGTATAATACATAATGTATATTATTACTTTTCTTCTTGCCTTTAGCATCTACGTCATTGTCTATCCAAGAGGATTTTTGAAAGAAAATAAATATGTTTTCAAATTACACAGCATTTTGCAGACCCAAGCTAAGCAGAAACACAGCTTTTACTATGAAAAAAAAAAACCTCTAAAATGTGTACCTCAGGTGCCCAACGAATGGACTGCTTCTATTCGATGGGCACCTGATAAAAAACATAACTTGGACATCATTATTTGTGTTGTATTATCAATTGAGTTACTACTCCAACCATTATTCGGAGCAACGAAATTAATATTAATCAGAAGCCTTTCAAAACTTAGCTATTTACAATATTAGCATTACATCGTGAAACTGGCAGGAAGTTGGGTGAAGTTTGAAACAATAAATTTATAGGAAAACTTAGCGCTTCATGAAGCTGTCTGTTTGTTGATATAGTGTTTCGTGTTTATTAAAGATTTAGTCTGTGTTGAGTACTATGTTAAATAGGAACAGTCCTCGTGAATTTACTTGTAATATTGATAACGTTAGTTTAACAATAAACCAACCTTGTAGTTTTATCGCTTAGAGTTTACAACCTTTTAGTAGGTTTTGAAATAGTACATATAGATTATGTGTATGTATGTATGGGAATTAACGCGATCACGTAATACTGACTGAATGACCTGAGTCAGCCTGTGACCACGGCTAGTGCAACCTGGTCGAAACGTCGTCGTATGTAACACCTATTAGGTATGTGATCACGTTAATTCTCGTACATATACATGATGATATATCATGGAAAGCGAAATTTTAAAAGTTAGTACAGTACATAGCGCTCATTTGTTAACATAAACAGAGAAGTTTCTGAAGGCTGCCACAAAACATGTGTTTTTTTGCTCTCCTGTGACGTTCTAGTAATACACTTCGGTATAATATATTAATAATATATTTGTTGTCATCACTAAGCTACGTCATTATTTTGTATTAACGTTATTTTTTTAAAACGAATTTATAAAAAAGGAATACTACATATACACTGTAGAGTGTCATAATGTCTTGAAATGGTTTTAAATAGTAAAATCAAATGAAAATAGATAATCTATATACTTTGGCTAAAAGCTAAAAGGCTAAAAAAAATTCAAACAAAAGTGAATGTTTTATACTAACCATTCTTTGTAAAGTGACTTCTCTATATGCCATGGCAGAGCACCACCTGTAAGGGGTCCTGTAACAATTATAAAATGCTTAATAAATCTTTGACTGTGATTATCCTATGTATTAGGATGAGCTTTCCGTAGCCGGGTGTAGATTTTTAACGACATTTTGCTCCCTTCTGTTAACAGTCAGCTTTAATTTTAAAGGTTAATAATCATCAAAAATAAAATCCTTGACAAAAAATGTAGGTAATGACTTGTCAACACTTCTACAGTCGGCACATTTATGATTGATATTTATTTGGAAATATAATTATTTTTAGATAATGATGCAAGAAACACTGCTAAAGGTTTTTTCGTAATTGGACAACATTTTTAAAAGTGGGTACCAGCTAAGGTACAACAATTATTTAGGGGTGTTGTTTCATCAGTTTTATTTTTAACTAGCAGCGCCCCGCGGTTTCACCCGCGTAAATCCCGATCCCGTGGGAATATCGGGATGAAAAGGAGCCTATATGGTAATCCAGGTCTCCAGCTATCTACATACCATTTTTATCGCAATCGGTTCAGTAGTTTTAGTGAAAGAGTAACAAACATCCATCCATCCATCCAAACTTTCACACTTAAAATATTAGTGGAATTATAATATTAGTAGGATTATAATATTAGTGGGATTTGATGGGCCTTTAGTTTCATTCCCTAAATTAAAGATAAGGTATAGTATTTGGATATATAATCAATGGTTCTGGATTATATTTTAGCATTAACACCGCTGCGGCTTACTTTTGCACCGCCAGAGTTCTAGGTAGGAAGGCACTACGATTTTTTTTCTGCATGTAAAACATAGCGCGCCACGGCGTTGTAACAGAAGGGTTTCAATGGTACTGCGCGTACTTGTCAACAAAATCACCGCAGCGTCAACAAGTTTGCAACAAGCTCTTCGGGCGTTTTGCCGCGCGACGAAAAGCTCGTAGTGCACGCCTGTCCTTAGACAGAAAGGAATATTATTATAAGAGACTGAAATTACCGCAGTACCAAGTAGCAAGCTAATACAAAGGCTAAAGCCAAAGCCAACGTGTTGTGTGCCTGTGGTCCACAATTTCATAAAGCGATGCTACATTGTCAGCGAGAGAATTACCTTTGTTCCTCACAAATTGCACCAGGGGGTTTTTGTATAGTTTTTAATATTTTTTTTTTTATAAAATGGCAACGCAAGACATGTTTAATATGTACTCGTATGATTTATAAACGTATTTGGGTTGTAAAAATCATTTACTTTTCATAAAATACCTATTTGATAATCATATGAATTGCTTAATTGAGAAATAAAGGGTAAAAAAAATGTGGAACATGCATGATGCAAAATGAGATAGCATTCAATTATTTATCTGAATTTTTATCATTATTCAGCAATCAAAAACCTAATTTTGCCATCATGACATGCGTGCCTGCTGTCAGAAATATGCTGCGAATTCGCGTGACGTCCGAAATCTCAAACGTAATTTAATTTGATTTATATGGTGCTAATGTGTTCTGAAATCGTTATTGGAAACAGGGCATACTACTACTTTACTACTGATGGTCAATCCCATGGTCAACAGTATCTAAGGATAGACTAAAATGTTTTATTTTTAAAAGCAATAAACAAAGAATTAAAACCCGATTCGCTCAGCAAAATTATTTTTGTTAGCAGATACCGTATGCCTGGTATTCCTCCTTCGGTACGCCTATGTTTGTGACGTTAATGAGTAGCATTTGAGAGTTGGCTATTATTGTATTGCTATATGATTTGGGTAGATCGAGGGTAGATTGTTCATGATCGGTATTTTTTTTATATGTACATATACACGGGTATCACTGTCAACGGTTTTCGTTAAGGTAATTAGATATTTATAGTTACCTCTAGACCTATGGTTTATTAAATATAGCTTGAGATAAAAGTTAAACAAGAAGGGACAAACATTTTTCCTAAACTGTCAAATGCGCAGAATCTAACCGAACTTGTTGAAACCACTTGATTATAATTTTGACTACACGTAAACTGTAGCTTACAGTTATAAGCTAACACGTTACTAACTTTATGCTTCCCTTAATCAAAGGCCTTAAACGAAATACTTTAATATATACTCACTGCTAAAATACTTCATTCATGTTTATTACATCAGTTACTAAGTGCATATACTCGTATCGTAATTCGTACTTTCGCGATGCCCACACGCTAAACTACATAAGTATATCACGCTAAAAGATACTGGTACCTACATTTAATCACGCCAAAACTTTGCCTATAAGGTATACCGAGTTTGCGAGTTTGATGAAAAACTTTCGTCTGCTGTACTGCTGTGGAACGTTATACTTGCATTTCTATTTATGTATAGGAAAATTGGTTTTATTACCGTGAGAGTAATGGTTTTTTTTCTAAACAGAATATAGAATGTTGAAATTTCATTGCCTGGTTCTCTTTTCATAGGCATGACATACTTCGTAGCCACTTGCTGCGCTTTGGAGTTTCATAATTCGTTTATTTTTTCATTTCAAATGACTATCACTTGAGTAGTTCAAGTGATTGCCATATAAATAAAATTGCAGTATGTTTTGTAATTAACCGCTTCTTTACGTGTGAGTTGTGTTACATACACCACTCACACATAAAAAAGCGATAGCGTATGTAATATATATATCACGCGATATAAGTTAATTATAGAATTGTGGATTTATTAATTTATAACAAAATCAATATCACAAACGATGAGTAATTGGACTTTATTTTCGTTCACGTAACTTAATCAAAGTTTAGCTATCTTAATCGCCACTTTGACTACATGTCAAGTTATACATAAATTATCTCTATTAAGTATTCAGTGCTGACAGTAGGTTATAATTGGTGCGTATAGATGCTTAAAACAACACAACCGAGGAATTTTCTTGTGCCCTACCTTTTTGTAACACAGATTGCAAAGAAGAATACAGCCTATCTGTTGTTAGATGTTTTTTCATTTGCACGATGTCAACTGTATCCACGAATGAGCCCGTAAGAATATTACTGGGAAGTACCGTCTTCTGTGGGGTGGATGTACATCCCTGCACCGGGAATACCAAATTTGTGCAGAAATCTGTCGTATCAAACCCCCTTTTGAAATCACCCTCTCGAAGAAATCTTTGTACTATTCACTTGCATAGTTATTACAATATTTAAGCAGTCTACAGAACTAAAATGAAAAGACAAACACCAATTTACGTATTTATATTGTGAAAGGAAAACAAGTGATAAACGGCGAGCGTTCTATAATTACCTCTGGAATTTGAAGTTATGATGCTTCAACGAGAGTTTTTGAATTTCAACAATTAAGAGCTGGATTTATTCAAACCGTTAAATCTGTGAGGCGGGAAACAAAACGTGATTGCTCGCCGACTTATAATTTAATGCAATTTCCTCTTTTATTTAGGGGCGCAAGTGATTGGAACGAAGCGAATTTATACTTAGTAAGTTAGTTCGTCTGCAAAGATTTCTTTTGAAACAGAGTGTGATTATAAAGTTGATTTGTTCGCTGTTTGCATTGTACAGTTGAATGGAAAAATAATCATCACTGTCCGTAATTCTATGTCACTTGAGCTCTATAGGACAAGAGCTTGAGCTCCTCATGGTTGGCTACGCACAAGTGGCGCCACTCACGCTTGTACTTATGTGAGTATTATAGGGTACCTGTAACTGCCTTCTATCACGGTTTGTAGTAATTCTACTATATCCTCTATGTTTCTTATGCAAACAAGCTCGCAACCCGATGTTCCTAATGTTCTTAATGAAACTAATGTTCCTTCTGCATTGGCAACCTCTTTCGCTCTGCATTTTATCTCTCTATTTTCAATAGGTAGAAAGTAATGCACTATTTAAATTCTAGTTCTTTTCTGGATTTTGGGTACCTGTTCTGTGGTTCTGTGGTGAGGTTATTTTAATACTCATTAATAAAACATTTTTTCAACTATTCTTGCATGCACATTTGATTTTTTAATTTGCCTTTTAGCTCACATCCAACCGCTAGAGCTCTTACCTTTGCACCGCATACAAAGAAGGGTGCACAATCCTCTTATTGCAGCTCGGTGGACCGGACCCGTGGGCCCCCGTGAGTCGGGCCCAGCGCACAAGGCCCCGTCGGGCCCTTGCTTGGTTCGTTAACGCTAATGCCCAAAGCTGACGGATGCACTTTCGGTGCGACACGATCATTTCACAGCGAATTATTGGATTTTTGTCAGTTTGGTGAAATTAAATTTTTATGAAGATGTGGGCACATTAGATTTATGCTCGAATAAAGACCTAAGTTAATGTACCTGTGAAAGGAACTCTTTGCATGGCACATATTTTGGATGTATATTAGGCACCTTTAACTGTTAATCATCATGAAGTTTTACTTAAGCCTTTCTGCTTTCGTGGTAGATAGAGACAACAGCCTGCCACTTGCTTCTATCCTTTCATACGTCACGAGCTTTTTGTCCTGTCGTAAGACTTTAATACAAGCCCGTAGGTTTCGGACACTTACTGAATTAAGTTGTATTAATAAAAAATGGTGATGGTTTGTTTGAAGAAATAAATCGCAAATAAATGTTACTAAATTTTTTGTTTTTTTTATGGTATACGAGCAGATGGGTCACCTGATGGTAAATGATCGCCGCCCATGACTCAGGAGTCACAATTGCGTTGCCGACCTTTAAGGTTAAGGAAGGGATAAATAGGGGGCAAGGAGCGGAGAAAGGGAGAGGGAAGGGTTAGGGTCCCCGGTAACCTAGCTCACTCGGCGAAAAGCAATGCAATCACTGCTTCACTACTGGTTTTCTGTGAGGCCGTGATATCACTCCGGTCAAGCCGGCTCATACGTGCTGAAACATGGCTCTCCCAAAATATGACCTGTTTATTTTAGTTAATCGTAGATATTTGAAATAATTTCAAAAAAGTTTCACCTAATTATACTCTATTACCCATGTTTCATGTTTAGTTGAAAAAATATAACATTTTTATGAATATGTTTTTATGTATTTGTATATATTATAAAAGTTTGCAAGATGCAATTTATTTTCATAAGACATCATTTATTCTGTGACTACTGAAACATTTGTTAAGTCAACAAGTGCACTCATAAATAACGAGTAAATCCTTCACCCCCGTGAATATTAAACATTGTAATGGCGCTGATTATTGTCTCAAAACATTTAAAATGAGAGGAAATTGGACGACGTGATCACACTGCAGATGCATGCCATCTTATTACGGAAGTTCGATGGGATTTTTTCCACAGTTTGTGGTGAATTGTAACTGTCAATTGGTTATTTTGGGGGAATATTTCTAGTTTGTGTTAGTCTAGTTTGGTTTTCGGTCCAGTTTTGTAATTTTACAGAAATACAGGAATTAATAAACCTGAGCATAGCTTAACTTCTAGGATTCTATGACATGGACAACTGTACTTCGATGTTTTTTGTATAAACACATTTTGGATAAGTACATAACTATTACACGTAACATTAAACAAACTAATGTAAATAGCATATTCATGGAAACAAATATTTACTTTAAACGGCAATCGAACCAGCCACCCTTGACGTTGCACTCCACAGCCGTGCCAGATTTTTAGTTAGCCTCACACGTGTCCCACTGCTGGGCAAAGGCCTCCCCCTTACGCTTCCACTCCTCTCGGTCCTCAGCCACCCTAGGCCACATGTTTATAAAGGTGTCGACATCGTCCCTCTATCTCCTCCTCGGCCTTCCTCGCCGTCGCCGACCACCTTCAGGTATCCACTAAGTGGCTATTTTCGCCCATCGGAATGGCTCCATTCGACAGCACCACTTTAACCTGGCGGTCACCACTCCAATATCAGCGATGCCAGTTTTGGAACGTGTCAAATACGTCATCAAAAATAGAACTAAACCTTTTGATATAAAAATCCATGATATACAAATCGTTAGTGACTCAGAAACCGTAAACATTAAATAAGCTAAAATAATCCCCAGTTAAAGATGTCAGTTGACTACGTGCAGTCAGTAATCGTAAAGATTTGGGGGCACCCTTCAAAAGGGGACATTGTCTCATGGAGGGGAATTTGACAATCTGTGTTGTGACTAAAATTAAAATTACAATACGCTGAAACTGTTTGGGGTACAGTTGGAGAATGTTTTCTGGCATGGCTTTGTTGTTTTATTTGAATGTATTGATTCTGAACATAATGACACTATCTGAAATTGATTTATTGAGAAAATGTTCGCTATGCCCATAAGAAATACATTGTAAGAAACTAAAGCGGATGGTGGTGTCTGCAGCTATAAAAAAAGGTTTTTTTTTATCAATATGAATTGGGATTATACTATGCCTATAGTGTACCCATCCCAGTTCAAATTCGGAGTTGCTTGATTGGATAAGTAAAGTTGACAAATTGAAATCATGTTCCATCTTAGTAATGATTCGTTTTGAAAAATCAAAAATAAAATTACTTTTATTTTACCTAAATACAGGAACCGATGACTTTGATATAGGTATGTAACAACTACTTGCAGCGTCAATAAATTGGGCTAGTTTGACTAAAAAATATGTAACAATTATTTTAGTTTCATTGTGATAAATTATTTTATTAATAATTTAAGAGTACCCACATTTGTAGACAAAGGGATGGTCTACATATACATATTGTAGGTTTTACAAATTTACTAGAAAATATATCAAACAAAACATTCGAAATATTAAAATCAAACTTTTAAAACATCAGATTAGCGTATTCAAACAAACAAGTTAATGCTATTGATTATAAGTTTATAGGTAAATTTTATAGCCAAGAGCATAGTCGTAAAATTCGAAACTATTACCATTTTTTCCTCCTATACGGGGTGAAACTAAAAAAAATATGTATTCAAAACCACATCACTCTGTATCGGGTTTTCCACGAGACTGGCTATGTGTAAATGCTTTAATAATAGGCGCGCTCAGGTTGAAAGATAATTTACGTGAATACTTTGTTCGGAGTTATAAGAGGCTGCTAATGTTCTTTGGATAGGAAGCTGTGGTTCGGTAAGTTTTGGGTTTAAAATTTCTACAAAGGAAGTTTTTTTCCTTCAAACCTTCAAATGCAACCCGACGGCAGTGGCTAAGGGATCTAACTCGAAGTCAATAGGTATCAAGCAGCCTGCTGGATACTTTTCCAGCGATATATTACACAGTGCTAACTAGATCCATACTAAACTTAGCTTGAAAGTAAGAGTTCAACTGTCTCCCTCCCTGGCTTCAACATCAGACCATCGTTACCAAACCCTATCTGTTGGACTCTTCAAAACAAATCATATGATCCCAAACTCGAGGGGTTTACTAGAAGCCATTGAAGAGTTCTACTATTCACCTTCTGGCTCCATCATCAGATCAGCTCTAAGATGCTAATAATAGGAATAGGAATTCAGAAGTAGGTTCAAATTGACTTCCATGATTTGTTGGCATAGTTACAAGTCATCATCCTCCACGCCTTTTCCCAACTACGCTGGGGTCGGCTTTCAGTCTAACTACGATACGGCTAAACTTTGATAAAATATCAAATTTGAAGAAACTGCCATCAGACCGCCACAAACCAAGTACTAGGCGATATCGAAGGTCTGTAATTAGACCAGGTTGTCTCACTTTTTAGGGCTCCAACTACCCGTAACGAATACCACAGATGTTCGTATGGCAACCGGGGCCGATAGCTTAACGTACTCTTCGGGGCATGGAGGGGTCTCAATGTTTTAAGGACGGTCACCCATCATAAGACTGACCTGGCTAGTATTACTTAACCTGGTAATGTGCTAAACTTCTCGGTTACCAATTAGCCATGAGCCCCTCGAATATAGTTACAACTGGTAATATAAGCGTGTTTTCATTAAAAGTCGAAAAGATTTTTGTCTATTAGTGCGGGGAACAGGTCGCCATGACAACATAATGCTGCATCTAACAATATACGACAGCGATGGTTTTCAGATGGCGCCTCTAAATGTATGTCAGACGTCAGATGTCAACGTTAACCTTTAAATATTTTTAAACGTGGGAGAGCCATGCTTCGGCACGTATGGGCCGGCTCGACTCCGCTCGATACCACGGCCTCACAGAAAAACCGGTAGTGAAGCAATGCTTGCATTCGTCGCGTGAGTGAGGTTACCGGAGGCACTAATCCTTCCCTCTCCCTTATTCCCCTCTTCTTCTACTCCCACGTTAAAGGGCGGAAACGCACTTGTGACTCTTCAGTTACAGGTGCCCATGGGCGGCGGTAGTCATTTACCATCAGGTGACCCGTCTGCTCGTTACCTTTTCTTACAAAGTTGTTCACAGCAAATGTATATAACTTTTAACTTTATTTTTTATGTTATTATTTAACTATTGAAGTCGCATGTAATTTCGTCTTGTATCACCCACATTGCCATGTTGTGTACACATATTTAGGAACATAGCTAAGATCGAAACTATTAGTGATAGCTATTTATAAGGCTAAGTATTGTGTTATGTTCTGTTTTGTGTGCCTAAATAAATAAATAATATAAAATTAATAAAATATTTTCTAAAATCTGGTGGTCTGTGCGATGTGTAGTCCTGCATTCTATTGCAACCTTAAAGGACGCGGGTTCGATCCTCGCTCAATGTAAATACTTGTAAGCATGAGCATGTTTTTGTGTTGATTTGGTTGTTTCTATTACAAAAAAAAATGTATGTTAGTGTGTTCAGTGTTCTAAAACCCATAGCACAAGCTATGCTCACTTTAAGTCTAGACAGCTGAGTAAAGTCTAAGTTTATATTGTTTCATAAAATTCTTTAAAATGCTTAAAAGTCTTTTATTAACTTAAATTTAAAAATTATAAATCAACACAATGTCACCACAAGAATAGGTTGCTTTGTAAAACAAATCCCACTAGTCCCACTAATATTATAAATGTGAAAGTTTGGATGGATGGTTGGATGTTTGTTACTCTTTCACGCCAAAACTGCTGAACCGATTGCGATGAAACGTGGTATGTAGATAGTTGAAGAACTGGATTAACGTATAGGCTACTTTTTATCCCGATATTCCCACGGGATCGGAACTTACGCGGGTAAAACCGCGAGGCACTGCTAGTATTATAAATGTGAAAGTTTGTAGGGATGGATTATTCTTTCACGCAAAAACCACTTAACCGATTGCAATGAAACTTGGTACGTAGATAGCTGGAGACCTGGATTAACGCATAAGCTACTCTTTATACGTAGGGGTAGGGTCGCTATCTGTCAATGTCGACCTATAACCGGCCGTATAATTATCAAAATTAACGTCAAATTTCTTTATTTCATAGAATTCCTTTGTTTTTTTTTGTTTAAACTAAAAAATATCGATCAACACAATGTCACCGCAACAATATGTTGCTTTGTCGGAAGTGTATAATATAGGAAAGTAAATAATACCGTGTTGCAAATAGGTAAGATACGTTAGTATATTAAGTTTATGGGTAAGATATAACCGCCCGTATCCAAATAGTTGAGCCTTGTGAGAAGAAATCAGGCAAACAAACTCACAGTCACTCTTTCAAATCACCAGATAGTTTAACAACATTTAGTTAAATGTATTACATCACAGTTTATTAATGCTGCTACATCAAAATACATAAAGTATGGTCTTTGCCTTATAGTGACGGAAAGCATGAGTTTCATTTAATAATAATAATAATAAATGGTTTATTACCAAAAAACTTAAAAGATATAATACATTGCCAATGGCCCGACACTAGGCAAGCCTGTCCTGTGGGTGCCAAATGCGATTACAAATTTTACATTATTGTTCGGTAAACATTGCCATCGCTGTCACTTTTTTAATTTGAAGTTACATACTTGTTACATACTTTGTTACTTGGTATAAACTAGAACAACAGCTACAGTCATTTAGTTAGTAGTATTGTCTGTCTGTCCCTTTATAATCATACAGTAATATTCCTAATTGGTGTTTAATTAGTCTCGTTTTCGAGGGTTCCACATCAGAGAGTGGGCGATTGTCCCCTATTACGAAAACCGTTTAATCTTGGATCTTTGGAGGGACTATTATTTTCTTCCACTATTTCAGTAATAACTGCTTATTATTATAAAACGTCATTTGATTATTTACTTCACATATTTTGGTAATTTATTTATCTACAAACATTTTGTGCATAGTAAGATTTAAATGTTGCTAATGCAAAATTTATGAAAAACCTTTTTTTTTTATTTATTTTTTTATTTACACTTTATGCACAAAAAAAATGTACAATGGCGGACTTAATGCCGTAGGCATTTTCTACCAGTCTACCTTAGGGTGGTGCAGAAATGAGTGAATAGGTGCACTAGGTTTAAGTAGAAAAGAAAAAAGAAACTAAGAAAGATGACAGGAGAACAAATATATATACATACATACATACACATACAAATAAACATAGATACGTGCTAACTTTCACGTTAAATATATAAATGAATATAATGTATTACTGTTGTGATGATTCTGCTAGGTTCCGCGAAATGTGGGTTCGTACTTTCGCCTTGAACGAAAGGCGACTAGGTGCTTGAGATGATTTATTGTTAACTATAGGAGAAACCTGTGACACGAGACATAATGACGTAAGTACTATTTACTGGAAACGAACGAGCACACCATTTCTGAATCTGATATTTCTGGTAAGTAAACTGCTTACCAAAAAAGAAAGAGATGCTTTTGTTATCGTCATCTAACATAGCTAGGAGAGTAAAAACTTAAAAAAACTATTTTGCTATTGAAAAATAAGGTCTTGGATGTACTTCTGAATCCTTATTGTCTTGTCTAACCATCGCACTAGCCTCAGAAATATTTAATTCTCACGACTGTATTACCAACCATATGTAGTAATAATAGAAAACACTATTGAACTAAAAGGGAAATCGAAAAAGAAATAACTATATTCAAATATAAATTACCCTTGTCACGGGGTCACCCAAAGGGTCTGGGATCGAATAATATCCTTGACATTTTCTAGCGTTATTTTATCTTACAACCTACATAAAAACTTAAAATGTCAACATTATAAATAGAGCATATTGAATACAACAAGTGTCTATTATTATAAAAGTTAATCTAAACCATTACAGCATTTCCCCCATAGTTCATGGTTGTCCTTCAACCAAAACTAATCAAGAGCTATCACGCTAATCCAATCATCCCTAAACCCTATATTACGGCCCATTTTATTATTATAGAAGTAAAACTTGCTTGTCACTTTCTTGCCTCACATTTTCTTACATCTCGGCGGTATAAAAAATTGCCTTGTAACGTACAAGAGGTAGTTTCTCGGACGGTAATGTGTAGTTGCACGCGATCCGACCCTACTGCCTCGTAATGCATTGGTGGGCTTATGGAGTTAATTTAGCTTTATTTTGGTATATGCCTTGCTATGTAGAATGTGGACGCTTGGTATGTCCGTGGTAGAGTATGCGTTAATATTTATTTTAATATTTAGGGTATACAATTTCAATTTCCAATTCCATAATTCCAATTTTAAACGGAACGTTTAAAATTGGAATTATAATTATAAGCGTCAACCTCGATGTAGAATATCATTATATTATATCATATTGTATGAAAATAGTGGCGAATAGCCCATATAACACGACTCTTTACGGCATTGTTTTTCACCTGTATCAGCGAACGACGCTTGATTCCAAGTTTTCTGTTTAACATTTTTTTTTTTTTGTAAATTATTATGTAGAAAGATAAATGAAGTGAATATTATTAATTAGAGTTTCACCTTAATTCATTAAGTTCAGTAACTTAATCACTAAAACGTTTTGCCGGACCTCAATATGGACCTATTAATATTAGTTTGGAAATATTAGTTGTTTATGGTGGATAAAAAGGGCATTTAGCGCTTTGTTCCTAACCTGATTAGCCAATAAAAGACTACCGCTACTAGGTAACCAATAATGTTATCTTGTGGTTTTATGGGGGTTTTCTCGGTATATACACCTACAGACATATAACTGAATCCTATTAAGTGTCACCCACACGTAGGGATTAGCATACAAACTAAATTAGACCACAAAAACACGAACATAAATTTAAAACCCTTCTGCGGTAACAGTTGGTCCTATTCCTTCCAATTTGGGTATCACTATTACGCTATCAAGAAAACTAAACAACCCTTTTTAACCGGAGCCCTGTGACCCTTAGACGATTTATTTTAACCGGGTTATAGTGACGTCAGGCGTCAATGTTCGGCGCACCTGATGTAATCAGTCCTACGTCAACTTGACGTAGGTTTAGCTGAAAAATAACTTGCTTATTTTTGGGTAGGTGAAGAAGAAATATACAGCAAAGATTGAAGGGGAGCAATTTGAATAGATCTTACTTTTATGTTTAGACATTGAGACTGAAATTATTATCATTGTGATGAACCGAGACTACCAAAAAGAACGGAGAGAGAGAGTGATAACTATTCCTGCACTTCTTTTTTCTACATCACCCAATGGTTGACTGGTAGAGAATGCTTTGGGCATCGAGTCCGCCTTTGTACTAGATATGCATAAAGCGTAAATAAATATTACAGACAAAAATCAGTTCAGTATAAACCTTTTCACTAATTTACCTTTTTAAAATGCCAAACTAAATTAGATGTATGTATATATATCCCGATACCTTATTAGTCAGCAATCATATTAAACCTACAATACACGCTATGAAGGCAAAGGGATCAAGTACCCGGTGATTTTAATTGTTTGGATAATGTTGGCACACAGGATTTCTGGTAGGAACTTCTGAGTAGCGGCATGCGTGCTGAAGCTCTAGTAAAATCTGAAACTTTGACCGGCCGATAGCAATAGACTTTTACATGATATCAAAGCTATAACTGACCAGCTTACTTACTTATATATGATTTATTATTACATAGGCTCTATGTACACTGCAGCCCCACTTTTCATGTCTGTTTCTCTATCCATCCAATGGTTGCCTGGAAGAGATCGCAAACCGCGATAAGGTCGCAAATTGTACATAGTATTAGCTAGTAAGTATTTAGATGTAAGAAAATATTGTAATCTACTGTTCTGTGTACAATAAAGAGTACATCTATCTATCTTTCCATTTTCTGCCCACGGCTTCTTTCGGATAAAATATATTTTTCTATCCCTTGCAAAAGTTACTCCTTTTTCTAAATGAAAGGTACTTTATGTTCTTTTATGTACTCCAGACCACGCATACACAATTTCATGACGATCGTTAGAGCAGTTAATGTGTAAAAGCGTAATAAACAAACTTACTTTCGGATTTTTAAAAGTAAGTTACGATTAGGATTAAATATTAGTGTACTACCTAAAAATATATATACATTTAGTTGCAATTGACTTAATATATACCTACAACGACATGTTCAAAACACCAAGTTCATTCACACAAGGGCCTCTCAAAACACCAACCACTCGACAATTTCCCTACCAAATGTCTTAGTGTTTATAGTGAAAATATAGCGAGTTGCTCAGCCAATTGGAGCGCGCCAAGAGCACTGTCAATATTGGAGCGAATCCTTCTTTGGGCGGTGAAAGGGTTAAACTAAAAGCGTTTAGCTTCACAAGTGCTTTTGTATTAGTCTTCAATTGTGTGAAATTTTCCGTCCATTTAGAAATTTGCCGTTCAAGACTCTGCTGTTAGAACTTAGACAACGTGCTTAATACTTTTTTATTTATGTTAAAAGCTTTAATCTGCATCAAGCTTCTTGCGCTGTCGGTTTTAACATTATTCATGCCATGGATCTTGATTTTATTTTCATAAAGGTCTAGTATTCTTGCAGTTGACTCAAACTCAACACAATACTAAGAATAACTTGAACGCACAGTCGGAAATTAAAGGTATTAATAAAGACAAGTTTTAATCACGTGGGTTGCTTAACTTTATAAACTTGCTTGAACTGACTAGTAAATTATTTGGTTAACTACAATGATTCACGTATTACACATCAATGAAACTTAAAAAATTGTCTCATTACATGATGAGAGTGGATACACAAAAACAGGACGCTCAAAACATTGGAATCCATGAGGAACCGTGCATTTGAAGTGCCTTCACCACATCCAAGTATCGGTTTCAGCAGCGTCTATGTTTTATACTAGTAACGAGACTTATAAGTATACATATATTGCATGTCGTTATGCCGCATGAAGTTAATATATCTTATAACTAAAACTACCTTCAAAGGACCTTCTAAACAACAAAACTTTGTATGATAAGTTTAAAGTAACAAATCCTTCCATTTCCTGTATCTCGAAAACAGCCTATACATTTCGAATATTTTTTTTTTTAATATTATAGGGGGGGGCAAACGAGCAGACGGGCCACCTGATGGTAGGTGACTACCGTCGCCCATGGACACCTGCAACTCAACAGTCACAAGCGCGTTGCCGGCCTTTGAGAAAGGAGTACGCTCTTTTCTTGAAGGTTTGAAGGTCGTATCGGTCCGGAAGTACCGCAGGCGACAATAGACAAGGTTTTGCGACTAGGTACTGTACCATTTTAAATGAAAAAAACTTATAATACAGCTTTCAGTATTATTAATTACAGAATGTGATGAATATGATATGATGATTAATCACCAATATGACGTACCTAAGACATGCAATTGCATGATCGACACCTGGATATAGCAACCACTTCTTTTACCCATAGCGGTAGTAACATTCTAAAGGTGAATATGGGGTGAATTTGAATATAGGTATTATATAATATTTTTGTGATAAAATCGCAATAAATTCTGTTACGTTGTCATTATTGAACCTTCAATTGTCAATTGATTGTCATAAAAATAAATTTATTTAGAAATTTAATGTTAAGAGCAAGTGACACGTACCCACATAGCTTGTTCTATGCCAACTATATATTCATCAGTTTTAGGGTTCCGTTCCTATAAAGGAAAAAGGAACCTTTATAGAATTACTTCGTTGTCCATCTGTCTGTCTGTCTGTCTGTCAAGACTTTTTTCTCTGAAATACGTGAAGGGATCAAGTTGAATTTAACATCAAATACAGAAACAAATAGTCTGTGGTAAAAAAATCAAGCATTTATGTAAATGCAATCATAAGATACGGCTATTTAAGTCTTATATTTTAACATTTTGAAGGTAAATTAAAATCTGTAGGGTATTTCTCTTTGACCTAGAATCATGAAATTTGGCGAGAAGCAATGTCTTACAGCACAAGTAAAGGAAACAATATACATTTTTTTCCGATTACAAGCTTATATTTTGCGCTAGGAAAATTGTCTGAATTTTTTTAGAAAGGCCAAGTTAAGTTTGTCATTCGTAAAAACAGGCAAAAATCTTCGAGAATAGATTCCCGAGATGGACAATCTATCTACATACAAATTTGTACGGAAACCTCAGTGCGCAAGTCAGACTCGCACTTGTAGGTTTTTTTTCTATAGTCTGCAGTGTGTTAGTAGAACTTAGCACGTGCGCTTAATACAGTATGAAGTAATCATAAGCCTGTTTGTCAGCATTAGTGCGTAACGTTTTAATGATCATAAATAAATATTAATTTAAAATAACGTCAAATAATATACTTACTAAGCACTCATCTTTACATAGTCAAACATCTCAGAAATAAAACTCCGCTCAAGTTTACGTCTTGTTATGCGATAACTCTTCAATTGGAATTCAACATGTCTGCGTTAAACTTGGAATTGGCGCAGTTTTTATACCGGTTGAAATTCTTAAGCCCGCCACTCACTACTCAGTTTGTTAGAATAGCACCCGGATGTGGCTAACTGTGACTTAACGATATTGAACGGATGTAGAGTTAGAAGATGAAGTTACGTGCCGCCGTTGCGTAGATAAACATAGTGCTACAGAAAGATGACGTTATATTTTAGGGTCATATATTAGAACCTCATGAGTCATGAGTGACGTAAATCTCTAACAATTTTAGAAAAATTCGTGATTGAAAATACAAAAGTTAGGCATAGCAGGTCATAAAACCAGACGACGTAATATTCTCATTGATTAGGGCTTTTTTTTATTAATATAAAAAAGTATATGTCTGCAAAAAATTAAACCTGGAGAACTAAAATTTAAGACTAAATTTAAAAAAGTACTATGTAAATAAAAAATAGTTTATTTTTTTTTAATTAAATTTAAATAGTGATTGCTTTTATTGGAGTATTACTTTGTGTCGATGATTGTCTGTGTTTGTAGAAGATTTTGAGTGCGAGAATTACCGGTGCTCTTCTATTGTTTCTGTACTAAACTCCAGAGACTCTGTTCACCGCATAAATACGGTGCAAGTGCAGAATAAAGTTAGACACAGCTCAAATTAATGAGGTGAGCGAAACTGACGGTACAGTACTAGAAACGATATTTTTTTACAAAAAATACTACAAGAGTGCATTATGATTTCAACTTGTGTTTTTATTAGACAGTACAGGCCAATACTAATTATCTTGCTGTAAAGAGTAATCATTTATCTAAAGCCAAATAATATAGACCATGAGTACCGGCTTTTATACCAGTTGAAAGTCTGAGTTTTCTCCATGGAAGCAACACTGTCTGAACGGTACAGCAAAGAGCCAACATAAACAATTTTAAGTTTCAAGTGAAATGCTGGTTTTGTTCCGGAATTCTCCACTTTATGTCGCAACACCAAGTAAGTGGTGTGTGGATTACTTGTAACTTTGAGACTTCCATTTTTTTTAAGTGCTTTTATCGTTTTCTTTTATTTTTTTGCAATTTATCTGAAGGGTTTTCATCCTACCTGTTGCTGCCACACCAAAAATTCGTATATGTATTTAAAATAGAGGCAAACTATAATATATGATAAAACAGGCCACTGTTTAATAAAACCGAGTTAGTAGACATTATCATGATTAGTTATACCGGTAGCGAACGCTATTGGTCGGCCTGGCATTGGTGGGATGATAAAAAAGTCAGGCATGCATTATAAGTTGATAACGATCACTTGAGTGCTGATTTAGGTTCGAAAAACAGATACTGTTAATTAGATAAATTTGATAGTTCATACCATCAGTGGTGCGATTGTTGTTAACATATTAGAAGATTAAAAAAGGATCTGAAAACTGCTAACGTGATTGTGGCCACTAGGATTAGCGGTTAATACTTATTAGGTTGGTGGCAAAATAACGTTGAAGGATAGAAAATATTTGGACAGTTTACAATTTAATATTAACACAGTGTTAGGTAATAGTGGTGACCAGTCAGGTCAGCTATTTATAATACCTACCGACCTCAAAGTTTCCAAAGTTTTTTTTTTATGGTATAAGGGGCAAACGAGCAGACGGGTCACCTGATGGTAAATGACTACCGCCGCCCATGGGTACCTGTAACTCAAGAGTCACGAATGCGTTGCCGCCCTTTGGGAATAGGGGAAGAGGGAGAAAGGGGGAAGAACGGGAAGACGGGAGGGGGGATTAGAGGGGAGGAGTGGGGAGAGAGGGGAAGGACGGGAATAGGGGAGAGGGAAGGGTTAGGGCCTCACTCGCACTCAAAGCAATGTTGGCATTGTTTCACTGCCGGTTTTCTGTGAGGCCGTGGTATCGAGCGGAGTCGAGCCGGCCCATACATGCCGAAGCATGACTCTCCCGAGTAAGAATTGTGAATGTGAATGTGAATTAAACCCTTCCAACGAAAGAAAATCTTTCTATCTTTTTATTTAAGAAAGGCAGTTCCCACACTAGGAATGATTCCTGTGTCACGGGGGACTTTACAAACACTCCTCCACATGCACCTCTCAACAGTCAGGGTGGCGAAGTGGCGAGGCGACCAATTTAACAATTGCATGCAATCAAATGTTTATATTAGAAATGAGTTAACCTCGCAAGGGGTATGAACTTAGAAGCTTGTGATCGCTGGGCAGACAATAACATCGATTAGCGAGTCCTATATTCACATAAATAGTACTAATTATTGTAAAAAACAAGCGGAACAAATTAATACAGCCCACCTAACAGCGCGCATCAATCACGCACATCACCGATAATATTAATGACCAAAACTTGCGAGACTATGTATACTGTATACATCAGTACAATACAGTTACGGACTAACTAATTTGTTCAGCGGTTAACTAATTGAGTTATCGCACTGCGTTCGATGTGTTAGGTACTATTCAAGTATTAATGATTGAATGTTAATAATTATTTGCTTGGTTGACTGTTCATCAATGTCACTAGCTGGTGGCTGTGATAGGCACATACTATTACATTAACGTTAATTAAGGTGTTGGTTTCCGGTGTTGCATTTACCCACGTTTAGAAAGTTTTAACATTGACCAACTTAAATTTTAAGTTTGACCTGTTGGTCTAGTGGTTAGTGACCCTGACTGCTAAGCCAGAGGTCGTGGGTTCGATTCCCAGCCAGGACAAATAATTGTGTGATCAGCATGATCATTTGTTCTGTGTCTGGGAGTAATTTATCTATAATACGTATGTATTTAGAAATATATAAGTATGTTTATCAGCAGTCTGGTTACCATAGTACAGGCTTTGCCTTGTTTGTGAACAGACGGCCGTGTGTGAGATGTGTGAAGTTATTATTAAGTGCTATAATATTTTTGGTTACTTAGTAATAAGTTATCAATTATCATGTAACGTACGAGAACTCAAGCAATTTAAATGTTTTGATCACAGAACGTAATCAGTTTTGATCGTGAGACTGTGTTCCAAATTTGAAACTTAATTCAAATTTGGAATATTGACGTTTAACTTGAGTTTGATGTTCCTTATTTTAGAAGCACAAGTTGTACAACTAAATAAATATTATAACGCAATTTTATGGACTAAATAACTTATCTTATTTAAGTTGTGTTATACTATAATAGGTATGTGTGCTATTAAGTGCTTTCGAAACATCGTTTGAGAGAACCAAACTAAGTCATAACTGATTTTAAGAATAACTGATACAGTTTTGTTGCAAAAGAATCGACACCATTTTCGAAAATAGTCCCAAATTACTATAAGTCTTAAATCGAAGTCTTATTTTAATGAGAATATGCAACTATCCTGTTACATTATTTAATCGTGGGAGTTGCAGGTGTCCATGGGCAGCATAATAGCAGCTAGTCACTTACCATCAGGTCCCCCCTCTGCTCCTTTACCCTCTATCCCATAAAAAACATCGCTGTTCTAAATAGGAAATATTGGTAGATGAAACTTAAGCGGAAAGCAATAAATAGATTCACTTTATTTGACCTCAATATTGGTTTGAACGAGTTAAGCTACTTTTAATCAACCAAATCTTTTTTCAATTAATAAAAGGGTCTTTTTAAGCTATTTATCGGAGCTTAAGAAACCTTTCTGAGGAAACGTAATCAATTTCTTTTGAGGAAAAGAATTTATTCATATTTAAATGAAATGGTGACGCTCTCTATTTTAGGCTGGTACTGGTATTAGTCTGTTGTAATTCGAATAAATTTTATACATTTTGCACAGCGAACGCACATAATAGAACGAATTGACGAAAAGTAAAATGGAGGAGCTACTACCATGCTTTTTATATATTTATGTTAGTGTTGCCACTACAAAACTCTTAATATTTATTAAATAATGTTTTTTACTGCATCTACTGTATTTAATACTGAAGTTATTTGGAGATTGTGAGTGGAGAAAGGAGTGTTTTAAAGAACATGACAATATTCTATTATATTTAATTTCTTTTTTAAATAACTTTTCTAACAACATCAAACATAAAAAAGTGATAGCAAACGGAGGCAGTGGACTGTAGTTTTGTTTATTGAGTCACTTGTAAATAAAATCCTTGGATCAGATTGAGGTGGTTATATTATTGCCACTTCACACTTTTACAGAGTTATAATAACAGAGCACAGTAGCACACACGCTGCTACCACAAGTTCCTATATATATTACTAAACATCTACTAATGAAATAAATTATTTACACACACAGACAAACGAGCGAACTCGTACTCTTTATAAATATGTATTAAAAACCATAACCTTGCAGCTTTAGGTGCCAAAGAATTTCTCCCCTCCTGCGTTAATGTATGTATTCAACTTACATTGAAAGGCAGCTGATCCCCACTTCCTCAAAATATACAACAAAAACTATTAAGTTACTAATACGGTCCACATACATCTTATTGAATCAATAGATAAAGGTATTTATTTACTGGCGCGGCCATCTATCTTAATCTAAGGGTCGCCTAGAGGAGCTTACTCACTTGTCAATGGCGAGGAGACGAGGACATTAGGATAGAAGGAAATGCCTTTTAGATGTCTGGCTGCATTTAAGTGATTGCCTCTATGCTTATATTGAGTTTGAAAATGGAAGTTTTCTTTGAATAAGATTAGAAAAATGGAGTTTGAACTGAATTTTGTGCATCGGGCCGTGATTTATTAGATCAGGTTTTATAATATTTAAATTTATGTTGAGTTTCATTTTGATTATGTTTAAAATTAATGTTAAATGGCAAAATTTTAAATGTTTTTCATGCATAACAGACTTATTGGCGTTATTACGTTTTGCAATTTTTCATGTTTGCATATTTCGCCAACTATGATTTTGGGGTCCCACGGTGTGGGGCGACACTATTAACTACGCGGCACTCTTTTAGACTGAGGCATTCCTAAAAGAAACATCCAATTATAATTTTTCTGACCCCGAATATTTATTTAAAACTTTACCAACTTACTGCTACCTCATTCTCGGAGTCAAAGACATGAAGCCTTGAATGATGAGTTAATGAACTCAGTTGTCATCTTGATGATCAGCAGTTACCGATGTCTTTGTCACTTCTCTCTCTCTTTACCCAGACTTAAAACACTGACCCGTGGAGAGCCGCAGAGAACCCTAAAGAATTATGACAGAGTTCAACTACTAAAGCCTCACGGTGAGTCTTTTATCAGAACTATTGCCGTGTATGGCGGAACAGAAGCAAAAGCGGTGACAAATATGTTGATTTTGTCCATTATTTCTAGCACCCCATTCGCTGAAATCACGATTCCATTTGAATAATTATTATAAGTTTTCTTTCTCGTCGCTCAAATGAGTGATCCCTGATCAGAGCTGTGGTTTGAGCAGAAAATAAGTCTATAAGAGACCATGTTCATACCTCCGGCACAATCCAGACATGGTAAACCTGGCCGGTCTGATTCAAATTCAAATCCGGTGCCCATACAATTAAATGTTGTTTCTTTATTTGCTCGTAATTCTAGATGTTACTCGTAAAATGCATATTCAGTAACATTCTCATACAGTGTAAAATATCCGTAACACAAAAGTAAATAGGTGTATATTAGTGACGGTAACTTGATCTTAAGACGTATTAATTCTGCGCGCATTCGTGTGTACTCAGTCGAAATGTCTCGTGTGTACTGTACTGTGTGCTCTGCGGTTTGTACTTGTGTTTGTTTCCAAGGGTTGTGTTTGATAAATATTTATGTTTTAATATTACTTCCGTACTTTTGGATTGGTAATGGAGTGGATGAGGTTATATTTTTGACTTATGAGTCCAAGTCACTGTTCTTCAGTATATGTTATTTATTTCATGTTTATGTTAGTAAAATATATAAAATAGCTGCTAGATTCTGATTAGTTGACGAAGTCCGTGGATGGTATTTGTATCGTCTAAGGCCACACCGTGTTCTGTCCAAGACTACTGTGGGTAGAACAGGGCGGACTGGTAAAACCAGATATTAAAACTGTAAAGTAACAAATTGGAAAAAATGCTGTTGTTTGTGGCACACAATACATTTTTGGTCTGTGATTGCGTATATTTAAAATAATATGCGTATATTTAAAATAATATTTTTATTTCAAAAAAAAATGCCCCGTTTTAATGTTAATTATTTTTAGTTTAGATCAACACACACAAAATTACCGCAACAATAGTTTGCTTTATCAAAAATAAAGTTATAACAACAATGGATAAAAAGTAACAAACAGCTTAGAACTTATGACATACTTTTACCTATTCAATAAGTGATTGGTTATTGGTTAAATTGCTTAATCTATACACACATGACGCAGTTGTTAAAGTGATCGCCTTGCCACTAAGCTGCACCAAGCGTTTTGAGTTCGAGCCCACAGGACAAAAACTTGTGTGATTTACTAATAATAGTTCTCCCAAGTCTGGGTGTTCCTGTTTGTGTCCCTTGTTTGAATGTTTGTAAAGTCCCCCACGACATAGGAATCATTCTTGGTGCGGGAGTTGTCTTTACAAAAATGCTGTTCCTTGAGAAGCGCTTCACTTGGGAACGGCTGTACCACTTTGTTTACTTTTCTTTTTAAAACGTTCGTAATAGTCCAAATTGATTTTTAGGATTTTTTTTTAGAAAAGTTGCCTGAAAAATGGAGCCTTTCAGAGAAAACTAAAAGTGATATTTAAAATGGAATTTAAACAAATTCATTTAAATTTTGACAGGACAACGTCTGTCGAAATTGGTTTGATAAGTACAATGACATATAGTACATTTAAATGTACCAAAAATACATTTAATAACACGAACGTACCGTTTAAACAGTAAACATGCGTTTACCACTAAATCTAATTCACCGTAACAATATATAAACAGGACTTGCGCATGATTGGCTGCAAACCAGACGCGCAATCTGCCCGTTTACATATTCATGAGTGACGTTACACTTAAGGCTACGTTGTGATACATGGACGCATTAGTCGATTATTATACATGACGTAATATAGTCACATAGTTGCAACCGTCTATCATAATATCGATAGAATTTTTATTTTTGTTATACAAGGTGAAAAGAAGTTACGTATAAGTGTCGTTTTTAGGGTTCCGTTTTTGAAAAGTAAAAAGGAACCCTTATAGGATCACTTTGTTGTCCGTCTGTCTGTCTGTCTGACTGTCAAAATCTTTTTTCTCAGGAACCCGTGGACGCATTAAGTTGATATTAATACCAAATACTTATGTCTGCAGTCCTTTAAAATTGTATAAAAATAAAAATTCTAAGCCAACGCAATCAAAAGATACAGCAAGATACAAAAAATTGTTTATGTGATTACAAACTTTTATTTTGCGGATGGTAAGATGACTTTGTCGTACATCGATGTATGGGAGAGTATTTTTAGAACCGCAAAGTTAGGTTTGTCTTTCGGATATACTGAGATGGGTCCTCCATGCAACCCATAGCAACGTCATTTTATAAAAAAAAAAACTACTAAATTAAAATAATACTTATATTAATAATTTAATATTCACTAAAATCTTTCGGAATATAATCTAGCTAGTTACTCTGACTTAGTTAGATTTAGTACGTGACTACACTACACAACATCTACATACATTGAGTATGGAATACTCAATGTATGTAGATGTTGTGTAGTAGATGTTGTGTAATAAATAATCTGTTTGGGCATCCGAACATCCGTACATCCGGGCTGATTTTTTTAATGTTCTCCGTATATGAAAGACCCATTTACCAGAGTTGAAACTTTGAATTTATGTTTTTACTGATAATATATGTTATTTTAAAAGTAGGATAAAGTAGGATGGGAGCGATGCTATTATAAAAACGAAAATCATATATATTTTACTTAGATACCCTGTTAACTAAAATCAGTGATTTGAGTCGTGTATTACTAGCATCTATTCTTATTTACCCCTTCAAGTAAGCTCACTTATTTTTTCAAAACATTCTTAGTTTATTTTGGGTTTGTTAGTGGAATATGATAATTATATACTATAAAAAATGTGTAAACCGAACTAATCTTGAATTTTCAGTCATTGTATCAATGTCCCTAACCTTCCAAAGGAGAATAGTGCATTTTTTTATTATTTTTACTAGTATATATTACATTCATCTGTAGTCTCGATTCTAAAGACGTTTGCCTATATTCCGTCGAAGCTAATAAACACTGAAAAATATTTACTTTCGATGAAAAGGAAACTTGGTAACTTTGGAGTTGGAGCTTCATTCGTAAACATCGTGTATAAACGAGCCAGGTTAAACACAACCAACGGCAGTTCCTCAACAAAATCAAACATTTTACAAGTTTCTAAGAAAAGTTACGTTCTCAAATGATAAACAGTTTGTGACTGACTGTATGCTGCTTGTATTAGTAGAGATTAACTTGTCTTCAAATTTACATCACATAGTAAATATTTGTATTACTATAGCTTAATGGATGTATGTGAATATTACTGAGCTGTGTCACCCATCTTTGTATAAATTACTAATGATACGGTTCCAGAGGAATTTCTTCCTGCGAACACTCCGGCTGTAGAATGAGCTCCCTACCGAGGTTTTTTGTCAGAGCCTACATTCTTTATGTAGTTATTAGGTTAGGGTCTGGGTTTCTTCAAGAAAGAAGTGTACAGGTTTTTAAAGGGTCGGCAACGCACATGAGAGTTCATAGGTTACGGTAACCACTTACCATCAGCCGGTTCGTATGCTGAGTTTTCTACATATGGTGGTATAAAAAATATGTTTACTTAAAGCAAATGTCACAAATTTTATCATTATCACTCCTATTGTTCTAGGTCTTGTATTTAAACAATTTCTTTAAATATGAAAAAATGACACTTATTAAGGTTGTTAACCTTGACACTTAATTAAAAACGAGATTTGCAAAGCAATAGGAAGAAACTGTAATAATATACAAAGTAAAAACTCACAACGACTTTTTATCGTAAAGCAAAGCATTTCTTATATCATTTATGATATTCAATAAAATTATATTCAAAATATCTTTAAAGTACGCCACGAATAATTTGCTAAATACAACTACGTTTTTATGAATACCAACACAAACATATCTGACTCTTAATCCTGAACTTTGTTATTTGGTGAGCCTCCTCGCCTAATTAAAATTAATCGTGAACATGTTTCGCGGTTAATACTTAGGTTTAAACATTTATTTTGTAATACATTGTGTTGGTTTAGTGTTCGGTGGTGATGGGTTATCATAATTAATGGTTGTGTTTTACGGTTTAATAAATTTTTCTTTAGAAATTTTTATTATTATTACAGCTGTAGCAGTAGGTACCATATTTTTTTTATAAATGAGTTACATAATACTGTTTTAAATGAAGTTACATTTATTTATAAGTTTTTTCGCTTACATATCTTCACGGATTTAATTTTTATTCATTATTATATTATTATATTTTATCAGACTTTCAATTCATAAAAAAAAAATACAAAACTTTTTATTGAGCAGCTTTAGATTCGTTCACTTCTACTTTCTATCCATTCACTGATTATAATTATTATATTCTTTGTTAAGGCAACTATAAAAAGCATAACAAGATATTTTTTTTCTTTGTTCCGTAACAGAAAGTTGTGACTTTTTTAAATTAAATTTGGAGAAATCACAGGGATTTCTTTTTAATAATCTTTTATTTCAATTTATATTATACATAGCTGCTTTACGTAACTGCCAACGTTTCATATTTACACTTAGTTTAGTGATCTGTCGGCCTTAGCTAATTGCTAGCTAATTTATTTTTGTTGGTTATACTCCAAGCGATCAATACATTATATGAAAATCTCTGCAAAGCTTTTGCATGTCGAGGACATTCCGCAGTGCGCCATCTTTATTATGATTTATACCTAGCGACTAATATCCCGGCATAAAGATGGTTTCATTGAAAAAAAATAAAATGGTTTATGAGTAGGTAGTAGCTAGAATAAGGAATATTGATGCAAGGATCATTATTGTGTGTTGGACACATATATTAAAATAAAATTTAACCTAAAAAATACGAACTCTATGAAAGATAATATTATTTAATTTTAACTTCTTTAGATTGGAAATATTTCTTAGATGTAGAATTCCTAAGAGACTTAAAGATCACTTTGGATCTTATAATATTACCGCAATTAAGTTCTAACTTATACATCTAATGCGCTGTACTTACATCTTTTTTTAAATAGATAGTTTTATTTTGAAACTGAAAAACTTGAAAATTGACCGATGAAGCTATTATTTCGTATGAGAAAGGGCTGACGCGAATTAAACTATAGGTATTTAATACCAAGGATATTGATGGCATGTCCAGATTATTCTGAAAATAAAATGAAAAAAAAAAATACAAAATCATTGACATTGATATGAAAACTCATAATGTGTTGTTTAGTTTGTTCAGAAGAAAAAAAGTTTATTTTTAAATCCATTTTTTCAAGCTAAATCAACCATTTGTCCGCTTCACATAACGCTCTTAAAATTTGACCATACCTTTCTGTAACACCATGTAAACTCGTAGGTTAATCCTCGCTCTCTCAGACTTCCAGCACCCAGTCCGAGTTACAGGCATGCGCCCCTCACCTGGTCAAGGTATTGCTTACACTTCCCAATCAATTGCCTTTCTTTCTTACCTACCTTCCCCTTTTAATATACTCGGATCGTTAATTCCCACAGCGCCAGATTGAGTGGGAATAAGTTATAGTTAGAAGAAAAGAAATATAGTTGGCATATTGTTGGTGCTTAATACGTCTCTGTCTACCCCTTCAGGGACAACAAGGGCGTGAGTGTGTGTATAGATGAATGTTCTTATTTACCTAAATGTGGTTTTAATTAAGTTTTTATCTTAAAGTAGCTGAGAATATATTTGTAAGTTTTTACTACATTCATGTGTGCATATTTACAGGTGAAGATTAATCCTATTGAATGAGTATAATGCATATGATTCTCTATCAGAAGACAATGGATAAAATCTCCAGCAAAACGTTATGTCATTAAGTACATTACTTATAATATCTAAGGAAAATAAGAACTGAGAAAAAGAAAATAATGCATAAAACCAAACAATGGAAACAAAACATAAAACCGGCTAAGTGCGAGTTGAACTCGCGTGTTGAGGGTTCCGTACGATGAATATAATGTATATATATCTACCATATCCTAAGAACAAACTTATCATTGTAGCTGAAAAACATATTCCCCATATATTATAACTGCAAATGTAAGTTTGTACGCACACCTATTAGAGATTTACAATGTTATTTTAAGATCATAGACTTTTTATAGATTTTCTTGTAATTTTAAGTAAAACACTACTTTCTGTACTTTTTCAAAATTTTCTTTAACTTTATTTTATTTTATTTTTATTTATTTATTTAGGACAACTTACAAAACATACACTAATACTGAGTTTACAAACAAATAAATTATGTGCTGAGTGTTGTTTTACTTACAAGTTGCCACTGCATGGTAAGGGACAGTTTCATCTAAGATTTTTTTCTACTTAATATTAACTAAACCTAAACTTAGAGATACATTTACATGTTAACAAAAGAAAACAATTATCTAAAAAATTAATTTAAAACATCTGTGAGAAATAGCTATATGAGCGCGATATATATATATATACACAAACATACTCATACACACATACATATATATATATATATACATATATATATATATATATACATACATACACACATACATACACACATACATATATATATATATATATTTTTTTTTTTTTTTTTTTTTTTTGTTTTTTATAACATACCTAAGTTTATACACAGTCATATACATCATACAACATACAGAAAATATAGAGAAAGATCGAGCTTACAGGACATAGTGATGCAGTAACTCTCAAGATACAGGAGCTCTAAATGATGCAATAACTTTGCTTTTAAATGTTGGTAGACTGTTTGAGAAGATGTCTACATCAATTTCATAATTTTTTGTCAGCTTGTTATACTGGCTTAGTAACCTATTCATAGTAGCGTTCTGACCCAAGTTAGTTTTTGAAGTTTTAATAGAAAATGGAGCGTATTTACTTGCACGGGGTAACCTTGAGGGAGCATTTACATTTATTTTCTCAACAAGAATGGGGCAGTCTAAGTCACCGTTAACTAATTTGTGTAGTAAGATCTGATCCAATAACTGTCTCCGATCGAACAAACTATGGAGATTAAAATGTTTCAGACGACTTTGATACGTCGGCAACTGTTTTACCCTGTTACACTGGTATGAAAGGTGCCAGAGAAAACGCTTTTGGATACTCTCGAGGCGTTTAATATGTACCTCGTAGTGTGGTGACCAGACCTGAGCACAATATTCCAGACCAGATCGAACTAAGGCCGAAAAAAGTCTAATCTTAGTCTGTGGCTTTCTAGTCTCTTAAATGCTTTAGTTGTTATTCTGTCAATGTGCGTGTGGAATCTAATTTTACTATCCAAATCAACTCCCAAGTCTCTGATAGTAGTCACTTCTTCCAATGTCTTATTATTGATTGTATACGTCTGCGAGTTCGAGTGAGTACTACGTGAGAATCGTATATATTTACATTTGTCTGTGTTCAGTGCCAAGCCATTTCTCCCACACCAATCGACTAAACGGTTCAAGTCTTCTTGTAGAAGGAAAGCGTCATGTTTACTTTTTATTTGTTTTACGAGTTTGAGATCGTCAGCGTAAAGGAAGCATTTACTGTGTTTGAATAGTGGGACAATATCGTTTATGAATATATTAAACAGAATCGGCCCCAAGACCGATCCTTGGGGAACACCTGATTGGGTTGAAAATGGTTGAGATGAGTATCCACTAACAACTACCCTGGAAGTCCGATTGTTGAGATACGAAGAAAACCATTTTAGCAAGTTACCTGTTATACCAAAGGTGGAAAGTTTGTAAATAAGGGTATTGTGGTCCACGGTATCGAACGCCTTGCTTATATCGGTATAAATGGTGTCAACTGGGATATTAGAATCAACTGAATCAGTCAAAAACGTCACAAAGGAAATAAGGTTGGTGGTTGTGGATCGAGCTTTGTGGAAACCAAACTGTTGTGGCGATATCAATTGCTTTATGTGCCAGGTAATTGTGGGTCTTATTAATATTTCGAATAACTTGCCGAAGACAGGTAATATGGAAATTGGCCTATAGTTTTTTATAGACGCGTTATCCCCAGATTTGGGAATAGGTACAACCCTAGATTCCTTCCACGCGGTAGGAAAGAACCCGGATTTTATTGATCTGTTGTATATTATCGAGAGAGGCAAGGAGAGCGCGTCACGACATTCTGTTGCAAATAGACATGGTATACCATCGGACCCAGCTCCTTTACTTCGATCTAAATGTTTTAGGCCAGTTAGAACATCATTTTGTGAAAAGGCAAACCCTGCCAAACAGTTTGTAATTGAAGAGTTTGGGGCTGTAGCGCCGTTATAATGTGCTGACGTGGAAGAGGGTACCTTATAAACGGACGCGAAAAAGGACGCAAAGAGATTGCAAATGTCGGAACCATTAGTGGCTCGTCTGTCATCTAGATGCATTGATGATGGGTACGTACTTTTATTTTGACGTTTATTTTTTAGGTGAGTCCAAAACAACTTCGGATTTTTGGACAAAGAGTCCTCTATATTATTAATGTACTTCTTGTAACACGATTCGATTAATGACGAACAACGTTTTTTCAGCAATAAGAAAGACAGCTCGTCCAAAGGATTCTTGTATTTACGATACCTTTTATGTATTTTATATTTCTCATTTAAGAGTTTTATAAGTTCTTTATTATACCAACAGGGATACTTTTGATGTGTGGTCTTACTTAAAGGTACGTGTTTCGAGATTGCCTCTCTGATTATCCTATATAACATTTCTACCATATCATCAACGTTCGTTAAGACTGAGAATTCGTCAGCCCAAGAAATAGAGTTAAGTTCGCTTATGATTTTGTTATAATCTGCTTTGTGAAAATTAAACTTGTTACTGGGAATCTTGGGGGAAAGATCGGGTGTATTGCAACATGATAAAACAAATTCCAAAGGCGGGTGGTATGGGTCAATATTGCTGAGCACGTACTTGCTTTCTTGCATATGCTCAATTGTTTCAGTCGATAATACTAGGTCTAGAATTTTTCCTTGGTTATTCAGGATTGTATTTAGTTGCCTTAAATTATTAAGAGCTATAAAGTCGAGTAATTTGTTCCCGAGTGGGCCAGGTAAGGAAGCTGGCAAGGATGCAGTGTTTTTAATGTTGGGCCATGTTATTGAACTCAGGTTAAAATCTCCCAGTATTAGTGTGTTATGGCGTGATTCTAAAATTCGATTAGTGTTGTCGATGAAATGTTCCAGAATGTGTTTTTGAACTGGAGGGGGTATATAGACCCCACATATGTATAACTTATCTGGAGAGCTCCGTCTACTACAGACATCTAGTTCCACCCAAAGGTCTTCACAACCGCTTTCAAGCTCGGTTAGTCTTCGCGACTCAAAACGCTTAGATATGGCAATTAAGACACCACCACCTGATTTATTTTTGTGATATTCGCTGGTCTCTCGATCACGTCTATATGTAGCATAACGATCATTAAACAATTCCAGATTAAATATTGTATGGTTAAGCCATGTTTCACACAACACAATAACATCATAGTCACAGCACAGAACATTTTTATACAGGTCTAATGTCTTAGTGCGTAAACCTCTAACGTTCTGAAAGTATATATTTAAAGACGAGAATGATGACAAAAAAAATAAATAATAATAACTAAAGATTAATTTACTAAGTAGGTACAGCAAAAAAACCTAAATAATTACTGATTAGGCAGTCTATCCAGGGTTGCTGCGTTGCGAACATAGATATATTCAGATGTATCAGTTTTACGCATATATATACGACCGCTGCGCAACTTTCTAATTTAGCCCCCAAAAGTGACCCCCATATTGAAAATTCGTTTATTTAAGTCGCACATCTGTGTTTGGGTCAAAGAATTTGATAATTAATCGGTCCAGTAAATTCGGAGCAAACTGGCTGTGACATATGGACAAGCAGACGCACGAGTTATCCTATATACCTCTATAGGGTTCCGTTTTTTAATCGGACGTAAGGAACCCAAAAAACAAAAGACCGTGAGTATTTTGTTCCTAATCCTGGAGAAATAAGCCCGAGCTCAATAAAAGGCTATACAAAACACTATTACATTATCACAATTGCGGATCTTCACCCTCGAGCTGAACAAATTCGTACAAGAATGTACATCTAATTTTATCCATGAAAAGAGTTCTAAATCCCCTTCAACTCAAATCGTCTTCAGGGAGCTAGAGGAATAAGTACATACTCGTTAAAACAAGAATCTCAACGCACTTGGGGCCCCTCGAAGATTTGGAAAGAAAAAAAAAAACGCTGGGATTGTCTCCAAATTTAATAACCGATTTGAATGACCCTCCTCCCCCGTTCGAACCCTGCTGCCTTGAAAGAATGCCCTTCGTGCGATTACGAAAGACATAGGAGTACACTAAGAGATTTTTTATCACACATTATACTATAATCCATGTCTCTTATAGGTAAACTATGACATAGCGATCAAATCTGGTAACTAAGTCTCTCAGATAATAATTAAGAATTGCAATATACTATGTTTTGCCCGCGGCTTTGTTTGTATTAATATAGATATAGATGTCCCTCCAATACAAAAGGAGAACCCTTCGACCAGGCGAGGTGATCATGCCTGGTTGACCGCGGCCCAACGGTTGATGTTGGGAAGTTGTATATATACTAATCGGCCTGAGAACTCTCATAGCACGATGCAGGATTAGTAGTTACTTCGTAGTTTAACTCGTCTTCGCTAGATGATGTTGTAGTATGTTTTTGGTGTATGTGGAAGTCACCGCAATACCCTAGGTCCTTTTTTGTACCTTTGAGTGAGAGAGCCATGCTTCCGCATGTATGGGTCGGTTTGACCGGAGTGATACCACGGCCTCACAGAAAACCGGCAGTGAAGCAATGTTGTATTTCGCCCAGTAAGTGAGGTTATCGGAGGCCCTAACCCTTCCCTCTCCCCCGCTTTCCATTTGTGACTCTTGAGTTGCAGGTGTACATGGGCGGCGGTAGTCACTTACCATCAGGTGACCCGTCTGCCGTAAATAAAAAATACTATCCTTTATTTTCCTTCTATCTTCCATATTTCTTGTGTCTTATATAGACGTTGGCAATTTTTTTGCGTACTTGAGTTTTATCCTGGTATATTTATTAAAACCATAAAACCTTACCGCTTGCTGTCATGAAGGCTTAACGATATTAAAGTCCTTGTTAATATTATCAAAAATATATACTCCTTGCGAATAAACTTTTTGTGTCAACGAAGCAAAAGAAATTGAATTAGTACTCGTATGAGTTACATAAATTGTGTGGTAAGTGAAATTAAAGTCATATTAATGTTCTAATTTGGCTGAGTATGGCGTCCCTCTTCTTGGCGATTTACTGTGACATGTGATGTGTGTTAAATGATATCAAAGTTATATTTAATTACCATTATAGCATATTTTAAACTTATTAAGTCTTTGGGACTAAACAATCACACCATGTACTGCGTACAGTCATAATTAACAACTTTATAGCTATATTTATTTAAAAAAATGATTTGACGCCTTTGCCGTAGTATTTATGATACCGAATCAAATAAACCAAGCACGGAAGTCAGTTGGAAAAATATACGGACCAATAAATGAGAAAGGTAGCCGGGAAGGATTGAATGCGGATAGCGAAGGACCAGGTGCTATGGTGTACATTGGGAAAAGCCTATGTCCGGCAGTGGCCTGCGGTGGGCTGTTTACTTGATTGATCCAAAGGGGAGCGAGTGCGTTTCATTACCGACAAAATTTAAGTAATTTTACTACATAGAAGAGTTAAAGCACAATTTAAAGTGTTTAGGACCCAACTTTCTGTCGCCTCTACTAAAAATAACCAGTATCTAACCATCACTTCTCCGAACTCAGTGCGTCCCAGTCTTTTAAAGAATTGTTTCATCAAATTATTCGACCATCGGTTGGCGTATCGAGAGGCCTCAAATACAATGAATAAATTATTTTCCAAAGAAAATCTTGAAAACATTTCTCGAATGCCATTCGTTAAATTACAGAACATCACTTATTACTGCCAACCTTCACGGTATAACAAGCGCAGTGGTAGACTCGATAGGAGAGGAGAAATGTTGAATTTTTTTAATTATACCAAATGTTAAAGGGCTCACAGTATTTTTTGAAAAAAAATTAAGGAGAATTAAAGGTTTGCGTGTGGAGCATGTTACAAACTTCGGTTTTATAACATTATTGATATATGAATAATATGTTCTTGTTTCTATATTGCAAACTATTTAGTGGATCAGTAAGGGTTAAAAAATAATTTTATGTAATTTCTAAATATTTCAGTAATGGTTTTTGGAGTTGTTTCCTATATTTGTCAATGAATCAAAGATCTGATGAGATTCAGATTTCAGATAAGTTGAAATACTAATTACAGCCCAAAAAATTCAGAAAATGTTTTTAATTTACCATAGCTGCCACTGTTAAATAGTCTGCTCTAGGGAAGAGCTTACTTTCAGTATAATATATACTCGTACTCGTTCAATTATAAAAATATATATTATTATAACTATCTAATTGCTTTAACATCTCATTTGTGATACAAAATACACTTTTTGATTATTTCGCTGAGTTAAACCTTGGCTTTGCTTTCACAAGTGTTTAGTTCTTTGCAGAAAAGGCTTATTATCAGGCTATACCCTTAAAATTAACTTGTCTATACCTTTTTACTAATCGCTTGAGCGTGTACATTGTGACACAGCGCAAAGCAGCCTTTACACATTTTTTCAAAGAGCTAAAACTTGGCCTTACTTTGCTGACCCAGCAGGCTGTTTCAGCCTTTGCAGGCAAAAAGTCTAAAAAGGTCGCCTTGTTAATTGGACATGGTTGTTTGTGCGAAAAGAATGCTGATTCTTCATATACGCGCTTATTGAGTCGGTCGGTATTTTCGTTTCAATAAGTTTTTTTTTTATTCTGTTCGAAAATTTCTGAATGTAATTTCTCTGGTAGATTGGGATCATTCAGAGCTTAGTGGAAAATGTATAAATGATGGAAAGCAAAAAGGTATTGTACATTGCACTGATATATTAATTTTGTATGTCTTTTCATTTTATTTTATTTTGAGATTGTTGTGATTTGTTGTATACCTAAACTAATTAATCAGCACGGAAATTTCTGTGAATTTATCTGATAAACTAAGTTGGGTGTTACTTCACGCCGACGATTTACTAACAGGTGAAGATTAATCTTTATCCCTTCAGGTTCTGCCTGGTTGTCCAATAACCGGTGGTCTCATCATAGAAACTATAGAATCCCAGGCTTTCGTGTCTAGGGAGAGTTGTCGTCGATAGAGTCACGTTTTTGTGTCTGAATATGTATATCCAGGAACTTAATATTATGAGCTACAAGCTGTGGGCTACAGCTTGTAGCGACTTTGTTCGCGTGGAAGTTTTAGTGAAATCTATCCAACGACAATCGTAGGGTTTTCTGGGATACAAAGCCTATATACTATTCCAGACTACATTTATCTCTGTACCAAGTTCCATTAAGATCCGTTCAGCCGATTTTGCGTGGAAGCATGGTTCTTTCACGAACACACGTGTCTATCTAGTCTATCTTTAACTGTTGATGTGTAGATTATTTTCCAGAGTAATTTCAAACAAATAATCTTTAAAACTTAATTAACGATTCACCTTGCATGTAAAAAAAATCTCAGAAGTATTTTCACTATATCACTGTCCTCAATTAAAATTTCATACTACCGAGAAAACGAGATGTTTTTCCTCAGTGCTAAAACTGTCTTTAGCGACTCAAAGAATCTGCTTTTCCGACCATAAAATCCTGGAGCACATATCAATATTCCTATTATATTTGTATTATTCATATCTTTTATATTCAATTTCAATAGTTCTAAGAAAATGATGCTTCACTAATATCCTAATCGCATTGTTGTGGGGATTCAATCAGTAGAATTTAGTTTGGTTCATTAACTGCGCCGGGAACTTAACCCCCCATTCTATCCCCTCCGAATATAATCTCGTTTGATGCGCAGATGTACACTTATTGACGAGTTTATTTTTTGTGGTAAATATATTTGAAAATTATATTAAGCGCAAATTTAAGGATCTGCGAAAAGAGATTTTAAAGAAAAAATAAGTAAAAACGTACATTTCAATAACTTCTTTACTAATAACAACTATTTTTTATATGTATCAATCAAATTAATATCAAAAGACAATGAATTTAACCTTAACCTTCAAACTATATACCGTAGAGATGACATTAACATCAAAAGAGGTTTTCACTTAAAGTAATAAAATAATACTAATGCTTGGGTCTTTTAAAAAATCTGCAGCTAGTACGTTAAATAGCCGCATTCACCAAACCTTTATGCGATTCAATGTGAAAAATGCTTTTGAAAAATCCAATCTAGACGGAATAAAGTTAACCCAGCGATACGCGTGGGGTTTTTTTTTACCCAATTTTATTTTTAACACTTTACGTAAAATAAACTCAACGAAAAACGCTGCATTCATAGTCTCGGTCGGAATATACGATGGAGTGCAGCATTGCAATGGATGGGGCGGGGTAAAATGGACCAGCAATTGAATAATCTATTTTGTGCTCGTTTCAGAAGCTATGTACAGTCAGAAATACCGTTTGCAGGTTGATTTAGAATGGGTTTTAAATATTTGGTTTTTATTAGTATTTAATCATTTACATAAATTAATAATACTTTACAAGAATAGTTAAACAGTACGCAAATGTACAAGAATAAAGCGGCAGATATGTACAATCGTCAAAAATAAAGCATGAACCTTCAAATATGTTGAAAGGTTCAAATCGAAAATACATTTTGCAGTTTTTACATAAAATGTTAGTGATTTGGAACTTTGAAATGTTTTTACTTCATATTTTTCAGTATCAGCCGCATTAGTTTAATATGGTAAGTTCTATACTTGGTACTGAATCTGGCGATGATTTTCGAAACTTTTTATGCATGTTATTGAAGCTAGCAATGGTGGATTTTTATTTCATTGTCTATAATAATAAACTTTTAGTCTACTTAAAGCGCAAACATCTGATTTATTTGTAATAAGCCTCTTCACAATAACCCTTTTTTAAGTTTGGAAAGCCGCATTTTCATTTTACTCCTAGCAATGTAGCCGCTGTTGGTTCACTGGCGCAGTTCTTTTAAATGTACGAACGTAATATACTCTAGCTTCTGATATATGAGTGTAACTCCACCAAGTGATAGTCACAGTGTGTAATAGTTTTCTGTAAAAGGAAGTAGAACTATTAGGAAAATAGCTTTTGCCCGCGGCTTCGCTTGTGCTAAACTTCTTCTTTCTATCCCTCGGGAACAGTAGGTATTGTTTTCCGGCTCAAAGTTATCTTACGTCATGACAATCTATTTTTCTTTTTTTTTTTATTAAAAGAATACTAGTAACGTAGGTCACTCAGCCCTCCAGCTAACCTAAATTCTTGTGTTCGGCGTGGGTTCCATCGGTATTGCACAGGGTAGGGTTCGAACCCGCACCCACTTGATCACAAGTCTGATACCTTAGCCATTAATATATTTTGGTCGCTATAATATCATGCATCATAGTATCAGTATGCACTTTGAAAATTTATATGGGTGTGATATGATATTTTTGACCTATAAAATATTTTAGTAATCCTTTTTACAAAGTCTTATTATTTTATATTTATATTTAGAATAAGTATCGTCTGTTCTGAGAATTTACTAAGCCTGAAGCTAAATAGAATAATAATCAGTGTGTACCCATCAGGCAATTCAAGCTTAAAATATTGAATACTTTGTAAGGTAGTTGGCCTAAAGAGTGTTAAAAGATGGATGGATTTTACCACTCACTTGGATGAATGTCGGAAAAAGGTTGGCTTATATAAATTCCTAAATTAGAGCACCAGATCCAGTAATAATGTAAGTAACATAAGACTAGATAACTTGTAATATGAAAAACTGTCTACAAGAAACACATTACAGTTTTATCTTTCAAACAAAATCTCACAAATAAAAAAAAAAGATTTCTCTCTAATTGTACATAAAATTACTTGCCTGTCTATAAAGTCATGGCAAATCTAAACAATGCAACTTCTTAAGATTCTCAGATCTCAATTAGATGTTTTCAAAGAGGTCCTACGTCAAAGAAATAACGAGAGCCGGACGTTACAGCCGATCTGTCTCAGGAGACGTCTCAGAAGTTCCTTTTGCTGAAAAATAAGAATTTAGCGCACAAAATGCGAATTTCTCCATGAAAATCAGTCGGTCTTTTAGACCTTTGAGTCGGCAGTGAATGGCCGTGCCTCTTTAAGGGTATGGTGAGCCATTAATGATGCTGAATGCATGAATAGACAGTACTAGAAAGATGTTTGAGACCATTAACGACCAATACGACACAGTAAAGATTAAGACATGCTATTTAGAATAATGAGATTTATATAAATAAATATTAAACTTTTTTTTTAATACCACATCGGTGGCAATTTAGCACACGGCCCGCTTGATGGTAAGTGGTTATCGTGACCATTTGAAAACCTATAGCCTCCTTTCTTGAAGAATTTCATACTCCTTCGGGAAACCTCGGCAGAGATTTCAATCCACAGCTGGAGCGTTCGTGGCAGTAAATTCCTCTGGAACCTCTCGAATAGTACATTCGCGAACATTTCAATTCCAAGGAATAAGGATGAACGCCGGTGGCGAGTCGGGCTGTGGTAGAATGCGGCCGTGGGCATCATATCAATTAGTTGCTGGAAACACAACACATTATACAAGCGGTAGAACATGCAAAAGTAGGCGAAGTCTCTTCTTAAGCTTAATGGTCTCTAATCGCTTGTGAGTTTGGGATCGTTGACGATTCGCACAGCACGATTTTGAACCGAGTCAAAAGGCCCAAGCTGGTATACAGGTGCTCCCGTTGTAACGTTGTTAGCCTGTTCGTTAGAACAATTGAGAACCCCTGAACCGATATTTTTCAAAGGTTCATGATCAGTCTTAATACTTGACCGGATAATTGAACAATTTTGGTAAAGTGTGTGTGGCACCTGACATTGACGTCATTCGGCCCCGGAACTAGACGGGTATTCCTGAAATTCATACGTGACTGCAACGTGTTTGACGACCTCTCTGGCTCGTGCAAATATTTGTATGTACGAATATGTATTTACGTATGTACGTGTTCTAGAGCCCATAGTACAAGCTCTGCTTAGTTTGGGTCCATATGCGATATAAATGTACCAAGATTTTATAATTATGTTATAAATCTTTATTTTTTTTGTTCTATTTAAGAAAAAATAACGGCTTACACATGTCCATGTGTATCCAATACACGATATCATTGTGTATTGGGTACACAAAGACAGGCGGGAACCAATTTCCAAGGGTAAAAGCTACTTTTTCCATTATTTAAACCAACTGTTACATATTAACTACAGTATAAGTAACAATTAATAACATGTCTAGTTCTGTGTATGGAAACACCGAATCAGTTATTAGGAACTTTAATATACCTGTTAACTCCGGATTAACGAGGTGTTTCATTACCTACTGTATTAATTAAGCAATCTGCCTTTGTTAGTTATGTCAACATATCATCTAGGTAGTTTATAGACTACTAAGACATTAAACTGCTGATAACGTTAGTTTCGGAACTAGTGTTCGTCCAATGGTTGAAATTGGAACTCAATCAATATTTTGAAAAACAAAATACACAAATATTTTTTTTGATGTCACTAAAGCTCGTCAATTAATACCTACTAAACAAAAAAAAGAAAAGAAATCGCCTTATATCACTACATATTATAAAACAAAGTCCCCCGCCGCGTCTGTCTGTTCGCGATAAACTAAAAAACTATTAAACGGATTTTTATACGGTTTTCACTAAGAGACAGAAAGAGTGATTCATGAGGCACGTTTAGGTGTATAATTTGTTAAGATTTTGTGTAAATTGATTGAAATATGTTGACGATTGTTGAAGATGTCTCTGCTACCCGTGCGGAGCCGTGCGGGTTGCTAGTTTATACAAAAAAAAAATGTTTGTATTAAATGTAGTATGTAGTAGTAGTAATTAAGTAAAAATATTAGTAAGAAAAAAATTACAGTAAATACAACTAAGCTCTAGATTGTGATTTGTGTGATAGTGGTAGCCATAATCACTATCACCTTCAGCAGCAAGCGTTCACGCCTCTTGAAAAGCGCGCGTTAGATGCAGTCTGTCCACCTTCTTTCTTCTACTTTTGGTCTGGTGCCAATTTTCCTTTCCAACCACCGCCGCAATGGTGGCGGTTGGAATCTGAGTATTTCTTATTTAGAAATTTTCTTTATGGCGGCAACGAGCAGACAGTTATGGTAATGGCGCTTTTTAATACGTCACGGTCAGTCACCCACAGATACTTTTAAAGACGACTGTGTCACGTATTATTAGTGTTCTAGTTAATTTGTAAGTCAGCAAGGTAGTGTTGTGTAGGGGTTCGATCCCATAATCACTTAATCGCAAGTTGGGATTAGGATCATTGTTGCATGCCAAAGTACACGCAAGCCTTATATTAATTCCACTTGCTTTTCTCCACACTGTGAACGCCCTAAGTAGTTCAAAAGTTTTAAATCGGATACTTCAAGTTACTTCTAGTTCTCATTAGAGTTTGAGTAAATTACTTTGTTCCACTGGGTAATGTCTACTTTGTGGTGTAGCTTGTTTCACGGCAAGCTGGTCATTATTTTAAAAGAGATCTTTTTAGTAATTTTCCTACCATATTTGATTTACCCTTTCTCCTTCACAGTGTGAGTGATATTAAGATATTTATAAATGTCTTCTAAAAACACTAGTTATTTAACTACGTTATTTAAACACTAAGTTACGCGACAGCCTCGTCAATTGTTAACAGATTTTGATGGCTCTGTTTTTATTTAAGTTGTAAAATAAAAACCAACACTTCGGAGGCTGTTTTTTTTTAAAGTGTCAAAATAGCGAAGGAATGTTTCAAGTGGTATAATTTAGACCCGTCCAAAATAATTAAACTTATTTTTATTTTTGCATATAATAAGACCCCCCCGCGTCTGTCTGTCTGACTGTTCGCGATATACGAAAAAACTACTGAACGCATTTTCATGCCGTTTTCTCTAATAGACAGAGTGATTGATGAGGAAGGTTTAGGTGTTTAATTTGTTAAGAAGACTTTGTGTAAATTGATTTAAATATGTTGATGATTGTTGAAGGTGTCTCTGTTATCCGTGCGTGGCCGAGGCGGGTTGCTAGTATATTATAAATTTAGTCTAGATAGTAGGTGGCCACAAAAACTCCTTAAGAATATTCAGATATCCATACCATATCTTACGTTAATTTAACAAGTGCCAGTATCAGATTTCAAGGACTGGTAAATTGGTTGACTCTGATAGCTGTACGTGTACATACAACATATAAACACGTGGCTTTTGTTTATACCTATTTTATTTATATTGGTCATCCATCACAAGATCCACTCCTGACAATTCAAAAACACCTATTATTGGTTTAATGGAAATAAATGGTTTTAATTGATTGATTGATCAAGATCAAGAGCCTCGTAACTATTTAACGTATGCTGAAGTCAATCATCTAGAATTTAAAAATGAAATAGAAGAATCAACATGCTTCAGTATGTTAACATTTACACAAGTTAATAAATCAATTCGCGATATTATTCCAACGAACGTAATGTTTCTCAGGCAATAGGCGCGGCTGTAATAAATCTTTTTCCACGTAAAACCGAAATTAGCCTCCCCCTGCACGTCTCACCCCGATTAGATTCACGTCACGTCATTTATCTTTCGGTGAGATTTATAATGTAACAATGTAATTGTGTTAATTCCTTAGTATCATTTGCCTATATTTTTTCTGCTATTGAATCGTGGTTTTGAGTTTGAGATTTTCTATCTTTAAGGAAATTGTATTGACTTCAAACTTGTGCTCATAATGCGTAAATATATTTAATACAATTACGTTTAAACTTTTACTATCATGATTCAATTAGCTGACCCGCGCAACTTTATCTGTTTTTGTAATTTTTTTCCGTTTTTGCAACATTTTTTATTGATGCTCCGCTCCTTTTGGTCGTAGCGTGATGTTATATAGCCTATAGCTTTCCTCGATAAATGGGCTATCCAATACAAAAATATTTTTCCATTCGAACCAGAAGTTCCTGAGATTAGCTCGTTCAACCAAAGAAACAGACTCTTCAGCCTTATAATATTAGTAGAGATATATGTTTATAAAAGTGTAAGAATCTCTAGAATGTGCGAATAGATAAAGAGACTTGTACTCCACGAGCTCCACTGCGGACTGTCCCGATCAGCCTGTGACCACAGCACAGTAACCTGGTTGAATACTCAAGCAGTTCAAATATACCTATTTATACACATCCACACCATCGCGTTAATTCTTGTAATCTTTATTTTCTATTTATCAAGTGAAATCTATTCCTTGAACATTCAAGAATAAACAGATTTCTATTGGATAGGCGTGTACCACCTTCGTCTTCTTCGACACTTTCCAACAGCTGAGATGCAAGACAAACGCCTAGTACAATGAAATTGCATAAACGCAATAGGCTAATAAAATCCTGGATCACACAATCTAAAAGTTATACGTCTTCTGTGTATGGAAAACAAGTAATATTGTAATAATTAAAAAAGATATAATCACTGTAGCGTTGGTGAGCAAAACGAAGAAAACTTTGAAAACATTTACATTTTAAATCTTTTTAGTGAATATAAAATCTGCATGCCAGTAATTTAATTTAAATAGTTCTAAACTTAATATAACTTTTCCATAAGGTTTGCTGAATAAAGTACGGTTTCTTTTTTGTTCGGACCATTTTATCAACTTTGACAAAATCGACAGAAATATTTTACGCCCAAGACTAGGAAATAAGAATAAAATTATTTACCCTTATCGGTAGGTATCGAAATCCCTCTGAGAGTGTACAGAGTGGGTTCTTCTGTAATCTTAAAGGCTTTATTAAATATGCAGGGGAACAGCAGAACGCTCTTGATGTCCGTACAAACTGGGACGTATGTAATGTAGTAATGTTGTATCTGTTCTTGTTTATTTGCAATTCATTTCTATACGCGTGTATTTGAGGAAAGATGTGACAGAATTGGGGTACTTTGTAACTTTACATGTTTTATTTCCCGCGAATATTTACTGTGAAGTGAAAAACGTTTATTTATGGCACAAAATCAGCAACAAGGTTACCCAGTTGGTTTTGTTGGCGATGGTATATTACCAGCTAGGTAAAATGAGTATGGAGTACACACACAATGATATTTACACAAAAAGAAGCAGAGGTGTCAGTTAGCAGGCTGTTGTAAAATTAAGACCTCTTCACGAATAGTTATAATTATAATTCCATCCATACCAATTTCTATGGTAAGTGACTGCCACCGCCCATGGGCACCTGCAACTCGAGAGTCACAAGTGCGTAGCCGGCCTTTAAGGTGGGAGTAGGGGAAGGGTGGAAGAGGGGGATTGGAGGAGGGGGATGGGAGGAGGGAACGTTGGAAGAGGGGGACGGGGGAGGGAAGGGTTATGGCCTCCGGTAACCTCACTCATTCGAGGAAGAGCAATACAATCATTGCTTCACTGCCGGTTTTCTGTGAGACCGTGGTATTACTCCGGTCGAGCCGTCCCATACGTGCATATAAATCCATCCATGTTATCTAATTCAATCCCATTTCCTAAATAAACTCTCATTCCATCAAAAATAATTATTAAAGCAAATTTCTGTGTCAAATATTAAAATATTGCTATGTGTATGAATAGTTAACTGGTCTATACTATAATAGCACTTCTCCTACAAATATGTTTTAAATTTGTTCTTATATATTATGTGTGGTTTTAAATTTGTTTTTATATATTATGTGTGGTTTTAAATTTGTTCTTATATATTATGTGTGGTTTTAAATTCAATTTTCCAGCTTATTAGACAAACTAGAGATCGTCCTGATTGTCGAATTGCGACCACAAAATATAATTTTTGAAATGTACCACCGAACGTACCATGACAGGTCATTGATGAAGATAATTTTAGCTAAGTTTTCAGTACTTCCTCTGTTACCGAAGTTTTTTTAAAAAGCTTACAAACAATTATCTATATGGACACACTGATAAAAAAAAACGACTACTTTCAAAAATAGAAACATTACAACAAGAAATATTCAAATATTTAATCTTGCGTTTTGCAATTCGGTGCAATAAACCTCAAGAATTTTCAATGATTCAGATTCAAATTAATTCCAAGCACTTTCACATTTGAATTACAAACCATCGTTGAAGATTAAACAAAAAGTATTGCCGTTTTACTAAATAGGAAAGTTAAAATGGTTTGTTAAAACTGAATCCATGTCCGCAACAATCAGTTTGAAATGTCTGACAGACTGACGTTTCGGTTCATCACGAAAATTCTCCGAGCTCTTCAACGTTTTGCCTAAAGATCCCAATTTCAACGTAGTCTTTAACAAATTCTTATAAAGTAAAAAACAGAACCAATTAAATTTTTACCACTACTGTAATCTTTATGAAAATGATTTTAGAGTTCAAATTTATTGTTCAAGTTGAATAAAATGGTGGCGGGGATTTGCGCCTTTGCGGATAGACATTTAAAAACGATTAAAACCCTCTTTAGGGGGTTGAAATCCAAAAGAGATTTCGTTTGTTTGTTCGTTTGTTTCTTTTAGGAAGGAATGTTTTTGGTTCCGTAAAGTTTTGTGTTATTTTAAGCCCCTCGTACAGTTCAATGTTGACTGACTGATATGGAAAATATGAGTAGTGAGTTACTCGTTGTTCGGTATGTAGAATACTTAATATAAGTATACCTTCTTTGTAAATTTTGAAATAAACTTTTTTTTTCATTAATATAGGGGGAACTATATTCTGCGCTCCCCTCTAAACAGGATACTTCTATACTTAATAGATTTTTGACTCGGTTCTAAGACGAGGCTTGAAGATATTATCGAAACACGCAGGTTATTGAAACTGTAAGCCTTAGAAAAGATTTCTGAGAGGTTTGTCATCATTATCTTCTTGCCCTTTTCCCAATTTTAATTGGGATCGGCGTAATGCGTAGTTAATACAGTTTTTTTTTAATTATTTAGAAAAGGTTTGTTTTTAATTGTTAAGGATTTTGGCTTATTTCTTTTATGCCTGACACCAACCCTCCTTGGGAATGTAGTCATTTTGAGACGGGACAAAAGAGGAAGGTAAATTGGTAAGAAAAACTTATAGGGCGAGGGAGCTATGATAAAGGATACCGCAAGTCTCGGATGGGGAAACGAGACAGACACTACAGTAGCTCGAAGAGGCCGGGTTCGCGTACCCAAATCTCCTGTACTTCCTGTGACTAGATAGGCCACTAGGACAGGAACACCGTTAAGTAAAATTTGTAAACGTCCTCATACAACTACGGGGCCTGACCATTTCGCCATCAATATTCGTATGATTCATTACAATTCTCAATGATAACTAGATTTTATTTTGTTAAATTGTATTTAGTTCTCAGGGATCCCAATATGGTAGACTGGAAGTAATGGCTAAGGATTAGGAGGCCCTAATCCCTCTGTTGCTGTATGCCGATTGATAGCTGCGGAGCCTCTTTGTCTTAAATATGCTTAGAGAGTATTTCATTTCATTTTATAGGATAAAAGAATTATTTAAAAACGAATTCGTACGTTTTTACTTATTTACTGTTTTCTTTCCTCTGCATTTAACGAAGAAGTGCAAAGTGGGGATTTTGAAACAACAATATGAATAGGATTAGCAATTTTTTTAACGAAAAACGACACGCATAAGAAGAAGGGATAAATAACATGTTACAATGTTATTAAGAATCATGCTATATAATAATCAGTATCAGAATAACATTTATTCGCCTACTTTGTGTCTTAGAAGATGTCTCTGTGGCCGGTGAGCCGTGCAGAGGTGAGTCAGCTAACTTATGTCCTAATGGATCTATGTTTGTTATGTTTAATAACTATAATAGATATAATGATATAAATACTATGAGACTAGTTTTAAAGTCTTTGTACTACAAGAAAAATATAAGACTTGAACGGGTGATGCTGAAGAAGCGGACAAAGACATAAAAATTACGAACTAAGTTGTTTTATTTAACAAATGCATATGACTTTGCAGTAGTTTAGTCAGACAAGGTTCAGGACTGTCACATTTTTCTAATGATTTCTATGTACCGAGTAAGATTGTTATTTGTAGACAAGAAAAGTGCTTTGCCCAGCACAATTAATGTTATAGCTTAAATAGTTTCATATGCGTACTGAGGTACTCGATGTGGGACCTAATATTAAGAAACTTTGGAGCCAATAAATAAATAAACTTAGGAACTAAGTTAGAACAAAGCCTTTGATGTTAGAAACTATTCCTTCCTAAGTTTAAAACCTCAAGTGCAACTCGTTATTAAACTTACTTTTAACTTAGAATTAGTTTAAGGAAAATGTCGATTAAGATTCTGCATCGAATTAAAATTGTTTTCAAAGTTGCGGGTTTTGTAGGTAAATGGTTAGTCAAAATTTTGGTTGTGGTTTCTCTTATGTGAAGTTGGCTCACGTCGCTCTAAGAAGAGTTTTTTTTTTAATATCATCATCTGTATTAGTAGTTTTTCTTAATATCATCATATGTATTAGTAGTTTTTCTTAATATCATCATATGTATTAGTAGTTTTTCTTAATATCATCGTATGTATTAGTAGTTTTTCTTAATATCGTCATATGTATTAGTAGTTTTTCTTAATATCATCATATGTATTAGTAGTTTTTCTTAATATCATCATATGTATTAGTAGTTTTTCGATCCACTTATAGCTTCGAGGTCTGCTTTTTAGGCGAAGGATAATAATTTTCTGTTTAACCGACCGTTAATCTATAATAATAATTATAGTTAAACTAAAACAACACGCTGTAATAGCGAACGAGTGAGGGTGACCAGCGAGTGAGGTTACCTGAGGCCCTAAAGCTTCCCTCTCCCCTATTAGCGTCCTTACCCTCTCCTCCCTTCTAATCTTCCTCTCCCGTCTTCCCGCTCTTCCCCTATTCTCACCTTAAAGGGCGGCAACGCACTTGTTACTCTTGAGTTACAGGTGCCCATGGGCGGCGGTTGTCATTTACCATCAGGTGACCCGTCTGCTCGTTTGCCCCCTATACCGTAAAAAAAGTACAACAGAGTTTTACTTCACACCTTCAGGCTTCATCATCAGACCTTCGTTACCAAGCCCAAACTGCTGGACTCGTCAAAACGAATCATATGAGCCTAGAGCATATTTACTAGCAGCCGCTGAAGAGTTCCTCTGTCCAGCTCGTGCCTCCAACATCAGATTAGCTCGAAGATGCCAAATTATAGTATTGTCATTGAAACCACAAACACATATAAAGTTTCGTTCCGATACGACAATTAGAAGTAAGTTAAAATTGATTTCTAAGTGAAGCTAATAAAAACGTATTAAAAAACTAGCAGTGTCCCGCGGTTTCACCCTCATAAGTCCCGATCCCGTTTGAATACCGGGATAAAAAATAGCCTATATATTAATCCAGGTCTCCAGCTATCTACATACCAAGTTTCATCGCAATCGGTTTAGTAGTTTTTCATGAAAGAGTAACAAACATCCATCCATCCATCCAAACTTTCACATTTATAATATTAGTGGGATACACTATGACTACGATAATTATATCGAAATGTTCTGTCAACATCGTACCTTAAAAATATGTAGGATCTGCAATTAACTACCGACAGTTCAACAACAATTGCTACTTGTATACACACGTATCAATGCCTATTCAAAATATATGTATATCCTACTAATATTATAAACGTGAAAGTTTGTGAGGATGTATGGATGTATGGATGGATGTATGGATGTTTGTTACTCTTTCACGCCAAAATTACTGAACCGATTACGATGAAACTTGGTATGTAGATAGCTGGAGACCTGGATTAACATATAGGCTTTTTATCCCAAAATTCCCACGGGATCGAGACTTACGCGAGTGAAACCGCGGGGCGCTGCTAGTACAGTATACACTAGTAGGTATATATCAAATTAGTACGTGCCTATTAGATCTTTAAAAACACAAAAGAAATCTGTAGTAAATTAAAAAAAACTAATTACCTTAACATAAAACTCCAGTCCACAATCAAAGTTATAACTCAATATTGTAAATAACAGGAGTATTGCAGAAGGGATACTTTAAATTATATTATTTATTGTCCAAAGTTTTGTTGAAACTCGCCTCGATCTGTCAGCGGTATTTAAAATGGTTGCGCTATTGATGGTGAAAAGGAGCCACTGTTTATTAAGTGGATTTTAGATGTTTGAAATGAATGATAATGCTAATGATTTTATATGTGGAATCCATGTATTCTACAATGGTTGGCGTCCTTTGAATAAGAGGATACCACGACTTTAATCTTGTTGAACCCTCTCGCTTTAAGAACGTAAGGATTGCGAAGTCTCAAGTTGTGGAGCCTTATTTATCTCAAGATATTGCAATATTGGGTAGCTTAGTATGGATGTTAGTTACTCTTTCACGCAAAAACTACTGATCCGATAGAGATAAAATTTGGTATGTAGATAGTTGGAGACCTAGATTAACACATAGGCTACTTTTTATCCCGATATTCCCACGGTACCAGGACTTATGCGGGTGAAACCGCGGGGTCGCAGCTAGTATATCATAAACTGAAACAAAAATTAATTAAACCTATGCTAGTGTCTTTCACCGTCGCAAGCTTTAGTCTAACACAATTTGAGAAGACGAATACCTTAGAATATTTACACAAAGTTTCAACTCTCAAGAAATTATAAGCGTTCCGCTGCGATTTATCGTCTAAATTCTGAGAAGATACGAATTATACCAAATTGTTTGAATTATACAGATGAAGTTTTTGTGTTGAATGAGAGAATCTGTTTATGGCACGCTTAGGACCTGCATAGTATTAGGACAATGATTCAATTAGAAAACGGCTTAAAACAGTAGGGCAAGATTAATGGAATTGCTGACTATATTTATCTCTTTTGTAAGAAGCAGTGTGAATGTTTTGTGCGTCGTTAAAACAAATATCATTACTCTTACATCCTTATAAATTGCTCTAAATAGTTAAGATGAGAGTCAACGGACGGTTTAGTCAGAATCCATACACTCAAGATTACCAAGAAGAAGAATAAATTTTATCATATTTTATGAGTTCATGCCTTTTTTATTTGTCTTATAAATATTTATGTATTATACATGTAGAAATTTCATGAACGGTATTACAAATGCTAAAAAACACAAAATATTGGATAATAAAAGAAATTTTTGCAAATCTTGTTACTATACACTCAAAACTTAATTTGGTCAAGCTTCAACCCCATTCAAAGGACATAGGACAAGTTTAAAAACTCTTTTAATATTAGCGACTCTTGAAACTTTAGCAACACACGAGACGATAGAAAATTTTGAAGCAATTACAGTAATTTAACAATAAATTGAATCAGTGCACAGTGCGCCACACACTGTGCCGTGGACAAAATGTCGACCAACTCCTAACTCGATTCTCTACACTGGCTGGATAAAAGTTTAATGCGTTTGCAACGAGACGCCACGATATATTTTAACTTAACTACTTTAATCTATTCTATGGCTTGTTAAATGCAAATTTTTAACACTGTGCACGCCATTACTATGTGCTATTAGTCAAATGAATTCAAATTTGCATTTTGAGCTCAACTTTGTAACCTGCGTTTTATTGTTTTTTTTTTTGACAGCATACAGCCAAAGTGGCATACTTGGGAGTCGTACATTAAAAAACTGCCGAAAACGTTATAAAATAATAATGTTAATACCATTACTACCCCGAGAGAACCTACTCTTAAGTTGAAGTAAACTAAGACAAAATATTCTGGTGTGTAATACTAGACTACTAACTCAAAACTATAATTCCCCTATTGCCAATTTGACCCGGTATTGCTAAAATTAACTTCGAGACCCATCTGAAGTAATAAAACAAAGTGCCGCTGCATTCGTCCAACTAAGAGCAACATTAATCTGGTACAGATACAGAGCGCATCTTGACAAATGCACCTAGTTACAGCTTTATATGTTTGTCTAGAATTTTATTAGGTGCATAGTTAGCAGACCGAGATCAAAGTATAATAAGGAAGTTTTCAGACAACGTACACGTTTTTCATATGTACATAGCTATGTAGTACCTAGTATGCTCTAACTTACTTTTCCAGCTGAATATTATTCTCATTAGAATTGACTTTCTGACATTTATATATGTTTAACCTGCACGTTTCAATATTATTAGCATATGACAATAATACTCTTTCAGCCATTTATTTATTGAATAAAACAACGTCCTAATGTCTTATTCTCAAGATGATAAAAAAAAATGAACATGAACTTAATCAAAACCATACAAAAGAGATTAAAAACGAATAGTAACACAACAATAATATATTAGAATGTTGACACAATATTGCAATAATGATTTTTATTATATGTGACCACATTTAATTTTTTATGTTCTTTATATTTTTGGGATGAATGCAAATAAAGAAAAACCGGCCAAGCGCGAGTCGGACTCTCGCACCGAGGGTTCCGTAAAATATTTTTATTATATGATGTAACAAAAAATTTACAGTTTTCGCAATTTTTCCTTTATCTGTGCTATAAGACGTTGCTTCGTACCAAATTTCAAGATTCAGAGTTCACGGGAAGTAGGTTCCTGTAGGTTTCGATTTCCTTGCGAGTGTCGAAAATTTGCGGAAATTTGCGGCCTAAACGGCTTTATCTTTTGATTGCGATGGCTTAGAAGTTTGATTTTTTCACAGCTGTAAAGGACAGTAAATTTGAGTATTTGATATAAATTTCAGCTTGATACCTTCACGCGTTCCTGAGAAAAAGGATCTTGACAGACAGATAGAGAGAAAGTCATCCTAAAAGGGTTCCGTTTTTTTCCTATCGAGTTACGGAACCCTAAAAATAAAATGGAAAATTCATAACGTTTAATTTGTCTCTTTCATAAAAATACATACTATGAAATACCACTAGTTTAGCGCGTACGTGGCTGTGGTTAGGCGACTGTGTCTGACGGCTGTAGCGCCACAATTAATGACCTGTTTGAATATGTTTAGCGCAAAAATAATTGCCATAGTTTAATGCATTTTTTTTATTATAAGTTATTGTAGCTGTAAGAAAACTTTGTCACTAAAAAGTAAAGACTGAATAGGTTCAAATAGTGACGTCTTTACAAATGATCATATATATAGTGACATCATTTTAAATAAGTGTATTAATTTGGTACATAGAAGAAGTAACACATTTAATGTTAATTAATAAATACATTTTTCATTCAATTTTTCATTTCAAAATTCTCGAAAGTACGATAGTGAGTCTTTTATTACTTTTCACATAACTCACCTATTGCAAACATATCGTTTTTTTTATTAAATAATCCAATTTTATTACATAGTCACCTTATATAGTTAAGAATATCCAGACTATCTAGACTGCATCTACAATCGTTATTATTTTTAAAGTATTTAAAACGATTGTACTAATATTTCCTTTTTTATTTTTCTAGGTAAGTTCCTGAGTCACAAATTGAGACTGAAAAAGGCAGGTATTTTAAATCAAAACAACATCTGTATGGAATTGCACCTACCAAAAACCCCTAACCCCAAACAGTGAAACGCGGGAATTAAATAAATAACATTTAAAGTAATTACCCATAGGAGCACATACATTTTCATTTTCAACACGAGTGCAGAATATTTTATGACAAAAATGAATTTTAATTGAAAAAATATTACGGATGCGGTCGGCAAGTTTGAGTTATTGCACAGTGGGGACAAAAAAAAACTAATTACGATGGCAACCCTTTGTCGACTTTATTGCCACGGTGATTCTATGTTTTGTATTTTTCAACAATTTGTGATCTTTTTATCTATTCTGCTATCTATTTTATATCCTACTAATATTATAAACGTGAAAGTTTGTGAGTCCAGAGTCTTCTGCCGTCGAAGATACCGAGAACTGGGTGCTAGAGTTTCTGACAGAAACTTATTTTGTCCAAATAATGTACTGAAAGGTGTTTATTTTTATAACAATGAAAAGTAGTTCCTCCTTCTTAAAATAAATTAGTTTTTAAAAAGTATTACATACTAATTAATAAATGCAACTACTATCGCGTCTTGTTGGTCAGCTACAAAACTTAATTATTCGCGAGAAGAAAGAGGATGAACAAAATCTATAAATATATTTAATAGTCGCGCGTAAAGGTCGCGCAGCAGGTTCTGGAGTTTCTTTGAACAACAAAATTTGTAATGAAGAATTAAAGTTATCGACATAGCTCGCAGAATAAGCACGCTAAAGATGCAACGGGCTGTCAACGTACGTCGAAGGAAGGACCAATAGCCGTTGGAGCAAACGGGTCTTAGAGTAGAGTGGAGACCGCGAGTCGGTAAACAGAAGATAGAACACCTCCCAGCCACATGGATGATGACTGACTGATTCCATGAAGGGAACTGGCATAGACTGGTTGCGGAAGGCGGAGGAGCGCTTACTATGGCGCACGGCAGTATGGCAGTATGCAGTATCTGTGTCTGTAGGTAGGTATATTGCGGAGATGGCGGAGAGCCATGCTTCAGCACGCATAGGCCGGGTCGACCGGAGTGATACCACGACCTCACAGACAACCGACAGTGAAGCACTGATTTTATTGCTTTTCGCCGAGTGAGTGAAGTTACCGGAGGCCCGAACCCTTCCCCCCCCTCTCCCCCCTCTTCCCCCCTTCCCCTACACTCGCCTTAAAGGGCGGCAACGCACTTATGACTTTTGAGTTGCAGGTGACCCGTCTGCTCGTTTGCCCCCTATACCATAAAAAAAAAGTTTCCCTATGTCCTTATCTGACCCCTGAGAAAGTGTTTGCAGAATTTCATGATGATCAGATGGTTAATTATAAATCGTGAAATCGTAACAATCACAAACTTTCGCAGTTATAAAATTAAGTTAGTATTCAAGGAAACAATTCAATTAATTTAATTTTTGATAGAGAATAATGCGATAAGTATTTCGTCTCCCTACAGGGCGTCACGAATGGCCTTTCTACATTCAAACTCTTGCCGACATTTCGTAGTCAAATTTTTGAATTAAATCCAACAGTAATGTACCGTTCCCAATTATACACGAAGAATAGACGGATGGACAGACAAAGCAACATTCTGAATATTTCACTTCGCCAAGTTTTAACTCAGTTAAAGGCATTCAGTCTCGCTTACTACGGGCCGAGCCAAACCCTCTGTTGAGATGAAGATTTCTCATTGTGTTACAACAATATAGTAATGCTTTAAGCTATTTTTGTCGTGACTTCAAGATGTTTATGCAAATATATTAACTGTTGTAACAAAACTAGGATTCTCAGTGCAATAGTACAAAAAATAATCCTTATTTTCTATCAATAAATTAAAGCTTTAGACAGTTTTTTGTCAAAAAAGGTTACAAAATGACGTTTGTTTTCATCTGTCATCATCAAAAATCTGCAAAATGTATTCTTTGAACACTATTGTTATTAGGAAAGGTATAAGTAGAATTGATAAGTATCCGTTAGTCAGTTTATCGAGTAAATATCGAGGCTTAAAAACTAGTAGGAAGCAAGCCGGTAAATAAAATATCAGTACAAGATAAGGACGAAGAGATGGTGGAGATTTATGAGAGGTGTTCAAAAGACAGCCCTACTTACCACAGCCACAAGCTACAACAATAAACCTCTATCATTCTCTCTATCCTCTATCATCTTACATTCTGTGGTTCATCCACTCGGTTACAGAGTGCTTGATCACAAAACAAACAAACTCATAGCAATTACGAGGCCGGCCAGGATCGTCTCGGTGAGCAATTCTAGCCACAAATTGGCTCCACTGTCTCGTTCTTGATTGCTGTACTGTACTAGTATTGGGTTTCGCCACTTTAAGTGAGCGTTTTGCTGGGTTCAACGTTTTACACCTACGGTTGAAGCTTACATTCCAATGTTATGTTTCAAACTTCATTTCTCACTACACACTCTTAGGAGTTTGGGTTCTCAAAATATTCAACATTATATTTTATGACATATTTACAATCAATAAACCGTGCCTTTGGATCTAAAGACTAATTTATTTTTTATTTGCCAGATATTAACATTCAATTTACGAATGACTTAACTTTTAACTATTGAAATTTAGGATGTATGTATCGAAAATGAAAATTGTTAAAATGACATCAAGATTACAATACTTCTTAAATACAATACCTACTTCTTATTTAGTAGGAGAGGAATGAGGGTAATGATTATTTTAACTAAACGCAGTTGCTAGAAATAGGACCGTCCCACGGAGTCAATACCTCCACTGTACAGGGGACCACGAGTTGAGAGTCGACAGAGCTCCTGTACAGGTTTGGCAACGTGTGAGTCACAGAACGGGTGCTGTGAGTTTCTGTAAGTGTATTTCGTTGGCTTTAGATGACACAAATACAGCAATAGCAATATTACAACTTAGTCCATATAATTAATTGATCAACTCTTAAATTTTTATTTTAGTTTCAAAATGTATCGCAGAAGCCCAAACTAAGCACATAAAAAACCTGTAGAATAGATTTCCTAATAATATAATTATGTTGACGGGAATTAACGCAATCAAGTATTTAAAAGGTTGTACATACCTTGGATTTGCCTCGCGTTTCGATTAGGTCGCACTGGCCGCCTGAGTCCACAGCCAGATCACACACACTGTTTTATCGTGAAACGCGAAAGTTTAAAAATTAGTAGCTCCAAATCTTGTCTCTTCATATTTCTACGCTACGCTATATACTTACAGGATATTTTTGTACGTACCTCCTTACAAGAAGTAATCAATTAGAAGCCTTCTCGTACCCTTTAAAGACAAGACGTCAAGTTTGACTCATATTTTTTTGCGATTGTGAAAACAAGTCTTCAATCCTCTTAACCTTATTATTCCGATTGTATTTTATGTTTATCTGAATATTTGTATTCTTTTTCTGCAAATCAATAGGTTGATAAACATAAATTATTTAACATTTCTTTTAAGTTTACTTTTATTGTTAAACCGAAAATCAATAATTATCTTTTTAAAAAGTATCACCGGCTTCAATGCGCCTCAAAGTACCCAAATGCCTATAACATTTAAAGAGTTCCCTCGATTTCACCAGGATCCCATCATCAGATCCTGACCTAATGACCATGGAACCACCTGGAAAATATACCCTTTCAAACAAAAGAAGAATTATCCAAATCGGTCCAGGCGTCTTTGAGTAATCGGTGAACATAGTACAAAAAAAATATATAAAGTGGAACATAGAACCCCCTTCTTTTTTGAAGTCGTTTAAAAAGTGAATGATTTGACTTATTCAACGTATGACGTTAAAAGTCGTTACTCCGTAAAAGTTTTTATCGATACCATAAATAAAATTTAAGTGTCTGTACAGTTATTTGCACGATACCTAAACCTAAAAATCAGTTTTAAACATATTTGTCTGTCTGTCTGTTTCTTTTAGCTAATCTCCGGAACGGATGGACCGATTTCCACGGGACTTTCACTGGCAGATAGCTTGTGTTATAATGAGTAACTTAGGCTACATTTATTATGGAAAAAGAATTAGGGTTCCGCGCAAAATATAAAAATATGTACACGCGAGTGAAGCCGCGCCGGAACTGCTAGTTAAGTACAGACTGATTCGACTTAACGGTCGACAATCGAATTTCGTCTGTGTTACATTTGGCTTCAGTCGTCGGTATCAATCGTCAGACCATCAGTATTTATAGTGAACTAGAAGGCAAAAATAGCGTAGCGTTTTGCAATCGGTGTATCCTTTAAATACCTTCCATAATGATCGTCCATGGGCCCCTCAAAGTTTATGCATTGACAAATAATTGTCTCATCATAAGTAACAAAAAGGACATGTGTTTTAAATAGGGGTGTACAGAACAGTACCCCCTTTCCAACCACAAAGAGCACAATTAAATTATATGCGGCCAAAGTAAAAAAACAATAATTTGATAAACTCGGTGATTTGATCACGGCTTTGTGATGTCATGCAATTAGTATTTGATGCGAACACTAGAGGGTGTATAAACGAATTATGGTAGTGGTTTGAATAAGCATTCATGTTGAGTCAGTTTTAAATTTCCTGGAATTGTGTTTTGTTTACTTTTACAAGTGCAAGTGAGAGTTTTGCAGAATACTACTGCATTTTATCTCTCATTTTAGAGTCACTATTAATTACTTGAATATCGTACATACATAATATATGCTTGTAGTACACGCACGATAATGCTGTATTTCTGCAGGTTGCCATAGTTTAATGGATGAATCGAGCTGGCATTGCACAAATTACACTACTGGTTTTACAAGCGCTTGTATATAGGTACTGGTAATCTTTTCCCATCAGGCCGTGTGTTTTTTAAAGAAAAATATTTAATGCAATCATTATTCCTTAATCCCTACCTTCTAAAGAAATCTGGTGACACTGGTTACCAAACAAAAATACCGGTTTCTGGTCATCATTGCCTCTAGTCTATTTGGAGAAGTGCGGGCGATAACACCGATATCTTTGGTGAGCAGTCGAGTTTTCCTCACCACGACCACCAACTCATAAGCGTTAATATTTTTAAAAGATTTTCCTCGACGCTGTGAGGTGCCAATACAAATATCTATATTTTAAGAAGGTACTATTAGAAGTAATCCGTTTCCTCCGTAGACCAATAGCTGAATTAAATATCAGTCAATTTATCTAGTAACCACTTATCATCAGGTTTGCTGTGTTCTTATTTGAGAACATGTGTTTGAAAAGAAGATATCGGTGTTATCGCGCGCACTTCTCCAAATAGACTAGAGGCAATGATGACCAGAAACCGGTATTTTTGTTTGGTAACCAGTGTCACCAGATTTCTTTAGAAGGTAGGGATTAAGGAATAATGATTGCATTAAATATTTTTCTTTAAAAAACACACGGCCTGATGGGAAAAGATTACCAGTACCTATATACAAGCGCTTGTAAAACCAGTGTAATTTGTGCAATGCCAGCTCGATAGGCATGAGGTAATATAATAACCACTTAAATATAATGCTCACATCTTAGGTATTTCATTTCATTACTTAAAAACGCAAGTAAAGTTCTAACACATTCAGTGAACAATGCCGTGACTTGCAAATACAGAGAAACTGTAAACTCTTAATCAAACACCGCAAAACTCCATTAAAAATAACCCCATAATTATGACGTGCATTAAAGTCTACGACCAAAAAGTTCACTAATTAATCATCACGGAATTAAGTTGAAAAAGCGCTACGTCCCCAGAATCACCCGGATCGCCCGGTTCAAATTTACGTCATTCAAATAAAAAGGATCACGGCAGGACAACCGGATGGAAGAAAAAATATACGGGCCCTCGCGGGTGTAGCGTTTTTCGTGTGGAACCCTTTTGTTGTTAAAACGATACCTTTCCTATTGTATTTTTGGGGACATCAAAAGTGAGGAACGTTTTAGATAATTTTTTCTGTTGAGAGAATAGAATATGGTGGCGTTTGTGAAATTAAATTAACAGTCGACTTAAACATATTTTGCCCTAACAAGGGAGGCAGAGAAGCAAACGTCTGATGGTTAGCGATCTCTTTAAACAGCCGCCTATCAGGATGGTCGTCTTTACTTACTCTGTATGGGCTTAGTAATCTAAAATCCCACTAATCCCACTATCTCACTAATATTATAAATTTGAAAGTTTGGAGGGATGGATGGATGGATGGATGGACGTTTGTTACTCTTTCACGCCAAAACTAGTGAACCGATTACGATGAAACTTGGTTTGTAGATAGCTGGAGACCTGGATTAACAAATAGGCTACTTTTTATCCCGATATGCCCACGGGATCGCGACTTACACGGGTAAAACAAAATATATCAAGATTTACACGCGTTACATTATGAAAAACGAAAACACAATTTAAAAAATAAAGCATTACACAACGCCATTGATGCAATTTATTACGTTGTTTCAGTAAAACAACAACGATAAAGCTCATAGACTTCACACAATATTGTCGTTCATTGTGCTTACGCGTCATTGTCTTCCAAATTTTGTTCAATAATGAATCAACTCGTGCAAAAACTAACCCAATCCAATATAAACTTTATCGACATTGAGTTAGAGTTCCATTCCTCTTGCTGTTAACAACACCGTTAAATGCAGACATGATTGAATTCGATTACGTGATTTAACACACGCTAATCAACACAGACAATTAATTTTGAACCGTGACGCGATGTAATAGAGTTAATAATAGACTGTTATAGCAAGAGTGGTACATCTTTTTGTTCGGTGCGAGCGTAGACTTAGTGACTGGTATGTTCACAATCGTGGCAAGCATTGGAGCCACTCATTACGATGAGATTATGTTTCACAGGATCTCTGCGAATGATATGTCAGTCATTATGAAGTCGACGTTTGCTTGTTTATTGTCCTATTTTTGGGCTTACGTCATGATTTCTACCAGCGGTTTTCGAGTAACAATGGTGAAATGTCATACTGAATTTCGTGATACTGCAGCATGTGTTGTTTATATGGCTTTTATATATGGTGGCTTGTACTTAATGTGCTTATAACTATCGTAAACCGGCATGTGCTTGTTTCCCATTTTAGTTGTAAAGAAAAAATGATATTAAAACTGAATATCGATTCCTTATTGTTTACTTTATAAATACAAAAAATATATACGTAAAACACAGGTTTAGGGTACACCACAGACAATTAATTTTAAACCGTGACGCGATGTAATGTTGTTAACAGTGAATTGATATAGGAAGATTGATATATTATCTTTTTGTTCGGTGTTATCGTAGACCTAGTGACTGACATGTTCACAATCGTGGCAAGCATTGGACCCACTAATTACGGTGCGATAACTAAACTCGTAATCAAAACTCTCGGAACCTGTATTAAGTAATACATGACGTGGTTATATTTGTTTCAATATTCTGTAGACTGCTTTTAACTCTTTAGAAGAGTGCTCTTTAGGTTACCATATAAATATAGTATTAACATATAATTTGAAAAAGACAAGGTCACTGAATCAAATACTCAATAAACACAACATAAAACATTTAAGAGCCTCTCAAGTCACAGTCAAAAAGTAAACTTATCAAAGCAAAACACTTAATCATACTTGAAGCAAGTTAATACTACTTTTCGGCAAGTTGCCGTCAGACCAAGTTAAAATCTTGCATATCAAAACTTGAGATGTACTTAGAGAATTGACACGGACCCTAATTACTGAAGCCCCGTGTAATGGCTACACTAAAGGAAGGGTCTTTATAGATGCTAAGAATGTTCTCGAATTTAAACTTAGATCTTCTGTGAAGTTATTACAGTATTTAGTAAATAAATAAGTAATATTCTGTTGCATGTAACACCGAGGTTTCGAGTCCCAAAGTTTAGCGTTTATAACTTATCACTATGTACCACTTGTACCACCTAACACTTGTACTAAAACACATTACTTGTACCACGCAACAGAGAACATTTAGACGAGGTTAGACGCCACACTTTACAATTCATTTTATATGAAATGACTAAATTATTTTTAATTTTGAGAAACACATCTGAAGCAAAATCAAACTGTTTCAATTTAAAACATTGTTTGACAGTAAAATCTATATTTTATTCGAAAAAATGACCAGTCCTAAACATAAAATCTGCACATCGAATATCAAACTGGTACACATTCGATACGGTTAACAGCCAGTAGCCAGTTTGCTCGATGCCTCTGCGGCATCAGTTACTAGCAAATTGTCTCTGCTCTGCTCTGATTGGATTACTGCAGAACTGCAAGGCAATGCTCGCGTGCGTGTCTTTTATATGCGTTCTGTTGCGACAACTCACAACACAACAGATAGCAATAAGTATATCTACTTGTTTTTTTTTTATATTTTCAAACAAGCTTTTGGCTTCTTTTTAGAGTAAAATCACTCTTTGTTCTTTTCTGTACTCCTAACAACATGTAGCTATGCAAAATTTTGATGATGATTGGTTGAGTAGTAACAAACAAATAAAAGTACAAAAAATTCACATACACATTGATAATATTGAGTTAGGATTGACTAAGATTGATTTTCTCTCTTACAGCCCCTATCTGCTTTTATTTGACAACTATGGAAGCTATGACCATAAACAATACCAGCGCATGCCAACTCTGTTTAGAAATTGGTTGAAGAATAGTTTCACTGGCAACGGAAACAATAGAGATATTTCAGCGCTGAAAGTACAGCGCCACAAGCTTACTTTGACAGCGATGCTAGCACGATAAGTGTTTTACTTAATCAGAATACAAGAATCCAGAGACTTTCAGTACGGCTTATTTATGTACTTTCTCTGCTCAAAGAAAGGAATGGCTAATAGATTCAGTTTGAGTGAGAATTTTGAGATACTTTTCGCTTGACACTTTTAGTTGCCTACAATAATATTTTAGATGCAGTGTTGAAAAGGACCAATCATGGCCTTATAAAAAAAGACACCAGAAGTCTTTAAGGCCTTTTTAAAGACCAGCATTCAGACTAAAAATCTTAACTAAAAGTTGCAACTATAATGCTGTAAATGTTTATAGTTTAAATTAAAACTTAACGTACTTCATACAAGTTCTAACGAGACCCTTGAGTACTTGAGTACTTAAAATCAAGTACGACACTTTAAAAGGTCTTGGGTTTATAGTAAACAACATACAGCTCCAAAATATTATTACCAGGCAGAGGAGGAGCTATTTACCGTTACCATCGAACATAATATCAGAACAGAAGCGTAAAGGATAACTCACACGGACTGCAAGCCGTGGAAGTGAACCCTGTCTTCAACAGCAACGCAATGTTTTAAGAATTTTTGCTGTCTATTTGTGTGTAAATATATTGATAGTATGGTGTATGTTTTGATCTACAATCCATGAATTATCTATTAAATTCGTTGATTCAATTACGTTGTTTTAGTATTATGTAGTATATGTATTAGTTGATTTAATTAATACGACAACTGAACAAGACTTCGTCTATGAATGAGCAAAAGTAGCAGCGTACTTTCAGAATGGTAAAGTAAAAAATTACCGAGTTTTTTATTTCAACTATTGAGCTCTGACTATTTAACTTACCAGATTGAAGACAACATTAAACAAATAGTTTTAGGCTGCAGACATCGTAGAGACCCAGGTTCATATTTTGACTAAAAATTACGGAATCATAATGTGCTTTACTATTCCATACTAACTACTATGATAACTCACCTCTGTCAGTCGATGTTGGAAACAGAATCCTACTAATCCCACTAATATTATAAATGTGAAAGTTTGTATGGATGGATGGATGTTTGTTACTCTTTCACGCAAAAACCACTGAACCGATTGCGATGAAACTTGGTATGTTGATAGCTGGAGACCTGGATTAATACATAGGCTACTTTTTATCCTAATATTCCCAAGGGATTGGGACTTACGCGAGTGAAACCGCGTGGCGCTGCTAGTGTTATAAACGTGAAAGTTTGTAAGGATGTATGGATGTTTGTTACTCTTTCACGCCAAAACTACTGAACCGATTGCAATGAAATTTGGTATGTATATAACTGAAGATCTGGATTAACATATAGGCTACTTTTATAAGGATATTCTCACGGGATCGGGACTTACGCGGGTGAAGCCGCCGGTCGCTGCTAGTATAAAATATAAGTATCTATATTTCATATTCATACTGCCAGCATGTGGTACGCATGGGACTGCCTTATATAGCCTCACAAATCGTAGGGGCCCTTGATTGCATTACTGCACGTTACCGCTGTTTCTAGGGACGCCACTGTTTGATGGCACAGCCACTCATTTGGACGAGGTTATGTAATAAAGACGCGTAATTGAATTATGCCGCACTGGATTTTATCAGATTAGGCTAATTAAAATCGGATGACATGTGGTTGGACATTTGTGAGTTAGCATTATTAGTGAGTTGTGATTTTTGTTCTATCGGTAGTCATAGTAAATGAGTTTTTCCTTAATATAAGTTTTGTTTTCAGCACTGTTTTCTGTTTTTTTTTTGCTAGCGATGGGAAGAAAGGATAAAATTCCCAACGCATAAGTGAAAACCTCTAAAGTAGTATTAATTGTTTGTGATGATCATTATATAGTGTTCAATAAGGCTATAAATTTCTAAAGTGGCCTCAAAAGTCCTTTTAAAATGGCCTCGTATTACCGCTTACCCTGTCTATTCCACAAACCTAACAGGATAAAGACAAACGCACACCGCGCAGGTAAACGTACGCAAGAATTAGTGAAACGCTTCGTGTCTACGTAACGCGATTGTGGGTTAACGAAGCGTTCAGTGTACTACAGCTTTATATTGCTAGGAATGTGCCATAGTGATGTCGACATCGATAATAATATGAAAAATTTTATGATAAACAGAACCGTGGAACATGATGTTGGATTTTCTCATGAAATGATTTATATTATATCAGGAGTCTGTTTTCGTAGACGTGTTATACCATTGATAATGCAGACCTTGTGCTGATGGCATTAAGTTGCAATTTGAGTTCACCTTATCTTACAATGAACGGATATTTAATAGTGTAAAATACAAATTACTATAATATTATAAATGAGGTTTTTTTTTATGAGGCTTATGGTCAACACCCAACATCTACTTCAATCAAAATGTCCAAGTTTATCAAAATCTTGTATTAACGGCCACTGCACCTTTGCCCTTACTTCACGGCTATTTGAACACCCCAGTAATTCAGTATTGGGGGTGAAAGAATTTGCATTACCATTTATATTCGAAATGTCATTCATTTCCGAGAGGCTCGAAGATGTCGCAGCGGCAGTCAACAATCTGGAAATTCATAAAACGGTTTTCTCTTAAGTTTCTTCAGACCCTAGTTTATTGCATATTGATGTAGACCAAAAAAGTTCATCGATATTTTTGTCTTTTTACAAATTTAAGGTTGAAATGTTAGATAGAAGGCAAATTAAGGTGAAAGTTGATTTGAATAAAATTAAGATAAATGTTAGGATCAATACTAATTATAATCATTACCAATATTGATCCAGAAATGGAGAAGTGGAAGCTAATAGCTTACTACTTAGAAAATGTAAAAATATTTTGACTTGATGATGAATATAAAATATAAAGAAATTTAAAAAAGTAATAGAAAAAAAACATTATTAAATGTTATGATCTTTTTTGAGTCTAAACATTTTTGATATAATCTGAAAATTAATTTTATTTAAAAAATATCGATATTTATTAGCCCACCTCCACTAGATTGTTGGGTTTATTTTAGCCATTCTTCTAATATAATTGGAATGAATTTCTCTGCAAATGTAGAAAACAAAGAACAGCATAAGCTTATTAGTTTCTTCTACGTATACGCGAGTGCTGAGATGTATTACCCTTCATTACATTAAAGTATATCAAGGTCGACTTTTATGGTACTATTTATACACGCTGTTTTAATGCAGAAGCAAAATTGATAATATATGGAGTTGAAGTAAATTCATCAAAAGTAAGTCAGCAGTGACACAAATCTTGAGTCACTTAAGTGCTATAGTTGATGTTAAGATACTATTTGGACGCTGATAAGCAATACAGTATTGCTTATCAGCGTCCAGTTAAAAACAATAATAATATTATTTTGGGTCACATTACACATCGCTGATGAAGACCCGAACTAAGCTCAACTTGTACTATGGTCTCGAAAACGGATAAACATACTTTTATAAAAAAAAATATGTACTTACATACATACCAAACATAGAAACATCCAGACCAATATAAATAGACATGTATGACGCCTTAATGATGTCAAGAAAAGTGTCTGTCACCTTTATTAAAAAATCATCCACGAGATTTGATTTGATTATGATTTTGTTTTAAAATTATGTCATTAGTAATTAAAAGATTATAGTATATTATTATTGTTTTATCCTAATAATATTATAAACGTGAAAGTTTGTGAGGATGTATGGATGTATGGATGTGTGGATGTGTGGATGTATGGATGTATGGATGTTTATTACTCTTTCACGCCAAAACTACTGAACCGATTGCGAGGAAACTTGGTATGTAGATAGCTTGAGACTTGGATTAACATATAGGTTTTTTATCCCGATATTCCCACGGGATCGACACTTTCGCGAGTGAAACCGCGGGGCGCTGCTAGTATAATAATAACTGCGTTTAATTTACACAACTGTAATACTTCCTGTAAACTATCGTGTCTCATATTTTTCTTTTACTCTATTTTTTTATTCTTAAACGCTTGTTACGCCTTTGTGATATTAAAAAACTACTCTCTACTTCTTACTACACAACTTCTTCTCTGTAAAACGACGTAGACGTTCCATGTCGTTTGATGTAGTACACATCTTTATTTACACACAAAACAATAAAATGGCTTTCAAAAGTGTGAAATAAGACACCCAGGTTATGATATTATGTTTAAATAATTCGAAAGAAACAAACATTTAGTCTTCGGAGCAAAATAATGTTACAGACCAATGAGAATCGTATGGACTCTAAGTTTAGCCAGTTAGAAGCTAAGCTAAGTTCAACAGTGACTTCGTTGGGGCACTGCCATACCACGTGATGCTACGATGTATTTCTTCAAAAACAATATTGAAGGGCTTATAGTTACTGATAATATGTTACTTTAATAAAGGCCATATTTCAATACTCGTGGGGTGGTTAATGATAGCAATAACACTAGCAATCGGGAATGAATAAAAGGTGTAATTTATGTGTTTCTACCCCCGAAATGTGGCCGCGCAATTACAGACTATACGGGAACAGAGGTAGGGAAGTGCTTTGTCGATGTAAGAAATCGTTTTAATTAAAAATGATCCTTACTGTATAGAATAAATAAATTATCTTTACTTAGAAAGAGCAAGTAAAAATGCATGATTTACCAGAAGCAAAAAAAATTTCAAGTTGGTCTTAAATTATGTTTGATATACATACTTACAGTATTATTTAATTATTTATTTATCTCTCTATTGTACACCTTTAATGTAAGATACAATCAAAAAACAATACAAACATTCAGGCATATCAATTGGCGGTCTTATCGCTCACGGCGATCTCTTCCAGACAACCTTTGTACGGATATTAACAAATATATTTCCGGGTAGTCTGTGGTGTACTGAGATAGGTTAATATATGTTTTAATATATACTTAGTATACTATACTTATTTTACCATAAACATACTACATACATACATAACTAAATAAATATGTACCTATATATATATATATATATATATATATATATATATAGCAGATTAAAATAAGATAACCGCTTATAATGACAAGTAATAGTCATAGTATTAAGTACTAGTAGCGCCATGCGGTTTCACCCGCGTAAGTCTCGATTTCTTTGAATATCGGGATAAAAAGTAGCCTATGCGTTACTCCAGGTCTATCTAAATACCAAGTTTCATCGTAATCGGTTCAGTGATTTTTGTGGAAAAGAGTAACAAACATCTATCCATTCAAACTTTCACATTTATAATGAAAGTAGGAAATGGGATTTCAAATGACAGGAAATAACCAAAACGAAAAATCTTTTTCATCTTTTTAGTCTGAGTTTTAAAGTGCAATGAAACTATGTACCACAGCTTTTTAAATGCCATTTATTACAGGGTTTATGATGACGAATTATATCAGCAATTACCAAAATGTATCATTACACCTACCCCATAATTTCTACATCAAGGTTGACTAGTAGAGAATGTCTTGGACATTAAGCCCGCCTTTGTACATATGTGCATAAAGTTACACTTCACTTAAATAAATATGTAAAATTGCCAATTCAAACAAATTACTAGTTTTTAAACTTTCGTGTTCTATGATATAATTATGCATTTACATATGATTTAACGCGATCACGAAATAAACAAATTAATCAGTATTTTTTTCTTTTGCATAAAAAAGATATATTTCCCCAAATGAATCAGAAATACAACTTCATTATACCGCGATGGTGGTAATGCGGTGAATGGGTCTCAATTTCAACAAAAACTTTTATGTGCAAGACTAATCCTAAAATTAAATAGTTATACTATGTACTTATACTTAAAAACTCAAAACAATAGAAGTCAATAGGGTCAGGCTAATACTTTTCAAATTTAAAAAAAAACTCTAATGTTATCGACATTAATTTTGTCCTTCACTAGTAACTTTGTAGAGCCCATCATACTGTAGGGAAATGCTAATGATTTCCCTTCAGACACCATTTTAAAGGTAAAATCGTAGTGAATATTCTATTTTAGTTAACAATGCTATAATATAACACAGCATTGTTCTACTGATTTACTTTCGATATTATTGTTTAAAATTATCATCTAAGAGGGCCTCACAGTTCTGTTATTCAAGAGCATTCGAACAATATCTTTGTTTTAAACAATTGATTTAATTATATTACATAAATAAAGTGAAAATGCCTGTCTGTTTCAGACTTATTTTAAGTGTAATCGCCAAATATTCGAATGTCACAAAATTATAAGGCAAGAAGATCAATTGTTATAGGAATAATAAAACATGAACTAATGAAGAGCTGAGTACATGTAATAATTATTACAACAACATAACAGTTCGTGATTCTTCTTCTTACAATTTTTGGTTTATTTATCTTATCGCTAAAATCTATTTTAATAGAATGCTCGTTTTAGATTGTTCGATAAACGTTTTGTTTTGTATTTTAATATTTATTATACAGTCATCTATGTAAAGCCAAGTTTTATAAGCAGATAGGAGTCGACATATTCATACACGATATTACATTTATAATGTCTAGAATGAGACCGAACAAAGCCCTCTTGAGGCTTTATTGCAATTAATGATAAGTCAACTTTGTTTTAAGTAATTATAAGCATTGGTAGCACCTAGTTATCAGGTACTCCGTTTATTAAGAAAAAGACGAATAAAGTTTTTTTTAACTATTGTAAATAAAGTTTTTCCTTACATCTACACAATAATATATCTACTTAACTATTAGATACCTACAAACTATTGTACCTTCTATTAACGAAATGTACATAAATTAAATGTAACAAGATATAATACAACGGTCTACTTCCTTGTTTATGTAGATTATGAGGTGTCCCAACATTTTCTACATAATACATTCTCGACAACATATAGCCGTAACTTTCTGCAAAGGATACGGTGAATATTCCAGGCTTCACAGTTTTATGTTCAATGCGTGCACTTTGTGTGTCTTTTACTGGTAAAAGTAGTAAAGTGTGCTTTATGAACTCCTGTTTACATCTCTGAAATGTTTTCTACTGTAACATGGTAGCGTATACTAGTAAAGAAGTAAAAATGTAACAAAGTCAAATAACCAGGGATCTAAGTTGTTTTATTAGTAACTCATTATTTAAAAAAAAAAGAAAAAAAATCATTGCTTTTCTTATATAATATGTTATGAACAATAAAATTACAATGAACATTGACCATCAAAAGCAAATCACGCGGTTTTCAGATACATCATTATAATCCAAGGTTATGTCTGACCATAGGTTATATTGTGACTTTCATAATAATGAAAGATGTTTGAGTAAATATTTATTTGATATAATGCGCAGTAAATAGTGCAAGAATATAAATTCATAAATAATCGTTAATATATAGTATTTTAATATGAAACATTATTAAAATATAAATTTAATAATTCCCAATGTGAAATTCCCTATATTTCGGATACCTTTTCGAATAATTTTGGTTTTCCTAAAAACTTATTCCGATTATTGACTGTATTTCATTTTTATTTATATAGATTATGTGGTGCGATTATTTGGTTTGTCGTCGCCACATCAAAAATTCTTATTTATTTTATTAAAAATAGCGCCAAACTATAATAAATGATAACACAGTTTACTATTTAAAAAAAATAAGTTAATAGACATTATTTTAAACTGGTTATACCGGTAACGCAATACTATTGGTCGATTGATAAATATTACCGAATAGTGGGACCATAAAAGGGTAAAAATAAGCGGAGATCTATTGATTTAAGTGCAAACAGAGGTACGAACAACTTGGCAGTTACTGTTAGTTAGTGATTTTCATAGTTTATATCAGTGGTTGTGAGACTGTTTCTAACAGGTTTCATTGGTATGTGAAATATTATTTGGTAAAGTATCGTTGATAATATTCTTGATTTGCCGGGAAATACTACAATAACCATTTTATAACAATAGCCATACCCTCAATTGTAATAAATGAGACGAAATCGTAGTACTTAAATGCTCAATTTCCCCTACTGTCCCAGCACTTGAAAATAATAATGAGGTCATCCATTGCACGGAGATTGGAATCGTGACTCACTTACTGAGAATGCAATTCGTAAGACTTGTTTCTATCGTTGATATAGCAAACAAGCGTAAGCCTGACAAACTACCAATCCCATGTATGTTTGTGTCACCTTTCTGGGCGTTGTGAGGAGTCTGTAGAAACGAGACGACGATGAACTTTTAAGTAGAAGTAGCTTTTGTAGGTGCTACGTTCCGCTAGTAACACGAAAGAAGATTATTCCCTAGTTAGCCTATTCCATGTTCGGACTACCCTACATCTTTTAACTTGAATGAGGAGCACAGGTCTGCAAGAGGTCAACTCCTAGTTTAGTAGTCCTTGGTAATTTAACTACTACTGACGGCCCGGACTGTGTTATTTCAGGGAGGTTGATTCTGATATCCTACTACCGCTTAGGTGTTGGCCGATAGTAGTGACCATAATTATGGTAAAAAAAGGTCTGGTCTGTCCGCGTTCTGTCTGCGTAGAAACGTAGGAGTTAGTTCTAAACATGGACTTTAACTCATCTTTTCCAAGCAACAAAACAGAATATTCAAACGCGAAGAAATGTGAGATTGACATTACTACTCATTCACACTCATAATTTTTATAAAAACAATATTACAAAAGGGGAACACGCTGTATCATCAAGTTTTATACCCTTGAAAGGAAAAAAACATGCTGAAATATTATGTTTCTTGTCCCACATCACCGCACCGTAACGAATAATAAAATAAATACATTTACAAATTATACGTACACCACAAATATAATAATTCCACACCATTTACATACACCAGATGTTCTACCCGTAGCAGTCCAAATTATAACTACATATGGAAACTTACGTTTAACTTCCCACCTTACTTGCAGAACATAAAGTTGTAAATTGAATGCTATCTTATTAAATTACCTCGCAACCAAGACTGACAAATGTACAGGGTGCGTCCTATAACGTGTCGCTTCAGATTAAACGTGCGATCGTCGTGAACTGAATTGATCTAAGATAGTTAGGGGGAGGACACATGGCCTGGGAAATGAATTGGCGGTTGTACCAGATTAAAATTAAGGCGTATTGTCAACTGTGTTTTGGTAAATAGAGTATGTTGGGGATATATGGTTGTGTGCAATCTCATTTCACAGCAGTAGGTTGTTTTAAATAATTAAATGTACTGTTTGCAATGAAAGTTTACTTAACAAATTCTATTATAATAATCCTACTAATATTATTATAAACGTGAAAGTTTGTGAGGATGTATGGATGGATATTTGTTACTCTTTCACGCAAAAAACCACTGAACTGGTTGCGATGAAACTTGGTATGTAAATAGCTGGAGACCTGAATTAACATATAGGCTACTTTTTATCCCGATATTTCCACGGAATCGGGACTTACGCGGTTGAAACCGCGGGGCACTGCTAGTCTTATATAAAATTGACACAGTTTTAAATGTATTTTGCCCTTATCGGATGAGAATAAATTGTTAACACTAATTGTTTGCTGATTTGTAGCCATATCAAGATTGGCCAGTATAAAATACGTAGAGAGATAAGGAAAATAGGGAAAACTCATTATAAAACATTATTTATATAAAACATTATAAACACACTTAGTGTTTGCCTCAAGGCAAACCTTTAGTAGATAATTGTATTTTTATTGATTTACGTCCTGGTTATCAATTGTTTTCTCTTCTTTACAAGTTAAAAGTTTATTACACAGAGAATAAGTAAGGATTTCCTAAAATAAATTTCAAATCTGTGGACAAAGAAGAATATAATGTAATACAATGTAATAAAGAAAAAATAAAAATACACTGATGTTCTCCATAAAATGTTTGATTTTTAAATATATATAACATAAATCGTAGCTGAGTACATTATAATGTTGGAACTCCATGTTACTACATCACTACATATTATAAAACAAAGCCCCCCGCTGCCTCTGTCTATATGTCTGTCTATCTGTACGCGATAAACTGAAAAACCGACTGAACTGGTTTTCATGCGGTTTTACTAATAGACAGAGTGATTCATGAGGAAGGTCTAAGTATATAATTTGTGTAAATTTAAGGAAATATATTGACCATTGTTGAAGATGCCTCTGCTACCCGTGCAAAGCCGGGACGGGTTGCTAGTAATAGATATAAAAATAAATACATAAAACTTTAACCGATGAATTTACCCTACATGACTTCAAAAGTAAAATCCTACGACACCTATACGTCCTTGCCCTAGTGCCGTGCACTGGAGCGACACACAAACTTGCTGACTGCTCTAATCCGGTATAAATCTGCACACACGCTACCTATGTCTGTGTTCAACATGACATATTACAATGTTCATTGGGAAAATTAATTCTGTATGGAATGCTTTCATTTTACCAGTTATGGAACTTCTCGTCACTGAACAGTACAATTTCTTTTTATTAAGTATTTTCACATTACTTTTCGTACATAAATCCCTTTGGAAAACACACTATGATATGAGGTGATTTTGTAGGACTCGACCGACCCTACCCAACTGATTCATACTTGTATTATATGTTTACGAGAAGCTTGTTGCGCGGTATGTTATAAATGTAGGTTGCAATATCATTCGCTAATGTATATTTTATAATTAATTCTTTTCATAAACATCTTAATGATAAAAGAAAATAAATATATCGATCTATTTCTAAGACAATATCATTCACAGGATATTTCGGGATCATAAGTTTATTCTGTTACAAATGATTTGAAGTTAGTTTTATCAAAACATAATATTAGCTTTTTATAGTTGAAACAAAAAAAAATATAGCAACCTATGATAGATTTTATCTTATAATTTTGAAACTAAGTCGAAGCAAGATGAACCTTTTCCTAAATCTCGATTATTACACAGACTTACTTACTTGGGCAGGATATGTTTTCATTTCCTGCAGTATCGTTTCTATAATAAACAACGTGACGAACGGAATGCGAAATTTATCAAAGTTCTTTTAAGACGTTTTTAGAGGCTTCTAAAGAAAAAAATCCATGACACAGAACTATCCCAAGAAAAGATTTAACTCCTTGAAACATGCAAAGAATTCAATCACAAGTGAATTGGAGTTAGAAATATGATAAATCTCTTTCCTAACACAGTAAATTGAAGCGTTTGTACACACGTCAATACAGCCGATGTATCAATACAGCCGATGTATCAATACAGCCGATGTATCAATACAGCCGATGTATCAATACAGCCGATGTATCAATACAGCCGATGTATCAATACAGCCGATGTATCAATACAGCCGATGTATCAATACAGCCGATGTATCAATACAGCCGATGTATCAATACAGCCGATGTATCAATACAGCCGATGTATCAATATAGCCGATGTATCAATACAGCCGATGTATCAATACAGCCGATGTATCAATACAGCCGATGTATCAATACAGCCGATGTATCAATACAGCCGATGTATCAATACAGCCGATGTATCAATATAGCCGATGTATCAATACAGCCGATGTATCAATACAGCCGATGTATCAATACAGCCGATGTATCAATACAGCCGATGTATCAATCTCGTAGGAAACAGTGCTGAATAAACAAATTCAATTTCATTACAAATACTGACACAGGTCCATTACACACGGAATTGACAAACTAGAATACTACAGAATAAATATAGCCTTTTAATTACAGATAGCGTGTCCATCCATCATGAACCTGTTTTGGCCTGTATAAAGAAATAAATGTATTCATGAGACTTTATAAAGTCTTCATCCAGTTCTTAAACATAAACCAACCTACTGAATTAACGTGATTTTCAAACTAAACATAATATGTTGATTTGAGGTAGATAAATATTTTGTTAAACCTTATTTTGAAAAAAAAAAGAAAAATGATGATGGATAATATTTTGGTATGGGTCTTCTTGTTGCCTATTAAAGAAAGTGGTTTAGTCGGTACAGTTAGTAGTAGATAGTTCATGATTTAGTTTTAATATTAAAAAACTTCTTTTTCAAAAATATCAAATTAAAAAACGCACAAAAATTAAAAATAAGAACACCGTGCTCAAATTGTTTGAGCGGATAAAGTCTCAATATAAACTTTTCACCGTTGAGTGGGTTGCGTAATGCGTTGTTTTGCCGGTACTCCCTTTCACTCCCAGTGGGAGGAAAAAGGGGGAGATTGATTATGTGCTCACGCACCGTCGGACATGTGAGGTAATTAAATGTAATCATTGTAGGAAAAAACCGAGATTTTTGTTCTATTTACTCGTATTATTTGTATTAAGTTGACGTGTAATGGGATTTCAATTATTTTCTTTTTGCTTCCTTTTTTTATACATTTTTGTCTATAATTACTGTTCATAAATGAAATTAAATATTAATCATATTAATAATATGGTAATATTGACAACTATAAAATACCTAACATAAGACACAGAATTTCGTGAACATTTTCTTTACAGTAGCTCTACATGAAGATGAATAAAATAAATAAATAAAATAATATAAACTCAAAATTCCCTTCATCGATTAGAAAAGAGCTCATGATCTTCGAACGGCTGGACAGATTTTCTATAGCTAAGAAACTCTAAGTCAAATGATTTACAAAGAAAAAAAAAGCTAAACTAAAATCGGTCTATGCGCTTAGGAGCTACGAAGCTATAGATTGACGCACATATACTCATTTAATTAAATAATTAATTAATTTAAATTTAAGTCAGTTATGTTGTTAAGTGTTTCATTCTGTTAGCGTCTCTTTTAGTTGTGCCAGAATAAACATATTTTCTTTCTTTCTTTCTATATACACATTCATGTTAAGCTTACAACACCCCTTCTTTTGCGTTGGTGGTTAACAATAACAGTATGCTTTTGAAGATACATTTTGAAGGTCTCTAGTGAACTCTTAAACATCATACAGCTGCTGCAGCTATTGAATTCTATAAATATTCGTGAATAATGATAGAATTGTTTACGAAAATTGATAGAATAATAAGTTCTGTTTCAAATACAATATAAAATGTTATTCATTCAAAAAAAAAACCCACGATAATTAATTAAAACATCGACAATGACATTAATACGTAGTTTGGACAGTGTTGTGCCCGAATTAAATGGCTTAGAATGTATTTACTATTCACTTTGTCAAACAAATTAAAACTTTCATTAGAACAATAAGTTGAACAATGCACATTTTTCTGTTGGCATATAATTTTGAATTTTTATGAAAAAAAAAGAATAGAAGGAAAGAAATAATAGCAGTTGTATTAACGAACTTTAATTTGAAAATGGAATTATAGCTAATTATAGCTTGACGACCTCTCTGGCGCGGCGATAGTGCATCCGACTGCCACGCCGACGGTCATGTTTGATTCCTGCTGATATTTGTATGCAAGAATATTTCTATTTGCATTGATATGACTGTCCTAGAACAAATAGTACAAGCTCTACTTAGTACGTACTCGATAGTTTTCAAACCAAATACTTTTTAATGCTACCGGAATTTAGTTGACTAGTGAAACACATAAAAACCATGTCTACTAAAGATATCAAACGAGATGCCTACACATTTTTCTTACTAAAAAAAAAAGAAAACCAACAAAAGGTCTGTCTTTTTTCCACCTACTCGCCTTTTAACTCTAAGATCCGATATTATCCTCTTCATCCGAAACCCTTGTTTCCCCACTATTTAAGTGGCAAATAAAAATGTTATCAATCGAAACCAAGCGAGTGCCGGCCTGTCCGGATTACGTTCGTGCAGTGTGGTCACCCTCTAGTTTGTTTTTACTCGATGCCAACGGTATTTTTTATCTTTGCTGTAAGCTGCTTTAAGCCTTTTATTAATATTATTTATTGCTGCATCTTTAGCTCAGATAGGAAAATAGGATCTATTTATTGAATACTTCAAGTTTAAATGTAATGCTAAAAATATTAAACAATATGTGCTATAATGTTAAAAATTATGTAAAGACAGGTCCATAAAGCTATAGGGTCCAGTATACATTTTGACCTGTCATGGTACAAAAGTCTATACAATACCAGGTCAAGTTATACTGGTCACCCAAAATGTAGTATTTTTTATTGTACAGCTCTTTATAAAATGAAAACGTATAAACAATTGTCTTTAGGTCTGAAATACTTCCCTAATGATAATAAATAGTTGGTGTTATAGCTACAAGTGACGTCTTTCAGATATTTTTAGGTGGACCACCAAACTAGTTGCCGGTAGTGAGTCCACGTCAGTATTGTTCTTACTTATTTTAAAGGTTTTTGCAGGGTTGGTACCACATGTTTAACACCATAGACTTAACCATTACCTAACGAAATACTTTATAGGTTAGAGCTCTAAACCTATGTATATTAGAGGAGAACTGTATTGTTAATGAACTAACTATTAGCGATGTACGTAATTTCACTTTTGCTAATATTCATTCTGTTTCGACGTGTCAAGACAATTTCAATAATTAATTTAAATTTACATGTTTAACGTGTGTGAAGATTAAGATTATTTTATTTTATTTATTTTAGATGACTCATTGAACGGATATTTAAAGACAGATGTGTGGCTGGTAATTACTATTAACTAGAGACTTACTTTTAAATGGACATCAAAAAACTTATCACCCGTCAATTTATTTACATCAATTACGTACGTTAGTAAGTACTAAAATATTATTTTCATATCAAATATGTATAGCACATGAAATTAACCAGAGTGTACAAACGTAAAAATAACGTCACACATATAGACTGGGTTTAGGTTATTTTTTTTTTTTTTTTAAATGGAAGATTTTTTGATTTACAGTTAAATACTACTTACTTTAAATAAAAAACTGATTATTGTATTGTCACTCGCAAATAGGCATGCCTACTGGCCTGTTGGTCTAGTGGTTAGTGACCCTGACTGCTAAGCCAGAGGTCGTGGGTTCGATTCCCACCCAAGACAAATAATGTTTTGAGCGATGTGTTGAATTGTGTGATGAGCACGATCATTTGTTCTGTGTCTGGGTGTAATTTATCTATAATATGTATGTATTTAGAACATATAAGTATGTTTATCAGCAGTCTGGTTACCATAGTACAGGCTTTGCCTAGTTTGGGATCAGACAGCCGTGTGTGAGATGTGTGGAGTTATTATTATTATTATAAAATAACCTCTTTGTGTAACACCTAGTTGCATATTTTTACTTCACAAAAGAAATGTTCTCGAATTAAGAATGTCATTAAAAAGCCCTTTGTGTTTTCTTTCTGAGGCTTTACATCTTATAACCTAATTCAAGATACTATCTTTTCTGACACATTTAATAGCTGACAGATGTAAGTAATGTAACGCACAAGTATCACCTGTTGGTTGTAGCTTTACAAGCATTCATTGGTTAATAAAATGAAATGGTCCGTAAAAACAAAGAAGATGGGCACAGAAAATAACACCTAGAAACCTGTAGTTCACTGACTTAGAAAGAACATATTTCACACAGAACGCCTTGGTTAAATATATCTAGTATTGTGTTTGTGTTGGTACGTTAGTGGCTTTAGAAGTCCAGATTTAGCTCATAGAGCTGACATCTTATGAGTGATTTATTTTAGTGTTACAAATGTATGACATATATATATATATATATATATATATATATACTGTACATGTATATATATAAATGGTAACAATTTGTGCTCAAAAGCAAATATTGACAACGCATCAAACTAATATTTAATTGTAGCCCCTATTTTTATCTGCAACTGCACTGTCCTGATTAAGCACACATTGTGCGTACCCTACAATTTGATTAACATGTTTGTTTAAGCCCTCTGTGGGACAACATAAGAGTTTTGTTTTCCACGCATTACTTTATGTGTGTTAGTTGTTGTTCTTTAGTGAATAATCTAAACAAGACTTTAATTTAACTTAGCTAGAAAAGTCCAGACTTAAAGCTTTCAAGTCACGGCTGACTAGGTATCCTTTCAAGTCATGGCCGACCAGGTATGCTCTCAAGTAATGGCTGACCACGTATGGTTTCAAGTCATGGCTAATATAAAATATCGTTGTATTTAAATGCCTATGCCTACGGATTTTATTACAAGTATTTTCTTACTAAACTATTTTACATAATATATATGGTATACATGCATTTTTAGATTTCCAATTTAGGCTTACCATGGAATCTATTATCGTTCCCATACATCTCTATATAAGGTATATTAGAACGTCTAATAAGGAGTGGTGAAAGTTTTGCTGTCTGTCGTTGATTTTTTTCGAACAACTTTTTGTTTATCCGATTAATTTCTTCTCTTACGAAATAATAGGACTACACAATAGGCACGCAAGTAAATTGGCCATCGAGTGACGTTGGTTATGACGTGGCGGGCGTCAGGAAATAAATTTTTTGTTGTGTGATGTGATAGCCTTGGCGAGATGTTAATTTACGTCATGACGTGTTATATTTGTCTTATGTATGGTTGTCGTTGTAAAACAATAACATACATATTGCGGTTTTGTTCGAAAAGTGTAAAGGCAAATAAGAATTAAGTACTAGACACTATGGTTGGTGCACAGTTACAATTTAAATAATAGTTTATTAATGGCTGTGCTATAAAAATTATGAAAAAATCAATTAACTCTTTCGCCATTCGCCATTTTGACTGCTTTGAAGAATAAAAAGTTATACAAATTTAGAGAAATATGGATATCAGCTTAGAATGAGATATGTTGGGTAACGGTGATGATGACCGACAGCATCAGCTTCATGTCTAGAAAACAAACCACCAAAGCCATAATGTATAGAGAAATAGTAAAGTAACCAGACGGTGTGATAGTAAAACATTATTTAATAAAAACCGGTGGAAGTCGTAAAACTTGTAAAGAGAGCTGTAATGAATAGGGCACGCGAGACATTACTGTGTTTATCATACACGGACAAGTGTCAGTGTGTCAACCCTCCCCGTGGGCCTGAATGAAAAGAATATTACAGGAAAGGTTAAAATACACACATACTTCACGATTACACTTAAGCAACATAATTTAATTTTTTAAATGGAAATCCATCCCCGTTTAGATCACATAGGTATAATAAGGGGCAATCTCTTTGCTATACTATTTCGGATACTTTCTAATCTTCTTTTAATTTCCTAAAAGCCCCGAAAAACTCAATAACTCGCTCTGTGGTTACTGTTGGTCATCTCTGGTGGCACTGCAAGCCTGCGCACGATGTATACATGCGCGAATTTTTTAAATACTATCAAAAATACTAATTAGTTACCTATACCTTCAATTTCATATTAATATTTACAGAAGACAGATAAATTAGTGATCCACACATAAAATGATAAATTTTACGATTCTATTTTATTGTGAAATTTATTTTAAATTCAATATTCTCTAATTCTCTGAACAAAAGTGTTCAGAAAATACAAATGAATGAGAGATTATAACTTTGAAAACATCCAGAAATTTAAAAAGTACTTAGGTGCTTATCATTCTCTGAAATTTATCCAATACAAGGCCCTAATATAGCATACAATAGCTTCTTGGAAACTTTTACATTATTCTACAAATTATGCTTATTATCTATTACCTATGTATTTACTAGCAGCGCCCCGCGGTTTCACCCGCGTAAGTCCCGATCCCGTGGGAATATCGGGATAAAAAGTAGCCTATGCGTTAATCCAGGTCTCCAGCTATCTACATTCCAAGTTTCATCGCAATCGGTTCCGTGGTTTTTGCGTGAAAGAGTAACAAACATCCATCCATCCAAACTTTCACATTTTAAATATTAGTGGGATAGTGGGATTTAAAAAATCAAGCAAAAGAACATTACATAATTACATCAAAGTATAATTTAAAAATCGATGGTGTTATCACTCACGTTAATCTTTTCCAAACAACCTACATTCCAAAATTCATCATTACTTACTTTGAACTTACTATATTTACTTGCCGAAAATCGGCGTCTCGGCTCCAAACCCCGAACTACCTCGAATCCTAACCGCAACTTCCCCTCAATTGCACATTAAGCCTACCCCCATACATTCACATATATTGACGGTATCTCCTCACGGGTAGCAACGGAGGGCACCACGTACATTAGTCAGTCGCTGACAGTTCTGCCACACCCCTATCTACGTACCATCTTTGTTTGCATGTCGTTGAGAAAACCTTTTTTTTATATTTAACGATATATTAGGTACTTTAAGTTAAACTATTATCTATTCCACTGCTACCTTAAATATATAAAATATTTGTTTCTGTTTCATTCAAATTGAAATTATCAGACGCGATATTTATGAAATTACGTTTTGTCAATAAAGTTTGTTTGAAATAAAGAATAATTAGAAAAATAATGTGTAGCTTAAATTACACTACTCAACAAATTAAATACTTTTAATTTATACCGGGTTTACAGTATGTTATTATGATTCATCAGAATCATCAGTCATCAGGTCATCACCTTAAATCTCTTTGATTTTTCTTTTAATTAAAATTTGTGTACAGGAATGAGAATGAATTTTAACACGCTTTTATTAGCTTGGTATGTATGTACCTATGTAACGGAATCTTTAAGCGTGATTTTCACCCACTTTAAAACGTTGGATTGAATTGAAACTTCTCGCACTTATCAAGGACCTATGACAATACAATATTAAAGACTAAAAAAGTAAAAATAAATAATAGTTTAAAAAAAGTAAAAAAACACGCTGTTGTAGCTAGCTGATGTAAAAATGCGTGAGGTGCTAGATGAGGTGCTAGATGAGGTGCTAGATGAGGTGCTAGATATCAATCATTTACATGAAATGTCTCAACGCATTTTTACGATAAAATGATTTTTTTCTTAAATCACATTTTTTTTTTAACTTATAGAAGATTATTTTTAACTTTTTAGTTCAGCTAGTTACAAAAACGTGTTTTTTAGTTTTTTAAACTATTATTTATTAAATCTTACATCAGAAATGTTTTTGTTCAGAATGATTGTCTTTCCTGTCATAGCACGTAACAGTGATCTTCTGGAGGCTCCAAAAGTAGTCTAAAAGCATAGCTATTTCCCATCTACCCCGATAACAAGGCTTAAATTTTTAATATTTTAAGGAAACTTTTTCTGTGTAAGTTTTATAAATATATTGCAAGCGATAAAATTGTGATGAGCATCAAGCATTAATATAATTTCTTTACGGAAAAATTTACAACAGTCTTCCTGTAGATATTGACTGTAGATATTGCAATGGTTTAAATAGTCACCTCGCCACTACGCCGCGCGCCGCGCCGAAAGTTGTGGGTTCTAATCCCACACGGGACAAAAAATTGTGTGATCCACAAATCGTTGTGCCAAGTCTGGGTGTTCTTTATGTCCGTTGCTTGAATGTTTGTGAAGCCCCCCGCGAAATTAAATATAAAATAACAAAGTTTCTCCAAAATGTAGTCGGCGGAAAAGGTCAATAAAACACAAAATGTTATTCTTCCAAATTTATTGTATCGCCTTCAAAGTAGAGCCCTAAATAATACACTTACGCCGACGAATAATCCAGTTATCAAAATATTTTTTAAATGCATTTTCCGAAATCGACGCCGCGAATTCTCTTTCATATCTTCCATGGACTGAAAACGGGTACCTCGAAGTAGTAATTTGAGTTTTGGAAAGAGAAAAAAAGTCGGCTGGAGCCATATTCGGTAAATACGATGGTTGTTCAATGGTATTTGTTGATTTTTTGGTCAAAAATTCGTTCACAATGATGGCCTTGTGCGATAGCACGTTGTCGTACTGTAATATCCAAGAACATTCTTTCCACAAATCTGGCCTTTTTTGACGAATTTGATCTCTCAACGCCGAAGAACGCTCAAATAATATTCTTGATTTACAGTCTGACCTTCTGGCAAGAGTTCCGAGTGCACAACACCTCGATGGTCAAAGAAAACAGTCAACATGACCTTGACTTTTGATCCACTTTGTCGTGGTTTTTTCGGTTTCGGTTCAGTTGGAAGTAGCCATTCCAAAGTATGTTGACTAGTTTGTATGTCAAACTCGTAAACCCATGTCTCATCACCAGTAGCAATGCGTTTTACAAATTGTAGGGTCGTAATTGACTCGTTCTAGCCTGTCTTCAGCGACTTTTACGCGATTGTGTTTGTGAATAAAATTCAGATCTTTCGGGACTAGTCAAAGGGCAACGTGTTTCATGCCCAAGCGATCGTTTAAAATGGTACGAATCGATTCGTGAGACACAAGAAGTTCAGCGGATATCTCTCTTAAACTTGAATGAGGATTTTCAGTCACAATTTCCTTTACTTTAGCGATGTTCTTCAGTTTGAAGACATTGATGGCCAACTAGAGCGAGGCAAATCTCCTAACAAATTCCGACCGCTTTTGAATGCACTGCCCTATATACGAATTTTTGATAAAGTCGATTCACCGTATACTTTCTGTTCCATTTTCATCGACTCTGAACATGAAATTCCGTTTGCAATGCAAATTTGAGACAAACTTTTTGTTCGATTTTTTTATCCATTATAAAAATCACAAAAAGAACACTCTTGAGATAAGCTTTACAAAATCGAGTACTGAAAACAAACTAAATGACAGATATTGCTCAAACTTCGCGCCTATATGTATAGAAAACAGTTGTGCCAACTTAACCACAAAAAATATTTATTTGAATTGAATTTCGAATTAGAATTAAATTATCAATTCCCGATACTTTTTTGACAGAATGTATATAATAATTGTGTATAAAAAACAAACATATATTAGGGGAGCTGCATCTGCCAACAAACTGCTCTGTAGTTTAGCAGAAGTAAAAACTATCACTAAAAATGTTTATTTACTGAGAATAAACACACTTTCATTTTTTGTTTTTTCATAAATACGCTACTTAAACTGTTTTAAGTTTGTTCACCACTTTACATGGAAGAAAAGTACATCATAAATCTAATTTGTCTACAGGAATAAAGTCCAATGACTCTGAAATTATACTAACTACTTAACTGGTATTCTGTAAGGAGGTTGTATCATATCATTTGCACTTGATTCGTGATAACTCAATAAAAACATAAATATCACATTCAAATTTTCAACAACCATTTTGCTAACCAGTTATTTCATTGCAAAACGGATGTTTAATTCACGAACACAAGGTAAACCTATACTAGAAACAACTATCAGTGTATTACATACTTATTAACTTTATTGACTGTATCAGGGACGTGTGTTACTTTAGTTCAGATACTTAAAGACTCAGTACACACTGCAGTGAAGCTAACAGCTTGTCACTCTTAACATTTAACAAAAAACATTTTTTTTTCTGCATTTCTTTACTAACTTATAGACTAAAGGGAACAAGGATCCAACCACAAAGTATACCATCAAAGCTTTTCCGTCCACTTCCGAACATAATAAAAGTCCAAAGGAAAAGTCTCGACAGTAAAATTTTATCGTAACGTTTTCCGACTTTTCCTTCATCCTGGTGTAAATCTCCTAAAATTAGCCGGGGTATGGTAGGCTATGGCGCTTCCGATGTGGCTCGATAATGGCTTCATGTAGCTATAAACAAGAGGGTAAGACAGATAAGTGGAGAAGAACTGGGAATCTAATGCCGCGCGGTGATACTGGCTGCTTGAGGGCCGGAGAATAGGCCTACAGGCGTCTGTAGACCGTATGTGTGTTTTGCATTGGACTCTAAAACAATTTAAAAAAGATAGGTTAAAATCTGGCCACTATAAATGGCAAGCGTTTATTCTAAATTTGAATTTCTGTTCGTTTCTTTTTAAGAATAGGCTGACGCGACTAAAAAGAGTGTATACATAGAAGTACATATAAAGGTGTGTCTTTGGTGTTATAAAACATTTTTAAAAACTTTTATAAAAGAGTAATGCTTTACGTATTTGTAGTTCATAATAACGTATTTCTTCTGTATACTGTAGTAGTGAATCAGTAAGTTTATGTGAGGGCATTCTTAAAGTCCTTTCATAATTCAATATAAAATAATATTGTAACATTATGTTATATTATTATCATAATTCCTTTAATTCCTTTAATTTCCTCATAAGGCCTTTTATGAATGAAACAAAAGTTTGAAATAAATATATCCGGCTAATTCTTTTAAGGTACTTTTTATTTTATAAATGTAATTTGACGAATGCAAATCAGTTTTGCATTGTTTTAATCAGAATTACTTTAAATAAAAAGTTACCACTTAATATTTTTGTCGATAAACGAGTTGTATAACAAAACCATGTTCATATTTCCACAATCACTAGAGAAAGTTAAGGCGTACGGGATAGCTGACATCGTCGCTTTAATACGCTTACAGAAAAAACTTGCAAAGTCAGCAGCTCCACGGTTTTCCTCGTTTCAAAGAATCTGTGAGAAGGTAGGGAACTTAAGACCCTTCAAAGACGGACAAGCTCAATAAATTGGAAGACGACTGAGGCACGATTGCTATGGGTACATTGTCGTGATTGTGTAGGGGTGTATGAAATCGTTCCTTATAACGCGGAGTAATGTATTATGATATAAAGTTACAAGGTCACGTATTGTTGTAAAACTATTACATATTTAGTAAGATATTTGAACACTTTATTTTTAGACCAAGGTATTTCAAAGTCAATTTTAATAACGAATACATTAACACAGAATTGCCGAAGGTATTTGATAGTACAGACCTTTTCGTTATGAATGACGTTCTGGCATGTGATAAGATAGCTGAGTTGCTTTCATCTGCGGTTTGAATTGTATAAAGAAACGTACAAACAAAGAAAAAGCAGAAGAAATGAGACTTCAAGTTTCTTGACAGTCCGGTGTGGTCTCCGAGACTTGAGAAGAAGATTTAAAGATGTATTTTTATAGTTATAATTGCATAATAGTTTCGTGTGTGAATTTTATTTGCATTCTCATAACTACACCACTTTTCCAAAGAAAAACATCTCTTGAAGCCAAGTGATCGTCGCTAGCACAAGCGAGTACTACAGTATATACCTTCAAACAGGAAAGTTTAAAATGATTACTAGTATTTCTGAATAAAAAAAATAATTTTAAAATTTTGTTTTACATTCAAATAGGTGATCCCTATAATATATATATAGTAACTATAATAATATCATACGAATAGTTTTTGGTGGGTTATGTGGCGCAGCATGAAAGCACCCGTCTGCAAGGTCAAAATTGGTGGGTTACAAGATGGATTTTGGCCATTAATATTAGAATGTTTTAAGAATAACCGATAACAATGATGTAATTGACGTACCTGTCAGTCTAGTGTTTAGTGATCGAGACTGCTGAGCCAGAGGTCTCGCGTTCGATTACAACCTATGACAAATTATTGTGTGATGGGCATGATCATTTATCTTGTGTCTGGGTATAATTTATCGATAATATTTATATATTTAGTAATATATAAGTCTGTACTATGCTAGTATAGTACAGGCTCTGCCTAGTTTGAGGTGTATGCAAGTTATTATTAAAACAATAATGGATTTTGTGATCTACGTGATGGTTGGTTTAAGAATTGCTTCTGCTCAACATCCTACATACTTCAACTTCATCACTTCCATTATATGCGGTTGTTTTGAGAAATCCTGTGCATCTACTTCATAAAAATTTATAACTCTACCTATACCTATCTTTCATAATTTTTAACGACCCCGAAATGCACGTCTACACCTAAAAATCAGACTTGGAACCACTCACAGTGTCAGTATGTAGTTGAAAATCTCGTGGTAAATCCTCTCGCGTAGTCCTCCAACTCTACTCGTAGCCTGTCACAATTTTTATTTGGTACACTCAAATGCACAAACGTTAGGTATTTTATTCGTAAATATTTCTCGTATACATCTTGTTTCTCTAGTAACTGTGCATTTATAGTTATTAAAAATATATTAGAAATACATTAGTATATAAGTATGTTTATCAGCAGTGCCTAGTTTCTGATCAGGCCTTAGTGAGATGTGTAAAGTTAATATTATTTTCATTAGTTATTAAATATACCTGTCACTTCGGTGTCAGTTGCTGCAAAGCCTGGTCGTTTCGCTTCATGATAAAGGCTCTTGTGAGTAATAGACATTTTTTTAATTATTTTGATTATTATTATCAAATATATTGCCGATGGTAAAATAGCAAAAGTTCAAAATGATGGTTCGACTTAAGTAATCAGTAAAAAGGTCTTTACAAACAAGAGTCAGAAAAAATACCAGGTAATTATAACAATTTTAGTTATATTTAAGTTCGTGGCCATCGATTTTTAGAATATACGCAACTACCAATCAAGCTCCCACTATATGATATTGCACACACCAATTTATTATTAAAGAAGCAGAAACTTACACCAAAATGTAAAACATATTTTCCTATTAAATAAACATATAAACTAAGATACAGCACTATTTTAGTTGTGTGTGCGATGCAGAAACAACTAACTGTTGTAAATCACAAGGCTCCCTAAGTTGCAACTTATAGATAAGAAACACATTTTATGAAAGATAATGAAAATGTATAGTTTTACTAGATTATTTATGTATACTAAAGTTTAGTTATCTGCAGGGTGCAGCTCTTGCTCCCTGTGGGGGGCTTGTAATAGTTTTATGGCGTCTTCGGCTACCATGAATTTCATAGTCTTTATACGACGTGTAATCCCACTAATATTATAAATGTGAAAGTTTGGATGGATGGATGGATGTGTGTTGTTTGTTGATGAAACTTCGTATGTATATAGCTGGAGACCTGGATTAACGCATAGGCTCTTTTTTATCCTGATATCCCCACGAGATCGGGACTTACGCGGAAAATTCAGAGTATTCTATATTAAATTTTCTGCATTGCATTTCATTTTAATCTATCACAGTAATGCCAGCAAAAAGTTTACACAACTAAGAACGTCATCACTACATATTATAAAACAAAGACCTCCGCATGCGGTTTTCACTTATAGATAGAGCGATTCATGAGAAAGGTTTAGGTAAGGTAGTAGGTTTGTTAAAGTTTTATGTAAATTGGTTGAAATATGGTGATGATTGTTAAAGATGTTTCTACTACCCGTGCGAAGCCGGGGCGGGTTGCTAGTTTTTCATATATTTAAGTAATAAAACTTTGAGTTATTTTTAGATTATACATTGCCTTTTGTATATACTCTTGCGTTTGTATTATGTTCCCAAAGGGAAGAAGGGTGTTAGAATACCACGAGACCAACGAGGCGCTCAAAATTTCTGATTGATCAAACTTATAGAGTATTTACATTTTAATTAGACTAATCTTCATGCGGGCCATAATGTTATCAAAGGGACCCTTTTATAGTATATATAGATACTATAAAAGGGTCCCTTTGATTGGCCTCAAATTATAACACAAACCCTTAAATGAAATGTATGTTATTTTTTTCAAATGGTCATATTTTGTGAGTGACTGAGATAGTGCGACTTATTGTCCAAATATATATTAGGCTTTTTATTACTTTTGTTTATATCTGTACCACTATAGGATGTTGAACCGTAGTTCCAAGGGATTTATGTCCGGATAGTATTGTTGATGTGCACTTTTATGTGCCCATTCGGTATTGATGGTGTCCGAACTACTGGATATGGGTAGACAGTCGTTTTGATTTAGCGACAATGAAGTAAATTTTAGGCAACGTTGACGTTAAAATGTTCTCCTGTACATCGATTTAAGCCTATTTATCCATATTAATATATTTTTTTTTCATAATAAAGAATACTAGTAACGTGGCTCACACATTACTAGTAATATTTTTAACTCCTGCAGCTAAGTTAAGTGCTTGTGTTAGGAGTAGGTCACGTCGCTAGTTCGCTGGGTGGGGTTCAAACCCGCAACCACTCGATCGCAAGTCTGACGCCTTAGCCATTACACTACCGCCGCTTTCATGTGTTGTACGTTGTTCTACTAACGTTGGTGTCCTTTCACTTGGTCCAACTAGAGAGATAGGATTTTTTTAATTATTTTTTATTGCATATTACCTAACCACAGCAATGCGTGGCCGGGTAACTAGTAACCTTTTTATCAAAATCACCTTCTCTTGTATTTCTCTCAATCTTCGTCTAGCTTCTTCCACTGGATTCCACTCTCCAAGAGTAAAGGACCTATAAAATTTTTAACTGGTCCTCCCGTCTTCATTATTGTAATATGTGGTATATATAATATCTATGATAATAGCAGCATACTATATATATATATGTAAAGAAAGTATTACGTTCTTTGTAATGTTAAGTTCTCTCTGAGAAACATCAAATAGTATCTTGACACTAGCTGTTGCTGCTGACAGAGAAGTGTGTCGATAAGAGATAAAAAGATGGAGATTGTTTGTACAATGTTTCTCAATTAAATCATGTAAAATAGAATATGTAAACAGTGAAAGGAAAGCCTTTAGAAATAATTGAATTTAAATATGGTTTCTTTGTTTACAGAGTTACACAAGTTTATTTTATTTCAATTGGCATACTTAATTGGTCTTATATATTTGTAAATACAATAGATACATCGCGTGAAATGAAACATATTTATACAAAACTGAAACTAATAATTAATAAATTGCTTAAATGAGTAAACAATAATGATTTTTCAAAAAATAAGGAAAAGGCAAACATGATTTTTTCTTTTTATGACGTTTTTATTAGCCTCCCTTGTGTAACTATGGTAGTATATCTTGGATGTCAACTTTAGGCTACTTCTACTTATCGTATAGAAATAAAACATTGTATGTACCTATAGGAAGTTCGGATGATAATACTATAATTTTTTAGTTTTTTCTGAACTATAATTTGTTATAAAATACTTTTAGTACCATGTAAAAACCAAGTTGCCCGCCTTAAATGAATTGATCTATACTTCAGCGATACAGGGTCAATAAATTTGTTCTAATATCTTTGCTAAAATCTTAACCGAAATCTCCGCTCTTCAAATAATCTTCTCCTATTATATCCCATTCATTCTACAGTATGTGTCAAAGCGCAACTATACTACTGCTGTAGTTATCTTTAGCTAACAACTCAGGACGAAGCTTGCAACTACCAGGCATATGACGTCATTAGCTTAACTTTGTTGACACAACTGGCATTAAAACTCGCCCCTCCGATTGAAGGCGCAATACACTTAGAATTGAATCTCCCCACACAAATGCAGCCGTCTATTCTGAACCGTAATCTTCTTATAGGAAACCCATACATACAATTAAACCTAACACTGAATAAGCCGTCGTCAACTGTTTCTAAACATTTTTTAATTCCTTACATATGAGGTATAAGAAAGAGGTACGATATCTAATTAAAATTAGGTTTTGTTACTATTCTCTTACAAACTGAGTACCTATGACCTACAAACTGACTTATCTAAGATCAATTTCTACATAGTAACGCATACAAGGATTGTGATAATGGGGAGCATTAATTTACACAGATATGTTGTGTGTTTCCATTAACGTTCCAAAATATAAAAGACAAGCAAATACACTCCGTGCTATGAAATATGCTCGTAAGTGCGTTATGTCACATATTATGATATACCCTAAAATTTGCATATTCTAAGTCATTACTTACTTGGTCCTTCCCATCCTCGATGAAATTTTACCTATTATTACCCACATCCTTAACTATGGAACATCCTTAACACCGCTGACAATGGAAGTACCATTGTCAGCGGTGTTTTTCCATCGACATGGAAAGACGCCCAAATTATTCCTTTACCCAAGAATCCCAAACCTGTATCCTACTCCAAATATCGTCCTATCTCAATTTTACCTTTTCTGTCAAAGGTCCTGGAACGCCATATCCACTATCAGCTTAGTATATTCCTTTGCAGAAATAACCTACTTAACCCGTTCCAATCCGGTTTCCGCCCCGGCCATAGCACGACTACCACTCTCGTCAATATTACAGATGATATAAGGACAGGTATGGAAAATGGAAACCTCACAGTTCTATGTCTACTAGACTTCAGCAATGCTTTCAACACTGTGGACTTCGACGTTCTCCTTATACTTAATTCTCTCAACATATCTCCAACGGCTATTGACTGGTTTCGTAGTTACCTGTTCGGCCGCCGGCAGCGCATCCGACTGGATGATAACTACTCTACCTGGTCCAACACAGCTGCTGGTGTGCCACAGGGTGGCGTTTTATCTCCTTTACTTTTTTCAATATTTATTAATTCAATCTCGAATGAACTTCTCTCTTCCTACCACCTTTACGCAAATGATTTGCAAATATACAGTCAAGCAAATCTTAACGAACTGTCTCAAGGTATTAACAATATCAATAAAGATCTGGCTAGTGTAAGTAAATGGAACACTATGTATGGGCTTAGGGTTAATCCTAGCAAGATGCAAGCTATAATTGTCGGTAGACTTATTGCTAAAATTGACTGTTCAGCACTTACACAAATGTCTTTTGAAGGGGTTACTATTCCTATAAGCAATAATGTTAATAACCTAGGGATACATATGGACAAAACCCTTTCATGGAATGTCCAGTTAAAAAATGTCAGCCGCAAGATATTTGCCTCTGCGGCTTCTCTAAGAAGATTACGTAATTTCCTTCCAACTTCTACTAAAATTGAACTTGCGCAATCGATTCTTCTCCCCATTCTTGACTATGCCGACGTCAGCTATCTAGATCTCAATGAGGACCAACTTGATAAACTTGAGAGGCTTCAAAATTTCTGTATAAGATTCATTTTTGGCTTACGCAAATATAATCATATCTCCGAATTCCGTACTAAACTCAAGTGGAATAGGAATACTCATATCCTCTCTTTACTGTATAATATGTTGTTTAACCCTACTACCCCTGTCTATTTAAAAAAGCGTTTCGCATTTATGTACGACACACACAATAGATATTTGAGATCATCGGAAAATTTGACGTTGGAAATTCCAACTCATACCACAACATTTTCTGACAAATCATTTGCAGTGCAAGCCGCACGCTTGTGGAATGCATTGCCAGAAGTTATCCGACGAGCACAGTCACAAGCTGTTTTTCAGAAACTCATCAAGGATCATTACCTTTCTTCGTAAGAACCATATGTTATAATTATATGTATGTGTAGTGTACGAATATATGTGTGTATGTATATTCCTTTATGTAAATGTATGTATGTGTATTATTTAGATATTCATAAAAAAATAGTAGACTTAAATAGACTGATATTTATTAATTGTATATTTTTCTTATTATTTTGAATTGTTGTGCACCGCGAGTTACCTACTTCCATACAGTATAGTCCATCCTAAGGTTTTAGTCTGTAAGAGATCGCAGACTGCGATAAGACCGCCCATTGTACTGATACTTTATATTCAATTTCTAGTTTGTTTAATACTTTTTTGGTGTGCAATAAAGAGTACCTATCTATCTATATCTATCTATCTATCTACTTAGCAGTCAATAGACTAAGAACTGAAATATGGAAGTAAATAGATAATTGCATTCGAAATCTAATTCTAAAATTAGATATAATAGGAAATGAAGAGACAAAGTGTACCATGGACCCTTAACTCGTATGCAATGAATTTCAATAAGTATAAACAAATTTGGATTGTTGAGCTATTTATAATAAATGATACTTATTATAAGTATGTTATTTCTAAATAATCTTATAATGTTACTTGTAAAAGTCAATAGTGGAATATAAAGTGTGTGTAGTACATATATTAAGTTGGGACTCCAGTACTGCTTTTTTTATGGAATAGGCCAGTCAAATATATTGTTCGAATTTAAGAATTACTTACTTAACACTACGTAAATATTTACGTTATACACACGTTTATATTACGTTATACGTACGTATATACACACTACTTACACATATACAATAATATACTAAACACATATAAATACATACAAAACCAATATACACTGTTAATTATTAAATCTCTAACGTACCAAATAGTAGTATCAACATTGCATGCCAAGTAATAGTTTGGGTTATTCCCCGAGTACCCCGATCTCCGAGGCCCCTGTCCCGGAGAACCCCGAATACGATAAATATGATTACATTTCTTTTGTCTTTTGTTTTCAACTTGTACGGTCGACATAAAAAGTGCCTATATGTATGTGTTTAAAATACATAAGACGAAAGTAGTTTAATTGAGTTTTGTACAATGTCGAATAATAGTTTTAATAGAGGTAATTATAGTTTGAATAAAATGTATCAAAATATAAAATAAATGTTACAATATTATCGAATCATACTTAACAAATATATTTTACAAGTTATGACAACAATAATTATTTAAAATTCTAAGCACAGCCGGGCGAGAAGAGTTTAAAAATTTTTACAGGAGCGGGCACCAACCATTTATTAATAAACAATAGAGCTAGTGCGGTAGATGGTGGACTGGTGGTAGTATTTAAAGTAAATAATCAATTTTTAAAAGCATTTTAAATTTCTGTATTGTAAAAAAAATATAAAAGTGAAACTGATTATGCTATAAAAGGTTATTTTATAAGAACATATCATTTAAGATTATTGATATAAAAAATAATTCCTGAAAGTGAGAATGTTTTTGCGTATTTTTTAAATTATGGTAATATTAAATGTAGAGTACATATTTTGATTTTCTGCATAGAAAAAGTAACTATTCTGATAATAATTAAAACCTGTGATTGCTCTAGGAGACTCTATATTGTATTCTCTAATTATAATATGTACCTTAACCAAGCAAGACTTTATTAGTTTTTCCTGATCTTTCAAGTTAAGTATTATAATTTTAGTAATTAATAAAATTTTATTTACCATTTCATCTGCTGACGATACTTTTAAGCATAAGTGACTTTTAATTGAGTTATCAAGATAAAAAAAAACCGGGGTCCTACGGGACGGGGGCCTCGGGGATTGGGGTACTCAGGGAATAACCCAATAGTTTTGACTTGCTTTATAAATATGTTTTTATTTCGAAAACAGTTTTCCTCGTAAAAATTAACAAGCAAAACTTAACTATTTTAAATGTAATTTCCATACTAACGAATAGTCTAGAACACAATAGTAAGAAACCACTCTGAAAGATTAATTGCTTACATTCTCCTTTAAGATTATGGCTTTGCACTACTTGAACATAAGACGGGAATACTTGTATCTTCCATTAACACTGAGAAATAATTACTTAATTAATTCTTTGTTTCCTTAAGTAATGTTGGTCCTTTGTTTAAGTTCTTCGTCAATTCTATGTCATTACAAACATTCCACACCATGTTATTTCTGACAAAAAACTCAACTTAGTCCATTTGTAATGTTTATTACAGCCTAGTATTTAAAGCCCATAAAGTAACTTAACCAGTTAAAATAAGGCAGGATATTTTTTTTTTCTGGTAGCATAAGGCTAGGGGCAGTGGTAGCAAAATGGGTAAGGCACCGTTTGCTTTGAAATGGTTGTTCGTTTATTGAGCCCCACACAGTACACTACCGACGTAAGCCGAATCCGAACACAAGCGTTTAGCTTAACTGGATTAACAATAGTAAGAAGACACTTTACTTGTGGTCTACAAAAAAAACCACACAACTGCGAGTCTGACTCATGCACCGTTCAAATCCCTCCTAAACTTACTCCCTGACACATCGATATACGTCGCAGTAAATTTTCCAAGCCCAAAATAAATTATTGTAATCACAAAAAAATTAAGTATTTTCCTTTACTTGTGCTGTGAGACCTTGCTTCTCGCCAAATTTTGTAATTCTAGTGCAATGGACTTCCCATTGACCTAGAATTAAACACTAGTTTTGAATTTACGTGCGAAGTATAAACATTAATTAAAATATAAGGCTTAATGACCGCATACCGCTGATTATAATCAAAGCTGGTTGAGGTTGCAGGTGCGAACCTCAACCAGTGCATTACCGACGTGAACCGACTCCTAAGCGTTTAGCCTTTCTGCATTAAGTGGTCTATAAAAACATCATCTTCTATACTATACTCATTTATATCGACTAACTAAATTTTGAGAACCTCTGCCATTGTCTCCGACACATTCGAACTGTTGTTAAGACGGTTTTTCAATAGAATATTAACGTGCCCTCGGAGGGCAGCTCGGGAGGATTAGCCGACGTTTATCCCGCGCCGGCGGAGGCTTAGACCAGACTTAATTTAAACAATTGTTTGTTTTCACCGAGATATTACTGAGATTTTGCTTGTCGCTTTCAGTGAGCGAATGAGAAAACTGATTCATAGCGTCGGTGTTGGTGTGTGATTTTCAAACGTTTACTGTTTGAGTTTGTGTTTTTTTTTTAAATCAAGCAGTATTTTGGTTTTATGTTTTGACTACTATCTTAGCATTCTATATTTTAATTGTACTTTACGAGTAAATGTTTTGATTTAGTCAAATGTTATGTGCCAACAACTTGTAGTAATAAATTAAATAGATACAATTCGCTGCATCATTATAATATACTTCAAATAAATAATACTGCTATACAATAAAACTAACATAGTGAACAATAATATTATTAAAGCCGTGAAGAATACAAGAAATGTATTACATTTGTATCCTCTGGGAAAACATGTGACATTTTCTTCGCCCTTCTTAAATAATAAATTGTTAAACTATGAAATGGCTTGAGAAAGGTAAAACACATGCCACCTGTTCTCAAATAAATGCTTAGAACCTTGAAAACTATATTAGGGGTGTGTTTCTTTTATATGTATTTATTTATCTTTTGTTTTTAGAAGTAAGTATCTGGCTCATTCTCAGATGGCTCAAAAAGTGTGTCCGAGCCAATAAGCTCTATGAAATGAAGTGCTAATTGCTTGATATTTTTACATACTTAGTAGATATTTAAAATATGAGAGGAGGGCTATCGCCTTTTTTCGATAAACTAAAAGTAAGTAAGGTAAAAAAACAAAAATCGAGCAAAATTGACCTCAGTGACGAATCCGCATCCGATGTTGCGGCAGAAAATATTTTTATTTTTTTTTATTGATTAAACCTAACGCCATTTCAGATTCGTCCACAAAGAAATACTTAATTATTTACACAAATTATGACGTTACCTCTATAGAGAGGTAACGTCATAATTTGAGTACAGGATATAGAAGAGGATCAGTGCACGCCATCAATATCAATTCGAAACGTCGCGTCGAACGCGAAGGCAACTAGTTGTAAATTCTCTGATAAGGCCTATTCTATAACAGGCCTTATCAGAGTATTTACACACATTACATATTGATGGCGCGCACTGATCCTCTTCTATATCCTGTACTCTACTAACTATAAGAAACATTTTTAGAGTAACGTAAAGTATGATCCACGACGACTCTGTGATAAGGATAGCACTTTCATGTGTCTCTGCGCTTCTTTTTTATTAGGGTTTATATATGGTACACCCGAAGAGATGATTTTGGTGAAACCAAAATTTTTTAAATTTATTCAAGAAGTCGTCTATGTGAGCTATCAGTTTTTAATTACAAAATAACTACTGGTACGGCCGATCTTACGCCTATAAAGTCTTCTTATTCGAGTTTCCACCACCACTTAAGGTTCCAATTCGTCGTTATCATCATATACATCAATCTCGACTGGTACGTGACCTGCTGGTATTTCCTTATGGAGTAAGCTCCAAAAAATAATCGTAGAGTGAAAAGCAGGAGTGGATTCAATGCAATCGAATATTCTAATCAAACTCCAATGTATCCGTTTATAAGTCATGATTCCACAGAAATAAAAACAGAAATATTCCATCCTTCGAACCAATATGGAAGGGAATTAGAAACATGAGTTTAGGATTGGTACTACGATACGAAGGTATATTGTCAAAATTAAGTTCAGAATAGAAATAAATTAATAGAACTAATAGAAATTTGCTTCTATACATGAAATACATAGAGTGCGTATGTACAAAAGACCTTATAGCTAAGAGCAATTTCTTACAGGCTAACGTTGTATGACAAAACGATAATAAATACCAGAAATATTGGGCAGGTTTGGTGTATAAAAAATCCGTCGTGTGAGAAGTTTTAATTTAGATTTAATATAGTCTTTTAGTTTAGTTTGAAGATTAAATTTATTTATTTATTTTTTTATTATCGTTTTGTGCTAATTTTGTTTCACATTTCCATTCAATTCAAAATTTACTTTCTTTTTTTTTGCTTTTTCTACAGACATATGCATACAGTCATGATATATACAAGAAAAACAATTTTCGAATTTTGATTTAACAGCGGTTTCCGCACTAAGCTCGTGGCTTGTATCGCGTCAACCAAATTATTACACATTGTTCATTGACAATTTGTAACGGACATCGATTCCAGATAATAAAGTAGTTACATATTTAAGTAGTTAATTAGAAATTAAGACAAACTTAAAAATTAAAACAGTCTTTCAGCAGCATAATAATATAAACACTTCAAATTAAAAAGACTAATATGAAAGGATATAGCCCTAGTGTATGTGGTGACTGATTTCATGCATGTGGTTGAGAATATGTGTGTATGTGTGCGTGTGTGTATGTGTGTGTTTGTGTTATGCTTTGCCTTTATTAACCATGATTTGGAAGAATGAGTTCAGTTTCGTCATATGATAGGTTCAACAGCCATTTTGTTATCAGTTGCTTTACTTCTCCTGTACTCAAACTTATTAACGGCTGTATGTATCTGACAGATCTTGTTGTACCCTCTAGGCCGGAGATAAATAGCCTGTCTTTTTATGAAAGTAGTATTTATGGTAGGGAGTGATAATGGAGGATTCGGAATAATCCATTTTATGTAACGTGTCAAGTACATTACGTCAAAATAAACTGCAAAATATCACACAGCTGTAACACTGCTAAATTTTCAAAGCATAATATTGAATCAACAATTAAAGTGTTAATCTATGCTCCACCAAAAATATAGCCTCTGATCGGTAAGTAACAAAGCATTTATCTGTGTGCGGAGCCATTGGACGTCATTGTTCATTCAGAGCGAGCTGTGAGCCAGTAAGCACGGTATCTTTACAGATGTCACCGCCAATGTACCGCTTTGTTTTGACGTTTCAAAAGATTTCTCTTTTTAGTCGCTGTTTTTATTTTGGATTAATGATTTCGTTTGAATAACACTTTGGGATGGGGATGAAGGTTGTTTTGTTATTTTTTTTAAAAATGAGTCAATCGAAATTTTAATTAAATTTAGTTTCCTGAATCAGAGATTATCTAATTGCTGAATGTAAGGAAATCAGGCAATATAAGCAAAACAAACTATCAGAAAACACACAACAATAGAAGTGAAGAATAAGAAAATTTAAGGAAAAATACACAGGCCATGCATTAAGAGGTATTAGGAGAGATTACCCAAGAAATAGGAAAAGAATACGAAGTAGATAGTTTCAAAGGTATTGAGGAAATAAATGCCATAGCAGGCCTTTGCCAACATTAGACAAACAGACCAAAGAGACGACATCGTCGACTCTTAGTCGATGATACCTCAGAAGAGTCGACGATGTCGTCACAATTTATATTGAGCAAAGTGTCTCAATACTTTGCTCAATATAAGTAAGAAATTATTTTAATACATTCTGTTTAAAGAAACACTTAATGTTATTTTATTATAATTATGTATTTACACAGGAGTTAACGTGATCACGAAATAGGTATTACATACCTCTGATTGTTAAAAATGTTTTAAATGTGTAATTCGGGACTTAATCGCGATAATATTTAAAAGGTACAATACCTCTTGGTTATCTGACGTTTCGATCGAATTGCACCGATCGTGGTAACGAAAGTTTGAAAACAGTTAAAATGTTATAAATATATTAAAAATATATATTAAAAAATAGTGTATATATATTTAAAAAATCTGTCTCTGAATAATAGTTATTTTTTTTGGAAGAAAGGTATAATATGTTCTTTTCTGTTCCCCTGAAAACGTGAATAAATCCTTATTCACGTTTTCACGGGAACAGAATTATGACCGTTTGTGTAATTATGGCGTGAAAGTGTAACAAAGAAACTAACAAACATACTTTCGCATTTATAATATTAGAATTTAACTGATATGTTAACACATAACACAATGTAAGTTACTTGTTCACATGTCACTTTAATTACAATAAATGTTATAATATTAGTCTATTTTACCACATAAAATCTATCAAAATATCGCAACGGCTGTCAACATCTACAGAAAAGTCGGTCTCGTAGCCCCATGAAATATCATATTGTACGAACGAAGAAACATATTGCTATAATCTATTATTGATGACCCACAGAGCCAATATCTTGTCGTAATCTATGTATTATTGAGAACTTGATAGGTGTTAGGCTATACGATGTTGTATTCAATGAATACTATTAATTATTAAGTTATTCTTGAAGGATCGGATCGTGATTTAAAAATTGTTTTTTTAAGGTAATAACAGTTTAATCATGTTTTATACGCTTATGTCTTTTTATTTGTTTCTTATACACTCAATTCTCGAAAGAATAGGCAATATGGTACTACGCACCAAAATTTGTAAAAATACATTCCATGAATTTAAAATGTGGTATAGTAGAAGTGATTATGACAGAAGAAAACCAGTTGAAAATTGGCGACGTTGACTGCAACGTCAAAGATATGAAGAAAAATGTAAGAAGTTTTAAACAACTATGACCAGAAAAATAGCAACAATAAAACTAGCCTATGAATAAGTTTGTAATATCGAAAACATTACTACCAGTGCACGGATACTGTAAAAATGAAAAACTAGAAATCTGGGCTAGGCACGATAGAGTGGATAAAAATAGTTCCCCCGGTAACAGTAAAATTCTTCCTTAAGAATCTCTGAAAACGTTGCATAGGAACGAAAACCATAACCAAGTTATTTTAACTTTGAAGTAAAAACGGTCATACCTGCAGGCTGCTTTATATATCGATACAGATGTAAAATAACATTTTGTTGACATTAATACAAATACGAACAATAACATTGGATGAGTGAGAATAATAATAAGATTTGAAGAAGTTGGTGTGGAATATTTTAATATGGAAGCAGAAATGTATGTTGTGCAAGTAATGTTATATAAACGGCGGTATAAAGACAAGATATCTGCCATCATAATCTACTTATCTAGTTATCATAAGTTCTCGATATATTGCAATATCTTTCTCAGAGCGCACTTTTACGACAATCTTAAGCCTGATGAAGCATAACGGAATTTATCGTTCGGTCATGATGCAAATACTATAACCATTCATCTTTAGAATTTCAACTTTAACGTCGGCAGAGCAAGGTGTATTGTCGAATGGCTTACGGACCTTAAGAGGCCCCTTCCAATTGAGTGTGAAGTGAATGAATGAATTGAACTGACACAACTACTAAGAATGAATGATCCATTGCACTGGATTTAAGTGCTTTCAAACTATTTCTGACTGGGAGGATTTTGAAAGTCACTAAAATAAAAAAAGTTTACGTAATATCAAGATGCGAAGGGTGTTACATTCTGAAGAAATCTCATGTTTTATGTATCTTCTTAAGGGGTAGCAACGAATGGGAGAATGGGAACCTTTAATCCCCTTGCAAAGTGCACGGAAATGACCAATCTTATTTACATGAAACAATTCAGATTATCTGATGTCCTTAACATTATATTTATTAATTAACAATTATTATGTGTTAATTAATAAATATTGCTTGTATGGGTTAACTAGGAAACGCATTTTCTTCTGAGTTGGTAGAAGTTATTCATGTCCCTTGGTAGTTTAAAATTCATGAATAAATTGAACGAAGTCACTGATGCTCAAATTGTGAAAAGGGATAATTAGCAAAAACTATGGCAGGAAGATCATTATGCTTGCCACGCTTTTTCCTGTAAGCGGCTCTTAGAAGAGCGTAAAAAGGTTTTTACAGGGTTGGCAATGAAGGAGTGACCTCCTTGGTGTAGCAACTTTCAATTGTTTTGTATCAAAACTATGAGTATACTATAACAGAGCTCTAAATGATTAGTCTTACTTATTCATCGACTTATTGCTGTATTTATCATACTTTTGTAATATTTAATTTTAAAAATCTTCTGTTGTTATTATCAACTAATTTTATTTTCAGAATATATTTTTGCCATTTTTATCCACCAATGTTCGTAAGAATTTTGATTATCTGCACGAAAGTATTAAAATGATAGCTAATTCTATTTTTTTATTTACAAAATACCTTTCGATATTTTTAGTCTACATAGTTTTAAAATCAAGTTCTCAGGGCTACTGTTAACTTCTCCGAGACATAATTTATTTCAAGTTAAAACTTATTTCGCCCGTCTGAATCTTTCTGAACACACTAGCTGCTATACAAACAGGCAAACATTGGTCCATGTTTGTCAGTTTAGTTACTTAACTACTTAGTTACTTAGCTCTTTGACAAGTTCCTCATAGGGACGAACGTCTGTTAAGTATTAATCTGGTTTAGTTTTCACTTCATGACCACAAAGTCATAATGAACATTGGACAAGACTAACGAAGAGTGACTTGAATGTCATGCTCAATATTGTAATTGTGTTTTAAACCAATTGTACTTATAATTTATACTTCTGGTGGATTCTAAAACTTAGACCGTGAATCTTGCTTAATAAAGTTGTGATATGTTTTACACACAAGTGTTTTATGTTTTACACAACGTTCACTATTGCATGCAAGCCTGAAAATTCAACAGTTTTCACAAATAATAACTACATTATGCGTGAATGAAATAGTAACACTGCCAATTAAAACTTACGCACAGCGATCATTGTGCCACCAAGACTTTTTTAATATTGGATATAAATAAGATTGGCTACCATATAAAGCGTTCGTCAGCACTGAGACATCTTTTTCTAAATTTTCTTTCTGTCTTTTAAGATGATATGTTCTTTATCTTTATGATTTTCTCCATTACTGTAAGTCAGCACTCAGCTTTGCATCCTTCCGCATATCTATCGACAAATGGAATAGACTTCCAATCACGGTGGCCCACTCAAGTCTTTTCGCTCAGCTATTAGCCATGACATCTTAAGTCTACTGAAAACCCTCTTCCCTCCATCATGACCCATGCAATATGTTTAAAGTACGTAATTTTACGCACGTAATTCAAAGTAATAAAACAACGATATTGTTATTAAATTTAAGGATACGAAAATACAAGTACGGTTTGGCCTGTCTGGTCACTGGTATTTAATAAGATTGTGACTACTAGGTATATAATATCGTTAAAGTTCTATTAAATTGCAAAAATAGCATATCCTCTGCAAATTTTTTGTAAGCATTAAACTTGGACGTAAAATATACCCTCTCTGCCGCCATTTTATTTTTCGACCGTAAAACGGTTTATGGCTCACCTTTATTACCTGCTTAATAATTTCATATATTATTTGAGCCCTTCTTTGTAAACTTTATATTACATCCCAAGAAATTCTTGTTATTGTGAACATTTGTTGAAATTCTGAATTATTTATATCATATTTTACGAGCACCGATTAAGTAATTACTTAGTTGAGAACTTTATTTATTTCCGGGCTTTTTCCTTGGTTTGGCATTGTTCCAATGAAATCTGTTTTAACTTGGACGAAAGATCTAATTTTAAGAGAGTTTTTCAGCTTATTCTCTCTTTGATTACTGTTAGGATTGTTTAAAGCATTTCATTAGGTAATTTATGTAGTCGTTTACTAGGACATATTCATATTTATACCGTATCTGTTAATACGTCATGAAAATTGGTGGACTGATTGGTGTTGATTTACTAACATTCCTCTTTTCTAAGTACTTATTATATTTGTAATATCTTCGAATATTATATTAGATATCTTTTATAAACATAAAAGTCTGACATCTTATAAATATTAGTATTACTTTAAATCTAACTTCTTGTAAGTGTTCAAGATCTTTCAAGGTTTTTAGGTTAAGTACAGGATTGGCTGGAGAGGCGGTATAGCAGCCTCTTTTACCGGTTGACACAGGTGCTAACGGGACACGGCTTCTGGGATGCCTCCAGCTTTCTCTGTACATCTGCCTTACTTGCCTTTAAAACTCCAATATTCTTTAGTAGACTTGTAAAATTGACAAGGTCAAAAATGACGGCAATAATAATAATAACAAAAATAATAATGTATTGTAATGCACAGACACAATCAAGTAGCCAGGATTGTGCATCAACAACTTGCCCTTAAATGCAATCTTGTGCATTCAGAGGTGCCATATTACAGGTATGTGCCCGACCCAGTTCTCGAAAATGGTCGTGCCACGTTATATTGGGATCAATCTATCATCAGTGACAGAACTATTTTTGCCAATAAACCTGAGTGGTAATAGAGCGATCAGAGTACCGCACAATAATTGTCGATATCACTATTCCTCATGATGAGAACCTCGTGAAAGTTGAATCAAATGTTTGGATTTGTCTTACGAGATTATCGATATGTGGAATGTCGATTTGGCGATCATTGTTCCGATTGTCATAGCCAAGAGCCTCGATCAACACCTTAGGAGGCTTGCGTTAGACGGCTGGATCAAGGGACTAATGCAAAAGGCAGTTCTCCTCGACATGGCCCGTATAGTCTTCTCACTGATCACTGTTACTGACTTTGAAGCCCTAACCACCGTTGTCTTGGTTCCTGTACAAGATGTCGGTGATTTACTGTTTTTATATTTTTAAATACATTTTGTTATACATAAACATATTTAAAAATATGATTTATAAGTTTTAAGTTGAATAAAGAGGAATAACAAGAAATAACTTATACAAGGCTTTCACCACGAATTCATCAGGATAAGTAACTTTTAGCAGCGTGATGATATCTCGTAAACTTTTCTTTGTCCCGTTAAGCCAGTGAGGCACTATCTGGTCAATCTTAGTAAGAAACCAGAACACCAGCTACTTCGCAACAGCAATGTCATCCTCGCTGAAGTTAGTGGCACAGATCTGGATGGTGGACACCTTATCCATCAACTACTCGGTTTCTGCTGTAGGAATGCCAGCAACTCATTTGTCACAAGTTGTCACTCATACCTCGGTATATTCAGAGCCATGAGTGACACCAACTAATGTGAAGCGCGGTATATGCCGACACTCGCGTCGGCTTATACCGCGCAAATTAATTATACATATTAAAGAATTAAATATCACAGCAAATATCCGAAGCAGAGCGCGGCACATCACTTTATTTAATAGCACATTTACAAGCGAAACATTATTTATGTGTATTTATAAGTCAGTGTTGAGTTTATTCTATGTTTAACTTACAATAACTTCAAGCAAAGTATTTTACTAAACAAGTAAAGTGTAATTTTTTTTCAGAGATTTAATTCTTGCCTTCAATAAGAAAGTAAATATAGGTAAGTATGTAATTTCAACATAACTCGAACGAAACAGGATAAGAAACATTATATTCTTCATTTACGTTAGATTAACAAGCTTCAGTACTAAAGCTAAAGTTTCGCCAGTAAAAGCGATAAAGAGGTTCGCGTGTGTCGGGACGCGGTAAAATGGTGGATTTTATTGCCAGCCTGCCCGCTGACGGCTATTTGTCTGTTGCATCAGTTGAGCTACGGACGGAGGGACAAGGCAGTAGCGAAATAAATGGAGTAACTCAGAAAGAAATATGACCTTTTTCGGTGTTATAGTCGTTGACGAAACAGTGATTCATTATTACTGCATATTGATTGGGAGGGTACCAAATCCAAAGTACATATTTTTGTAGTAGATCTAGTGGAAGTATGGACTTCACAAGTTTATTATATTGGGTATAAACAGAAGTCATAATCTATATAAATAAAAACGAACTGCCAAATGTCTTGCTAAGCGCAAAACTGGAGAACGGCTCGACTAATTCGGCTATTTTTTTTTATATTTTCGTTAAGGCACAAGGAAGGTTCTGATGGATAGAAAAAGCGTAAAAATAGCGAGAAAAATGGCAAAAACAACACTTTTCTTTTCCAATACAAAACACAGAGTAGATAATAATTAAAACACATGTCCCCAGCTGTCAAACATATGTCGTCAATCAATAACTTTTGACAGAACGAAGTCTGTCGGGGCAGCTAGTAAATTATATATGTCTAATTTATTACTCGTGAATATAGGAAATGCACGCATTCAATAAAAAAAAACATAAATCAATTTAAACACTACTATTTAATTGTAGTTATTTTTCAAGTTGACATTACGTAATAATTTTCCATATAATTAGACTTTAGTGAGTACTATTGAAGCGTTGCGTTTGTATGTCTGACAACAAGTGTTCAGTGTCAGGAATTAAGATAACGGTACACCTAATACAAGTATACAAGGCATTCAGTAGCCCACTTATAACTTGGACCTAACCATTCGGGTAAATGTACCCTGAATATTTACAATTAGGATTGGCTAAATGCCATATTTTTCGAAATCACGGACAATATACAAAGCTGAATTTCGATTGATCTAAAAATATATAGTTAAGTAAGCGAATATTACTCGTACTGTAATAATATTTCATCCCGTATTTATGATATTGACATGGCATTGACTGGCTAGTGACGGGCTATAGTGGCAGAAATTTTCATATTTTATTTAAAGTTGAATACCTCTTAATTCAGTTCTTTACTATAGTCTCTTTAATTATATTTATTTAAGAACTAGTTCATCAAAACCTTGATGACAACGACCCATTATTTGAAGTCATCAAAATATTATATACTAGCAGCGCCTCGCGGTTTCACCCGCGTAAGTCCCGATCCCGTGGAATTGTCGGGATAAAAAGTATGCCTATGCGTTAATCCAGGTCGCCAGCTATCTACCAAGTTTCATCGCAATCGGTCGAGTAGTTTTTGTGTGAGAACATTACAAACATACACACAAATGTTTCCTCTTTATAATCTTAGTTTAGATTATTTGTAATTTATTTTTCATAAACTATCATTATTAGGACTGTTCATCTAGGGATTATGAATATTTATTTATTTATTTATCTCTTTATTGTACACCTTTAATGTAAGATACAATAAAAAAAAAAACAATACAAACATTCAGGCATATCAATTGGCGGTCTTCTCGCTCACGTAACAACCTTTGTACGGATATTAACAAATATATTTCAGGGTAGTCTGTGGTGTACTGAGATAGGGTAATATATATTTTAATATATACTTAAAATACTATACTTATATTACCATAAACATACTACATACATACATAAATATGTACCTATATATACATATATAAGATATATATATTTATAGCAGATTAAAATGAGATAACCGCTTGTAATGACAAGTTATAGTCCTTGACCTATATGAATATATATTTTTTTGAAATATAAATAACGAAATTCTTATTTGTTTCAGTGGAAGTCGCGATGGGGTGTCGTCACAAAGTTATCTCCAGCAGCAGGTGAGTAGTAGAAGTTGAAATACTACAAGTGGTCATGCCTCGAGGATATACAAAAAGTAGATCTTGTTTTTCCGCTTGAAATAAATCAACACATCCTTATTTTTCTAATTAATATAAAACATACAACATAATTATGTACATTACATCATCTAGGTATAATTGCAAATATGTCTTATTTAATATTATTTCATAGACAAAGTATTAAACAAAAATAACTTAATTATTCGAGAAATAAAAGTAATACCACGAATTAATTCAGAGTGATATAAATAGTTATTAGGTAAGAACTCAAGGTGCGGTCCAATTAAGATGCCTATAAATAAAGTCTTCGTTTTCTCTTAGTAAAGCCTTACAAGTCGGGGCAATGAAACAAAAACAGTAATAAGTCCCGTAAGTTTTCCTTTTATTCTGTCGACTAAACAAACCAAATATTAGTTTTTCTTGGAAGCTCAAATAGGTATACGAATTTAATTATTAATGAAGAATATAAACAGGTCAGTTTGTATCTCCACAATAGTGATATATATTTTTATTTTTATAAATCTTTTAGACATGTAAGCTCCCACAGGTTTGGAACGTACCTGACTTATTTCATTCATGTTAAAAACAACAACTTAACAGAATATTGATAAAAGCGGTTTCACGGTTACGTCAACTGAAGCAATTACATAAATTCAAATTCGACGCCCATAGAAAAACTAGATAACCGAAGATACCAAATACTTTGATATTAACTTAAGAAAACTTAAGTTAATTTGTATTTTTTTAAATCTTCCACGATAATATTTAAATTTTGCAAATATATTAAATATTGCAAAGTCGTAGAAAGTAGAATAATAATCATTAAAATCTCTACTAAGTATATAGATAAGTAATGTTTTTTTTTAATTTTGAAGAAATCACTTACTGCTAAATATATATATATATTTTAATGGTATAGTGGAAATGACTACCGCCGCCCCATGGGCACCTGTAACTCAAGAGTCACAAGTTCGTTGTCGCCCTTTAAGGTGGGAATAGAGGAAGAGCTTGAAGACGCGAGAGGGGGACTAGAGGGGGGGAGAGGGGAAGGACGGAAATAAGGGAGAGGGAAGGGTTAGGGCCTCCGGTAACCTCACTCACGCAGCGAAAACCAATGCAAGCATTGTTTTACTGTCGATACGTGCGGAAGCATGGCTCTCCCACGTTACTTATTAGTAAACTTACGGGATAACATTAAAGTATACTGAAAACACGCTGCGTAATCTTTAGCTAGTCGTGTTTACAAAAAGTAAAAAGATAAGCAAACTAATTAACCACAAAACAGTTCAAGCTGTCCCCAGGCGCTTACAAAATTAATCACCGGTCTCTGACCATTACCAGTGTAACCCTAAAATTCTCGCGCAATTTAAGTCTCCTATTTAAGCAGCATTAAGTGTTCGTGTTAAACAGACGGCAGATTAAGGGTTGATAAGCGATCGTAACAAGGTATGGAATTTTATAGAGTGGTTATTGATTACAGCAGAATAAACATTCACAGATTGAGGTATCTACAATATCCAAATAGTGTAACACGATGCTACTGAAGATACACTAAGATATATTTACTGTAATAATTACATCTGTGAATATTAAAAACAGCATATAAGATTCCTTACGATTCCTTACAAGTATGGAAAGTATGCAAGAATAATAAGAAACCTTTCGATGAAGAAGAAAATATTTTAAAGTTCATTTTAATATTAACTTTTATGGATTGCTATTTTACACTACTAAGTTTGCAAATAGCAGCCACCCAGACGGACTCTTTAAACAATTTCCTCAGAAGAAAGTGTCCCAATTACTCCTATAGCTTAAAGCCTGCCGAGTTAGGATCATCGACAATATATTCATGTCTTTGTACTAAGTCGAACTTCTATCAGAAATTACTAACTTAAGAGATTATAAAGATTCTAGTTAATAACTGTATTGGCCGTTAATCTAAACATCAAGGATCTTGTTACTTTTGTAGTTGATATTGTAAAATCGTGAAACTACAGTAAATGGAATTCCCCCACCAGTCAACGAATGCAATTTTGTTTTAATAGTGTTAAGTTGTGCGAGTTTAGTTTTACTCACTGGACAGTCTTGTGAAAATTTCAAAAGCAAATTGTTTTATGTTTCTGTGTATTATATTCACTTATTTATATGTATGTCTATTCATGTTCGAGAACCCATACTACAAACTAATGCTTAGTTTGGGTCTAGATAGCGCTGTGTAAAAATGTCCCAGTTAATTACAATGTCCTCAAAATGTATCTTGAAGAGTTCATTGATAATAATCATTGAATATTGAATATTATCAACTGGCCTGTTGGTCTAGTGGTTAATGACTCTGACTGCTAAGCCAGAGGTCGTGGTTTCGATTCCCCCCCAAAACAAACGCGGATGCTTCGGGAAGTACCGACGGGTTTCCACGTGTTAAAAAAAGGCTATATAACGACGCGCTACAAAACATGCAAGCCAAGCAAAAAGTTTAAATCCCGGTTGAAACTGGGCGAGAAACAATAATAATTATAGATAATGATTTTTTATTGTACTAGAATAAGGAGTCAATGTGTTTTTTCGGTTGGGTTATCATTATAAATGCTGCTTATAAAGCTTGTGTTAAACAGAGGATATTCCATTGGTGAGATAAGGTGAATAAGAGAAAGTCGTATTTGTCACTTAAAACATTAGCAGATTATACATAATTATACTATAGTATATTTAAAGCCAATAAGAGTAATTTAGACAAACATTAAGCCTTCACAGAACCAAGAACTGGCTAGAGTAAAAGAATTGTCAGCATATAACCTATATTTGTTGTACTTATATTGTTTTTAAACATAGTGAAATTTACTTGTGATTAAACAGAGAGAGGTGATTAAACAATAAATACCAAATTTTTTTGGTCCCACTACTATTGCCCCCAACCGGGCTCTTTGGCAATGAAACATGAAAAATTGGGAGTATTTGAGTAATTGAAAGATAGGCAAGAAGGGAAGGAGTTGGAAGGCATAGGATATTATAAGCAATTATAGCTCGAAGAAGTCAGGGTGACATACATGGAACTCAACTATTTAAAACTTATCACTACATGTCCCAAAGTTCCCCGCTGCGTCTGTCTGTCTGTTCGTGATAAACTGAAAAACTACAGAACGGATTTTCATGCGGTTTTCACCAATGGATAGAGCGATTCATAAGGAAGGTTTAAGAGTATAATTTGTCAAGGTTTTGTGTAAATTAGATAGAATATGATAATAATTGTTAAAGATATCTCTGCTACTCGTGCGAAGCGCCCCGGTTTGCTAGTTATTACAAAATTTGTTACCAAAACACAAAAAAATATCGTATTGAAAGTAACGTAAAAATATTTTAAAAACATCGTCTCAAACAAACAATTATTTTTTTTACTTGTGTACAATGATATTTAAAACTAGTAACTGAGGAAGCGACTGTCGAATAAAGTCAAATTCAATTCTTGTGACTTTGTCTGTGTGCAATGGCATCCATTTTAATCCAAGACGCGGCGGGAGTCGTGCCATCGGCTGAACACGCACATAAATAACGGGAACAAATTAAAAAGTCTGAGCGCCTGTTATTGCACGCCGCATCACGGGTAGGGTTGTCACTTGTATAATTAATTTTGGTTTTTACATAGCAAATGCAATAATAAATACTAATGGTATACATAATATATGTAAATATATTTGAGAGGTTTACATAGTAATGTTTTTTCTTGTTCAAATTGAGAAATATTAAATTATTATTATTTAACTGGAAAAGTGCTGCCGAAATCTGTGTACTGTATTTTTCTGTGAGAGATAATGAACTTGACTGTTGGTCTAGTGGTTAATGATCCTGAGTGCTGAGTCAGAGGTCGAGAATTTAAGTCCCCACCCAGGACAAACATTTGTTCTGTGTCTTTGTGTAATTTATCTATAACTAGCAACCTGCCCCGGCTTTGCACGGGTAGAAACTATACACCGAAATCTTCCTCATGAATCACTCTGTCTATTAGTGAAAACCGCATGAAAATCTGTTTCAGTTACTTTTTCAGTTTATTGCGAGCAGACAGACAAACAGACAGACAGACAGATGCGGGGGGGATTTGTTTTATAATATGCTGTGATATGTATGTTATGTCTTTAGAAATACATAAGTATGTATTTCTAATTCTAATTCCATAGTACAGGCTCTGCCAATTTTGGGATCAGACGGCCGTGTGTGAGATGTGTCAGTTATTATAAGGATTAACTAAAGTTAAACAGTTTAAATCAATGGTTTTCTACCCAGTAACAATTTACGGCAAAATAATAAAAATATTTATGCATTTATTCATTACACATGTAGACGATACCCTTAAATTAAGCCTATGATATAACCATAAAATCTTTATCTACATTTTAAGTCAATTATCAACCACTTTTAATATCCCAAGAACATTAACTTGATCCTGGGAAGAAAGTTTTGGACCAACAACTTGAAATATACTCCGAAAGATAAACGACTCCAGCCGGGACTTTTAATTTCCACATAATTTCGAAATTGTGGCCACAAAATTTTCAAGGAAGTTTGAATATCAGAATATATTAGACCACTAAATACTCAAGTTATAAACCCTATTTCGAAACTAAAGTTACTTGGTAAGTTTCAAGTTTTGCCAATAATTATGCGTCGTTAAAAGAAAACTTGTAAGACATATATAACTTACGCAGCGTCGCCTGTGATGACGTCATAAATAAAATTCCCCTCACTGCTTATCCCTGCTATTGGGTATCATAGACGGATTGACTAGTATGGCGTGCGTCTTTGCTTGGAAATTTTTAAATAATATGTTTAAAGTAACCATTCTTTTTTATGTTTTAATTTGCTACGTGTTTAAAAGGAGTTGTATAGTAATTTGCTACGTGTTTAAAAGGAGTTGTATAGTAATTTGCTACGTGTTTAAAAGGAGTTGTATAGTAATTTGCTACGTGTTTAAAAGGAGTTGTATAGTAATTTGCTACGTGTTTAAAAGGAGTTGTATAGTAATTTGCTACGTGTTTAAAAGGAGTTGTATAGTAATTTGCTACGTGTTTAAAAGGAGTTGTATAGTAATTTGCTACGTGTTTAAAAGGAGTTGTATAGTAATTTGCTACGTGTTTAAAAGGAGTTGTATAGTAATTTGCTACGTGTTTAAAAGGAGTTGTATAGTAATTTGCTACGTGTTTAAAAGGAGTTGTATAGTAATTTGCTACGTGTTTAAAAGGAGTTGTATAGTAATTTGCTACGTGTTTAAAAGGAGTTGTATAGTAATTTGCTACGTGTTTAAAAGGAGTTGTATAGTAATTTGCTACGTGTTTAAAAGGAGTTGTATAGTAATTTGCTACGTGTTTAAAAGGAGTTGTATAGTAATTTTCCCCGACTCTGTGGAAAGTAGGTACTTTCGTATCTACTACCTAAAAGTTTTATAACAGGTTAATATTTTAGTTTTTTATAACAGGTTAATATTTTAGTTTTTTATAACAGGTTAATATTTTAGTTTTTTATAACAGGTTAATATTTTAGTTTTTTATAACAGGTTAATATTTTAGTTTTTTATAACAGGTTAATATTTTAGTTTTTTATAACAGGTTAATATTTTAGTTTTTTATAACAGGTTAATATTTTAGTTTTTTATAACAGGTTAATATTTTAGTTTTTTTTCCAATTTTTTTAAGACAAGAAAGAAAGAAGGAAAATAAATTTATTTAGTGAAACAAGGCATACAACTTACTTCAATAACATGTCATGTCTAAAAGACTAGTTCTCAACTCAATCTAGAGTGAGGTCAGGTGATATAAACCATCTGTGGTATGTGGAGTGAGCTGTTGACGTGGCGTGTTGACGTATCATAGACCACGTTTATTAAATAGGTTAAAGTAATTATACACAATTTTGTGCTTTACTGACTATCATACATCATACCTATAACACAAGCATATATATTAACGAGGGTTGTACACCATGTCCCACAAAAAGGTGAACTCTCAGCATTTACTGCGATAGGCGTGGCCCACCCCAGCCCTGTTTTTCAGTGCCCACCGTAGTTGTCGACCTGACGTCGACAGATGCAATTACCACTTCATATTTTTAAGAATAGAATGTGTGTTTTAATCTTACCTTTTGAACCAAATGACATGGTAAGTATTTTTTTTTAAACTTTTACGACAACATTTTTTACCATCTAAATCATGTTGTAGCTTAGTTGGAGATATAGAAAGAAAAACTGTATTTTATTTAGGTAAATTTATACAGATCAATTCTTACAGGATGCTATATAATATATATATATATAATTAATCCTCACTCACTTTTGACAATATTTACATCACTGGATTGACCGGATCAGGGAAAAGAATAAAATTAAATAAATACCTATAAAGTTTAAACTCCCAAAAGGTACAGCTAGACAAACATGACGCACGCTCAATTTTCTATTAGCGAGGCTTATGCTACGATCCCCTGTACGGTCTTAAGGAATTCAAATTACGGCTTTTATGAGCGCGAAATCTGTTTAATGTCTGTCCGTAGGGGTAGTGGGGTAGTGCGACTACCGGCGCGGGGAAGTGTACCATAATACAGGGGTAGCATTGAGAATATCAACTATTCTAATATGTTTTTTGTGTTCAAAAAGATTGACGGTATTGAGCGTTGTTTGTATTATTGAAATTTCAATTTTATAAAATATTTTGAAATTTCGATTACCAAGATAAGCAAAAAATATCAGTTTGTGTAGACCTATATTTATTCTATCTTGTTTGTATACCTTTTACTTTCTACATTAAACATACAATTTATTAGTGTTTTTGAAAGTATTAATTTTTATTAAAAAAAGAAAACCATGCCAAAATGTAATGTCAGTTGTAGGGAATGCCTATTTATACACTAGGCTCGGTTGGGTTGCTAGTAGACGGGAATGTGCCAGAAGACAGTGCTCACAACAGCTCTCGATTCAAGAGCACAGATCGGCTGCATTCAAGGGTAGCTTTCGATGTGCGGCTTCCAAAATTTGGAACAATTTACCACCACCCTTACGATTGCTTAAGTCGGTAACCACATTCAAAAAGCATTTACGGCAATACCTTTTGGAAGAACAACGAAAGCTAGAGAGCTTTAATCAAAATATTTCTATAATTTAATTTTAGTTTAATCTGGAGTGAGACGGTCACAATGTGAAACTTTATCAAAATAATGCACTGTTACGAGTTATGTTGGGAAAATTGAAAAATACAAATAATGTAATCTATTGTCTGTTATTGTTATTTATTAAGTTATAAAGGTAGGTATCATGTGTCTAATAATATAATTAATATATTAAGCACACCCTTTAATATTCAAGTATAATTTACTCTAAACGCAACAGTATATGTTTTAAGTATATGCTGATGCTGACGCTGCATGTTGCGTCCGTGAGTCACCATGGGTTCCAGTCGAAAACCAGCGCCGGGCCTTCGCTTGGCACATGCTGAACTGGACGCCCATTTGGTACAATAGTGAGACACAGAATAAATTATCTAGAAAATTGTTAGCATCCTAAGTAGGTAAATAAATAAATAAATTATTGGTATGTATAATAACTACAGTGAGTAATGTCCACTATTTGTTTATTAAAGAGAACGGTTTCTGCTAACGTGTGTTTCAGGGAGGCCTCCCTAGTTACTAACTAGTAAAAGCCTTTTTTTTTTTTTTTTTTGATGAGCTCGCGCCGTTTGATTTTATAAATAAGGTACATGTTAATAGTGCTGTAAGTTTTAATGGATGGGTATATAATAATTAAGTGTCTCTGACTGTATCAAATAAAATATTCATTCTTTCTTTCTTTCTTCTTTCTTTCTAATTAGCAATCTCTTCAGTGAAAATATATTTTTCTACTTTAAATAACCAAGGTAAGTGAAAAGTATAGGCCTCAAATCATAGTAAGCGGTTTTTGGCTACCATAAATACTCGCAGCACCAGCAAAAGCATAACTGCGCTACGTTAGAATACTATCGACCGCGATTAAGTATAAACTAAATTTTTATCCGCAATGCTGTACCGCTTCCTATTACAACTTTCATATTCCATGCCACAGACCAATGTTCAATAAAAAGTAAGAACCAAAATAGGTAACTAATCGTTTCAGGTAAGAAGTTTGTAGATAATACTCTTACCGTCTTCCAGATACTCCATGTACGTCTAAATGGATGTTTGGAATCTGAAATGTGACTCTATTTGCACCTCAATATACTTGGCAGAGGTTCCTATCTAAAATTCTGTAACCTCCTTTCTAACAGAATTCGTTCCAGTATTTTTACTATATTTTATAGTCTAGCGCCAGGATGCCTACACCGTGCATCCATCACTTACCAGTATTACCGCATGTAACAAAAAGCCATGCATCTACCGAGCGCACCATCTCGTTTCCCAGACAATAAATCAGACTAGCAGAGAAAAAACACCGCGAAGATAGCTCCAACTGAACAAATTCAAGAATATTATTAAAAAACTACACGTGTTTCATTCCCTGGATCATTTAACGTTGTTATTTATAGTATGTGAAGGAACGCTGTGAAGAAGTCTAGCTCAGAAAGTCTAATTAATGTTCTAACATAGGGACAATAATTTAAAAACTACGTGTTTATTTAAAAAATTGACCAGAGTTGGAGGCTTATTTTGTGTTTTAAGAACATCACACTTATAATTATAATCAACACACGTGATGACAATCACATGTTTTTGATAAATATTACATAGACTTTGTAGTTGTTAATAGTCCTTTTTTAAACTCACTACCTAATCACTTTTTTTCGAAAATACCAACTATTTTATATAACTGTTTTATGGTCGCTAAAAACCCGCTTTCATTCTGAAACTAACCGTTACTATGAACACTTTCATATAAAATTTTAACACAATTTTCCACTACAGTACCTTACTTTTAGCCTGCAAAAGGCATCTAAGCAAAGACCAGGTGATCCCAGCTTAAGCTATACACAGAACAATAATAACTTTCATTTAGTGTTGCCCATTAAAAATTCCAACAAAAAGGACCCACGGAGCTAATTAAAATTTTACTAACGCTGCACTGGATGGGGCTTCCGCCGTCGCAGTGTAAATAGCATAGGTAGTAGTGCAATATGTAGGTATACTGGGCATGCTTTTATAACAACTTTACGTTTGCCGTGGGATTGTGTGACTAGAATGTATCAGATTTAAAAATAGTTTTCTAGTCAAAGTGTCTAAGTATAATAAAAGGTCATCCTGACTCTGTGACAGAAGCGGAAAGATTTTTTTCTGGAACACTACAAAAAATCCGTCTTAAAAATAGTCATTATAAATATTTACCTCATTTAGTCAAAAAGTAATTGATGGAATTAGAAGAATAATAATAATTTTTACAATTTATATCGAAACAATTTATATCAATTGTTTCTTTTAATATTAACGTTTCATGGTCATATATATCATATATGCCCATAAAAATGTGTTTTAATATAATTTTATTATGCTTCAGAATGTTATGCTGAAACATTATTATGATTACTTTACTTATTATTATGATTAAGTTATTATGACTGGCCTGTTGGTCTAGTGGTTAGTGACCCTGACTGCTGAGCCAGAGGTCGTGGGTTCGAGTCCCACCTGAGTCTGGGTGTTCTTTGTGTCCGTTGTTTGTATGTTTGTAAAGTCCCCCGCGACACAGGAGTAATTCCTAATGCGGGGAGTTGTCTTTTAAAAAAAAAAAAAAAAGATTAGAAAAAATATGCGTAAGCTGTTATGCGTAAATATAATTAGGAAAAACAAAAGTATGCCATGTTATAAATATTTCTTAACATTTTATGCAAATGGATAGGGAACCATTTGGAACTTAACGCGATTATACATCAGTCAGTAATAAAACAAATATGAAACATTTTATAAAAACACTTCTTGATGTTGATACACGAACTTATTCGTTGACCGTAGTCTAATCATTTTATTTCAATAATATAAATATTTTAACAAACACTACACACACAAAAGTAAATTAATTTTTCAATCTCAACTCTCCCCTTTAAAACATCACAGCACCCATAGGGAAACAATACAAATCAAGTACTAAACACCTCACATACATTACATTTTGTAGCATAATCGAATTCTATCGGCTGTATGTGCTACAGCGCAGTTACTTACAATCGTGCTGGCAGTTTATTTAGCATTATCTCACTTATTTCGCTACACTGTGGCGGGAATTGGAGTTTATGATTTTATTCTCTGCACCCGACTTCTCGTTTACACAGATGACGTTATAACTTGATTTGAATATTTTAAAGGTTATGCCTTATCATTGTGCAGTGATTATACAAGGTAGGAAAAACTCTCGTAAAGAATGTCACATTTTTATCTATACTATCAAAAATTTTTGATGTAGGGTTGTCCAGTTATAGCTGTTTTTTTATAAGAATAATCAAAATCAGTTGATAAATAACGGAGTGAGGGCTAAACATACATAAAAAAAATATATACTTTCGAATTGAGAACCTCCTACTTTTTTTTCGTCGGTTAAAAAGAAATGAAAAAATTAAAAAAAATGTTTAGTAAAGTTTTGGATAAAGTTTTGAATTAAAAAAAAATACATTCATAAATATTTTTTAAAGTTTATAAAAAAATAAACATAAAAAATATAGTAAAAACAAAACATTAAAGTAAAAAGAGAAATACAAATCAAAAGATCAGAAAAAAACACATATAACAATAATCACCAACGGTCTAATACTAACATGTTCAACTACAACCACTAAAGTAGCTATAAATTAAAAGTTAGTACAAAAAATAAATGCTATACTGTATAATAACAACTCATAACTTGAACGAATCTTGCTCATAAAACGCAGACGTTTAAATTTACATAAACTAAAACTTGGCTTGGTGATAGTTCGCGAGACTTTGTAGGAGGCGCTTCTAACTAGTGATAGGGCTGACAGGCTACATGCATAAGAACCTATTTGTCAATCTATCTAATTGGAATACAAAAATATGTTTAACTTTGTTATTAGTTTGTGAAACTCCATCACACAGTACAATACTCAACTTTAAAGTTTTGCTCTTCTATAAAGTTGTTTCTGCTGGTGAAAGGAAACGAAGGTAGGGACCTAGCGTGTCACTAGTGCTTCAAGGTTTAGGGATAATGTGGGTGTTAATAGGCCCTAGTGACCGCTAATCGCAGGCAGATTATAGACGTGTTCCGTTCTTTGTATAAAAATATCTTTTTAGATTTGAAAACAGATACGAGTATGTCATGTTCACTGTCATTATGGACTTACCCAGTTGCTGTAAATATATGTATGTGAATAAATACAATACTAACTGTAAAATGGTTTATAATGTAGTGCCAACAATCAATTTTCTAAACTTAATTTTAATGCAACTTTAAAAGTGCTCTGCTAAAATATGAGTGTAAAATAATACGAGAACCCCTGAAATTCACGGCGATGTGTTATATTTTGTATTTTAGTGTTACAAAAGTTTCATCAGGAACTTTGCGTGAATTGGTTTTATGTGCAGTAAGAAGTTTGCGTGCTCTTAAACTTTCTTGCGAATTAGACACAAAAAGTTTATGATATATAAATTATTATTATTCTGTTTTAATTTCACCTACAATATATAACTTTCAAATTGAAAACTTGGCTGATTTGTTAAATCCTTGCAAAGCCATCAGTGAGGGACAAATCCAGTAGAATCCTGGGTGACAACTGACAACCCTAGGGAAAAAGACAAGGGGTCGAATAAAAGAAAGCCATTGCATGTTAATTTATTGATACTGGCCCTCAGAGGTTTTGTCTGGATAGTTGAACAGTGAACACGTTCCTGTATTAAATAAGTTTCAGAATTATGATATCAGACTTCGTCTTCGACAATTACATACTTCAAGCATTGGAGCCTTTTTGTAAAGTTTCTTTATAAATTTCATACGTTTATACGTACGTAATATCACGTTCGTATATTCCCAAAGGAAAAGGTAGAAGTGTATTGCAGAAATATTTCTCCAGTTATAGTTTTCATACTATGTAATGGGAGGTAAGTCTATTGTTTTCTATAGGGAATTTTTCAAGTTTTCTTACTACGAATTTCAACAATGGTTTCTTTGATTGGCTACAAACTCGGCAGAAGGCAAACTGTTTCGTAAAATCTGTAAATCAACATTCTATAGTATGATGAATTATTTTCAGAACTTAAGATAAAAGATGAAGAACTTTGGTCAAATCTTGGGTGAAATCTTGTTAAAGGAGCAGAGATAATACCAAAATATTATAATACAACCAGTAACGAAGATTCAAGTTTGGGTATGTACTTGAAGTACCTAGGTAGGTAATAAACTAATGTTTATGTCACAGCACGGAAAGTTTCACCCGCCGGGCACCACTTTTATTTAAGACTTGTACGTGAAGCGATTGAAATCAAGATACTTAAAATGTTAAATCAGGAAAATATACTTAATCTATTTCTATGTTTCTACAATGAGATATTTAACAATTTATCATAACGTAATTTCAATAATCCATTTCATAAAACACAACAAAATTATATTAGACAAACAACATCTTCATCTGTTTCCCATGAACCGGTTTCATCTGGATAGATCCGGCATGAACGGGAAAAACTGGATTTTTTTGGAGTAAATTGGTTTCCCTCAATAAGTTCAAGTCCCCTGACAATGGGAATTATTCTCGTTCCTATCTTGTTATTCCAATTTAGGGGTAATTTATTTTTTTCATGCGAATTATTGAGGCGAATAATGCTGAGTATTTTATAATCAACTTTGTGTGGTGTTGTATGAGAACGATTTCGTCAACTCGTTCCGTTGATAAGTCTTGGATTGCTTTTTGAAGGTTCTTTCTACATTTTTATCAATTGTCATTTCCTTTTTATGGTGCGAATTGAATATCTCCATCTTGGTGAGTGTTGTATAATGCGATAATAAGATGAAAAGTTAATCCACGGGCAATATGATCGTGAATTTATTTTGCGATGTTTATTATGTATGGCTTCATGAAAGTATATTAAAAGGCAAGGGGACTTCCTCCCTCCTCCTAAGGAAAGGAGTAGAGTCGAAAACATACAATGTTATATGTAGGTATATGTTGCAGTTCTAATTACCTAATCGAAGTTAGCTGTAAAAATCGGCACATCACGCTTATTGTACCATTTACCATTATACCTCTTTGGTTGTAATCTTAAACCTTGTTTGCTGCAACTTAAATTTAAGTACGTATATGATTCAAATGAACAGACAATGACAAACAGTCTGATAGGTCTTGATGACAACAAAATAGATGTACCTGTCGATTATCTAGATTATCTTGATTGAATTCTTATACCTTATACCCTTCTGTGAACAAAGGTTTGTAATAGACATACATACAGACACATACAGACTAATAATTACCTAATACTACATGAGTTCCGTTTCTACCCTTGCAGAAAAACTCAATCGGTGACCAACGTAATATTATTTATACGAGTTCACACTTAACTCGCATAAATAATAAAAGTAAAATATAAAAGTGCGTTTACTCTAGAAGTCTAAACGTATTTTTACACAAACAACATCAGACAAAATAAATATATATATCTGTATTCAAACAACAAACAAAACTAAGAATATGCTTCTTGCCAAGATTATCCCATAACTGCCTTTATGAAGCAGCAAGGCCCACAAAACCGGTAGATCCGACTACAACCAGAGTTGCGATGCAAAATTCGCTAAGACTTTAGACGGAGTCGCGTGCGTGTCTCAAAGGATTGTGTGTGGAGGAAATAACTTAAAAATGTTGTGCCAAGTGCATGTTTTAGTCTACACATTCATAAACTAGCTTAGACCAGTGTCACGTGACACGTAGGTGAACTAAGCAAGCAACAAGTTCAAGGTGTGTTTGTAATTTAATCAGCAACTTAGTGTTGAGTAGAATGCACACGTAGACAGTATTACTACAATTATTTGAGCTAGTGGATACCCAGAGGTCAAACTGTATACAGAACGGTTTCATTGATCAGCGGTCGGCTAGACCCGTCAATAGCTACTATAAAAATCTGATGACAAACACGGAGAAAAAGATACTTAACTGTTTTGTCGTTGCTTATTAATTTATACTAGAGACCAACTGGTAGTCGAGTTTCGACCGTAATTCATAAAGTTTTAAATGTTTTGTTTTAAAGCATTGACCAGTATTACTTGAAGTTCCGTACCGTTATAGGTCAACATAATATACAGAATGTTACAGAAAGGTGGGGTCAATATTTAGGAACGTTACGTGTTGTCTACAAATAGTTGTAAGTATTCGATTTTTTTTTAAATTCTTCTTCTAAAAATGTCTTTAGATATCTCTAAACATGAGTGAATATCTAATATGAATTACAATGATTTTGTTTTTATTTTTATATTGAAATCTAGATATTCTCTTCTCTCTCTCTCTTACGAAATATTAGCAATTTTGAAGTTCAATTTGTAAGTTTAAAAAAAAGATTCCTACGTTCGCAAAGTTTCTTAAAAATGTGTACAATTTTTTTTTTTATTTAATTCACTTTACGTATTTATACCTATATAGGTACACACATACCTAGATTAAATTATACTAAAATATATATACAAGTACAACAATACAAAGTATAAATACAAATACAATATATTTATAATAAGTACATAATTGATATATGTACTCGTTGACGCAAGAAAGCTAACTCCACTTGTGACGTGCTCCAACTCGTGCCACAGGAAACTTGACAAGATAGTGACAAAGATACAAGCAAAGGGACCCGCCGAACAAAACATCTACTTACTACAATATAAATTACTACAGAAAAGATTAAAAGAGATTACGTAATTGTTTACACTCCACATTTCAGTTATTTTTAAATGTCTTGGCATACATGTATGAGGGAATTTGAACATATCAGGTAGCCTTGTTGGTTAAACTAACTTCTATAATCAAATTTGATATTTTTTGAACCATTTTTTTATTAAAAAATGGTTCGATTATTTATTGTATCAAAAATGTATAAGTATTATATTATCTACGTATGAACGGGAATTAACGCGATCACGAAAAGGTATTACATACCTCTGAATTGCCTGACAGTCAGCCTGTGACCACGGCCAGTGCAACCTGGTCGAAACGTCAGGCAATTCAGAGGTATGTAATACCTTTTCGTGATCGCGTTAATTCCCGTTCATACGTAGATAATATTATATCATGGAACGCGAAAGTTTAAAAGTTAGTATGTATAAGTATTGTATTTGAAAATGGTTCAATAATTAATTGAATAAAACTATAGTTATTGTTTTAGAAAATTGCCTACCTATCTATTAATTCATCATTTATTAGGAAAAACGTATATATTAACACAAAAAAAAATACATACAGACGAACATAGAACCTCCTCCTTTTTGGAAGTCGGTTAAAAATGTGAGTTTAGTTACTGTTATTATAGAATATCTTGCGTTTACTTCAGAAATGTATTCTCCCTGCTATCACCCTTTTTCTTTTTTTTTATGTGATAAACGAGCACACGGGTCACCTGATCGTAAGTGACTACCGCCGCCCATGGACACCTGCAGCTTGAGAGACACAAGTATGTTGCCGGCCTTTAAGGTGGGAGTAGGGGAAGGGGAAGAGGAGGAGTGGGGGTGAAACCTCCGGTAGCCTCATTCACTCGGCCAAAAACAAGGAAGCATTGCTTTACTGCCGGTTTTTTGTGAGGCCGTTTTATCCCGCCGAGCCGGCCCATATGTGCCGAAGCATGGCTTTCCCACGATATATCCTTTCTTATATTATAATAGTCCAGTCAAGTAACCTTGAAAAATAAGCTTGCAAAAATTCGCATACAGCTGATTTTTTTTTTTTATAAAGACAACTCCCGCATTAGGAATATTCCTGTGTCGCGGGGGACTTCACAAACATTTAAACAACAGACACAAAGAACACCCAGACTCGGGACAACTATTTATGGATCACACAATTTTTTATCCCGTGTGGGATTCGAACCCACAACACTCGGCGCGGCGTAGTGGCGAGATGACCACTTAAACCATTGCGCCATCCGTGCAGTCATAATTGGTACAAATGTTGGTGAATTTCCCAATATATATATGTTCCCAACATTATAAATGCAACGTGAAAATGCCTTCACATCTGCAAAAAAGTTACTAAAGGTCAAAGTTCCTAAGTATGTTTTTTATCCAAACTGATTTAATGATAAAACTTACTATTTGGCTATAAAATGACATTTGTGAACTTTGACTTGTAAAAAAAATTGCACCGGTGTTCCTACTCATACCAATTTTAACCGTATTTTTATTTTTGAAAACTTGATTGTCTGCTTTGACCGGACTATAAATGATTTAAAAAAATCAGCAAGGCAGTTGTATAATGTTACTAGCCTTTGGCCCGTTTTGCATCGCTCGCGTAAAAGTTTTTTCAATCCCTCGGGAACAGTTCTTTTTTTGTGAAAGGTATCCTTCGTCGTTTTGTGTACCGCTACCCCTGGCAACATGACGTATGCATACATGATGATCGGCTGAGTATTTAGGACGTGAAAGCGTAACAAACAAGCAAACTCACTTCGTATTTATAATATTAGTTACATTAGTTAGGATTAATTCATTTATTTATAGGCAGTAATGGGACTGCTGACGGATAAATTAAAAGACGTACAAATTAAAAAAAAAGGGAAAAAATAAGTGAAAACTTAAACGAAACGACGAACTTAAAACGTCACATTAGCAGGTTGGTGAAATTAATTTATAAGGAGCTGGCAGAACTCAATGTTTAGAATAGCGCCCTCTAGTGGATCTATATATGTATTATTAGCGTGACGGTCACGACTTCAGTGATTTTTCCCCATAGCAAAAGTGCACAGACGTGTCTAAACAAGTTTTCACTTAAAAAATTGAATATATATGGTCCTAGTTAACAAAATATTTTAAGTATTCCCAGTTAAGTTATAATGCAAGTGGTACATTTTACCTCCAAAAAGGTTCATCTACTATACTAAAGGTACCGCAACTCTGCGTCGAGGATGCACGTTCACAAATCCTCTCGACGCGGCACAAAGGACGGTATCTTAAACCGACCGGCTACATCTTATCTCTTCCTTCGCATACCAACATGTACCCTCTTTAATCCAGCTTTAGTTTAGAATATGCGCATGTGTTTGCTATGTGTAGGCGATAGATGGCGCTTTCGCAAATATTTGTGGAGTAATGTGCTTGAATCGCAATAATAGTGTTTAATAGAAATTGATACTGTTTTGTTTCTAATGACTCACAACTTATTATAGTATACTGAAGAGTTGACTGGCCTGTTCGTCTAGTGGTTAGTGACCCTGACTGCTGAGCCAGAGGTCGTGGGTTCGATTCCCACCCTAGTCTGGGTGTTCTTTGTGTCAGTTGTTTGTATGTTTGTAAAGTCCCCCGCGACACAGGAGTAATTTCTAATGCGGGAGTTGTCTTTTTTAAATAAAGAAAAGAAAGTTATTTGTTGTTTTGTAGCATGCTTGTAAGTTTTTACTATGATTAAAAATATACTTACTTGTGAAAAAAAAAATACGTTTTGTTAATATTAATACGGTTGCTCGTATCGTTGTAACAATAGACTAATATTTTTTTAGTAGTTTTGTTTTTAAGCCCCGACGCAAAACGGAGAGGTGTTTGTTATAAGTTTAACGTGTGTCATCAACATCTGTATGTCTGTCTGTAGCAAACAGATGGACAGATTTTGATTTAGTTTTTTTTTTAATATTTAGTAGCTATATGTTTAAGAAATTTGTTCATCCGTTTAAAGATTATCAGCTATTTTCTAATTGTTAAAGTGGTTTTTAGTCGGGGTATTTTAGATTGCTAATTAACACTTTTTAACGTGGTTGGAGTCTCTCCTCTCCGTACAACTTAGCTGAACCGTGTGAACCAGTATGGATGTACACATATTTCTCTTTAGACCCAAACTAATGAAAACAGGCATGTTCAGGCATACAAATATTTGTACTGAGTGGCATTGAACGCGTGACTCTCGAAGTTGCAGCTGAATTGCCTACCACCAGCATGACAGAGGTCATCATGACAGGTATTTTCGTAAGATGTGTTCAAGTTAGTTGTAGTTTTGACTCACAAACCACCACTTTATCTTACAATACATTTCAAAAATCTTAAAACTTAAAACCAATAAACCGAAGTATTATTTTAAAACACACCATAACTTTTCAAACTACACACCGCAAAAAAACAATGGTCAGAATATTTCATCGTGGCAGACATCTTTGATAAAGTACCCTTGCTCCAACAAATTCACCCCTAACTCTTGGTTATTGCCGCATAAAACATACATATGTCTTCCCCCGGCCGCACGTGCTTTATAAAATATTTAAATCAACGTGGAAAGAAGAAGTCTCATTAATATGTGAGTCCGTAGTATCACGTGTTCCTACATACCTATGCAGTACCAAAATTCTACCCAAAACTCCGATATACACTGACTAATTAACAATCATGAATTTTAAGATGTTTTTTATAAAGAACTGTCAACACGCCCCGGCTTCGCACGGGTAGTAGAGACATCTTCAACAATCATTATCATATTTCAATCAATTTACACAAAACGTTAACAAATTATATACCTAAACCTTCCTCATGAATCACTCTGAAAACCGCATGAAAATCTGTTTAGTAGTATTTCAGATTATCGCGAATAGACAAACAGACGCGGTGGGGGACTTTGTTCTATAATATGTAGTGATACTAGTAGGTAACGTGGGTCACACATCACCAGTATTCTTGTTAACCTCTCCAGCTAAGCTAAATGCTTCACTTGATTGCAAGTCAGATGCCTTAGCCGTTACGCTATCGACGCTTTTGATGATCAAAGATTTGCTTTTTCGAAAGAGCAGACTGGTTATCTGATTGTAACTGACTGCCGCCGCCCATGGGCACCTGCAGGGAGTCACAAGTTCGTTGCTGGCCTTTAAAGTGGGTGTAGGAATAGAAGGAGGTGAGTGGAGGGTAGAGGGGGGGGGGGAAGGGAAAGGAAGGATTAGGGCCTCCGGTAATCTCACTAGCTCGGCAAAATACAACGCAAGCATTACTTCACTGCCGGTTTTCTGTGAGGCCGTGGTATCACTCCGGTCGTGCCGAAGTTTGAAACGATTCTCTAAACGGTTAGTGATCAAATTTAGTCTGTAATCCATTGAATTTATTATTGATAACAATGAAAGTCTATTGAGGACAATTGTTCAATTTTTTCGAGCACTCGAGCTTGTCAATAGCTATTAAACAAAAAAAGCAACTGTTACAAATAAAGAGAAAACTGTTTCTCCTTTCACTACTTATATAATGTAGAAAGAAGTAGCCTGATTGAATTTCTCTATTTGATTTGATAATCAATCTTTCAACTTACTTGAAACTAATCATTCCTCGCAGATTCTGGGCACTGCACCGCTTCTAAGCGTCGTAGCGTGATGTTACATAGCCTATAACTTCCCGCAATGAATATTTTATCCAATACAATTTTTTTTATATGACTTGTAGTTTTAGAGATTAGCGCGTTTATACAGGCAATCAAACAAAAAAGCTTTGTTACATTACTACGTATTTCCTGCAGTTTCACCTGCGTTTATGGTCACTGCTACACTCCTAAGGGTTATAGCGTGATGGTACATGGCCTATAACCTTCCTCAATGAATACTCAATCCAATACAAAGCTTTATTATATAACAAGCAGTTCCCCACGCGGATTCGCTCGCATTTACCGAACTCTAATTCTTTTTCCAAAATAAAAGTAGACTAAGTTATTACTTATAACACCAGCTCTGTGAAATTCATGGGAAAATCGGTCCCCCCGTTCCGGAGATTAGCTGGAACAAACAGACAGACAGTTTTTTTTTTTTCTTATTTTTGGTACATACCATGTAAACATTTGGATGCATTGCAAATGCTGTTATTATAACATTACAAACAAACACTTCAATTTTATTTATATGTATTGATGTTGACCTATAGCTTTGTGTTTCGGAGAAATAAATCCAATTTTATTTTTATCACCCATTCACCTACTTCAATGTTTGCTAATATAATACGGGGTTAAATTTATCCCACTCTCAAACCCACAGTACTGTTCAATGCAATTTTCTTATGTACATATGTGCTATCTCCCCTATGCGCTGTCCTCGGGCTATGCTCGTAAATTTGTAATGGTCGTGACCAAACATGCGACTAAATATTTGAATTTTATTAAAATGGGCTTCTATGTTAAAGGAGCTAACGAAATATTGGTTCTGTAAAGATTAGGGAGTATTATGCAATTGTTACCTTAAAGAGATTCTTAAACAGAGAACACCAAAAAATATAGAGGATTCTTTGGACCATTATTTTAACATTTTAACCATACTTTTTTCTATTATGTTATGAATAAAATGTGGTGAGAGATAGAGAGTATGGAAGTTGACGGGTAGAAAAGAAGAAGACGACCAAAGAAAAGATGGATGGACTGTGTAAAAGAAGATATGACTGAAATGAAGAATGATGGAGAGGAATGAAAGAAAAAAATATATTGCGCCGACCCCAACTAAAATTTGGACAAGTGTAGGCAGATGATACGGTTGTAGTAAAAGTTTTATAAATACACTTCATAATCGCTACCTGGTAGCTCACTAAGTAGGGGCACTCAGGCGCATTTGATGTGTCGTTTGATGCTCGTACACTGTTAGAAAAGGGTCACGATTTTTTTTTTTATTTGATAAAAATTAAAAGAAAAATGTATTGCATGGCGTTTGTTTTTTTAAACAGTGAGTGAGTCAAGCAGCTGCAATTCGTTAGTATTCTCAATTTTTGTTAAAAGTAGTGACCTTCACATTTTTATTGATATTTTACATCCTGTACTTGAAATTTTAATTTTTTATCGAATAAATTAAAATTGTAATTATCGCTACGTCATACTTCTAAACGTAGTCCCATGAGTAAAATCTCACGTACCAAGATAAAGGCTGACCTAAAAAGTTAAAGTACTGTGATAATTTGTTCTACACCGCTACGAAGTGTCTACGCCGTAGCAAAATATTCTACAAAACAGATGTCTATGACACTTTGTAGCCGGAAGCGTTATTCTTAAAAGCTTGTACTTAAAAAGATGTCAAAATTGAGGGGAACTTGAGTCATTCTGTGGGATTTTTATGTCCTGTGGGAACTGCTCGTAAAGTCCGCTGGTCTTTTAGACGATTAATTTTGTGTACTTTTTGTTCATATATAAGTTTTATACGTACTAAATGCTGTTTGAACAGTTGTCAAGCTCGCGGAGTGTTTTATAAGAATATAGTTTCAATAAATATACAAGTTACATAAATTATTAATACAGCTGAGTCATTAATTCCGAAGAAAATAACGATTATCCGTTCCGTGAGTGGCGCTCCGAGTTTTTAAATATATACGGTTAACTCATATATGTGTTTAGGGTAAGCCTGGCTCGGCCCATACCCGGACTCTTCATCAAGGAGCGAAGCGACCTGTCGCATCAGTTTTAGGCGTGTGTTTTCTGTTGTTATCAAGGTAATAAACACTTAATCTTGGCTTTTAATTAATTCGTCTTTGATTTATTTTGATTAATTGAATCTTCCGAACTCAATAGTATAGTCGTCAGGAAGGCTTATAATATACTAACATTTAATTACCTAACGCCCGTCTTGAGATAAAGGTTTATGGACAAGTATCCACAATTGGAGGATGAGTTCCGATAGCAGTGGCTTAGCTAAACAAAATTTGTATGAAACCAATAAGACGTCTCCGCTCAGCGCCTGACACAACAGTGTTAAGACCTCCTGTAGGGCCTTTGAACAAGCGGGTACAAAATCAGAAGCGATTTTATAAACAGAATACAGCGGAAATTAAAGCAGAAGCGATGTTATAAACAGAAAGCCTTTCTTTGTTTTTTTTCTTCAGTTTTATGCTTTTGAAATACCGTGTTAAATGATCTTATTCTTCGGAGTTCTCAAACTCTTTCAAATATAAGGGCTGCTGCTGACTAAATGAGTGACTTTAGGAGTGCCTCAGAAAGGGGTTACCTATCTAATATATTTGCAATTTAAATTATTTACTAACCATATTTCAAATACGAAAGTGAGTTGTTTTATTTGTTTTTCATTATTAAGTTTGAAAAAGGACAAAGGGTACCTTTAAACCAGAAAATAGATACTGTTCCCTAGAGATAGAAAAATTTAATTAAATTAAAACTATATTACTAAAAATCTATAATATATGTTAATAAATTTAGAACTATTAATTTCACAACAACAGTTTAACAGTTTCTTTTAGTATAAATGGATGTTGAAGATATATAATGGATATTAAAAAAAAATTTCACATAATCGCTTAATTCATCGCATTTTTCGTGGCTCAACACCGTCTCAAGATATAGACGCTCACTTTCAAAGTATGTTATGAATAAAGTCTCAAAGAATCTTTTCTTATTATAATAATATGACTCTGACTTCGATTTCTTACGAAAATATTGCTACTGAAATGTGTATTACTTACGATAGAAGTTTTTGTGTATTGTTGCAAATATTCGGGGAGATAGAATAATTATGGGTAGCATTTGACCAATGTCTGCTCCACGCCACACGTCTAACTACCACAATTGATATAAAGAAGCCATTACGTGGGCATTTTCTTACAATAATAGTAAAAAGAAAATGTTAAAATAAATTTACCTTAGGTACTGAACTTGCTATGTTCAAGGTTTCCTTTCCTTTTAATTACTAGTAAAATCGTTAACATGCATTTCGTCCAATTGTCAGATGTTCGCAAGAACATGAGTGTCATTATTTTTGTTAAGAACTCCATTTTGAAAGTACTCTGGCTTGATAATTTGGGCTGGAACGCCAGTCAACTCCACGCACTAAAATTGTGTCTTTGTTTAAATGCGCTTATCTCTGGAATTAGTTATATAGTGCTCACGCCGCGTCGCCGTCCCACCCCGCTGGCTGTCTGCCCTACCCTTAGAGCTATAACGATTAGATAAAATCACTGATGATAGTCGCTAACCACATACAGTTCCACGCTAAAAAATAAAGTAAGACATAGTGAAAACTAAAGTTAATAAATGTTAACTACTCCCCGAGAACAAAACTAACAAGATCTATATTCTGTCTAACTTTTGATGGCTATATAGGTTAAATTAATGTCTAAATTGGAATATGTGAAGCAAACAGTGACTGTGGTTATGTTCTTGTACAGATTCCAGAAACGTCCAGCGTAATCCCTTCTGTAGCTTTTTTTATTTTATTTAAAACTTCCTGCAGTTTACATTGCACGAGGCGCACTTAATGCCACATGGCATTATCTACCAGTCAACCTTTGGGTGGTTCAGTGAGGGACATGGCAGGTGTATAAGAATGAAATTTCATGAAGAAAGTTATAATTTACATACAAATACAATTAAAAATATAATTGATTATACATAATACGTACATACATAAATACTTACAGATAAACATATATTCAAATAAATACTATATATAGATACAAAATATACCTATGGTTGTGAGATTATGGAGATATTTCTGCCAACTGCTTCCTGTAAAATTCACGGACCTTAGCTGCTGGTGGACATCCTAATCTCAGGAGGGAGGGCATTCCATAGTAAAATAGAATAGATAGCAAATAAAGAGTGAACAAGAGAAGAAGTGTGTGTAGGGCATAGGAGTAGAAGATTATTTGTGGATCGAAGATCTCTGTCACGGTTTGAAAATAGAAGTTGTATCTGTGACGTGAGATATAGTAAAGAATAAAGAGTAGTCAAAGCATGTAGGCTACGCCGCTGACGTATAGGTAACCATGACGGTACGGTATGGTACGCCACCAGCTACCGATTACTTTCCTCTGTTGTTTCCATACAAAGGTTGTCTGGAAGACATCGCTATTAGCAATAAGACCGCCCATTGTACTTGCCGCTTAGTATAAACTAACTAATTATGTCTAATTTCTGTTCAACGGTGGTGTACAATAAAGAATGTTCTATCTATCTATCTATCTATCATGACAGTTGGGAACGATAAGTAGACACCGCTTTTCTAGTGTAGAAGTTTTTAGTTTTATTTCAATGTTTTACATGTAAACTGTTTATTTAATTCCTGTGATGAAAATTTTATTTGTGTTAGATGTGGTTGCCAGTAAGTAAGTGAGCACAAGGCATGTCTGTTAATTATTATCTAGATGTAAGAAATGTGTATCATTTCAAGTCTTGGAATTAAATTTTAACCTTCCAATTGTGGTATCGAAATGAACCTTTGTATGTATATTCGGATGACAATACTATATACTACTATACAATACTACCCGCATTGACAAAATTCAAAACAGGTTTTCCAACAATTTGAAACCAGTACAACATGCATGTAGACTTCAAACCATCTAGATACATTTTTGATAAGCACCCTTTGTGCTCACCCCCTTTAAGCCAATTACGTTGCCCAAATATTTGCTAATTATTTTATTGTGCTGTAGACCACCCTCGGTGTGGGGGAAATTCGATATTTTTATATTACAGGCAGTGCTCAATAGTTTCTAATGTAATACATATATTGTATATGTAATGGTTTTTTTTTACCAATTTTAAAAATTATTTCTCCTTAAGAAAGCTCCATTGTCAGCGAGTACCATAGGATGTTTTTGTTCTAATTAGTCAATCAAAATACGGATAGATGATTTTCGTCTCATGATATTAATGCTTATCCAACAAAACAAAAAAACAAACTGTGGGAGGGCCATGCTTCGGCATGTATGGGCCGGCTCGACCGGAGACCACGGCCTCACAGAAAACTGGCAGTGAAGCAATATTTTCGTTGTATTTCACCGAGTAAGTGAGATTACTGGAGGCTCTAACCCTTCCCTCTCCCTCTCTTCCCCCTTTCTCCCCACTCCCTCTCTTCCCCTATGCTCCTATCTAATAAAAAAAATTGTTTCACAAACCAGGTTGATTATGTAGTTGTAAATTCTTTTTTAAATTACTTGAATCTGAGATTTCGTTTAGAAGTATAAACGACGGTTATAAAACTTTGGCAGCGACAACTATAAATGCCTAAATTTAGTTAATCTGTAAGTAGTGGACTTGAACTATACTGAGATTGCACCCCTGCGAAGCCGGGGCGGGTCGCTAGTTCCTTTGATAAAATCTAAATAGACTTTGTTTAGTAATAAATATAATATTTTTACTGAAGTTCTTAATAATAGCAAGTTATCAGGTTTAGCTAGTTTAAATCCTTTTAAATTATAGTTTTTTTTATATTTTTATAATGCTAAGCCTATACTTGTCAAGCCATTAACGCTGTAACACTAGAGTGTGTCACATGTCTCATTGCCATATCTGTATAATGTATCATACATGTTTTTAGGGTTCCGTTCCTCAAAAGGAAAATAGAGGAACCCTTATAGGATTACTTGGTAGAATGTCTGTTAAGATCTTTTTTCTCGGAAACGCGTGGAGGTATGAACGTGAGTTTAACATCAGCCATCTACCAATAGTTTATCCATTGAACAAACTTAATATTGCAGTTAAAGAGCATGTTCTGCCATACATTACCGTATTGAGAGATTTACCAGACCTTATTGGAAGTAAAGAACTATTTTCTGTTTTTTATTTTATTTTATTTTAGACTCAGTAGTTTCGGAGATAATGGTGGGAAGAATTGAAAATTTGCGTATATTTTCTTAAATATAAACTAAAATTATTTTTTTAAAATTACAAAAAAATATAGTTTTGGGGCCTTTACATCAAGCCCTTTTATTTGATATAATTTATCACACGACACAATTTTGATTTTTTTCTAATTGGCTGTTAAAAATGACTCCATACTGAAAATTCATTTATTTACATTTTATATCTGTGTTTGGATCACAGGAATGGATATGTGTACTTTCAACTTTATCGGTTCAGCACTTCGGAGCAAATTGGCTCTGACAGACGGACAGACAGACACACGACTGATCCTGTAAGTAAATATAAATTCATTCGAAAGTACCTCTCCCTTAAAAACTGTTTCTTTATTTCTATTGCCTATAATTTCATTAGGTACCGCTAATACAAATGACGTATGTTGCGTTATACGAAATGAAAAGTTACGCCAATGCGCCATTCACCTCACAACCCTTTAGCAATTCCACCCAAAAAGCAAACGTATATTCCATGAATTCCAAATTACTTTTTGAAGACCATTTTCGAGATTACAAGCTACATATAAACATATACCACTTAATATGTACGTCGATGCGATAGTAATAAAATCGGGATGGAACTCATTACATTGCGCGTTATGTAGGGAACCTAGTGGTACGATTCGCACCTGACCAGAATTGAGATCGCATCTTAAAACCATCGAAGTATATTGTTATTGCAATTTTGATAATGTACAGGAAACGGCTGATTCGTGATTTTTATACTGAACATTTCTTTCGTGTTCCTGGGTTAAAAATGTTTTTAGTCGTGTCGGACATGGTTATGAAAAGGTTAAGGCTAGGTATAAAATTATTTATTTAACTTGCAACTTTTTGAACGGTTGATGAATAAAGATAGAAATTGATGATGATGATTGATTGATGTTGTTGAATAAAGATACATGAATCCTATTTACTATTATAAATGGGAAAGCGAGATTGTTTGTTACGCTTTTGCTACGCTACTCAATCGATGATCATAAAATGTTGTATACGCGTTGTCAGGGATATTATTACCTTTCTGTAGTAAATTATTATTTCCAATGGGTTGAAAAACAATTTCTACGTGAGCAAAGCCACGGACAAAAGCTAGTTAAGAAATAAATAAAAATAGTGCTTATAATACCATACATAATACTGATTATGGTGTCAACTGACACTCATGTTTTACTGTTTTCACGAATTTGCAATTTATAGGAATCGTTGTGTCGCCACATCAAAAACTCTTATTTATTTTATTAAAAGTAGGAGCAAACTATAATAGATGATAAAACAGTTTACTATTTAATAAAAATGAGTTAATAGACATTATTATGGCTAGTTATACTGGTAACGCAATGCTATTGGTCGGTTGATATTTATTGATGAATAGTGGGGTTATAGGCCATGCTAACTTTATAATTTTTGAATAATCACTTGAGTGCGGATTGAGGTTCAAACAACATGGCAGTTACTGTTATTTAGTTATTTTGATAGTTTTTAGCAATAGTTGTGAGAACAGTCCTAACAGCTACAATATTTTTATGCACTTTATGATGTAGTTAAAAGAGAGAGTGACATATGCAGTATCGAACCATATCAATTGAGAATAACTTTTTTTACACGCAATTGAACCCATCAATTGCTAATACAAATTTACTGTGAGTACAAACACAGTGAACAGTTAGCATAGAATAATTTGTAAGCAAACAATGTATTATTCCAAGACAAAATCGGTCGCTCAGGCATTCATTGAATGAACGAATGAGCGGAACGATTCACAAATGAAGACAGATGGCCCTCACTAATTCGCTCTAAACAATGTAATTAGCGAGACGAGATAAATGTATGTTTATGTGTATGTAGGTACTTAGAATTAATGGATTTGGACGTTCTTTTTGTATTGAATATAGACTTTTAGATACTAGAGCAAGTTATGTTCATTTTTTTAAAGAACACTAGAATCTTAAAGCTACATTTAAAACTTCTTTCTCTATTTGTCTGTGTAAATGGAATGAAATGTGAAACATTATGTGTGTCAACTGTTTTACATATTAACAAATATGAGACGCCATGATGGAAATTGACTGCACGGATGGCGCAATGGTTTAAGTGGTCACCTCGCCACTACGCCGCGCCGAGTGTTGTGGGTTCGAATCCCACACAGGACAAAAATTTGTGTGATCCACAAATAGTTGTCCCGAGTCTGGGTGTTCTTTGTGTTTGTTGTTTGAATGTTTGTAAAGCCCCCCGCGACACAGGATTATTCCTAATGCGGGAGTTGTCTTTTTTTAAGAAAGAAAGAAAGAAATGCTCCTAGAAATGTATCGAACAATAGAACAAGAAGAGACCTTTACTGTTAATCGGATCAGTTTTAAAATATGCATAAGTATTATAAAGAAATTCAAACTGTAATTAAAGTACTACATATTTTTACATTGACATCATCATTGCAGTAATTTTTGTGTGAATATCAGGAATGTGTCTAGGAAAATAACCCGAAATATATATGAAAAATAATGCATAAGAGATCCCACGAAACTCCTTCTCTCGGAATGCTCCATATATATTAATAAATATACCTACCTACAACCAAAACTCCTATCGAAGGAGATAAAAAAGAATGCTATAAGGTCTACATCGTCGTCGTTTGCATCGACTGCATCACGGAGAAAGATTTCTACCATATAAAATTGTTGAGATCATAATATACTTCATGATTCTTTTTTTAAGAAAAAAATCAAGATCTCGAGAGTCGAAATTATCACAAGCGGGTCCCGCACGCTCGTAATTATGTGATAGCTTTGTGATATTTAATCAAAAGAGGTGATTCATTGAGCTGAGCTGTTCTAACGTTCTCTAACTCCTCAAGTCAATCTAATTGATCTATTCAACAAGATCGGAAGTGGTTTGAAATTGGTGATGTGGTAATTCTTTTCTTTAGTTCAATTTTAGTATCAGTTGTGAAAATTAATCGGACATAGTGTCTAACTGATTTCACAGTCTTACGTGGTTATGACAATTAATTTATCGGAGCTTGGAATAATTTTTTTCTTAAGTTCTTATCTTCATGTAAGTGGCAGTGTATAGTCATAATCAAAATACATATATTTAAATGGAACCGAACCGAAATGGTATTTATATACATTTAAGATATACGGTTGTTTTTGGTCGACCTATCCATCGGTTGTTGTTCCCTTACCATTGTGTAGCAACTGACACAAACGCGACAGGTTGCTTTACGAAACTAGTTTGGCATGATCATCATGCAATCATATATCTTAAATAAATAATCTATCAGATAGACAAGTTTCCTTGCGACATTATTCTACACCGCTAAATAATGTGTAGTCCAAAGTAAGATGTTATGAATTAAAATGTCTGTAAAGCCGCTATTTTCGATGCCACCTCTTACATCAAAAGTAACTCTGAGTGACAGATCGGTAATTAAGCAATCGCTGCCAAGAGGTTCGGTAATGGCGATCAATTTAACCAAAAATTTAGGGGTGAAACACCAATTTATCTGACGGCCGAAGCATTAAAACTTGCAGTTAACTGTTTAATTTTTAACGCTTAATGTCATTATTACAATTTGTTCATAACCAGTTCTTGGGTGATGGTAAATGATTATATTTTTAATATTCAGCATAATTCTAACAAGGGTATTAATATTTTGGGCATGAATTATGACTAATGTTCGCTTGGTGGTCGAAATTCGACCGTCATTATTATTGAAAATTTGAGAAAAATAATACCTTTATGAATTTGCATGTTCTTTTTTTATGGTATAGGGGGCAAACGAGCAGACGGGTCACCTGATGGTAAATGACTACCGCCGCCTATGGGCACCTGTAACTCAAGAGTCACAAGTGTGTTGCCGCCTTTTAAGGTGGGAATAGGAGAAGAAGGGATAGGGAAGAGCGGGAAGACGGGAGAGAGAATTAGAGGGGAGGAGAAGGGGAAGGACGGGAATAGGGGAGAGGGAAGGGTTAGGGCCTCCGGTAACCTCACTTACGCGGCGAAAAGCAATGCAAACATTGTTTCACTGCCGGTTTTCTGTGAGGCCGTGGTATCGAGCGGAGTCGAGCCGGCCCATACGTGCCGAAGCATGTCTCTCCCACGTAATCATGTTTCAAGAGAGAAGAAAAGATGCTGCACTGTTTTGTCTTTAGTTATCTAAATTATACTTAAAAAATAACTGTATACAATTTTTTGTATTGACATTATTAAGAGCACGTCAATAGCTACTAACCAAAAATTAAACAATTATTAATTTGTCTTTACCTGTTTATATATATATAAAAATACTAGCTGACCCGGCACACGTTGTTTTGCCATATTAATTATTCCTAATGAATATTTTGGTAGTCAAAAAATAACTAACTTATTGTGGGATGGGGTCTATGACTATAAAAATAACAAAACACCAACCATTCATTTTCTTAATTCAAAGTACTTCATTAACTAAACTGACATATTTAAAGTTTAACAGTGAGAGAGCAATGCTTCGGCACGTATGGGCCGGCTCGATCGGCATATCGATAAAGCAATGCTTACGTTGTATTTCGCCGAGCGAGTGATTTTATCGGTGGCCCTAACCCTTCCCTCTCTAAATCTTCCCCCCCATCTCTCCATCTCCCCTCCTCTCCTACTCCCACCTTAAAGGCCGGCAAGGCACTTGTGACTCTCGAGTTACAGGTGCCCATGGGCGGCGGTAGTCACTTACCATCAGATGACCCGTCTGCTCGTTAACCCCCTATTCCAAAAAAAAAAAATCAATTATAACAATCGCGCTTTCTATTTTCAATGGGTGTACCAATGAAAGTAAAAATACTAATATCGCTATTAAAAAACAGGGGTTGATCGTAAAGAGTTGAAAATTCAGGGTTGCATGTATTTTCTAATGTTGTATCATAAAAAAATTAAAAAAAAGAATTTATCTAATAATTAAAAAAAAAAATTAGGGGTACTACCTTTAACATTTAGGGGGATGAAAAATAGATAAGAGCCGATTCTCAGACCTACCCAATATGCACACAAAATTTCATGAGAATCGGTCAAGCCGTTTCGGAGGAGTACGGTAACTAACATTGAGACACGAGAAATTTATATATAAGATGATAAATGTTAATAAACTTCAACTAAGTTAAACCTTTGTGTGAGGAGTGGGTTCAGGTTCGACTACAAGCAAGCCCGATCGTTCTAATTCCAACAGCCGTGTCTCAAGGCCTTTTCCGGTTTTGCGAGCAGTGCGGTACACGATATGATCTTAATTCGTTAAATTTTGACCTCCTCACCGTTAACGTCGATGTATTATCAGCCCGTAAAGGTATCCGCAGACTCAAAAGAAGTGCGTTCATGACCATAGTTCGAAAGAGTATTCACCCATCCATGTAAGAAACTAGATAACCCTTATTCTCTGACGGTTGTTGGGTCACTGACTACAAGATTCGCATATTGTAATATCTATTAATTACTCCCACAATTCATTATAAACTACTCCTATTAATATCTTGTTACATAAATAGCCGTTAATCAACAAAAACGCGACGACAGTGCGATATTATAAACAGGGGGAGGCCACATTTAAATTAAGTGCAGACATTTAAGTAAATTACCCGCCGTGAACAACAATGTTTTAAGTAGTAACATGGTGCTTACTCTTTTGAAGTCGAAAATAAACAAGTTAGATGTCTTGAGGCGCAAGGGTGACGTTTTCAAACGATAAAAGGTTCCTTTTATAGTAAATAGCGATGGCGGAAGCGATAGGGGGAGCGATTAGCTAGAAATTGGTATTTCGTGTATAAACAAAAATAAATGAAAAGGAATATTTCATTTAATTGGCGAAGTGGTACTTGTGCTTGCTACACTACATTAACTTTATTACCAGTTTAAGTTTAACGTATAAGTTGGCAATGCGGCAACACTTAATCTTGTGAAACTGGGCTATTAAATAGAGAAGTTTTTATACAGAAATACGAGTTCTATGGTTTACTGTCAAGTTTATTTCAGGTGATCGCTGATTTTAAATGGTACCTATTTCTTGTCATTTCATATCATTCAAGCAGTTCATGTCTTTAATAAATAATTATTAATCAAATATTGTTGTCAAAATGCCTATTTTAAAATTCTGAATAACGAATAATTTAGTTATTACAACTATTAATATACACAAATAATAGTTAAACACGTTGATACATTTGTTAACTAAGACTTACATATAATAAGCATATAATAATAACATATAATGTATGTACCCGCACATGTTTTGCAAATAAATAAATTATTTTTATCTCTTCTTGGTGACAGTATTTTTTTTTGGGACCTCACCGCGACTCCTATCCTTATGTTAAACCCTTAGTCCATAGCAAACATTCTAAACACATTTGACAACTCCCTTGGGGTATGGAAGTGCCTGTTTGATGCAATGCAAAGTATATTTGTTGTGCAGTCTAAGAGGGTGCTACGTTTTAACGCCAATTTTATTTATTTACATTTTTGGAGGCATATAGATGGGGTATGTTTGCTTATACGTAGAATATGGAAGCTACAATAACGTCAAGAAGTGTTCATTCCAGTAAGTTAGGCATATTATCTTGAACATATTAAATTTAAAACAGACACGGCTACGATATAACACTAAGAATAGCTAAGGTATTTAGCTCTTTTGTGATGATTTTGATAACAGCTAGTGCAGTTATATTTTAAAATTCTTTACGATGATAAAAATATCTGGGCTCGTAGCTAACACAGCACATTACAAAGTTAAGTAATGCTAGCCAGGTCAGTCTAGGATGGGTGACCATTCTTAACACATTGAGACCCCTCAATGCCTCGGAAAGCACGTTAAACCGTCGGTCCCGGGTGCCATACAAACAACTGTGGCATTCGATACGGGTAGTTGGAGCCCTAAAAAGTCCGACTACCTGGTCTAACTACAGAACTTCGATATCGCCTAGTACTCGGGTTGTGGAGGTCTGATGGCAGTCGCTTCACGTAAAATATCAAAGTTCGGCCGTATCAGAGTTAGACTGAAAGCCGACCCCAACATAGTTGGGAAAAGGCGCGGAGGATAATGAATATTATAATTGCGAAAGTAACTGTATTTTTTTTGTCACCAAGAAGATAGATACCAGATCAGCTCCAAGATGATCCAAACTACATAAACATACAAAGTTTCATTTATGTACGACACTTAAAAATAGGTTAAAATAGGCTTCCAAGGCTCCCGGATGTCTTAATAAAAGCTGTCCCCGGACCCCTCCTATTTGAGGCGCAGTACGGCACACCGTGTGGTTTTAGTCGGTTCGATTCCGACACACCGCTCCACCGAAAACCCCGGTGGGGTGACTTCCCGAGGGGGTTTCCACACGCACAAAAAAAAAGGCTTTCAAGGCTTGTTCAGATGGTTGGTTAGACTAAGCTAATAAAAGCGTGTAAAGAGAAGATGATTACCGCTTGTCAACATTATGGAATCCTGTCATCAGCGAATGCCATCGTCAGTAAATCCACGCTACTCGACAGTAGTATAAGTAAAGGAGGTTCTGTTAAGCATAATGACTATTTATTTATTTATATGGACATCCAGTATTTGTTACACTATTGAAATCACAAAAATTTAATACAATATGGTAATTAGTACAAGATGCACAACTTTTTATGGAGTCACAGCATGCACAACTAAATTAAGTAGGCAGTAGCATATTATGCGCTTAGGCTATGTACAATTATTTGTTTTTAAGCAGAAGAGACATTATACCTTAACACAGAGGTATAAGTAATATTTAAGATTTTATTAAGACTGCAGTTTGACTTTAATAACCTTCATATCATCAGCGAATAGATATGATTTACTATATTTAAGACAGGAGATGTCTTTTATGAATACACTAGCAGCGCCTCACGGTTACACCAGCGTAAGTCTCGATCCCGGTGGAATATCGGGATACAAAGTAGCATATATGTTAATCCAGGTCTCCAGCTATCTACATATAAAGTTTCATTGCAATCGGTTTAGTATTTTTGGCGTGAAAGAGTAACAAATATACATCCATCCATCCATCCATCCATCTATCCATCCAAACTTTGACATTTATAATATTAGTGGGATCATAATATTAGTGGCATTTATAATATTAGTGGGATAGTGGGATTAAACAGCCATGGACCCCAATGCGATCCTTGAGGAACTCCTGATGTGGCCAAATAGGATTTAGATTGAAACCAACATAATATATTGAGTTATAAATAGGATCTGAACCACTTCAGCAAAGACCCACATATTCCATAAGCTGATAATTTAGTCAATAATGTGTTGTAACGAATGCCTTTTCAAAGTCCGTAAAAAACTACAGTAACTATGACATCAGTATCGACTGCATTTACTAAATCATTATGGTAAGTGACTAGGTTGGTACTGGTGCCACGAGGTAGCTGGTGGCAAAAGTTGACAAAACCGAAATGGGTCTATAATTTTTGACGTCAGCTTTCTCTCCAGTTTTGTATACTAGAACTACTTTGGGCCGTTTTCCATCTATTGGAAAATACACCAGAGGATATAGATTCGTTCATTATTATGAATAGGGGCCCTGAGCGGCTTAAAGATGAAGCACATTTAGAAATAAAGAAGGGAGATATTGTGTCATGTGGCCCAGCGCACTTATTTACGTCAAATCCTTTTAAATACTGGTATAGGTTTTTTGCTGTATATATTTTTATCCAAGACTTTTTGAACATAAATCAGACTACACACCATACAATAACCCAAGCAAGATACTTGTCATGAGCAGAGTATTGACGCGTATCATTCTCTACACGTATTACCGAGTGTCATCCCTGATGGAACCTTGGCCTCCACCAGGTGGGCTTTGTAATTGATTACAAATTTAGTAGTTATAAGAATAATTATAGTTTAGTGAAACTAAAGATACACGCTTTAATGGCGAACCGAATTAAAAATTAAAACGAGTTACACTATCCACCTCCTGGCTTGGTCTAATGGTGAGACCATCGATACTAAGCTCAATCTGTTGGACTTGTCAAAATGAATCGTATGAGCCCAAACTTGAGAGGTTTTCTACTAGCGACTAAAGAGTTTCACTAACCACCTATTGGCTCCATCATTAGATCAGCTCCAAAATGCCAAATTATAGTATTATCATCCAAACTGCATATACATACAAAGTTTTATTTTGATACGACAGTTAGATACGTTTAAATTTAGTTTCAAGACTTGTTTAGATAGTTAAAAGTGAAGCTAATAAAAGGGTTTTAAGAAAAAGCAAGGAAAACCGATTTTTTCCCACTGATCCGAGGAAAATCAAACAAAAATAACGACGTCAATAAAATAAAGCCACCATGTCATCATTATGTAAATATTGAGTGTAGGGAGCGCACTCTAAACAGTCGCGTGTACCGAGGGTCAGCAGTCAGACCCGTGACATCGCTAAAGACATGCCCCGCTTGTCAAACATGGGAAGCTTTCACTCAAAATATTACTATACGGTACATAAATGGGGGATTTTTTTGTTATATTTCTCTACTCAGAAATAAAAATAGTCTAAGCGATTTTCTTAAAAAAAATTTTTTTGTTCTTTTTAAAAAGACAACTCCCGCATTAGGAATGACTCCTGTGTCACGGAGGACTTTACAAACATTCAAACAACGGACACAAAGAACACCCGGACTCAGGTAGGAATCGAACCCACGACCTGTAGCATAGCAGTCAGGGTCACAAACCACTAGGCCAACAGGCCAGTCAAATTGAAAGAGAGTTTATGATTAAATTAATTCTATGTATATTTAAACACTTATATAAATATTAGAACTAAATAAAAAAAAATTAGTTAGATGGCTCGGACTTCCAGGCATTATAGACAGTATAAGATACGATATGCGACTCTGACCTGCTCGAGCTGTTGCGTACACTTCCCAATTCATTCATATAAGCAATATTCTTTTCCTTTCATTGTTTTCACTTCTAGGAAAAGGTATGAGAACTTTTCTTATACTCCCAATTTTCCTACTTTTAAGTATACGGTTGGCGACAATATCCCCCTATAACGCAGGATCAAATTATAGTTGGTAAATGGTGGGTGTTTCATTCGCTCTACCGCTACCACTTCGGGGTAACAGGCGGGAGTGTATATATGTATGAATATATAAAAAATGATGATTAGAGTGCTTAACAAATTTTACTGACTGGCAGAAAATGAATGGCTTGCCCAATAAACTAATTATGTAGTTACCAGCCTAACTTTTATTCTAACGATTACTAACTGTGTTTCAAAACTAGGTTACAAGAGGAAACTATTCTAGAAAAGTAACATTAGACATAAATTGTGATACATTCAGATGTTACGGTTTTGCTCAGTGACCTTACAAAATGACATTGATATACTGTCTAACTACTCGCTATTATTCTCTTGAGAAGCTTAACTTTGTAACGTCAACGTGGTTACTTATGTATTACTAAAATTATTTATTTCAGTGTTCATGTTCGAAGATAATTTTATGTGTAGGTGTACATGAAAAAAAAAACACAATAACTGTAAAACAAAAATGTAACGAAATAAATCATCACATTAGACAGTTTTATTTTACAGTTATTGTGTTTTTTCAGTCAGTGCGCTAGTTCATAATTAAGAATCAAAACATTAAAGGTTAGTAAAACTAAAAGACACGATTGGAAAAAAAGGTTGCACAATACGCGCACCCCGTAATGTTTGCATTCCTCCGTTTGCGACAACAAGACGACGCGTATCGAGTTAGGGGCGAGATGAAAGCCTTATTTGTGTTTTATGAATATTTTGTTAAGAATCTTCTGGCGACATCATATCTTGGGTTGGAGGAGTATTTTGAAATTTAAAGTGGAATTAGCAAATATATCTTTATTATTAATTAATATTACTTAGCGTGAAAGTTGAATAAACTCGGTGAGTTTATGTTTTATTTTCTCACAAATAAAAACGAACAGTTTTTAATTTTATATTCCAAAAGGATATTTTTTTTTACTAAGAGAGTACAAAATGTTAATTGTTGAACTTTTTAGAATTAACCTTTCAAAATAACTTATGGTATACATATGTATATCAATACCAAATATGTGCGCTCTTCGTTTTAACTTTACTTACGAAAGCTACTATTCGGTTTTTAAAAACGTAAGTACTATAATGATCCATTTACGGAAAAATGTAAAGTAGAATATCATAATGTTTATAGTTCCGGAGCGGGCTGGGAGCTGGTTATTAATTCATTCAGAGAAGCCAGCCGTTAATGGAGTGCTAAATTATATTTTGCAGATACTATAACTACTAAAAATATTTTGAATGTATTTCAAGGATTTTATAAGTATAGTTTTAAAATAATAAACCAGCTTAGATATGTAGATATATACCTAAACCAAATTGATGCAGGTTATTCACGAACAAACTAACACATGTAGAATAGATATGGGATTATAGGTAGGTACATTAATACATTTTATTCTTAATAGACATTAAAAAAATACAATTATTTCTCACACAAATAAATACACCTGTGGAGGAACGGGTGTCATGATCCTCCGACCAGGCGAGGTGATCATGCCTGGCGGGCCGCGGCCCAACGGTTGATGTTGGGAAGTTGTATATATACTAATCGGCGCGAGAACTCTCATAGCGCGATGCAGGATTAGTAGGTTGTAGATGTTTCTTGTCCCCCTCCAAGACCGGAGGTCGATATCTTGATGAGTCAGCTGTCTATGCTCTATTTAGGAGCGTGCCAGGGCCAGTAGTGAGTTGTTCCCGTGAGTCGGAACTGAATGCCGCTAGTCCCAGTGAGTCGGGGCTGATGTCCGCTGGTCCCAGTGAGGCGGGGCCGCGTGCGGTGCTGCGTACGGTGCTGCGGTGAAGTCCCCAGTGAGTCGGGGTGGTTGCTGCGTAGTGGCTGGCTGCTGCGTAGACGGGAGAGAGATGCTCTTCTTACGTGGACCGTAGGTGCAGTGTGCTGTGCCTAGACGCTGATGAGGCCGTAGGGGTAACCAGGCTGAAGCGGACGCTGCAGGCGTGTGGTATCCCTGTTGAGGCCGAGAATGGTGGCTGGCTGAGACTTGATTACCGCTCATTGCTGTAGGAGTGTATATACGATGGTGGCGATGATGATGCTGCTGATCTGGTCCATGAAGGCTGCTTCCAATCACGTCGGGGTCACCACTGTGGAGGAACGGGTGTCATATGTTCCTCCAACACAAAGGGAGGATCCTCTGACCAGGCGAGGTGATCATGCCTGGCGGGCCGCGGCCCAACGGTTGATGTTGGGAAGTTGTATATATACTAATCGGCGCGAGAACTCTCATAGCGCGATGCAGGATTAGTAGGTTGTAGATGTTTCTTGTTGCTGTATGTGGAAGTCGCCACACACCCTTTTAATTTATAATAAGTATTTAAAAAATTTAACCCGAAATTCAAATTGCATGGTTGTTGTCATGAACTCTTCACGCATTAACAGCAGGTGATAAATCGTTAAGGTGTAAATATTAACAATGTACAAAAATCATATTCTTATAAAAAAATTGAGTACAGATTTCTTAATCGTGGAAACCCCCACGGGTCATCACTTCACCGGAGCTAACGGTGAAGTGGTGGTGGTCACAAGTGGGTCTATCGCAGGGGACCCGGGTATACCCTAAGAAGGATGCCTCCAGGAGCCCCTGCAAGTACAGTCTGGCAATGTTGCAGCCTTTGCGCTACCTTTTGATGAGACGCTGTTGCATACATAAATCTCTCAATCATAAATAATAAATTTTTTAATAATTTATATTTTTTTGTAGATTTGCATTGTAATTTGGAAAAACATTTTGAAAATGATAACGAACTAATACGTTTATAGGAAATTATATCAAAATAATATATATCGGCGCAATTACATTATTTAAAGCATCTGATCAACATATAGTAATCTGTAAGATGCAGTTACATCTATGAATAAGTAAATTAAGTGTTGATTTACATTAGGATTATGAAATAATTATTTAAAAACACAAATGTCTGTGTAGTTAACCAATTTCGTTTGATTACATAGTTAAGTTAATGTTATTTTCTTCTAGATTGTTAATTACATGGTTGAATTAATGTTAAAATCAAATTATCTTTAAAACTATTCGAGAATATTGTTAAGTTTATAATTTATTTACATAGTTTAATTCCTAACCTAAAACTTGAACACGTGCGTCGCGCGCGTAGTCGGTTTCTATAAATACAGGTGACGGCTCCAGAGCTAGTCATTCGCACACGAACCATCGGACGGAACACATCTCTGTGAGTCATTGTATTTTTACTAACCATTTTGTCACTGAATAAAAGTTATTGAAAGTGTACTAAGTTTTAATTTGAATAAAATGGCAAATGATCAAGAGTGTGATGTCAGCATTGCTGACGTCACTCTTTTTAAAAATAATCAAAACGCCGACCACCCGTCATCAGAAGTGGGATTCGAAGAAATTCCCGCTTCTACTTCATCAGCTAATCCATCACCGCCACAGCAACAAACGCAAACGCTGATGAATTTACCCATGCCTAACATACCCATGGGGGGTGTACCTCCAGAATTTCTTATGCAAATGATGCAGATGATGCAACAAATGTCTGAGCGCCTTTGTAAGCCCGCTGAAGTAAGGGTCAAGATCAATGACATCTACTTGCCATCCTTCGACCCTGATACCAATGTCGGGGTACGGGAGTGGTGCCAACACCTTGATAAAGCCATTGAGACATACAAACTAAGTGACTTTGATGTACGCATGAAAGTTGGTGGTCTCTTGAAGGGGCGAGCCAAAATGTGGGTGGATGACTGGATGGTAACCACATCCTCCTGGGAAGAACTCCGCCATAAACTCATAACTACATTTGAACCGGAAAACAGATATTCTCGAGACATTCTTCGGTTTCGTGAACATGTTTACGACTCGTCAAAAGATATAGCAGAATATTTATCACGCGCCTGGGTGTTGTGGAAAAGGCTCACCAAGGATAAGCTTGGCAATGAAGATGCCGTGGAAGCCGTCATTGGATGTATTAATGATGAGCGCCTGAGAATAGAACTATTAAATGCAAGGGCAACTACAGTTCCTGAACTAATTTCAGTTGCCTCTTCCATACGCTCAAAACGTTCACATCCAAGTTCAAATTCTACGGTGCCAAACAAACGACGACGAATTTCAGAAAGCATCCAATCATCTTCATCCTGCCGTTTCTGCAAAAGAAACAATCATAACTCTAATGATTGTCGATTCAAGCCCAAAACTCCAGATACTAATGCTGCACCACCAAGCAAGGATACAAAGCAAATAAACACACCTACCTGTACATTCTGCAAAAAAGTAGGTCACACTTATGAAGTGTGCTTTAGACGGGAACGTTCATTAACATCAAACGTGAACTGTATAGGAAACCTCAAGCTTGCACCTATCAATATAAAAATAGGCTTGCAGTCCATACAAGCCGTGTTTGACAGTGGAGCAGAATGCTCAATCATGAAAGAAACTATTGCTGGCGCATTACCGGGACAAAGGACTCGAACGGTAAACTACTTGAGAGGGATTGGACGGTTTCCAGTACTGTCCCTAACAACGCTGTCTACCATATGTGTCATTGATGATATCAGAGTTGAATTACAATTTTATATACTGCCAGACTACGAAATGTCTACAGACATACTAGTTGGGATGAATTTAATCAACAACACGAATTTAAGTATGATTATCACATCAACTGGAACCAAACTCATTCGGCAACAATCAATCAATCAATTGAACACTAAGAACCCGATCTTTGACAAACTGGATTGTGATCTCACCAATGCTGATGAGATTGCTCAATTACACTCACTTCTTAATAAATATGAGCACTTGTTTATTCGTGGCTTTCCAACAACACGAGTTAACACCGGTGAATTAGAAATTCGTCTCAAGAATCCTGACAAATACGTCGAAAGAAGACCATATCGTCTGAGCCCAATTGAACGAGAGAAAGTCCGTGAAATTATTAAGGAGCTACTGGATCATAAGATTATTCGTGAAAGCAAGTCGCCATTCTCAAGCCCAATAATTCTGGTCAAGAAGAAGAACGGCGATGATCGTCTGTGTGTGGATTTTAGGGAACTGAACTCCAACACATTGCGTGATCATTACCCGCTACCACTAATTGCAGACCAGATTGATCAATTGGCCAATGGCAAATATTATACTAGCTTAGACATGGCTGCTGGTTTTCACCAGATCCCAATTTCAGAATCTTCAATTGAAAAGACAGCATTTGTAACTCCTAATGGCTTATACGAATATGTGACCATGCCATTTGGGCTGAGCAATGCCTGTGCAGTTTATCAGAGATGCATCAATAAAGCCCTATATTCACTGCTTGGTACCGATGCTCAAGTTTATGTGGATGACGTACTAAGCAAATGTGTGGCATTCACGGAAGGAATATCGAAGATTGAGCGCATCCTCATAGCCTTACAGGAAGCTGGATTTTCAATCAACGCTGACAAATGCAGTTTTTTTAAACGCTCAATAGAATATTTGGGCAATGTCATCTCGAATGGACAGGTGCGTCCAAGTCCAAAGAAAGTGGAAGCTCTAGTTAAAGCACCATTACCCAAAACGGTTAAACAGGTGAGGCAGTTTAATGGCTTAGCGGGATATTTCAGAAGATTCATTCCGGACTTCTCGCGTATTATGGTGCCATTATATGAATTAACCAAACAAGGCGCAAGATGGGAATGGAATGATCGACATGAGGAAGCTCGGAATAACGTTATACAGATTCTGACATCAGCTCCCGTACTGAAAATATTTCAAGAAGAAGCACCAATACATTTATTTACCGACGCAAGCAGTCTGGGATTTGGTGCAGTACTCGTACAGACGATTGAAGGACGTCAGCATGCAGTCGCCTTCATGAGTATGAGGACTACTGATGCTGAAAGCCGATACCACTCGTACGAATTGGAGACACTGGCAGTGGTGCGCGCTATTAAGCATTTTCGTCAGTACCTCTATGGTCGTAAGTTTATTGTCATTACCGACTGTAATGCTTTGAAGGCGTCTAAACACAAGAAAGATCTACTTCCAAGAATTCATCGCTGGTGGGCTTTCTTACAGAACTATGACTTCGAAGTAGAGTACCGTAAAGGTGAACGCCTTCAACACGCTGATTTCTTCAGCAGAAACCCAACTGAACTTGCAGTCAATGTCATGACAAGAGATCTGGACTGGTTAAAAGTTGAACAACGACGCGATCAAACATTACGGCCACTAATGGATACTCTACGAGACAACAACCCAGTAGATGGTTATAGGTTAGAAGATGATGTTTTAAAGAAAGTTATACAGGACCAAGTTTTTGGGGAACGTGCTTCTTCAGTTGTACCCAAATCATTCCAGTGGAGCATAATAAACTCCTACCATACAGCACTTAAACACCCTGGTTGGGAAAAGACTTTGCAGAAAATCAAAGAAACCTATTGGTTTGATAAAATGAGTACCACTGTTCGCAACTTTGTAGACAATTGTGTGATATGCAGGACATCTAAGGGATCATCAGGTGCTGTACAAGTCCAACTGCATCCAATCCAGAAACCAAGCGCTGCATTTCAAGTTATACATATGGATATAACAGGAAAGCTGGGGACTCCAAACGATCAACAGTATGTCATCATTACAATTGATTCCTTCACAAAGTACGTACTTTTTCACTATGCTACCAACAAAAATCAGTACAGTACACTAGGTGCCTTAAAACGCCACGTACATCTATTTGGCACACCTGTACAAATAATTGTTGATGGAGGGAGAGAATTCCTCGGCGAGTTTAAAAACTATTGTGACCAAGTTGGAATCAATATCCATGCCATAGCACCAGGAATTAGCCGAGCGAATGGACAAGCCGAACGAATAGTGGCGACACTAAAGAACGCATTAATTATGATAAAAAATTACGAGACTGAGCAATGGCACAGTGTCCTCGAAGAACTGCAGTTGGCTTTAAATTGTACTCCTCATCGTGTCACTGGAATAGCTCCACTTACTCTCATTACCCGACGCAAACATTGTGTGCCTCCAGAACTCCTGAGTCTCGTTAATATTGATGACCAAACGGTGGATATGGAAGCTCTGACTCAACATGCACAACAAAAAATGGCCTTATCTGCGGAGCAAGATAGACATCGCTTTAACCAGCGGAAAGCTAAGATCCATCCTTTCCAAAGAGGAGACTACGTGCTTATAAAAAACAATCCACGTAATCAAACTTCGTTAGATCTTAAGTTCAGTGAACCTTACGAGATCTGTCGAGTACTGGAAAACGACCGTTATTTAGTAAAGAGTGGTTGGTAGAGGACGACCACGAAAGGTTGCGCATGATCAGCTTCGGCGTGCTCCAAAACCAGGTGATCAGGCAACCGTATCGGCGGTTGAAAATGAACAACCTACAATGCCAGCTGGGGCAACACAGCCAGTGCCTTCCACCTCACGAACTGAGGTGTTAGAGCAGCAAACACAAAACTCGAATACAGAAAACACACATCTACAATAAATGGTGAGCAACAAAGTGCTTTTATAAAGAAATAATTACTTCTTATCCTTTACCATTTAGAGCCTCTGTGTATAGCACAGCATCGACCTTGTTCATCTTCCCAATAGAGCCTCTGTGTACCACGGCGAACAGGACCGCCCAGAGCACAGCATCATAATTTTCTTCCCATTTCAACGAGGCAATCTCCGAGAAATAAACTTCCCATTTCAACGAGGCAATCTCCGAGAAATAAAATGTGTGTAGACGTGATGGATGGTCGAAACACATAATAAAATACAAACAATACATAAGTACTTTTAAAGTACAAAACATTATGGTTGACAACAAAATATTTTACAAAAAGCCCAACATAAGTTAAATGTTCGGCAGTTATAAAATATCCCCATCGATAGCACTACTGGTTACAGATACCAAACTCAAAAAACAAAAATAACTGTCATTGTTTCAGATAATTACAAATCTAAAACACAGGCTGGTGCAGAGCACGCACCGCCTGTCAGAATGGCCGTATCGGCGCAATTACATTATTTAAAGCATCTGATCAACATATAGTAATCTGTAAGATGCAGTTACATCTATGAATAAGTAAATTAAGTGTTGATTTACATTAGGATTATGAAATAATTATTTAAAAACACAAATGTCTGTGTAGTTAACCAATTTCGTTTGATTACATAGTTAAGTTAATGTTATTTTCTTCTAGATTGTTAATTACATGGTTGAATTAATGTTAAAATCAAATTATCTTTAAAACTATTCGAGAATATTGTTAAGTTTATAATTTATTTACATAGTTTAATTCCTAACCTAAAACTTGAACACGTGCGTCGCGCGCGTAGTCGGTTTCTATAAATACAGGTGACGGCTCCAGAGCTAGTCATTCGCACACGAACCATCGGACGGAACACATCTCTGTGAGTCATTGTATTTTTACTAACCATTTTGTCACTGAATAAAAGTTATTGAAAGTGTACTAAGTTTTAATTTGAATAAAATGGCAAATGATCAAGAGTGTGATGTCAGCATTGCTGACGTCACTCTTTTTAAAAATAATCAAAACGCCGACCACCCGTCATATATAATTCAAGAAAATCTGTTCAGCCGTTCAAAGATTATCAGCTCTTTACTAATCATTGAAGGAATTTTTGAGTTGGGGGTATTTTAAACTCGCACGGGTAGCAGAGACATCTTGAACAATCATCAACATATTTCAACCAATTTGCACAAAACCTCTATCTATTGATGAAAACCACATGAAAATCCGTTTAGTAGTTTTTGAATTGATATTGAATGATAGACAGACAGACGCGGTGGAGGGCTTTGTTTATAATATGTTGATTATAGGATTAAAACAATAACGGAAGCAAATGGATGACATAAAAATTCTGACATTTACCAAGCTGGTTTATTGTCATCTTATCGCAATTTATAAAATACTGCTGCTACCCGGCCACGCTTTGCTGTGGCTAAGTAATTTGCAATAAAAAATGTTATGAACTGAGATAAAAACTATGCTATCTCTCAAATTGAACCAAACTGCACACCGTGTAAGATGTTTCATTAAAATCGGTTTATTTAGTTTAGGGATTCATCTCGAACAAACAACGTGACACGTAATTTTTATATTTAAATACTTACAGATATCACTCGTCGTATATTCATTATTACAATAATGTAATATACTAAACTCTAAATCTATTCCAAAACAATGTTCTAATGAAATTATGACCGCGACTGACGCTAATTCCCGTCAGTCGCGATTATGCGAAATTCAAACTGTGCTGAAACCACATTCAAATTAGATGATAATGCGGAATATGAATACGTTATTTGGTTCTAAATATGAAAATTTCAAAACAGTTTGACGCGTATTAATTAATGGTCTACGTTATCGCGGCGCGTCGAGTTGAGCGTTGCGTATGCCGCGGTACCCTGAATATTGTTGTACAGGAGCTTGAACACAATTTACTGCGTGTTTAAATAAGTAAAATAATTACTTTAAGCAGTGTTATAGAAGCCAGGAACTAGTAACTGCTTACTGCATGTGACAGGTACCTCTAGGGCCCTATTGCGATATATAACATTGGCATTAGTTGATACTTCGACACTGGTTTCGCCTCTAAACCAGGTATCCTCAAGAAATGAGCCGTTATGGGTTTACGTGATGAAAATCTACCGATAAGTTGTATACATTCGTCTAAAGGTTAGCGATTAGCAGAACCTATAGATGCTTGCAATGACCAGCCTGTTGATCTAGTGGTTAGTGATCCTGACTTCTGAGTCAGAGGTCATGAGTTCGATTCCCACACAGGACAAATCATTGTGTGATGAGCATGATCATATTGATCATTTTTTCTGTCATTTAATCATTGATAATTTATGCGTTTTCAGCGGTCTGGTTACGATAGGACAGGCTCTGCCTAGTTTGGGGTCAGACGGGGGCGGGTGAGGTGTCACAAGTTGTTATTGTTATTATAACGGTGGCAGAAAAGGACAGTATCGGGCCTTATTATAGTGTGTATATATATTGTAAAGTGGAAGTATTGATAAAGTCGAGCGGTTCCAATTCGAGCAGAAGTCTGCTCTATCATATCTCCTTAGTGTACTATGTAAGCTGTATGTCAACTGTAAGACGAATCTACCTGGCAAATTATTATTTAATCGTGTGTCATACTGTATACTAGCTCCTGTCCAATCGATACTTATCTACAGACCGTATTGTCCGCTAGGCGGCAGTTCGCCTAATTTCCGATTAATCTGTCCATTATTTAACCTCTGGTTAGCAGTTGAATTAGGTGCAACCAACCGTTACTATTACACCATTTAGTTTTATCTATGTCGTGTTAACATGTAACTGGTGTTAGTGATTTAATCAATATTTGGTCTGTAGGATTATGGTGCTCTAAAGAATTGTAAACTGTTCACAATACTTTGTTTTTTATATGTTATAGAGTAGTTATTTAAGGAGCGATTAATAATCATAATAACAAGTTTATGTCTCCTCACAGTGTACCATTAACACAATAGGGAGTGAAGAGGGGAGAAAGGGAGAGGGAAGGGTTAGGGCCTCCTGTAACCTCACTCATTCGGCGAAAAGCAATGCTTCACTGCCGGTTTCCTGAGAGGCCGTGGTATCACTCTGGTCGTGCTTGCTCAAACGTGCCGAAGCATGGCTCTTCCACGAACAATTGCTAATGTTTGGATGGATGAATGTGTGTTACTCAATCACGCCAGAACGTCTGAACGGATCAGGATGAAATTTTGCACAGAGATAGATTATAATCTGGAATAGCAAATAGACCAAGTTGCGGGCAACAGCTGATGAACTCTTAGATATTAAAAGGAAGTAAAGTGTAAAATACCTTTCATAAGAAGTTCTATCCATAGAAGATCATAGCTCATGGTTGTCCACAGTGCTTATAGTTCCGAACTCTTAAAAAAAAAGCGTATAAAATACCTTAACGAAGTTATCAACGCTCGTGACACTAAGCGTATAGTGACCGCTTTCTATCAGGTGTACTACGTGCTTATGACGATAACTAAACGAAAACTTACAAAATATTTTTAGTGCACTTTTCTGCACTTCAGAAATACTTTCCTAGCCAAAAAGTAATTCCAGCTTACCAGAGCTTGTTGTTCACTATACCTTTTAATCTACTTGTCCTGAGAAGTAGAATGACGTGGAGTTGAATCGAGGTAGCAAAAGTCTACAGCCTGAATAACATAAAATGAAGATCCGGGGCCTCATAATAGAATTACATTCTTCTACAGCTGGGCAGCGATATTAAGCAAGACGAGAGCCATTGATGAGTAGTGCTATTTACTACGAAGATGTACGAAATTTGCTGTAATAACTTTGAAAATGTGTTTTTTTTGGAAACAGATTTGGTCACCAGCATCACTTGATGACACAATATATGACCAATACGGTGAAACTTTAATTCTAAAAACAAAGCATTTGTTACGTTTTGATTCAGGGATGGAATCTAATAACCATTTTTATATTAACGTCGTTTTATATATAAAATATGCAACATCATAATGCATTCGATTATACCACGTCAAGGGTGCTTCCCCATCCTTCCTCCCTACATCTCGTAAGACTGTAAAAATTTGCATAGTTATAACTTGGCGTGCATTTGAGTGCAGCTGACGGCTTCACACTACAGATTGTTTTGCTCTTTTTGTTAATGCATGATAGAGAGGGATGCGAAATTTTTATGTCTCCTCATTTTAATTAGTGTTTTTGTTATAAAAGTAGACTAAAACTAGTATAGTGGGTCACACATTACTTGTATTCTTGTCCACAGGTAAGCTGCATGCTTTTGTTAGTTCTGTGAACAAAACTGTCGTGTCATTGCCAAAACTCATGCATTTCATTTAGTTTTTGATTCAAACCCGATCGAAAGGTATTTACTTACTCCTGAACCAAATTGAGTACTAGATTAATATCCAAATTCAATTTGGCCATTTAGTTACCTCACGTTTATAATTGGGTCTTTTACGGTTAGTTAAAAGTTATTTTTTTATCCCTCGGAAACAGATTTTTTTTTTCTGTATGAAAGGTTTATTAAGTCCTTTTCTGAACTGTTGAAAAACATGTTTGCAAAATGTCATGATGATCTATTTAGAAACGACATTGTTGAAGAACAAAATGACATCATCAATACAAATAAATAAAATTTTGAAGTGTCTGTTTGTAATGTCAAAATAATAGATTTTTTTAAGCTCATACAGTTATTTGCACCATAGTTATGCCTAAAAATCTTTTTGTTTGTTGCGACTGTACGGAGGATGGTATTATAAGGAGTAACATAGGCTAGGATTCCGCGCTAAATTTATAAATATGTATACGCGAGCAAAGCCGGGGGAACTGCTAGTAAAATATAAAAACCGGGTGGCTTCACTCCTTGATAAAATAAAGGACCTCCACTGGGTCTGAAACTGTATTTCTTTAATAAATAAAATGGATACACATTTCTATTTCAAGTATAATACCTACATACTTAGTATTTTGTACTTTCTATGTTGCTTAAGTTGTAAGTAAAATTAAGCGTGAGTGATGTACAAACGTTTAGCAAAGTAATGTCCGACGTTGCAGCATTAAAATGCACCGGCGGCTACTAGGTGATGTGGCGCGAGATGAATACTAAGTATTAACATTAAAAGTTAGGATGATTCTCTTTAAAACATACCTACCTTTTAATAGGAAGAGGTTTTTGGGTAGCGCTGAGATTTTGATGTGTAAAAATGATAAACGTAAATGTACGTAAACTTTATTAGGGTGGAAAAAAAAGGGATGACTTTGTAGTAGGTCTGTCTATCAAGACCCTTTTTCTCAGGAACCTGTGGAAGCATCAAGTTAAAATTTACATGAAATACTTATGTTTGAGGTCCCTTAAAGTCCCTTAAAATCAAGCTTCTAAGTCAACACAATCAAAAGATACGGCTGTAAGCCTTAGATTTGACCAAAATTGAACATTTCGCAGATAAATCAAAACGTATAGGGTACTTTCCATTGACCTAGAATCATGAAATTTGGTAAGAAGCAAGGGCTCACAGCACAAGCAAAGAAAAAGTCGTTAATTTATTGTTATAATTGGTTAGGAAAGTTGACTTCGTCGTACATCGATGTATGGGAGAGTATTATTAGAACCTCAAGGTTAATTTTGTCTTTCGGAAAAGACAAAATTAACCAATTAATTGAAACGTCTAGCGGTCCTAAGATATGTACATACTGTAACCATCGCGTTAATTCCCATTAATGTTATCAATTAAATTGTCACTTTATGTACACTAGAGATCGCCTGGCTGGTTTTGAATGTCTTGTTTAGTTTAAATGACTTTTGTACCATGATAAGTCAAAATGAATACTGGACCCCTCTAGCTTTATGTACACGATTATTATTTTTCGTCACTCATTGCTTAAAATGTTAACTTTCTGTACTTCTTCTACATATAAACTTTAAGTATTCCAAATATCAGATTCTTACGAGCGGAATATTTGTTTAAAAAGGGGCGCAAATAATTCTGATTACCTACGTATTAATATTTAAATTCCTATCGTTAAAATATCTACGTCAATCTATCATTTAATAAACTACAAGCGCTACAGTAAAATACACAATTAAATAAAGCGATCAATCGTAAACTATATTAATATCGATGAAACAAATCCGATATATATTTTAAAGAGTTTAAGTAATTATATGTACCATAAACTTGTTAGTATATTAAGTTTATGATATGTACATTACATGTGTCCTGGGAAATGTCACATGTATGCAAATTATTGTGTTTATTTTTATTTCATTGAAACATGTACAAATTGAATTGTTAAGCTGCTTATAGCCCTACTCAACTAGTTTGCATAAATTGAGCGTAGTTAGAAAGAACGTGTAAATCAATACTGTGAAATTGAATTATTTTTTATAACTGTGCTGAAATTGTCTCTGTTGAAGACATTGCGAACTTTTGAAAATTAAAAATGTATTTGTAAGAATTAAGCAAAAATATTGTTTACTAACGACCCGCCCCTGCTTCACACGGGTTGCGAATATTTCAAAAAAATAAATAAAGAATATTTTTGTTGATATAGAAAATTCATCAAAATGGTTCCAGTCAATTTAGAGTCCACAGAGGACATACTTACACACATCGTTTAATATATTTATTTATATTAAATATTAATTAATTATATATTAACATACAACGCTTTTACGCTATTATTTCAAATCGTTTCTATCTAAATGTCTTCGTCACGGTTGAACTGTGGTCGCACAACTCACAGAAGTCGCGAAAATTTAAAACCGATATTCTTAATCCTGAGGAACCAGGCACCTACTCTAAAACATTATTCAGTACCACAGATTTTCCCTCGCCACTCGGTATCAATTTCAGCATTAATATTTGTCATGCGTGAATTACGCCAACGGGTAACCACATTTATTTGAATTATCACACTAATACCACATTTAAAGTCACACATGGGTAAGCCAATTTAAAAATATTAATTTAATTCTTGGATAAAGAGTTGAACACACGGATTATTCAGATTTAATAGACTCGTTGTTAATTGCCTTCGTATACAGTACTGTAGGTTGAATCGAGATATAAAAATAATCTTCAAACGTCTCTGTCATTGAGCATACCAAGATTGAAGATAAAAGACCTAAGGAGTTCTGCTATGCTCAGGGCTTTTTCTTCTTTCTTTATATTAAAACACAAGTCATGATCACACCGTTGTATCCTCTAATTGAATGGGAATCTGTTTATACATACAAATATGCGAAAATAAAACAGTTAAGAACCGTCTCCTCCTCTGTTTGATGACAGATTTTCTTTATTCTTTGTTTAGTAGCTATTACTGAGCTTCAGTGATATCAATAAAAAAATGAAAATCCGTTATTCTATTTTTATATCATCATCTTCAACTTTTCATCGTCTACTGCTGGATATAGGGCTCTCATAATGTACGCCACTGAGGTCGATCGTCAGCTTTCCACATCCAGTTTTTCTCCTCGTTTTGCGTAGATCGTCACTTCACCTAGCTGCAGTGTTCCACACTACGTTACCCTGGATGGGGTCTCCACTCCTATATATAAAATTTTTATGTAGTAATTTTTAATGATTTTCCTTTTTTTTCTATTAATTACATTTGGTTTAATTCATAAGTCTTCTCTTTTACGGCATTTAAGCTTTATCTATGAACATGCCCGTGTTCTCTGTTATTTATTATAGACACTTGGTACACAAGATGTTCAAGGAAGCTGTAATCGTGTCTCAGGTTCGTATAGTAGACCCTGAAAATAGCGTAATGCACTAACATTATCAGGTAAATTTGTGACTTTAAAGTCTTTGTGACTTTCTGTATTCATGTGCATGTTCAGTCTCAGCCAGGACTAATTTTATTTTATTCTACCTGCAAGGCAGTTTGGTGTTCACCAATTATTTCAAAAAACTAAAATCGTTAACATTACCTACAACTGGATATAATAACAGTATAACAAAATATTGTACCCTGCTCTAAGAAAGCCGCACTGCACCGAGAGTGTCGTTATGGAGTTGAAAATTAAATATTTACTATAGCTAAGCAAATATGGCAACGACTATAGTGCCATATCTACTAAAAAATGTAGTAGAATGGCGTAGAAGCCAACAGTATACCTATATTGTTAGTAGTTTGGCTTCTATCCTTTAGAAGGAACTGATTTTTTTTATACTAAACAACCATTTTAGCAGAAGAAAGAATAAATAATAATAGCATTCTGCATTCACTTCGAAGCACCAAGGTTATCATAATTATTTAAATTTGAACTAACGCTTTCGTAATTGAGTTTATATGATACTACTATAAACATCTTGGCTGAAGGCATGAATTATACTTTTCGAGTAAGTAATCGGCAGTGTTGAGGATTGGTTAAAAACCTATAATTGATCGCGTTTCTTCCCGTTTCAATAATTATATATCACGGAACGCGATAGTTTAAAAGTTAGTACCAAGGTTATCATTCTAATTAAAGTGAATTGAAGACGGAAGTTTCTTGGTTACTTCTCAGCATGTTAACTTTCTTCAAAGCTTCTGCAAAGGCATGGGCATCATCTTAGATCATGAAACATTATTTTTTATTATTTTTCTTCTACTATGCCATTTCATGCTTCAAAACACACAACATAAATATTCCAAACATATTTTAAGATACACTTTAATTATTAAGGAAGTAGCTGTATTCAAAATATCATTCTTCGCGCGAACCCATGGCTTTCTTCTACAATAACAATATATCAGCACGTAAGAGCCACACAAGTACTGCCGACCATCGCGCTGCATACACTGGATTTTATGTCGTCTTAAAAATTTGTTTCCTGGAAGTTGACGATAAATTACCATGCTCTATTTTTATACATAATGGTCTTTTGAGGAGATATAATAACTTATTACATTTCAGTTATTTCTTTAATAAAATTTAATTTCTGGGAATAAGTTTTATTAAACAGAAGAGAATTATTAGGTATATTTTTTTTTTTACTAAAACCATTCCCTATTCATGTTTTCCCAAACCTTTATCTGTAATCCGCAACTTTAAATCGAACCTGACTTGAAAACTTGAAATCTGAACAATTTATTTAATTTGGTATAGGTAATAGATAAAGTATTGAAAGGATAATTATATACATATTTTTAATTGTCTAAAAAATAAGCAACTTTTTGTGATTTCAACTGTGGAGTATGTATTATTTTATTAAAAATTAGTACAAAATAACTGGTTCAGGCCAACAAATACCAATGACCAAAGGGTTATGACCGTTATGAACTAATAACTAACCATCTACTTTACCTACCGAATATTTTCTCCCTTTCGTCTTGTTCTGGTGAAATAGTAGCTGCCAAAACCATCTTGTATCGTGCATTACGATCAAGTCATAATGAAAACTAATTTGAAATGTAACCTGAACCTCTTAGATTACTCATGATAAGGATATATGTAGTATTCTGAGTTTTAAATATTTGAACGTGCAAACCACGTAGTATTAAACTACAAAATTTGAAACAAAGTGAATCGTTCGATAACGGTTATCGTTGTCTTGCGCAAACTTCAAAATCAACCGACGAAACTACTCTAACACTGCGTGCACGAAGTTTTAGAGAGAAACTTCGACCTCGGAGCTCCATTGCCACCGTACTGGTTGTGTAAAAAACTTTGTTTTATAGTATACAAGTTTATTGTAAGATTGTTATTTGAACTAACTCAAGAACTTGACAGTATTGGATTGTTTTATAGTTCTATTAGAAACAAAGTAAAATATTTGTATTAAAAAGTTTCATTTTGTCCCCTAAACTCTCTTAAAATAATAACTTTTTAACTGATCTAGGTACCGCCACAATGTCTGGAAAGTTTATTTGTTCTTTTGATATATTTAGAGAATTTGTTATTTTTAGAGAAACAGTTCAAGACGTAGAGATGGCATAGCGTTATAGAGGTTTTCTGCAATTTCCGGGCCTGGTTCCCGTGAGTTTCTAATAGGAAAATATGTCATGGTAGAGATTGCGGTTATATGTACATATTGTGGGGCAATTTAGACTGGTAGTGCCAAAGATATCACCTATGGCAGACTAATGGACACTTGTTTAATTTTAGGCAGATTTTATAGGGTCTTTGGGTTATAACTGTTTTTCGTTCTTAATTGCCTTAATTATATATTTTTAGAGTTTCGTTCCTCAAAAGGAAAAAAAGGATCATCAAATACTTATATCAGTGAGTGGTCCCTTGAAGGTGTTAAAAAAACAAGCTTCTAAGTCAACGCAATCAAAAAATATGGTCACTTAAGCCTTATATTTGACCAAATTTGAACATTTCGCAGTTAAACCAAAACCTATAGTATACTTGCCATTGACCTAGAATCATTTGTTGAGAAGCAAGGTCTTATAGCGTAGAAATAAAAATAAAAAAATCCTAAAGTCGTTAATTTGTGGTTATATCTGTCGGTCTGGCTGTGTGTCTGTCAAGACCCATTTCTGCAGGAACCCGAAAAGTCATCAAGTTGAAGCTAACATCAAATACTTATATCAGTAGTTCCTTAAATCAATGAAAAAATCACGCTTCTAAGTCAACGCAATCAAAAGATACAGCCATTAAACCTTAGATTTTAACAAATTTGAACATTTCGCAGGTAAATCAAGACCTACAGGGTTTTTCTCATTGACCTAGAATCATAAAAGTTTGATAAGAATCAAGATCTGATAGTAAAGGGAAAAATCCAAAGTTTTTTGTGATTACGTTATTTTGCGGTTGGATTGTTGCCTTTGTTATACATCCCAACCGCAAAGTTAAGTTTGTCTTTCGATAAAGACTGGCAAAAGTCTTCCAGAATTACAAGTTTGTTTGCTTACAGAACCCTCGGTAAGCGAGTCAGACTCGCACTTGTAAAATTATGCGTTAAATTGTTTTTAGTTTAGTAGATAGTTTATAGAGAATAGCGGTAGTGTGCAGATGAAGTAGATAGAATGCTCGTAAAGTATAAACTATCATCGTACCGTGTTTATTTGGGCCCGTAATGTATCTTGATCTCATCTTGTTTCACGCACCATATACCACGTGCTTGTTCCCGGTTTGCATACAAACTGCATTTTATGAGGACGCAACTTTGTGAAATAAATCTCATTTTATAAGCATTTATGTTTGTTGATATTTTACTTGAGTTTTCCTGAATACATTATTTTCTGTCGAATCTTACGTTTACTAAGTTTTTTGAGTAATCAAAAGCTTGACTTAAATCGATTTTATCTATAAAATGCAAGATACACCTTGAAGAAAAGTACTGTATAGTGTAAGAAAACAGTATTAAAAAGAATGCATATTCCTACTGCGGCATGCTAGATGCAATTTTATTTATTTAATTTTGAAGAATACTACATTTTGCTTCCTATGTACTAATACCTGTATATCTAGAAAGTGGTAAGCAGAGGTTAATTATCGCGCTCTAGTTTAGGTCCCGCGTAATACAGGGGACAAGCCTATTGTTCTTCTTTCCGTTGTTTTCAAAGAGCTAGTGCTATACAGTTATAAACGGGAATTATCGCCATGTATTACGTATGTAAATACAAGCTTTGAAATATCTGCCGTTTCGGCTTAGTGATAGTTACGCACGAATCGTGTGAATCAAATGTGTATAGGACTGTATTTTTATTATAAATTTATAAATGCCATTTGTGCGAATCAAGACCTCAAAAAAATTTGATTTTAATAAGGCTTGATTCGCACCATTCGTGCAAACAGATTTGTGCAAAACCACCACTAATCAGGCGTCTCGACCAGGTTACAATGGCCGTAGTCTAAAACTGTTTTATGCAACGACGTCCTCTGTCGTCGAGTATGTGTTTCTTCTATCGAAACTAACAATTTTGGAATATCGAAACCCCATGACAATTTACCTGACTATGGAATCAAACCTGTGATCACTACCGAACATAAGAGGCAATATACGCCATGAGACAAAAGGCAATATTTTTTTTCCTGTCCCAATTATATTTTCATAACGATAGTGTATAGTTAGGCAACACCTCGATTAATGCTGTTTGATTGTGTCGCTGCACCATCCAATTACCGACGGACAAGTGTTACTTTGATTTTCTGTCATCATTCGCAGGTGTAGTGTGCCGGCTGAATCGGGTTCATTAGAAGGCGCTGCCTTGCCTTGGCGTGCCGGTAATACATGCGTTTTTTTTTTATATTTTGTCAGGGAAGTATTAAGGTTAAGAAGTTTCTGTTGCTATATTGAGTTTCAATTCGTGCTTAATCATTTTAGGGGATAAGAGACGGGCTATATCGCTTTGCAGTACAAAAAGTTGAAAATGAACAGTATATCTTGCCTATTGTCACCGACTAGTGTCGTGGGTCAATCAAAAATATTTATTACATACCTAAATCATTCTAAAATAGATTTTTTTAGACACATCTTACACCCGTCAGAGCCGTCTGATCAAAAACTAAGCAGAACCTGTATTATGGTAAGTAGACTGCTGATATACATATTTATATATTTCTAAATACATACATATAATAGACTAGCAGCGCCCCGCAGTTTCACCCGGTACCGCGGGAATCTCAAGATAAAAAGTAGCCTATGTGTTAATCTAGGTCTCCAACTATCTACATACCAAGTTTCATCGTAATCGGATCAGTAGTTTTTTCGTGAAAGAGTAACAAACATCCATACATCCATACATCCATACATCCATACATCCACACATCCATACATCCTCACAAACTTTCACGTTTATAATATTAGTAGGATAAATTACACCCAGACACAGAACAAATAATCCTGCTCATCTCACAATTATTTGTCCTGGGTGGGAATTGAACCCACGAACTCTGGCTCGCAGTCAGGATCACTAACCATTAGACCAACAGGCTGGCCTATTTAAAACACTTTGCAGGTATATTTTTCGCAACTGTGTCAACTTAATTATTTACCATGTAGTATCTAGCTGCTGGCATTAGACGGAGATGAACTCAAGATAAGCTCGCATGAACCTATAGCGTATATTAATTTCAATTCGATTGCTTTGAGTATTTTGATGTCACATATATTATTTACTAGCTGTAAGTCCCGGTAAAGTGGTAATATCGGGATAAAAAGTAGCCTATGTGTTAATCTAGGTCTCCAACTATCTACATACCAAGTTTCATCGCAATCGGATCAGTAGTTTTTGCGTGAAAGAGTAACAAACATCCATACATCCATACATTCTCACAAACTTTCACGTTTATAATATTAGTAGGATACGGCCGCTGCGAGATGGTTAACTTCTCATTTGCAAAAATAACGTCAGTCAAATCAACATTTAAAAATTCATATAGAATTTCTATCTCGCACTTCTGTTAGCATTCGTTAAGAACAGTTTTGAACTTAATATCTTAGTCTCATCTAGTGTACATTTTCTAAAATTGTTAAGCTCTATTATATACTAGCTTTTTCCTGCTGCGTCGCCCGGGGTAAAGTTATTTTTTAGTTCTTCGGGAACAGTACTTTTTTCGGGGTAAAAGATATTTTATGTCCTTTTCTGTAATCTTGACACCATGTGTCCAAAATTTTACGATGATACGTTGAGTAGTTAAGACGTGAAAGAGTAACAAACGAATATACAAACAAACTCATTTTCGCATTTATAATACTAGCTGTTGCCCGCAGTTTCTGTGGAAATTTTGGTGGAATTTATCCCACGGGGCCGTCAACTTTTCCTAGGTAATAATAGCCTATTCGAGATTATTTCTGTCTGTGTGCCAAATATCGGCAATAGCATCATATAACATCCATCCATCCATCCATCCTCACAAACCTTATTCTTTGTAATATTAGTAAGATGACAGTGATAAAATATTATAAGCTGGTATTTGGAATAGTACCTACTATGAGTAATGTTGAATTTTGCTTTTTACAGGTAATAAAATGCTACAATCACCATTAAATGAAAAACTAATTAACTATGGTTACTTAGTACTGTAAGTATATTTCAAACATTGTTATTATCTGGTACATAAAATTATTTTGTATTTATTTCAAAGAAAACAAAGTACAAACTTTTATAAATAGATGAAGCCTTTACTTAACAAAACCGTGATATATCTGAATGAATAAGGGTTTATATTTAGAGAGGTACCAAAGCCTTAATACAAAATGACATATTATGCTAATAAAATAACACATTCTAGATAAATTTACAAATTTAGTCCAAAATTAGAACTGTAATAAGCGACACGGTGTGCATTGAAGTTTTGTTTATTAATAATCCTAAGCGCGGACATGTATATAAAGTGTTGTACATGTATTTAAGAGGAGGCGTTACCAGATGCGGCAGATCATAATCGTAACAGGAATTACGACTCGCAAGTCATCTCGGAGCCTCTGTGATTACTTTACTGTGTAGTAAATGCAAGGTATTGAGATAAAATTATTACAATATTTACGTAGTTTTGATCAAAATTAATTTCTATATTAGGTTGATGATTAATAAAAATAATTTGAAAAGTTCTCTTTAGCATAGTCTATTTTAAATTATTATTTACGTACTATATAACTGGATTACGTATCTTATAATAATTAGAATTAGTTAAAGTATCTGTTTTTATTTAAAATAACTACTAATAGTAAGAATCGCTTTGATGCATACATATTTATAATCAATTTGGTTTGATGAGTAGCGATAGTAATTATGTATACATACATACGTTACCAAACACATTCAAAATGTACAATTTAAATATATCAATATATAACATACACATGAATGTCCGGTTATTTCACTAGAAAACCACACACGGAAAATACCCATAACATTTATCTACTACTTACAAAAATAGTTTGTTTTCTTGAATCATCTATAGCTTAGAACACTCTCGATCAAGTCACTTTTTAAACATTGATAAAATATATATAAAATCGATCCATGCGTTAAGGAGCGTAGCTCCTTATATGCTACAGACAGATACACACGTTAAACTCATGACACACTTCCTTTTTGCGTCGGGGGTTAAGAAAAAGAGCAGAGTCTGATTCTTTTCTATCCCATGCTCTGCATTGAGATCTCGATTTGTCTAAAAACTTTGCATATACTACTCCACAGGGGTGCCACAGACGCATGTTTCACGGTATGACACGAAATTCATCTCTGGCACGTCTTGGCTCATTTTTTGGTGTGAAAATGTACGAAACATACACATTTGTATGAAATGGATACGCCTTGACATATTGTACTGGATTTTATTACTGTAAGCGGGATTTTGACATAACTTGTTCATAGGGTGAGGAAATTTCCCGGTAGTTACCATGGTGACAGGTTTTTTTTTGACTTGAGTTTTATGCTGAAAAATGTTTGCTGAGTGAGCGAATGTCTCAGATGGTAAAATAAACTACTAAAACAAAATTAAAATGTTCGTTTTGTTAATATAAATGGTAGTCTATTATAGATCATGATCAACTTAAGACTTGAAAATTTTCGTTTCATTCTATCAAATCTATTCTATCTAACAAAAGAATGTATCCGACATTATTTTGATAGATAGAATATAGAAAACACTTTATTTGTACGCCATCGTTATAGTAGAAGTATAAGTCTACCAATATTATAAACGTGAAAGTTTGTGAGAATGTATGGATGTATGGACGTTTGTTGCTCTTTCACAAAAACTAGTGAACCGATCACGATGAAGCTTGGTATGTAGATAGCTAGACACCTGGATTAACTCATAGGCTACTTTTTAACCCGATATTCTTACGGAATTACGCGGATGAAACCGCGGGGTGCAGCTAGTACCTACATGTATGTGCCAGACAGACAATGTACAAAAGGCGGCCTGCTAACTGCAATCCCTTCCAAGCAACCTTATATACATAATAATCTAACAGCTAGCATGGAATGACTTGTTAGTGTAGAACACCGCGTAATATTTCAATTCTGATTAGTGCAAAGGCAAACAGACATATAACACTTACTACACAAACTAAGCGACATGTTTACAAGGATTTATCGTGTGTATAAACATGCATATGTATGTAAGTATATCGTAATGTTGGCTCGCCCGCTTCGTTTGACTTATCTGTTGGCTCGGAGCGTGACAACCCTATTGATGTTATACCGCTGTATTGGATTTGCAGATTTACAATTATGGTAGTTTTTAGACGAATACTATTAACGAGTAACTGAGAATAAACTGCAAGGTTTTAATGAGTATTTTTTTTTAATTTTTGACTTACGAGTGATAGATTGCAAATTCTTACGTTAATAAAAAAAACGTGTGCGTCTCGGGACGCCTGACAGAATTGATAACTTAAACGTCAGACATACTGGCGCCGTAACGCGTTACGTAACGAAGCGGTTTACCCTCCCATAAGCAGTTATCACTTCAAAAACATACGACATAAAACATAATACGGCCAGTGTAAACTGGTCAAATCCTCAGGCTATTCAAAGGTACGTACATACAGAAACCATTGCATTTATTTCTGTAATGTAACCCTACACCATAGAACGAGTGATATTAGGTTTACCTCGGCGTATTTTCGTTGAATTTTCCCTTTTATTCATAAATGTAATGTTTTAGTTCTAAATCAAACTATGGTATATTTTATTTGTCTCTGTGGTATTAATAACGTCTAAACTAACTTGTATGTCGAAATTACCAAGATTGCCAAGGCATCAACTAAGCTTAGAGAGATGTTTGCATGTGTCGCGTAGCAGACTTGTTTGCTTTTGCTGACGGCCGGTGTACCGCTTTCGAACAATATGCCACATAATTTAAACTGGTACAGACATAATAATACTATATACATCTTGAATCTATAGACTTTTTATTAAAAGACTTATCTACACACAATTGTCACGTGTGTATCTCCGAAGGGGTAGGCAGAGATGTATTAAACACCCACATTTTGTTTTAACTATAATTTGTTTCTACTTACGTAATATGGAGCAAGCCTACAACTGTCTATCAGACAATTTGAGAACTAAAGATGGAAAAATTGAGAGTATATTGAAAGGGAAAGATAGGTAAGAAGGGAAGGTAAGGAATATCACTTATAGGGATGGATTAGGGAGTATATAAGTATAAGCAAAAGCTGAAGCAGGTGAGGTACAGTTGTATACCTGAAACTCTGACTGTCGCCTTGAAGTCGGAGCTCTCTAATGCCCGGTTCCTATAATCAAGAAACGAAATTTTACCATCCGTAAGCAAAACGAATCGTTTCTTGATTATAGGAACCGGGTTTAGGATGATATTATTTTTTTTGAAAATCTCATATTTCATTTGGTAACAATTTTAGTCGAGAATAAGTCTGATACTGTTCTCGTCTATAACCTGCAGCAATCTGTCAAATTAGTTTCATTTTTATGATTTTCTTCAACGTTATAGTGATATATTTTTATTAATATTTTATAAACTAACATTTTTAGTCATGTAATTGTCATTTTTATTAGTTATGTATTTTAGATTGGATATTTTTTGTTTTTTTCCTTATTGATATCCGTGGGGTATAAAAGATCTGGTTGAAAACGAGCGCAAGGTCTAGCAACTGCTAAACGAGATCCTACTCTTTAGGCACGTGAGGTACACATTTGTAAGCCCGTTTATTGTGTTTAGATGTAATTTTATTATACTATAATTATTGAGCGTCTTAAGTATCTAGAAATAAGTTTTTTTTTAGTTCCTTCTTCTTCCTTATATTTAAATTTATATTCAGCTACTATCATATGTTCGGAATGAATGAAAATCTTTAATCTGACTGGCCTGTTGGTCTAGTGGTTAGTGACCCTGACTGCTGAGCCAGAGGTCGTGGGTTCGATTCCCATTTGAGTCTGGGTGTTCTTTGTGTCCGTTGTTTGTATGTTTGTAAAGTCCCCCGCGACACAGGAGTAATTCCTAATGCGGGAGTTGTCTTTTTAATGATAATGATAATGATGATAATCTTAAAAGACATTGACGTTTTTAGTTTTAAATCTTTTTAAGTAATACTGAGAGAGGTATTATCCATCAATGTTCGGAAATATAATCAACATAAAATAATCACAAATATTAAACTTACCTGGTTTATTCTATGTACTCGTCAAAGTTTACGGGTTGTGTACTTGTGTATAATTGTGTACAATTTAGATGTGCTGGGAACCAGCAGGTGTGGACCGAGGTGTTCGATTCACGACACAGTTAATTACTTCTGTTGAAATTCTCTTTGTTGTGTGTAATTTTCAGGCGGGTTGCGTTTTTCGTGGTGTGTGTGGTGTGGTCAGGATATTTTAGATATAAGTTTATACGTGAAATTTAAATAAGGCCCTCTTATATTTATTTAGATCTTTTTCGTTGGAGAAGGCAAAGTGATGTGTTGTGTTAGTTATAGCTAGGTCCCCATTCATTCGAAGACTACTGTAGAACTGTGAATATGTTATTTGCACTTTAAGCTTACCTAGAATGTAATACTTCCTATATTATTTTCGTTTTAATTTATTTGTATGTTATGCATAAAGCGTTTGCTTAACGATATGGCCGCCTTTTGTAGATAATCACTAGATGTTCCTATTCCTTGTAAGAATTTATTTTGCTGTAGGTACATTAAGTTACTCTATTCTATTCCAAACATTGATAATCTTTAATAAAAATATACTATGTTTTCGATTTTATAGCCAAATTAATTTCTTATTTTATTTTCTATATGTTTGTTATTGTTAAAAATTATGCCCAATTTATTGTCAGAAATTTCTACTTATAAAACGAAATAAATACTTAGCGATAACTACATACATTTTCAATCACCACACTAAATTCCAATTCACAAGGCACAGTCGAACGATTTATTTATTGTAGTAATGATGCTTAATACCTTTCTTAATTACACGGAAAGCCAATGAAAGCCACGTAGTTACCAATTTCTACTACCCAGGTACGGGTAAAGTAGTTAGTTGGTTAATAATTCGGTGCCCAGTATCGAATGATTTGAGCCAACATAGATTTACTTATTACAACCCATAATTTTGGTTCAAATTAATTATTTATTGAAGATTGAAAATTATAGCCTCTACGAAGTTCAAAATGGTCGTAGCTAGGTTGAAAGTTGATCATCTTAACACGCCCACTGGATGTTTTAGTATTTGTTTTAATGTGTTGTAAGTTTCGTTTAGCTAGTGTTTGTTTCATGTGTGTGTAAATCTAACTTCTGGAAATACAGTCCAAGTCAAATATCTTTATTTCATAAATATCTTAAAAAATTGTTTAAAACTTTTTTTTAACTAAAAATTAAAAAAAAGTAAAGATCAATTTAACAACAACCTCTTATCGAAAGTGAACAAGTAATCTGCCAATCTCATTCTATGACCGCTAGTTTATAAGTAGTTAAGCCTTGTGAAATGAAATCGGGCAACCAAGTCGACCTCCTCAACTGTAAAGGACTATTATAGGCATTTCTTTATGAAAATAAGAAAAGTTAAAACACTGTATACGCGCACTGAGCTATAATATCTCGATGCCACTATTTCAATCTCATGGAGAGAAATATAAATAACCAACACTCCAAATCAAACACTTTTATAACAGTCGTTAACTTGTAGCCCCAACTAAACGATCGAGTCCTAGAAATTATCCGACAGAATAGACTATTTGTGAGGATTGATAATTTTATTGTGAACGATTTTTTGCTGAGATAAGGTTTTAACCGAGCAGCCGAGATATAAACGTACTCATGAATCTCTAGAATACAAAGTGATGAATAAAATTTAATAATTATATTCAAACAAATATACAATATTTTTGTAGATCGAATATCGAGTGTGATAACCAAACCAAACCTTCTCATGAATCTCGGCAGTACTTGAAACAGGATTAAACAAAAGAGACCAGAATAATTGCAATGCTGATTTTCGGTCGAACAAAAGGGTTTTCAAAGAAAGCTTGTTTACTTTTAAGTACAACCTATAATTCTATTTATTTTTTAAACTAGCTTTTGTACACAGCTTCGCTTGCGGGAATGGGAGAAATCCTACCCTTATGTCCTTATCTGTACCCCTGCCAACGTTTATACCAAATTTCATGACGATCGGCTAAGTAGTTATGGAGTAAAAGCGTAACAAACAAACACACTTTTGCATTTATGATATTAGTAAGGATATGCGTTTGTGTTGCCAACCAACTAATGTTTGCAGAATCTATGAATGCTTGCTGCACAACAAATGAAGTACTACCAACACTAAAAACTTTTCCCTTTGGTGATCGTACCCATTCAGCAGGAACTTAAAACTTAATATTGTCCCTAATTATTAACAAGTATTACCTCAATCGTGGCTTATCTTTTTTTTATACCTCGGTTATTATATTTGTCAATGTACCAATTTTATAGGTGGTCGTCATAAATTGTTACTCGCGTTTCACACTAGATTTTTTTTCGTTCTAACTCGAAGAATAGCTGCATATATTCACAAGTACGCAGACGTTAAAATCACATCGCATTTTCACGAGAAAAAAATTAAATCCTGCTTCTTTACATGTTTCCGAGAATTCCGTCGCGTATCGGCGTGGCGCAAAACGCTAGGAATGTTAACAATGCGTCGCCGCACTGCGACCTATCCGCTGCATGCGTATACGTCGTGCGGATACTGGTGGATATTTATGTACGCCACTGGCCCGTCGGTGATTTAAGCTCTCGTTACCTTTTTGTGGTCGCACCCGATGGGTTGAGTTCTGATTTTATTTTTAACTGTTATTTGTTAATGAGTGGGATGTGTATTGGGAATATTTTTAACTATTCTCGGGTAATAAAATACACCATTATTTAATCATTATTTAAAATTCTTATTCACATTTTGTATAAACATATAATCAACCGGTTTGGTTGATGGTAAGCAGATGCCTTTGACAAGAAATTGATGTGGGAGAGTCATGCTTTGGCACGTATGGGCCGGCTCGACCGAAGTAATGTCACGGCCTCACAGAAAACCATGATTTCATTGCTTTTCGTAGAGTGAGTGAGGTTACCGGAAGCCTTAACCATTCCCTCTCCCCCTCTTCTCCCCCTACCCGCACTCTTCCTCTTCCCCCTTCCTCCCCTTCCCCTACTCCCACCTTAAAGACCGGCAACGCACTTGTGACTCTTGAGTTGCAGGTGCTCATGTGCGGCCGTAGTCAGTTACCATCAGGTGACCCGTCTACTCGTGTAACATCCATAGTGTCATATTTGTGTGTTGTCGTTGTCCTTTTTGGAGTAACTGCGACCTAGCTTGATTGCAGAAAAGCGTCTCTATGCTGGTGTTATGATGTAGCTGTAAGATGTTTCCCGTACGGTCCTGATTAGAACCATAAAAACTCATAATCAGATTTAAGTATAATATTTATTAGGTTTAGTTTGTTTTGTTAAACAGAACTAAAATTACTTCTACTACATTATTTGAGCATCATTTGTCTCTAGATTTCCTTCTACACTTAATAAATCATTTCATTAGTAAAACCAACAATGTTTTCTTTTTATGTTAACATTCACTTTATCCTATTTTATATAATAATTAGGAGTTAACAAAGCGACATGAACTCTGTGAACACAACAGTTAGAACTTTCTCCCCCATGCACAATGCACCACGTATTTTGTAGTTAATAGTTCAGTAGTTATTACAATCATTTAACAAAACTTAGGTCCGTGGTGTAATTGGGCAGGCTTTAATAAGAATTAATTTTGTACACGTAGCCTTCGTTACTTCAATAAATATATTTCATCATACTAACTAAAATATGAAAATGATGTGCTCATCACACAATATTTGTCTTGGATGGGAATCGAACCCACGACCTATGCCTCAACAGTCAAGCTTACTAATCACTAGACGTTAATTGTTTAAAAAACAATTTAAATGAAATGGTAAACAAAAACGTCAATGAGGATAGACAAGTATTAAATATTAATTAATTAAAAATATTAATCTATAAATTTTCTTTACTAGCACGTAGAACTTTTTCATTATTCGTTAAATGGGTTCATTCTTCTTCTGCTGATAGAAGAATAAAAAAACAAAGAGCAGAATAACTTTTACTGCTATTAACTAAAAATGCTATTTCCAGCCTTTCTGAGACTAGCTGAGATCGAGACAGACAAACATTTTAACTCCTCAGATGTAGTTGCGTCAAGATCTCATTGTACTGTCTCGTGTCGAGCCACAAAATTAGCGAATCTTATTATTTTAAAGACCATATTCCTCAATTTAATTTTATATCATATACAACCAAATTGCTGTGTTGTTAAATGAAACTTTATATTCTCTTTATACTTGTGGTTTGTTTTATCAATGTACTCTCATTTATCTGTCTCGTTTTGAGCTCCTAAGTGGCATACACTCAAAGTTTTTAAGCTATTGGTAACAATCGGCTTTTAGATTTAGATTACAATTACTTTGAATCGTAAATCGTATAAATTTTACATAAAAATACACATAAAATAATCTACTTATATATAAATATAATATATACAAATACATAAGCTTGAGGAAATAATTGCAAAAATATATCACAAGAATGTATTCAACGCCCATGCTTAAAACTATGGTTAGAGATTCATAGTGTGCTGCGTGATATTAACAATTAATGTTTCCTTTAAAAAAGTGAATAAATACTCAAACTCAGAACAAGAAAGTGTGTTTGAATTATACTAACATCAAATTGGCAGAGTGAACAACGTCTGATCATGTCTCATGATCCAAATTAATAAATGGTGAAACTGCAGTCTTGCAGACAGACAAATACCTAAGACGTGGACTACCCGTGCCTAAAACTATTCAGTATCATTTTACCGGTTTAAACATTTATATTTTTATAAAAGTAATAAAGAACTTAGCAAACCAGAACCTTGTTTTAAACAGAAATAGATAGAAGATTACAATTAATGAAGTCTTCTCAATTATGATAAAGAGTTTATGAAATAAAACCTCTCATTTCATGGCTTGATGAGTCATACTTGCCCCGTAACACACCATAAATTATGAATAAACATTATTATTATGGGGGAGATGATCGCAGGCTCCATTATCACTAGTCTTGTCTGTATGCGTTCACTGTTAATGTCTTGCTTAGTCATATGTAAGGAATATACTGAGACGTGCCTGAAATTTGATTAAAGAAATGTTATTTTGATAGTGAAATGGTTTCTCTTTTAAGCCTGTTTGAACGTTCAAATTATGAACAATCACCTGATAAAATGTGGAAGTGTAGAAGGCAGGGCAAAGCAGGTTTATGTTCGAATTTCAGCCGCCTGACTAGACAAGCAACTTAATTGCACGTAGGAGTAGGGTTCCTAGAGCTCCCTGGAATTAGGGAAGTGATATAGGTTTGGATATACAAGCAACATGAGTGTCTGGTGTGCCGTAGCTTGTTTCCAAAAACTTGTCGTTAAAATTATGAATTACGATAAATTAACTATATTTGCGTGTATGTACGAACTATTAACTTATCCATATAAGAAAGTTTGTATATAAATCCATACATGTCCGGCTTTTTAGATTTTGTGAAGATCGAGAATGAAAACGGTGTCATTAATGTGGACAGTATTCGCATACTACGCTAGAAAGAACTAGACAAAACACGGAAGGCCCAAGTTGACTGCTTTAAAATGGAACTGCTTTTAAAAACAACAGCCACCTACTTAAGGTTGGTTATTTTTCATTTAAAACCCATAAAACAATACACGTTTACGCACCAAACGTATTAGTGGTGTAATAACAATGGTGAAAGGCCTCATAAACAGATCGTTATGGCGGCAGCTGTTAAAAAATCCATTAAACTCATAATATTACTGCTGTTTAAAAGAAAAAAGCATAAAGTTATCAGTTCCTTTAGTTCATAAAAACCTGTTTTTCTCATTATACTGTACTTTTATCATCACTAAGTCTGCGAAAAAACTTTTCCTCTAAACTCAAATAAATGATTATGTCTCCTGGACGGCCCCTACATCGATACAATACAAATAATATAATCTTTACAAAGTAGTAAAAAAAAATTTTTTGTGTAAAATTTGAAAAAAATCCGTATCTGTATGTTTGGTTTCCTTTTAAATTCGTATAAACATACACGTTACAATTTATCCTTGTCAGTGACTTCTACATTAACCATGCAATTTAAAGAATAAACGCCACTTGGCCAATAATTGAGAGGGCTATTCCTATTATATCTAATATCTTTAAACGAGCAATTCTTGTTTAAACGGCTCTTAAACGGCTTCAACGATTCCATGAAATGTAGTATGCAAGGGGTTTCGGGGGCGATAAATTGATCTAGCTAGGTTTCATTTTTATCCAAGTCATCCAGGTATATTCTTTAAGATTACTTTATTTCCTGCTTTTCCCCAAAAAACGTTAGCAGAACATCATTTTAGATGCAATAAATCTTGCCACCAACATAGCCAATTAACACATAAAATCAGACTTTATAACAAAACAATCCTATTCTAAAGTTAAACATAAACCGCAGAGCCGCAGAACTACTAGCCGCTATTCCAACACACATGAAGATTTAAGTTTATAATTATTTTTCTAATATTTACGATTTAATTTTCCTCTGAGGGTTTACGCTTCCTCTTGGCCCCTAGTTGGCCGCACATAAATAATACTACGACTATTCATTTTGTATTCATTTACAAATGAAAATTAAACGTCTTGCATTGACTTTGAAATATGATGAGGTTCGAAATTAAATGAATCTTAAATAGAAAATTTTGTTTTAGGTGCAGCTGTAGTTGATTGTTGTGGATGATATTTGCACCAATATCTTAAAATTACCATCTTGGCGGTGGCCTACGTTTGAATTAGTTTCGAGTGTTCGTGTTTAGTCTGATGCAAGTCCGGCTAATTGCCAATTGCCCTGTTAGTAGATGGGGCCTGCCTTACTGCCTTACTTAGGCTTAATAGTGGTTTAATTGCGACATACGGCCCCACCGATAGTCCCGTTTCGGTATCACTCGCAGATATACAGACACGGTAAAAATATTATTGTTGAAATATAATAAATATTTTATGACAATTATGACAAATGTAAATCTTCTTGTAAATTATTTAGATTCCTAAAAAAAATATGAAAAAAAAACTACTACTATTCGTAGCGTACAGTTTCACGTTGCCCTGTTGGTTGGAAATCAACATAAACATCATAATACAATGCTCCCTGCGTACGACATTTGATAGCAGAGCGCCAACATCGGACATTAATAGGCAGTTACAATACAATATTGTGCGATAACAGCACGTTCAGTTGGCGCGCCACAGACAATTGATGTGCCTTATTGGGGCGTGCTAGGAGCATATGTTTGTACATCTTGTGTTAACTATTGTACTCGCAGAGATATTGGTACATGCCACCAACCCAGAATTTTTCGAACTTCAGAACTCACGTCTTTCTAAGTATTTTTCATTAAAATTTCTTTTTTCCTCTCCGATCTTTTTTCTACAAAAAAGATAAACCTACCAGTGAATGTTAGGTTAGGGGGTGAGTTATGATTCCGTTAACAAACTGAGGTTAAGAAACTAAGAAGATAATAATTTATCTTCCTATTTAGTTAAAAAAAAAACTATAAAATGAAGTCCATAAGGTCATTATAATTCAATTATTTGTAATAATTTTATAAGAATTTAGTAAATAAAAAAATATTGTAAAAAGCGTTGGGTGCGTGACTTCGCTTGGGTAAAAGTTATTTTTCAATCCCTTGGGAACAATTTTATTTTTCTAGATGAAAGGTATCCTATAGTAGTCCTTTTATGTACCCGTGACAACGGTTATACAAAATTTTATGATGTCCGGTTGATGCCGCGTTCCAATAAATTAAAAACGATTCGTTTTGCTTACCGACGGTAAAATTTTCGTTGAAAATTCAACCAAATTTTACCGTCCGTAAGCAAAACGAATCGTTTTTTGTTTATTGGAACGCGGCATAAGTAAATTACCGAAGGCATAAAAGCGTAATAAAAAAAACATATGTTCTTTCGCATTTACGTAGGTAACACTGAAAGTTTTGTGTATCTCATTAATAAAACAATTTACATGTAAAGTAATATATTTACTGCTTTTCGAAGTATTCTCCATTACATTTTAAACACTTTTCCATTCGGTCAAACCATTTTTTGAAACATGAGGACCGTTGGTCTAAGGGCATGTTTTTCACGTGCTGGTTGAACGCTATCACGGCCTCTTCCGGCCCGTAAATATCATACCTCTCATCAAATCTTTAATTTTTGGGAAAATAAAGAAATCGCACGGTGCCAGGTTTGGACTATGTGCAGGAAGGATCACTAGCTCTACGTTTTCAGAATCCAAACATTACTTTGTCTTTTACGCGGTGAGCGCCGAAGCTTTGTCATGGTGCTATAGGATGCGACTTCTTGGTCATTTTTCCCTATCTTTTTCAAAGTCACTAGCAAACAAATGGTTGTGTACCACTCAGCATTAACTGTTGTTGTTGTTCAATTGGGATCGTGCAGATAGGACCCATCCGGGAGAAAAAAAACACAATAATTTTGTTTACCGCCTTGTTTACGTTTCTCGCCTGCCTCAATTTTGTTGGTTTGCTGGCACCTTCTAACACCTAAACATAAGACTGTTGCTTTCTTTCCGGCATGTAACAATATATCCATGTTTCGTCTCCTGTCACAATGTCATACACAGCATTTGAATATCCGTGATAGTATTTTAACAACATTTTTTCACACCAATAAACACGAGTCCGTTTTTGTTCTAGGGTGAGTTCATGAGGAATCCAGCGGCAACAAAGTTTTCTAACTTTAAAATGTTGTACAAACACATACATTTGTTTGTGATGTAAGATTTTTCGAATTTAGCTCATACCAATCCCCAAATGTCCTCGAATCTCCTCATGGATGATACGCCGGTTTTCTTCAATTAGATGCCACACATTAGTAGCCACATTTTTCTCAGTGATCGCAGTTGAGGGCTGACCTTCACAATTTTCATCATGGAGAGAAACACAACCACAATCAAATTCTACGTACCAACGCTTTACGGTGCTCAAATGAGGTGCTTCCCTCCCAAAAGCATTTTGAAGACGAGCAGTGCAATCTTGCGGAGTCAGTGAACTTTTAAAATAATAAAAAATCGTCGGCCTAAAATCTTTTCGCGTTAATTCCAATTTTGCTAAGGACGATGTCGATGGACGATGAACTTTAATTTGTGATAAAAAATATATATTTTGAAATCAATGGTTGAGTTCCTTATGTTTAAAAAAATATAACATTCGAAATTCAAACATTTATGAGCAGCCAGGAGCGCAGACCTTTCAGTGTGCTCTATGTATAATATTTGTTAGGATTCTAAAAATACAGAAAAACGTTCCCCTCCTTTTGTGATAAGAAATAAATTACAGTATTTTCACAACTTTCTAAACAGGCAGTTTGTGTTGTTAGTGTGGGTGTATCTAGTATCCAGTCCAAACCAGTGATCAGTCGAGTCCAGCACATTGTTCTTAACACAATTTGCGTGGCGGTGAGCTTTGCAATCAGTTGTGGGGAGCGTCTGACACGCCCGCGCACGGCTGTTTCACACTGACCAAACCATTCGTGCGGTTTTGTATATACCTTCTTTGCGACATATTTTGTTTTAGATATTTATCTAGATCTATTTGTTCTAGTTAAGTGAAAAGGATGGCATATTTTGTTTACATGACAGTTCTATTCAGTTTTAAGTCAAAAATGATTTGTAATAATATGTACTGATGATTGTCTGAAACAATCATCACTACATATTATAAAATAACGTCCCCCGCCGCATCTGTCTGTCTGTCTAACTGAATAACTAATGAACGGATTTTCATGCGGTTTTCACTAATAGACAGAGTGTTTCATGAGGAAGGTTTATGTGTGTAATTTGTTAAGATTTTGTGAAAATTGATTAAAATATGTTGACGATTGTTGAAAATGTCTCTAGGGTTGCTAGTATTAAAATAAATATTCTACTACCTTTCTATTGCAACAGCAAATTATGTATAATTTTGTATTATGTATTTAAACGGGAATTAACGCGATCACGAAAAGGTATTACAGACGTTTCGACCAGGAGTCAGTTTGTGACCACGCAACCTGTTGTACAACCTGGTCGAAACGTCAGGCAATTCAGAGGTATGTAATACCTTTTCGTGATCGCGTTAATTCCCGTTTAAATACATAATTATATAATGGAACGGGAAAGTTTAAAAGTCTGAATATGCCTTAATATAAGCATAGTTAATGAGAAACATATCTTAAGACCAGTGCATAGAATAGGCTTTGCCTTGACTTTAATACACAGGTAGTGGCACAAATGTAAAACTCTTTATTGTAATCTATTTCGCTGGAGATTCGGTTTGGTAATATATTTAGGTTGTTTATAAACAAAACCCACGGGCTACGGGACGGGCACGGGCATCTGTTTGTATACATTTTGCTGTATTTTTGTTACTTTCAGAATCACATTGGCAAACCTATCATTAATCGCTTAACACTAGAAATTAAAGTTATTAATAACCCCACTAATATTATATATGTGAAAGTTTGGATGGATGGATGAATAGATGGATGTTTGTTACTCTTTCACGCAAAAACCACTGAACCGATTGCGATGAAACTTGGTATGTAGATAGGTGGAGACCTGGAGTAACCCATTGGCTACTTTTTATCCAGACATTCCCACGGGATCGGGACTTACGCGGGTGAAAACGCGGGGCACTGCTAGTTCTTAATATACTGTAATAGTCGAGGTCGCTTAAGTTTTTATAGTTTAATTTTTCAAATTTTATCGTTTCAATGGATGGCGTTATGCACTTTGTGTGAATATTTAGATTTTCCGCCACTCATGTTTTCGTACATAGAAATTTCTGAAAACTTGTACACAAGTATGTACAAGTTTATACGTTTTTTAAGTTGGAAAATAAAATAAGTAAGAGAATAACGCGCTACTCCACAAATAACACCTAATAATATTTATATTCTTTTCATTGATTTGAATTCATACAAAATAATAGATATAGTTAGTTAGTTTATTATAGTTATAGTATATATATATGTTAAACTTGAATTTCCATTTACTACAGACACTATTAGTCTACAAATAAAAAACAATCTACTTATGATCCTTTAATTCATCTTGGACGTCAGTAGAAAATGGTGACACTAGTGTGAGAAAGCCCTATAGTTTATTTCCACAAAGGATGCAACTTGTGAAACTTTTCAAACAATAAAACACGACGTATGTCTTCCAAATCAAAGTTTTCAATCACACCGCTTGAACGAATTGCAATATTTGTCATAGAAATGGTTGCCGTTTTAAAAATGTGAAACGTTTGCAAAGGTATTGTGAGATTCTGCGACGTATTGGAGAAGTTTCCCTACGAGGCGAGACGCGGTTACGTATCTACATAAGTTGCGGATATTGGAAATATTTTGCAGATAATCCGCGGATACGGGCGTGCGGCCTCCGTCGCCTTTCTCCTCAAAATGTTTTGTAACGCTACACAGTGGCGGAGTTTGAATTGATTTTTAAAAGTTTTATCGCTCCTGAGTGTTGCTGAAAAACTTGGTTTTATAATTCATCTTTATTTTTCTTTATTTCTTCAATTACAATTTCTTTTAAACTAATGTAGTAAACAAGCAAACAGCTCACACAAGAGTAGTCCTCAAATCGATCAAGTGTTACTAAATTTGAACTATTTTTTCTCACATCAGTCTTGTCTTGTAGAAATAGTTATTTTGTTGTTTAGTACTATTAATTAATTAAGGAATTAAAAAGAAATGCATTGTAGTGAAAGCTTTTCATGTCTAAATTGGATACCTATTATACAGGGTGTATTTGAAAAAGGAACTCTTAAATCACTAAAAAGGCATGTCTCTAGCATGCAGTTATGACCGGTTGAATTTCCAGGTATTTTTGCTTCCGTTTTTCATAAACATAAACATAGTTGGAATGTGTACAGTTAAAGATTTGAAATTGTACATATTTCTTATTATAACTGCATGCTGGAGTCATGCCATTTAAGTAAGTGTTAATTTATCAAATACAGCCTGTATATCTGTAACTAGAAATGTGTACAATATGGATCATATAGAGCTAATGCCTCGACAATAACACGGCGTCTGTCGGCGAACGTCTGCTGCTAATTGTCACTCGATAATCAAGTGCTGGCGGTGATAGGGTTATTCGCAATCAATTTCCTTTTAAATCTCTAGTGCAGTTAAAGAATAATTGATTGTTGAAAAGTGAAATAGTTGACAAGTTTGAGTAAAATTGCTACAATATTACATTACATTAGTTTAATTCATTCCACGACCAGTGTTCTAATTTGTGTGTTTTGAGGATCGCCGACTACTTTCGGACTCAACTGGAGCTTTTTCTTAAAACCTTATAAAATACTAGCCGTTCGTTCTAGTTTCACCCCCAGCGTTTACGTCACTGCTCCGCTCCTAAGAGTCGTAATGTGATGTTACGTAGCATATATAGTCTTGCTCAATTAATACTCTAACCAATACAAAAATAATACATTTAATCCAGCTTGTAGTTACAGAAATTAGCGCGTTTAAACAATCAAACTCAACTTCATCATCAAACAAAACTTTTCACCTTTATTTTAGTGGTATCCCACTAATATTATAAATGTGAAAGTTTGGATGGATGGATGGATGTTTGTTTGTTACTCTTTCACGCAAAAACCACTGAACCAATTGCGATGAAACTTGGTGTGTACATAGCTGGAGTCCTGGAGTAACGCATAGGCTTTTTATCCCGATATGCCTACGGGATCGGAACTTATGCGGGTGAAACCGCGTGGTGCTGCTAGTAGATAATAAAACAGTTCCTTCAAAACAATACGTAGTCATCGCCAAATAGTCGCGCATCGCGCTGGTACCAAAATTGCGGACACGTGCAGGTTACATTGAAACCACAAGAGAAATTGAAGACTATTCCATTTTTTTAAACACTAGCAACGCCTCGCGGTTTCACGGGTGTAAGTCCCGATCCCGTGGAAATGTCGGGATAAAAAGTAACCAATGCGTTAATCCATATCTCCAGCTATATATCTGCATACCAAGTTTCATCGCAATCGGTCTAGTAGTTTTTGTGTGAAAACATTACAAACACACATACAAAAACGCAAATGTTTCTTCTTTATAATATTAGTTTAGATTACTTTAGATAAAGCTTGCCAAACCTTGCCAAACCAAAACCGTATCCTTATGTTTAACAAAATGTATGCAAAATGTTACACCGATTGCTAAAATAATGCAGATTTGAGTTTGTTGAGTGGCAGCCCTGACAGAACTTATACTGTGTGGTTGCTCCATCATTGGCTTATTGAGTTGGGCTTCATTATAACATGATTTACGATATTACTGTTACAGGCATATTGCGTCTGCTCGCAATGTTGTTTAATGATCTACTGCTAGGAACTAGATAGTGTTATTATGAAAAAGGCTATTTGTATCTATAGCAACATATTTGTAAATTATTTAACGGCGTGTTCTTTTGGAATGCAAACTACTGTTGTGAGTAATATTCACATTTAAATAAGATATACGATTGTATTCACGTGTATACTTTGAGCATAACCGTCAAGACTGAAGCAATAGGTATATCTAAACTAATATTATAAAGAGGAAACATTAGTGTGTATGTTTGTAATGTTTTTACACAAAAACTACCAGACCGATTGCGATGAAACTTAGTATGTAGATAGCTGTAGACCTGGATTAACGCATAGGCTACTTTTTATCCCGACCCGAGCCCCGCGGTTTCACCCGCGTAAGTCCCGATCCCGTGGGAATATAGGGATAAAAAGGAACCTATATGTTAATTCAGGTCTCCAGCTATACTATACATACTAAGTTTCATCGCAATTGGTTCCGTAGTTTTGCCGTGAAAGAGTAACAAACATCCATACATCCATACTCACAAACTTTCACGTTTATAATATTAGTAGGATTTTCGTAGTATTCGTCATAATATTTATTTCAAATAAACTAATTTGTTGTGGTGTCCAATTAAAATGAGTCTTTATTAAGATAGCGCTGAAGTATCTGAGATTACTAAGGTTAGTAAATTTGAGAATATGATTACTGTTTTGTTACTGAGAAGACTTTCTTATTTAAGACTCTTCCAATTATAATTACGTCAAACTACAGGTGAGCCAAAAATTTTAGCAAATAGCAACACTGATTTTTTCAAAAACCGTTAGATGGAGAAGCGCACGGATGGTGGAAAACTATGCGTCGCTTCATGCAATTTCAGTACAGTATCGACACTTCGGCAGTATGGGCTGCCATATCAGCAAAATGCATAATTGGTCCGTATTTCTTTGAAAATATCATGAATTTAGCGAAATAAGGGAGGATGCTGCGAGAGTTTTTGATACCACAGTTATGTGAAATAGGATACAACAACAGGGCCTGGATGCAACAAGATGGATCGACAAAAAATGTTTCCGAACAAATTGATTTCTTGCAGAGGTGATATCCCATGTCTTTCGAGTAGCCCGTATCTTTTAAACCTCCCAATTTTTTTATCGTCGTAATAATATATAAAGTCGTGTTTATGTTAATAAATTGACGACAATATCCCAATTAAAATAAAACATCCACGAGGAGGTAGCCGCCATCTCAACAACGAGACGGAAAAGCTATTGAGGATGTCGTTTAAAAAAAAAATTGCCTTAGATGTTTGTTACGTTAAATAAATTATCGTCTTTAGTTTTACTTCTTTCTCTCTTTCTTGCTAACATTTATGGCCCAACAAATAAATTCAGTTTCACGTACTTTTTCCTTTTTTTTTCATAACTTAATGATTTTTGACTGGATAAATGTGAGAACACCATTGCCATACCAGTGAGAGGACCAAAAGTGGTTTTAAGTTTTGTTTTGTCAAAACAGATTCGGCATTGGCTTTAAACCTTATAGTACCTGTAAAGCTGATTTCTATCATAACTTCACTGTACACAAGGGGGTTAACAAGAACACCAGTGATGCCACCCTTCTAGCTAGTTCTTCTTCTTTCTTGTTCTTGCCCTTTTCCTGACTTATTTGGGGTCGGGATACCTCTTTGTGTGTCTGCGCTAGAATGGTATATCGTGAGCTGTCGTTCATGGTATATGCTGCTCTTTCAGGTCTCTCAATAGTGCTATTTACATACTAGTAGATAATGCCTGCATAGTCATCGGTGACCATCAAGAATAATTAAATTAGTATTTACAAAATCAGTGACGTGTCCACAATGACACCTGCATAGACCAATTATAATATATCCCTTCTAACATACCTAAAGAAGCGTTCCTATAATTTTATGAGTTAAATTAACAACAATGCTTTTGACTATGTGTCTCAAATCTTATACCATTTTTTGACGGTAATATCTCCTTCACGGTCTTAGGCTATACACTACTAATATGACATTAAAACAATTATTTACTCACTAGTATTACAACCAAAACCCTTCTTAACTGTTTGGTACCACAAGAGAAATGTTGCGGCGTTGCGGCCACCGCAACTGATTGCCACGGGGCGCCGAGCAAATTGTGTTAAGACTGCACAGGACTGGGAGTTTGGTATTGATAGCGGGGTTGTTTCATGTGCGGTGCTAACGTGTTTCGATTATAAATCTCAATGGAAATACTCGATATCAGCGTATAGAAAACGGAACGTCTGTAAGCGTGAATAACATTTAAAGTGACTAGGTGTTAGTGCACGTGAAAATAGATTTAAATTCTTACTTTTTCAGTAACTCCTTGGAAATTATTTATATTTAGGTATGTGATTTGCAAATGGTATTTCTGAGTCTTGTTTTACTTGGTGTTTATTAATTATTTGTTTATAAAGTCTTCCATACCACGTGTGTATTTTCCTAGAGCAGATTTTAGGCACCTTAGTTACAATTTTTTGACTGATTTATTTTCGTTTTTATTCTACCTAGTAGAAGACAGCAGCTAAAATATTAACTATAATAGCGACTCAGCTGACGTACTGACATATAAGTAGCTTATTTGCCACCTTAGAGTCATAGTAATATATTAGTGGCTCTATAAAGCCATTGCTTATCTTAGCTCTCCATTTGAATGTTGACGTCTCCCCGCTGTTGGTTGATGGCTCTATTTATTGGGTCGTGAATTACTGTCACACGGTCAGCGATATTAAACTTAATGCGTATATACATATGTGGTAAAATAAAACGTCCTCACAAATATGGGATTTAATGGGATTCGAAACACACAGACAATCTGACAGATAACGAACAGCCTAAACTGTTAGACTTAACATATGTTGGATATTAATAATTCCATTCTTTTAGAGAGGAGTCAAGGGGTCACAATGATTATTTAAAAATATTAATTTTATATTTAGGTTTACATAAAAATTGGTTTTCATATTGTCAAATAAATAACAAAATACGTATTTCGGTATTTTTTGAAGTGAGAACCTCTTTAGGCACGTTTATGCACTTTTGCAATGGGGAAAAAGCATGTATGCATTTATAAGGATATGTGTATATATGATCTGAGTATATATATTATTATTTTATTATATTTATTATATAAGTAATAGTTTGTACTCCTGTTTATGTCCTGTGTGTAACTTGTATTGATTTAATAGATTTCTTTTTTTTTTAGTTAGCCTCGCACGTGTCCCACTGCTGGGCAAAGGCTTCTACTCCTCTCGGTCCTCGGCCACCCTAGACCACCTATTTAATAAGGTGTCGAGATCATCCCTCCATCTCCTCCTCGGCCTTCCTCGCCGTCGCCGACCACCTCCAGGTATCCACTCCGTGGCTATTTTCGCCCATCGGAATGGGTCCATTCGACAGACGTGTCCCGCCCAGCACCACTTTAGCCTGGCGGTCACCACTCCAACATCAGCGATGCCAGTTTTAGAACGCAGCTCAGTGTTTCTAACGTGGTCCGTCAGTTTGACACCCAGTATGCTGCGTTCCACTTTTGATGCTCGGTCAAAGACCAGGTTTGGGAGTAGGTTAGGATGGGCAGGATGCACATGTCGACGAGCTTGCGCTTCAGAGTGAGTGGTAACTCACCCTTCAACATCTCCTTCATGGACCAGAGGCTCTTCCAGGCGTTGTCGATACGGCGATCGATCTCCTTGTCCTGCCTGTTTTCGAAGCTTACTATCTGTCCAAGTAGGTGTACTCGTCGACATACTGAATATATTGCTCATCTACCTCAAAACTACGTTTCGCGCTGTTTGTCATTACCTGAGTCTTTGACCGATTCATCTTCAGTCCGACATCAAGACTTGCCGTGCTGAGATCTTGAAGCATATGCTGTAATGTTGGCGCGTCGGGAGCGAACAAGACTATATCGTCGGCGAAGCGAAGATTTGTGAGCCTTCTCTCGCCAACTTCAATAACCCCGTCCGTCCATGTGGCCTCCAATGGATTATTATTGATAATTTCTAATGTGATTTCTGTGCACCTTCCTTATAAGATTTCTGCACAAAGGTTGACTGGTAGAGAATGCCATCGGCATTAAGTCCGCCTTTGTACATATTGTGCATGAAGATTTAAATGAATAAAAAGCACTGAACTCGTAATACATGCATTTGGTCAGCTGCATAAACATCGTTATTAACTCAGTGAAAAAAGGAACAAATTTCCCTTTTTCACTGAGCTGTTTTGTTCAATTCACGGGCATAAAAGTCGCGTCTTCTCGAAATAGCTGTTTTTGTATTATGACATTTTTTTTGCCGGGAGGCGATATAACATTTTTTTCTTTATGTCATTTTAAAACAACTTTTACGTATGGTAAATGTTATTATACTATATTTCAATGTTCAATTCCTGAGTCGATTATTGTGTTTATTTATTTATTAAGCATACCAACTGTCTAATTACAATGTTTTCTAGCTGAGACATTTTTAATTTAACATTATCAGAGTAATTAAACAAATCACAGGCATGCATGACATTTTGATTACATTATATATTAAACAGACTACTTATTTATGGGGAAAAAATAACAGTGACTGTAAGCATTGGATAAACCACAAATCGAAAAGTCTGACCATTTCTTAGAAATGTCTTGTATGTAATTACAATAATAGTACAAAAATTAAAAAGCATTACTGAGTAGGACTGGCTTGTTGGCCTAGAGGTTAGTGACCCTGACTGCTATGTTACAGGTCGTGGGTTCGATTCCTATCTGAGTCTGGGTGTTCTTTGTGTCCGTTGTTTGTATGTTTGTAAAGTCCCCCGCGACACAGGAGTAATTCCTAATGCGGGAGTTGTCTTTTTTTTAAAAGAAAGAAAGAAAGAAAAAAAAAATTAGGAAGTGTCTGAATGATAAAAATTTCATAGAGAAGACATCAATGTCATTGTCATATACGTTGGTATATTCTTATATATTATTATGTTCTTAGGTAGATGTGGACAAATTGCTTGTCATATTAAATTAGTTAGTTAGCAAAGTACGTACTTACATATAATTAAGAAATCAAACTCTGGAAGTTTATCAACACGAAAAATTTATTTACCTTTGGAGACCAGTTCTAGTTTTCATTATAAAAGTTTTTTTACAAAATCGGTGTGGCGACATACAGCATAAAAATACACTTCTGCGCCATCTATTGAAGACCAGCAAAACTCCCTAGGAACTGCTGAATCTGCTGATCCTGCATCGCGCTATGGAAATTTTCGTGCTTATTAGTATAATTATATATACCAGAACAATTTTTTAAATCAACCGTTAAGCCTCTGCTAGCCAGGCATGATCACCAAACCTAGTCGTGGTATTCTTTTTTTCTGTGGACGAGAGATAGCATCCTCTGCCACATCAGTAACGGTTACTTAGTTAATTTACTTATTGTTTAGTAACCGAGCATACGATACAGTGCACAGATTGTATAGCAGTTGCTGTTAGGTTCAACTGAGTGCATTGTTAAATTTGCACAAAACATACATGTATATTCTGACGTTCATGTTCCAGTGGGACTCGTCATGTTTGTTGTGTAAACTTGTTTGATTTTGACTATGTAAAATAAAAACTATTTTTCTTTCGACAACTATTGTCAGATTTCCCGGTCCGGTAATACTGTCTTTATATTTTTCAATCTATTTTGATGCTAATTCCGTGGGAGAGCCATGCTTCCGCACGTATGGGCCGGCTCGATCCGTCTGCTCGTTTGATCTCTATACGACAAAAAAAAATGCTTGTTAAAATTATATATGTAGAACTAGACAACACATATGAACTAATATTCTGTACTTAGTAATGATAATTGCTTATACGATGCAATACGGACTTTTAAATCGTGTTTGGTAAGTTTTTGCAGTTTCAACCGTACGAGAAATGCTTTATTCACGTGACTTTTCACTTCACTAGTACCGACAGAAAGGATGGATGAAGGCCTGTGTCAAATCTTAACCGTCTATATGTATATCTTGTTTCAGTGGGCTGATCTCTTAATTCAAAATAAGAGACCAAGGATTAGATATTACAAGAACAAAACGTATACATAATATCACATAGACAGTGATTGATTACTGGTCTCCTGAATACAGACATTTATTCATTGCGCAAGTCTAATTGCAAATAGCCTGTAGACTATAATATCTCAATCGAACTGTTTGAATAGAAAAATATTTTTTAGTAAAGACAGTGGAGTGCTCCAGCATTTTAATCTTAATCGGGTTCTCTGACGACCTCAAGAACATAGAAGGTGTGTTATGCAGCAAAACTATATATAATTTTATTATACTATATGTAAAACTGTATATGGGCATTTCGGTGAAGTTTATACAACTTCCGAGGCATCCATTTAAACTTTCTACGACGTTCATACATCTATGTGATAATATTTGCAGTTAGAGACTCCAAAGCGTATAACATTTGTTTGTTTAATTTAATAGTTTTGACAGTCTTAGGAATGTAAGAATGATTGGATCATCTTGCCGGGAACATTATTTTTAAATATTTCAAGGCTGGAAAGATTTCGTCGTCCGATAGGAGGGACTTCATCAGGAACTTGCTTGTAATAATACCAAAACTGAATATTAAACTACACTACTATCTGGACGGGAATTCATTCATCTGTTTTAAAGTACGTGGTCCCAATAACAGCGGTAATTAAAACCTTTTAATTTAAATTAGTGATACTGCCGTCCTTCGATTCTGATTTGGTAGGTACGGTAGGGGGTAGCACATAATTACCTACTTACTGATAAGTAGGAACACCAGTTGCAGTTACAAGGTTTTGTGAATGACAGCACTTGTGTTCCCTGTACTTATAGGAACCAGTAGCCACTTACAAAATAAGGCGGAGCCTATGCTTAAGTGGGGCAACACTTGGTTCTCTCAACAACTCTCCGCTATCATATTTTGCATTCGACTCCTAGAATAATAAACCATAAAACTTAAAAGATATAGCTTTTAACAAAAATATGTACATGTTATGTATTATCTTATTAGTACGTTGGGTACAGAATTGTACAATGACTTATTTTATATGAAATTTAGAAATAACAGACAAAAGAATCACAATTCTTCTAACCTTCTGGGTCTCTACACGATCACTGCACAGTCACACAAAAAATATGGTAATGGATTTTTTTTTTAATTGCTTTATCAAGTCGCTAACACTGGAGCTACACCATCACAACAAACGAACCAGCATTCGGAAGGCGATTACAAGGGTAGCTTGACATTTATGTGGGTTCGGCTAATTGTTTATTTAATCCACGCCGGATCTCTGTTGAATGAGTCAACAAGCCCTTTAGTTGGACCGGATTAGTAGTCTGCTTTAGTAAAGTTGATTTCGCTTTCGTTCGCAAAGTTCGAAAAAGTGAAAGTAGCTAAAAAGAGAACAAATTGAAGATCGATTCTCGTAATGATATTAAAACGTAAACTGAAGCCAACTGAGAAGAAACTAAATTGTTATATCCAATTAAGAGTTCCTTATAATTATAAATTGCTACAAGGTCACAGAAAAGGAGATTGATACTAATTGAGCCACTGAGCCGTTTCGGCTTACCCTTAGCACAGAATAGATAATGCACACCCTTGGGAATTATAGTATCTATTTAAGTTTCATCTTAAAATAATCGTCTATATCTTGTACAAATGTTAGCTGTGTAGACGAAAAATCTAAAAACCAGATGTCGAAAATTTGAAAAGTGAAAATTATATTCAAGTCTAATAATAATTTTAATTTAGAAATGACTAGCAACCCGCCTCGGCTTCACATTGGCAGCAGAGACAGCTAACAATCATCAACATATTTCAATCTATTTACACAAAATCTTAACAAATGATACACCTAAACCTTCCTCATCAATCACTCTATCTATAAGTAAAAACCGCATGAAAATCCGTTGATTAGTTTTTTATTTTATCGCGAACAGACAGACAGACGCGGCGGGGGACTTTGTTTTATAATATCTAGTGATTAACAGATTTATATATATATATATAATATAATATGATCACTCGTGAATCGAACCCAGGACCATGGCATAGTAGACGTCTACGTTTCACCTCATTCTCTTGCCTTGTCTCATCACTTCCATTTCCTGTCACTTCCCAATCCAAATATTATGTCTCTATACCTAGAAAGGGTACATAGGATAAAAGTGTACCTAGAAGATTAAAGTCAACGCCATACAAAAAGGTAAAAGTATGACAACTATTCAGTCCAGAGCCCGAATCCACAATTATCGTTTAAACATGATTCGTCAATAATTCCTACTGCAAGCACTGTTTAAATATTGGTACAACGTTAACGAGTTGGTTCTTCTTTCGATTGAAAGTCAGTCTTATCATCTAGGAAGCAAAGTATATTATAGTACTCGTGAATGTACTAATTATTTTATTTAAATATTTGCCAATTATGCTCGTGAAGCGATTTGCTTGGCGGACTTTTCGGGTGATGGCGGGGGGAGTATTACATACATACGTAAAAGTTATTTAGTCTGTCCCTGGGGAACAGTACTTTTTTCTTAAAAAGTGTTCCATGTCCTTTTCCTGTTGGTACTCCTCCCAACGTGTATGCTATATTTCACGATGATCAAACAAAGAAATAAACTAACTCTGTTTCGCATTTATATTATTAGTTAGGATTATGATAGTTTTAATTACAGGTGCTTTTAAATTATTTTTATATAACTGTGTTAAAAATTTAATGTGAAAGAAATGTTGTCTATCAAAATTGTTGCTACCATTTTGCGAATGAACGGTAGATGCTGTTTTTACCACTACCGTGACAAATAAAGCGGTCATCGTAGATAACGCAAATGTTTTCTACTATAGAGAGCGGACATTAACAAAACTATTAATACCAAGAATGTTGATGGAATACCCGGATTTGTCTACTGAACTAAACTATTGCAATCGACATGAAAATAGATTTACGTTCTTTACATCTTTGCAATCTGCACCCGGAAAATAATTTTTTGAGGACATTTTATTTCAATTTTTTTTTTAAATATATACCTTTCCGTAATACGCTGTTTACACTTCTGTCTGGAGTTTGTTTTTTAATCTATATCGCCCTAAAAGTTGCCCTAAAAGCTCACATAAGTATGTTATCTTCCAGAGTTTTAAGGCTAGCGGGCGTAAGGTTGGAATACTTGGAATATCTAAAGGCGAAGGCTAGAGGCGATCTTTACCTATAGACATTCCAAATTTAAATCTCATTTCATTCGATAACTCATTAACGGTATTCATTATTATACTGTTTAAATTATTCAATTCAAAAAATCTTTATTTCATAAAATTTACCATCAATTATTCGAAATCGTCGATTTAATAAATAATTATTATAATTAAAAATTATAGATCAACACACACAGAGTCACCGCAATAATAGTTTGCTTCGTCAAATGTAAAATGATTAAAGAAAACAAAATGGATAACATAATATCACATCTGCCTGTTTCGATCTATAACCGCCCGTTTCCAAATGGTTGAGCCTTGTGAGAAGAAATCGGGCAAACAAACTCACGGCCACTCTTTTAAAAAAGAAAAACCAGACAGTTTCAACAATATTCAGTAAATATCACATCATTTTGTTGTGTGCTATTATGTTTTTAAAATTAAAAGTGAATAAACTAGAAAAAGAATATGACACTAGGGAAACTGAAAATTAAGGAAAAAATTAAAAAGAAGAAAAGAAAAACATGAGAGATGGAAAATAAGAAACATATTATATTATATTATAAACATACATATTGCCCACCAAAGATTTATAAAACTAAATATTACGGCTGGTCGATTGTTTTTGCAGTTGGCATACTAAAAACGTGCGTCACACGTTACTAGTAATCGTGTTACCACGCTAGTGACCTCAGCCTTATAATAGATTGGATTGGTAGTTGGTATATAATATACCGAATTAATTTTACTTTGTAAAAGATTTCAGTGGTCTGTGACGTAATAGCCGTCTAGATTGAGCCGTCAGCATGGTAAGGTATATTAGAGGCTAATCTATACTGAAGTCACGAAAGGTCACGAGACTACGAGTACCTAAGTATTGGGTGATTGACGCCTACGTATTGTACAATAAGGCCCACTTATCTGGTGCTTATAAATGTGTAATAGTTTTCCCTTAGTTTTTTGTAAGAGAAGTAACACTTATAAGTCTAGCTCGTAGCCATAAAAATCTGTTCACGCGTTTGCTTTTGCTATTTTCCTTTAGTTATTTTATATTTAAACATCTTAATTTTCACGACTAAATAGTCGTGCGTTTATTAATACGTTAGAACAGTTCTATATTATAATGTTTTTAGGAATCAGAAATGAAAAAAAAAAGGTATATCTCTAAACTAGTTCTCACTAATTATAAAAACTTCTAATATAATTTTTTGATTCCGGATCTTCGGATTAAAAAAAAAACAGCTCTTCTTAAGCCTATCAACCGCTTTAGTCGTAAGCCTTAACTATTTTTTTTATTGAAGTGTCTGCGGCTCACTCACAAGTACACACAACTACATACATCGTCTAGCAATTACATATTCTTCGGCCTTGACATAAATGTTACTGTTATTTATTAAAAAATATTTTTCATGCCTTCTGCTTTAAAAGGTTATAGAAATACCACTACTGAATGTAACTAAACGCTATTAACTTTTGTTTTGTCTTTTGAAATAGATTAATTGATAAAAAGATATTCAACGCATGTATTCGCAACAATTAGTGTTTGTCAATTCCGTATAAACCAAATTTTGCCAATCCAAATATACATTCTACATACAGAGACTACATCTCAGCTTCATCCAGTTAGTTGAGTTAATTCGGCTCTGATATCTCCTTGGTATCCTACTGGGGCAAATGCCTTACTGAAATTCGATTGATGGAACATTGATTCGGTTTGGCTTTGAAAATTGAGCTCTACTAACTCTATTTATCTAGAACACAATATAACACTAGGTACTCAACAGGTCTGTTCGTTTAGTAGTTAGTGATCCTGACGGCTGAGTCCTGAGACCTGAAGTCGGGTTCGATTTCCTATTAGGATAAATAATTATGTGATGAGATGTGTCGGGGTGTAATTTGTCTATAATATGTGTGTAATGTTGTGTTTAGATGAGTTTGCATACTCCTTCTATTGGAATGAAAACTCATGGAAAAGGCACGGAGGTCTTGGCTGGTGGCGCCAAACTCGAATTTAGAATAATTCGAATATTCTTAAAAGATTCAAACTGGAAGAATAGAAAACACTCGTAGAGGACTTTCATGACAGACTTCGTGCGGTCAGCACGGTGCGCTTAAGAAATATTAATTTGATTACGATATCTAATTCTTTGAATAGATGTTATTGTAAAAATACATTGATGCTCATTATAGTGCCAGTTGTGATTGTTTAATTCTTTAATTATCCTCCTCTTGATTTCGACCCTATAATCCGGGTACCGAAGTACCCCCTAATCATTACAGTATTTAGAAAAATATAAGTATGTTTATTAGCAGTTTGGTTGCCATAGTACAGGCTCTGCCTAGTTTTGGATCAAACGCCGCATGTATGGTGTCTCAAGTAATTATTTATTATTAAATTATTAAAATTATATACTTCAGAAGGTTAGTTTATATTGTATATGGCGACCTGTGTGATACTCTTGCCGTTTTTAGATAGGTATGTTCCAGAATATTACTATACCTAGTGCCAGGTTCACAATGTAAGAGAAGAAGGTAGCACCAGCGAGAAAAGAACCGGGTAATAAAAACTCACTTCTCTTTTTCTATCCACCACCTAACCAGTTGTCGCCCAAAGACCGGATTTCTGCCGTCGTCAAAAATAAGTCCATCGAAGAAAAGCAACAAAACTGATTATAATTTTTCTCATTAGAAAAGTAAAGAAGATTTTAACGAAATTTTTTTTTAACAACCTAAAATATTTGCAGTCACAAGCAGTCACGATATTCTACTTCAATGCACAGTTTAATAGCGTTTAGAGCACAAACTCATACGGGGAGCTCAATAAAACATTTTGTTGTTGGAAAGTTCGCGACAACTATGAAGTGTGACTGTGAGACGAGCGGTGTCGGGGGAGTGTGTTATAATGTGGTTTAAACAGGGTTCTCTAAAAAAGTAATACTTTTAGGTATGTAAATCTAACCTAAGGCAAACTGAAATAAAAGAATTTTAAATAAAAAAAATGATTTTTGTTACTTAAGTCAGCAATATTGTAGAGAAAGTACAACATAAGCTCAAAAGGTATAACTTATAAGCATAAACTTAACACAAGAACTTAACTTATGTAGAGAAGCTAATAGTTTGTAGGGGCAGCATTCCTTATCTGTTTCCTGCTAAGTTTAATTTAGTAGGCCCGTATTATTACTTATTATAACTACTAGCATACATCTTCGCACACATTCTAGGATAGATAAACAGGAAATAATAATATACGAAACCATAAAACTTTAAACTCCACTCAAGGTACGCCTCGAATAAAACTTTATTCAGCATTTTTAACTTGGCACAAGAGTTGTACGGTACCCGCGACACACTGCTACGGATCCCTGCGGAGCTCCACGTACTGCGACGTTCTCTTAGGACTATATCACTGCATGTTTAGCTAGGGCGCTAGCAGTTTAGAAATATTCTTTTTATGTCTCATAGTTGACAAGTTTTAACAAGCATTTGTTTATTCCATACTAAGATATTGCCTTTTATGTTTTTTTTTTATTCTATACGGATGTGCAATTAATTTTAGGCCAAACAGGGGTTTATCAAGAGGTTAAGCAACCTGCCGCGTTGGTGTCAGGTGCCACACACAAATCATATTGTTCTCTAACATTTATATGAAAGCTTTCTTTGAAAAAAAAAATATTTATATAGCGTTCAAATTATTTGTTAATATAATGATTTACTTCGGTTTGATGTATAGATATATCCACTATTTATTTACCATCAGTGTCTTTATTCCTCAACTGATTTGTATAAAAATAACGTTTATAGATAATTTGAACATTAAATAAAACTAGAGTTATTAATCTTCTTCGTCATCAAATTCTGTGATGGCTGTGTCATGGCTGTGAGTCGCAACCACTGTGGACAAGGAAGAACAAGGACAAAGCCTATGTGAAGCTGCCTTCAAGGTATGTCCATCTGGTCGGTGCATGTTCCTTTACTCCATTTACGTTTCATATGATAACAATCTATTGAAATTATCCCTTAAAGTTAACCACGGTGTTTGTTCATCAAAGTACTTGTTAAGAAAGAAATTTCATCGTTTTTCTGTTACCTTAGACTGTCACCGGTTATTTTATACTATCGCGACTTGTATCCATGTATCTTGTACAACTTTTGTCCACCTTTGACCACTGGTTTTTTAAGCCAACCTTTTACTTTATTTATTCATCTAATAAAAAGCATCTAAAAAAAGTATAAAATCATAGGTGAATAGGTTTCATAGGTCTATTGCAGGTGTAATCATAGATTTATTGCAGTAATATGTATAGTACCTTAGAGGAACGATACATATTACTGCAATAAATTCACGGCTTATGTTCCTAATATATTACCAGTGAACTTTTGAATAATTTCAGTCAGAACTAAACATTTTCTAAATAAGAAGTTTTAGTTTCACTAGCTCCTAAAGTATTTGGTTGAATTTCTTCGTGCGTAGTGTTGCAAACAAGTGGGAAATAAGAAGCTGTGGCGTTCCTACTTTATACTACACGTACCAGATACAATATTTCAGAATGCGTCTTTTATGTACTGGAGAGACTGATATTTCCTCTCTAAATTTTTTAAAATTTTCTTTTTGTTTTCAAAAAGAAAATTTTGTTTTGCACTCATTCTAAGGAATGTTGTTCTGATTTTCGAGTTTTTAATAAAAATTTTGGTTAACCGAAAATGCTGTAAGTTGGCAAAATGTGGGCGTTTAATACAGTCGTCTCTGCTGACCCATACGGGGATATAAGAGGGACTGTATGCGTGTATGTAAGTGTAAATAACACAACAAACCAATTCTACAATCTACAAATGTAAATAAACATACTAAAACGACACACATATCCACACACAGCGCTACCCAAACACCAACTGTCATCAACGTATATTAAGCTAATGAAATCCCACTCTAATTCAATGGCACCTATTATATTAATAACTTTCGGGCAGTTATACCTTTGTTGTAACTGTAATTATGTTAGTTAGCAATGTTAATTAATATTGTTCGTACAGTTCGGCTGGGAATTATAGTTTTATTTCATTAAATTGTTGATCATTTACATTTCAGCTAGTTATTATTAAAATCTAGAACGTTTTATTTTCGTCAGATTTGTGTTTACGACTGTTTAAATAAAGAGAAAGACTTCTGTTAAGCAGGTTTATATATACAAGTACATTGGAAGTTTATTGGCTCTACTGGAATTAAGATCACTGAGATTGTATTGGGACATTTTTGTTTTTGACGTGACAACGTCTTATAATTCGATGGAGCCGGCTGCACGCATGAAAAAACATGACTCATGCGGCGTTACCTCGCTCTGAGGCGTTCCCATGATGTTGTCACGTTCAACTATCGTCAGTAAACCGACTTTACAGACAACCGATTTTTTACATCATGGGACACTAAACGAAAGAGCATTGATGCATGCGCTGTCATCTGAGTTTTTTGAGGCTTACTTTAAGAGATTGAATAGCTTGATTTTGAAAAAAACTTCACTAATCATATTACTAAGAACACTAAAGCTCATTTTTGCTTTTTTACATGACTGCAAGAACATTTACGCACCAAAATTCTCTATTGATTTCATAGACAATAATACACTGTTTTAAAGATATGTCCTATTCAGATCTTGTTTTGTCACAATACTTACCATTAACTTCTTGTCTGGATATATTAGATAAAATATTTAATGATTTACTGAACTCGATGATGGTTTCATTTCAAAAGTAACCATCTATGAATGATCTCAAAGGGTGTTTGTAATAAATATACTGTCAAAGATAGACAGCTTCATACTCTATTGCCCCAAGCAAATGTGTCAGTAACAATCTCACCACTATTGCTTTAAACTATCAAAATCACCAAATAACAGTAACTGCTATGTTGTTCGTACCTACATCAGCACCCAAGTGATCGTTATCAACATATAAAGCATGCCACTATTGTCAACCGATCCACTGGTCATAATAATGTCTATTAACTCATTTTTATTAAATAGTGAACTGTCTTGAAAAAAAAATTAGACCAAGCTATATAGATATTCAATTCAAAAAAATCTTTATTTCATAAAATTGACCATCAATTATTCGAAATCGTCGATTTAGTAAATAATTATTATAATTAAAAATTATAGATCAACACACACAGAGGCACCGCAACAATAGTTTGCTTCAAATAGCTTATATATATATATAGCTTGCCCCAATATATTTTTTAATAAATAAGGGTTTTTTTGTTGCGACAACAAAGGAAATTTCGGTCTCCAAATAAAATTAGTAGTAACAAGAATCTGTAGCTGGTATTTTTTAATCTATAAGTAGAAGTAGGTAGGCTTGGGTACTAAAATAAACATTAGGGTTCCCTGATTATAATTCTGTGAAAATTATAAAAACTATAAGCAAAAAATTACTTTGAAGGTATAACAAACAACATGAAGACGTGGATAAAAAAGAAATCTGCAAACAAAGAAGTATTACCAAAACCAGTATTTAAATAAAGACATATTTAATGAATCCAAAAATACCCTTTTGTGTAAAAAAACGATTCTGTAACATAAAAAATATAAAACGATCTCGGATGCGCAGTCAAAACCTATCACATTACTCGGCCTAAATCTTTACCACAAAATTGAAAGGTTACAAATCATATCAATATATTTTTAGTCCAATGCTCGGTCTATGAATAATATACAGTGAATTCGAGAAATTTTAAAATTTTAATTTGTATTTTTTTTCACTTGTTGGAAAACATTTCAATAAAGGCCTTGCTTGAGTCTAAGAACTATCAACAGAATATATAAATTTAACAAGTGCAAATACCATATCACCGATACACCGCATAGAAATTTATTATGCAATGTTTACTAAAAAAATACGCCAATTCTTAGTACGCAATGTAAATATGAATCCTCACAGTTTTTTTAAATCTCTTTGACCTTGGTACAGGGGTAACCTTCAAAGCATCAGGTGAAACCGATCGGAGTCTTCTTGATCATTTATTTTTATGGGTGGATACGAATAGGGGCGATTCCCGAACATACTCGATAGCCCTCTGAAAGATTTTTTGTTCATTTTTTTATCGATAATAGCTTAACCGTCATGACTTTAGAAGAACTTGCTGGGTGAATAGTTTTATGGATTTAAGATTTAACTGAGAATCACATTTTGTTAAATATTAAAATGAAAGAAAAGTCAATGAGGAAGAAGTAAACCACAACGGGATATTTGGTTAAAATTAGGAAAGGCTCATTTTCGGAAAATGTTACATTTTTGTGGATCAATGGGACTTCTAGAAATCCTTTGAATAGAATCCAGTGTGAAATCCATTATAGAAGTAATCCGATAGAAGGATAGATTTGAAGATAGATTTCAATAAAATGAAATTCAGGTGGCATCAGCTTGCATCCTGTTTACCTTTCGTGTAACACTAACACTATTGTACCTGAAGATCTGACTTTTAAAAAGAGTGGCCATGAGTGTCTTTGCTAGTATTCTTCTCATAAGGCTCTACGCATTTTGGAAACTGGAAGTTATATATCGACACAAGCAGGCAGTAGATTTTGGTGTTTTCACCTAATTTACCTCGACAATCCAGTACATGCTGTGGCGTCTGTTTGCGCCGATCTATGATTTTAACTCTAGCTTCAATTTAACGTTCATAAATGTCACTTAGTATCACAATTGAATAAATGATTTTGAATTTGAAGTATTTTTTTTTTGGCGTAGGGTACAAACGAGCAAACGGGTCACCTCATGGTAAGTGACTATCGCCGCCCATTAATGAAACTATGGGTAATAATAACTGCTAAGAGTATGAATGGAATTTACGGATTTCTTCGCAAATTTCTTTTATATGTATGAACATACCGACGCTTTAATGGCGAATTTAATTAAAAAGGAAAAAGAGTTTTATCCGGCGTTCGACTCATATGAGCCCAAACTGGAGGGGTTTACTAGCAGCCACTGAAGAGTTATACTATCAAGCTCCTGGTTCCATTATCAGATCAGCTCCAAGATGCCAAATTGTACTATTGTTACCCGACATATACTTACAAAGTTTGATTTAGGTACGATAAATAGAAGTAGGTTAAAATTGAGTTCTAAGATACTCAATACTCAATAATTGATTTGTTTACATTGTTAGTTAGTTTCAAGTGAAGCTAATAAAAATAAAAAAGGTCAATGGTGCCGATTCTATTGTACACTCGACTAAACTAAAACCTGACTTAATTTCTTCATATGAAATCAACCTAGTGCTCTTCGTAATAAGGTCTATTTATTACTAGCATCTATTTCTCAGCGCCGCTAAATTTCAATAAAACCTGTCAACGTATACTCAACTTTATTTCCACGCAGCGAGAGTCTTCATTTATTCAAACGCTGTATAATTGCCGTATAAAAACTTGTTCAAATCGAACAAGGATGACGTGTTTTTAATGTACACCTACAAAGACGCTTACTAAAAACACAGGGCAAAAGAGATGGCATTCAACGGATAGCGGCTCTCGCTACGTGGTATTACAGTTTATTTAAGCGTATCAGACTTTAGTCGACAAATAAATTGCTTATTTCGATAGCGACATATGTTACCTACTTGTTTCAATTTGAAATAAGACCTTGTTTCTAAGTATGCAAGGTTTACTTCTTATATGAAGAAAATTTTGTGAATTTTAATTTAGCGAGTGAAGTAACAGAATTGGGGCCAATAAACGATATTTAAAATTAACATACGATTGATAAAAATAATAAATATTGAATACTGATGAGATATTGAAATAAATATGACAGTGTGGCATCTGGCATGGGAAGCGGCGGTAGCGTAATGGCTAAGGCGTCAGATTTGCAATCAAGTGGTTGCGGGTTCGAACTCCACCCAGTGCACTACCGACGTGAACCCAGTCCTAACACAAGCATTTAGCTTAATATGTTACCGACGTTACTAGTATTCTTCAAAAAAAAAAAAAAAACAATCTACACAAAGAATTCAAATGATTCAAGTTTTGGAATTCAGTTTTTTTTTAAATCCAGTTTTATTTCACTCTGACTCAACTATTTATCAAGCAATTTTTTTTCTTTGTTTTTACATTTAGTACATTGACTTAACATTGATTTTTTATCAGGAGAGCAAAATCTTGTTACCTAACCTCACCGCCATTACCCAGGGGTATTTAATAGTTATTTATGAAAAGAGATCAGAAAAATCCAGTCATTGCACATTATGCATAAAAACTCTTAATACAAAACTCAATTCCTATGTGATCGCAGCTAGAGGACAAGAGGCAAAGTTTGCATTCATTCACATTCATTGCTCACTCAATACAAAACGGCGCGTGTTTATTCATACAACGCGTGCATCCAGTTAGTTATATAAAGGTATTTTCACATGAGTGCAAATATGGCAGCTACTACTTGTATAGCGGTTATACGTATTTTATTCCAATATATGTTATTTCATTAAACACTGAACTTTAATGTAAAAGTGGACTGTCTTCTTTTTATTTCCATTTTTTTATATCAATTGTTTTAAGTCCAACTGTCCAACCACTATTCGGTGCTATTCGGTCGAAACATGGGGTAAAATGATTGTAAACTTGTAAATATTATTGCGACTAAGGCCCGATTTACACATTTAACATTAATTTAGGAGTCACTATTATATTTCGGGATTGGCGATATTACCACTATTTAGAGTTCATCACTACATATTATAAAACAAAGTCCTCCGCCGCGTCTGTCTGTTCGCGATAAACTGAAAAACTACAGAACGGATTTTCATGCGGTTTTCACTAATAGACAGAATGATTCATGGAGAAGGTTTTGGTGTATAATTTGTACCCGTGCGAAGCCGGGGCGGGTTGCTAGTTAAACATAATTGTGAATTCATTTAATCTATCTTAATTTAATCAATACATATTCAAGGTATTCTGTCATCTATTTATTACATACGTGTATTACACATAGTTTTTTGTTTCTGTAGAAGAATATATAGAACGGCTGACCTAATACTTGGCACTAATACGACTACGGGATTAAAAGTAATTTAAAAAAATAGAGTGTACAGGTGATCAAAATATTTAAATAAAATCTAAATAAATGTTCAAGTACGTACAGTGTATTCGTTACTTAAACCTAACTTTTGTCCGTACTGGGCATAAATAAAGAATAAAAAATTCTCACAGTGTTCATCAAGTCCTTTTCATAATCGACCTGTGGGAGACATGATTTCGCATTTGTATTGAAGGCTTACGTTGAATATCATTACGAAGTCTATTCGGAGCTTAAATATGTGGTTTCTATTGTGGGATGGAAAACTTGTTTTTTCTTGGTAATTTAAGACCATTTTGTTTGTTTGAAAGTTTTTGAGAAATTGGTTATCCTCTGGGACGAATAACGGATGAAATGAGCGTTCTTTTTTCTAAACAATTTGATTTGAGGTACTTCTGTAAAATATTGTTCAATATAGTACAATCTTTTGACAAAAGTCTTAGTATCCAGTATTCATTTATTTATAGGTATCTAATAATGTAAAGTATGTCTTGCAATATGTTATATTATGATTATTATCAGAAGAACTTGTAAACAAATTGTAACAATTATACCTATGTTATAATTATTTGTCTTAATTAACAATGTCAATTATTTTGTTAAATTAGATATGTGATATTACATGCCAATCTTAAGGAAGGTACTGTTTTATTTTATTTTAATTAAATATTAAAATAAATAATCACATGTCAAAGGCAATAAAGATTTATACATATAAACCAATTCAATTACCATTAATATGTGAATAAATATATATATATATATATATATATATATATATATATATATATATATATATATATATATATATATTTATATATACATTATTTATTAAAATATTTAAATGTTCACCCAATCTTATATCCCAGTACAGTTTTTTTAAACAGCAAATACATGGATACTTTACTTTTCACAATCAGAAATCACTTAGTTATTAATCAATCAGTCAATCAAAACAACAATCAGTTTTCTCTTACGTTTTTCTCTAATTCTAAGTTTTCTTCGTTTCGCAAATTTTACGGCAATTTTTTGTAAAATTTAGGCACATTAAAGAAAATAATTTTCTTTAGCATGGAAGTTCCTAAGGGTACCAAACATTACGTCTCGGTCTCGTCTCGGTCTCGTTTGCGTTATTTGTTTTTTTTTTTTAAGAAGTATAGGTTACATTTAACAAATAATGCCGTCTGATATATACACATATACAGTGGATGGCAGTGTCAGTATTTAACAAATAATGCCGTCTGATATATACACATATACAGTGGATGGCAGTGTCAGTATTTAACAAATAATGCCGTCTGATATATACACATATACAGTGGATGGCAGTGTCAGTATTTAACAAATAATGCCGTCTGATATATACACATATACAGTGGATGGCAGTGTCAGTATTTAACAAATAATGCCGTCTGATATATACACATATACAGTGGATGGCAGTGTCAGTATTTAACAAATAATGCCGTCTGATATATACACATATACAGTGGATGGCAGTGTCAGTATTTAACAAATAATGCCGTCTGATATATACACATATACAGTGGATGGCAGTGTCAGTATTTAACAAATAATGTCGTCTGATATATACACATATACAGTGGATGGCAGTGTCAGTATTTAACAAATAATGCCGTCTGATATATACACATATACAGTGGATGGCAGTGTCAGTATTTTTTGGGGTCGGAAAAAGTAGTCGACAACTATCGACTATGTTTTATGTGAAACATATACGTTTTATGTGAGAGACAGCTCTAATGCATTCCAATTCTTTGTTTGTTGAATTACCCCAAAAGATAATACTGTACTTTATTGTTGACGCTACATATCCATGATATGCAGTCAAAACAGTTTTACGATCTGCAACAGTGCCGAGTTTAAACAATGCAAAGCATCATTGGCTTAATTTATTATTATTTATTATTGTTTTCTATGGGGTTTCCATTTCAACTTATATCTGACCCGCGCAACTTCGTCGTTTTTCGGCGTTCATTGATGTAGCGTTGTAGCGTGATGTTATATAGCCTGTAGCCTTCCTCGATAATTGGGCTATCCAACACTAAAATATTTTAAAATATTTTTTAATATTCGAACCTGTAGTTCCTGAGATTAATCCTTAAAAATTTTATGTCAGTTTGAGTTATGGATTGTCCATTGTATTTATATCATAAATTGCATTCATTACGGCCATTTATACAGGGTGTAACAGAAAGGTGTGTTAATATTTTAGGTAGGTAGGTAAGGTAACTATCTTATTTAATTGTCATTTACAGTAGCAACAGTATCAACAATTAAGCTTGTGTTCCCGTCGATAAGCACTTCTAGCAAAGGCTTGTTTTTAGTGAGTAATGTATCTATATGACGATTGTTGATTAGTTTTTCGTACTGCATCCCATATTTCGATTCCTGAAAATAACGTCAGAGGAAGGGAATAAACCACTAAGCTAAATAACGGCAATAATAAAAGAAACCCCCCACAAATTGCAATAATACAAGTTTCGCAAAATAACTAACTCACACAATGAAAAAAGAAAATAATCATTTCGTATTCGTCCTATCACCATCAAGAAGATTTCACATAAAATATAAACAAAATTACATCAATAATCTGACCATTATCCTAGTGGCAAAGTTTTAATACGTCCAGATGTGGTTCAACGGGTTTAGTTCCCGAGATTTGTCCCGAAAAAGTTTATTATTAGTAAAAGTTTCCTTTCCGAGTGATTAACCAGAGCAGGTCATGACGCAACAGTCTCTAAGTTGCGGTTTCATTGATCCTTTTTGTTTGTTGCAATGTTGCTTTGAATGTAGAATTATGTTAAAGAGAGCGCTTCCCCAAATTATTACATTTAGCCTTAATATACATATACAATTAGATTTATAGTTGAAATTTATTTGTACACCAATTGTTACAGTAAAAGTATATACATATATGTGTCACATAATGTCCTAGGGGCGGCATTACGGCTACATGTAATTTCTTTCAGGCAACCTTAGGATGGATCAAAATTATTGAATGGAAACTACAATATATCATCAGCTTATCGCTATCCACGATTGAACGAAGGCGTCCCCCAAGGAACGCCAAGTATCCCGGTCTTGGGCAGTCCGCATCCATCCGCTGCCAGCCACCTTCTTCTAGTCGTCAGTCATGCCGAAGGGTGCCCTACACTGCGTTTGCCTAATAAAAACTATAATTTTTGATAAATATTAAAATATACATTTATTCTGCAGGAATATTTCATTTAGTTTATTAATATACACCAATATTGGTCCATCTATTAGAGATATTTTTATTTAAAAAAAAATATATCTCGACTTGAAGATAAATCATCTGATATTTATTCTATTCCCATTGAACCCCTTAAGTAATAAAGTTATGATAAGATGGACTCGGTTCTCAAAGATTAAATTTTATTATGAGTCTAGTTCAATTAAAGACCGTGCTCCCCGGGGTCTCGTGAGAGAGTCACAATTATACCGTGTCTACCTTGATGATGAATGGGGAATGCTAATCAGGTTTTAATTTTATTAATTAATTGATGACGCGTTTTGCTGAGGGTGAGATTTGAATCACATACTGTATATAATATATCAACAAACAAAATAGGTAACAGTTAATGTAACTAAAGAGGGGCTTTCAGTCAACTACGATACGGCCGAACTTTGATATTTTACGGAGAGCAACTGCCATCAGACGTCGGATTTTTAGGGCTCCAACTACCACACTGATGCCACAGATGTTTGTATGGCATCCGGGGCCGACGGTTTAACGTGCTCTCCGAGGCACGGAGGGGTTTCAATGTGTTACGAATGGTCACCCATCCTAGACTGACCTGGCTAGTATTACCTTACTTTGTAATGTGCTAACCTACTCGGTTACCACTTAACCACGAGCCCCTAATTAAATAGTACGTATAAACATGAATTTAACGCCTTATTTCCGTCTTGGATAGACAGAGACCATAGAATGCCATTTGCCATGATCCTGACATATAGCTCGCGCCTTTTCCACATTTATCAATCCTTTCATACACGCTCACCAGTTACGGGTGCTCATAAGTAGGCCCTTCTTCAGTACACTGGCGATCTGGTCAGTATACGTCTTTCGGGGCCTGCCTGCACTGAGCCGCTCACTCACAGAAGCCTTATAAATACGTTCAGCCATTCGCTCTTCACTCATCCTTTCAACATTCTCAAACCATCGCAAAATTCATTTATCAATTCTTTTCACTACAACTTCTATCAAACTAATTTCTAGACAGCTAGTAGAAAAAAGCTCAATATCTCATGCTTGTATAATACATATTATATTTTTTTTTAATTGAGAGGGGAAGCATCGGGAATCGTTTTGTAAAAATCAATCACCACCATTTCGCTCTATTGTTTACCTCAAGAATACTCGCATTTGATCCAATTCTTTCTTTCGTTCTTTTCATTTATACTAAAAAAAAATATATAAATTACTTTGTACCTCCAAGACGTAAACATAACGTATTCATAAATAAGACAATCCATTCACAGACAATAACTGTACCAGTATATTTTGTGGAATATCTTATGAACATAGCAAATGCATCATCTCCATGTTTTATAGCAAGGGCATATCCTTTACCAAATGTTGGAGCCAAGTTGAAAAGTTATAGTAGCCTCTGACTTTTATGTACTTGCTTTACTTTGTAGCTGATTATTATCGTGTTACTATTCGGTTGATAACGTAAAAACAATTATACCTTTTGTATCGCTATTATTTTGTGCCTAATAGATAACTTCTGTCATAACTTGAAACTAATAATATAATACTTACAATAATATACTAAATAATACACATATGCACCGTAAACGGGCGTAATACTTTTATTTCTCAAGACACCAAACTTTATTTTGGAACAAAGAAGAAAACAATTGGTATTTTTCTCATATTATTGACTGCGGATCTTTAAATTACACACATTTATTACTTTTTGTATTGTATCCCATGGAAACGGTAGTAGGTAGACAATAAACTGATATGTCGCAGTTTTTCATGGTTTAAAATTCCAATCGTTGTATTGGATTTCAAACTTAATGTATGATGTTAATATTATTTGTTATAATTTTTTTAAGCCCGAAGTGTGTGTCAACACGTATAAAAAACAAAAACATAAACATGTTCCAATACCAACATTGGTCCCAGCCCATCGAGACCCATTAATGGATATTTGTCCCCTGCAATGTCGTCGCGTACTTTTTGTTCAGGGCTGGGGGACATTTTTATTCGTATTGCCAATTTTTGGCGCTAATAGAATCCGAGTCAACCCGTCTGTCTGTCCGTTCCCATATTGTGTACTTTGTAAACTATTTGATGGGATTCCTATGTTGAATGACTAGTTTGGGCAATCTCTGTATTCAGTATGCATAAATTGGTCTGTTTTAACGAAGTGGGGTGTTAACTTTTAAGTATGGTCCAGTGCGCGCCGTGGTAGTTTACTGTAAACCTAAATAAATACAATATATATATATTTATATATATAGATATATATATATATACATTTAGCATTTTGGTGTCCAATATGACAACAATAAATATAATAGTTTATAGATAAAATACGGTTGTACTCCCGTGTGAGTTACGAAACCCGCACCATGAAAATACTTTAAAGATAAAACTACTCGTATATGGCGACCTACGGACAGTAATTAGAAAAAAATAAAGATAATTTTATTTGTCAGAATATAGTAGGTACATTAGGTGTTACATTAAACATTCTGTTTCGTTATCTTACATTCTTGTAAATCTACAATTATCTTTTTAGTTAACAATTTTCTTTTATGATTAAGGAATTCGTCTGTTGAATAATAATGTTAAGTTAGAAATATATATTACAACAATAATAATAATTGATGACTTTCTCTGTATGTCGGGCTAAAGGGTAAAACCTTCTGATGGTTTAAGTCAAAGTAACATTCTATGGGCAAAGTACCTTAAACTTATGATACCTAAATAAAGGCGTAGTATACACAAAAAACAAAAAAAATATCATAGGAATGCAGATAATTTATGTACCAAACTTTACCATGAATCCTCCCAAACGCAAGGCAAAAAAGCACCCTTTATCTTAACCAATTAGTTCCCTCTCATATCAAGAGCCCCTTAATGGCTAAAGTATGTAAATATGATCACATCGGTGTAGTTACAATTAATTATTTACTTTTAATTTATTCAGTGACCATCCGATAAGCAGTTTAGTGAAGATAACTTGGTTTATTGTGGTATATATTTTTTTATAGCTATTGGGCATTGTGTGCATCGGTATGTGTTTGGTGATATATGGTTATTGTACGAGTAGACCATTTTACGAAAGTGAAAACACCAACTGCATAGAGTAATCTATACTAATATTATAAAGAGGAAACATTTGTATGTAAGTATGTTTGTAACGAATTGGCTCAAAAAGTACTGCACCGATTGCGATGAAACTTGGTATGTAGATAGCTGGAGACCTGGATTAACGCATAGGCTACTTTTTATCCCGACATTCCCAGGGGATCGGGAACTAATAAGACAGCAGGCTGGCTATGATCAAATAATGAGACGTGTAGAAGACACACAAACATATATTTAATATATGGCCGTGTGTCAGATGTAACAAGTTATTATTATTATATTATTTCGGGTATACGTTATTTTTTTAATTCGATTATTGAATATACATACTGCATTCTTGATGGCTTTAATAATCAGTACAATTTCCAAAACACAAACGATTCTTTTTTAAAGACGAGAAGAAGAATAATTTATTATACTTATTCATTGAATTGGGTGCAAAACGGCAATTTAATAAACGCTGTAAACAAAATAAATGAATAAATCCTCATTTACGAAATTCAGTTGCCGAAAATAATACCGTACTGTACTTCCGATACGGTTCCCATAAACAAACTTTTATTTTCCATCGATAAAAAATAACAGGCCCAAATTAACGGAAAAGTTGGTGCGCTGAGCGCCATCTAGTGTCCATTTCGTATGAAAATTTCATTAGCTTGTATGGAAAGATATATCTATGTAGCTACGTAATCTTGTTAACGACACCCCGTTCGATGCCGACGCCATTGTCACGATATCCTACTGAGAATAAAGGCATTAAAAGGATTCAAAAGCTTCGTCGATGAGAGATTTTTGGACTGTAAAGTTGAGTTAAGTGGTTACCAGTGCCGATAATGTAAAACTAGTGATGTCACATAAGCGTGGCTAATCAAGTTCAAATCAAGTTAAGCAATGCCTAATAGTTCTGGCGAACAACTGTCGTCGGAAGGGTGGAGGCATTTGTTGTCTTGTACCGCCGACTATATGTACTACGAATATTGAGTCAAACGCTACAACCACCAAAGTATTGTCAGAAACATACTAATTATACACGCAATTTGCAATTATATACATAATAATCGATACTTTTGTACCTGCTTGGTAAGAAATAAATTACTTTTATTTTAGTTTTTTTTATTTATATCATATTCTAGGACATTATTACACAACACTATCTAGACCCAAACTAAACATACATATATATTTATGACAGTAGAACACCTCCGCCGCGCTACAGAGGAGTCAAGACGTATGCTGCTATTCCCGAGTTCAATAACACTGAAAATGTATGTTATTCTAAAATATTCTAAGAAAGTGATTCTTTGAAAGTGGTTTTATATTTAAATTCCAAAAAAAAAAAAATAAAGGCTATTTAAGCGAACATAACTGGAATATAAATTTAGTATCCTACATACTACACCGAGGGGGCTATCGCCCGTTCTGAGCTCAGGAATTTACATGCAGTTGAATTAGTCGCAACCCTTAGCAATTTGCATTGGAACCCCATGTTACGTGGGTGGCTCTCATATATGACGTCATACGACCTACGGTTTGGACGGTGTCGGACTATGGCTTCCGATCTTGTACTAGGTAATTCTATTATGACATGTGTTATACCTGTCTAATATCAGAGACAGATGCGTTTATAATATAATAATAATAACTTAACACATCTCACACACGGCCGTCTGATCCTACTGATACTAGGCAGAGCCTGTACTAGGTAACCAGACTGCTGATAAACGTAGTTATATATTTCTAAATACATACATATTATAGATAAATTACACCCAGAAAAAAGATATGGCCTCTTGGTCAAGTGGTTAGTGACCCTGACTGCTGCGTTTGTACCGAACAAACGGCGCAGTCAGGGTTACCTAGTACAGGCTCTGCCTAGTTTAGGATCAGACGGCCGTGTGAAGTTATTATTATTATATTATAAACACATCTGTCTCTGATATTAGACAGGTATAACACTTGTCATAATAGAATTATGTCTTGTGCTTAGGAATCACATTAATGGAGAATTTTTTTACGCGTTAATGGAGAGTCGGTCAATCAATTAGGATTTCTTACTTTTTTCTGGATAAAAGTTACCCTTAGTCCTTTTCACTACACATGACAACGTGTATGCACAATTTCAAGATGACCAATGAAGTAGTGACAGCGTAACAAACAAACAAACTCATTTAATATATTCAATTATAGTATTTTTGATGTGCCTATTCAACTACCAACCCGGCCACGCGTTACTGTAGCTAGACAATTTGCAATAACTTAAAAAAAAACTTTTCTATCCCTATCCCTGAAGTTAGACCAAACTACACACGTTGTGAAAATTTTCATTAAAATCGGTTCATTACTTTAGGAGTTCATCACGAATACAGAACGTGACACGAAATTTTTATATGTATATTATAAAACTTTATATATTCAATTATAATATCATAGTTAGGATTAGTATTGTTAATACATAATGGTAACTTTAATATTATTAATTAAATAAGCAAAAAAGTCTTTAACTTTTACAGCTTCAAGGGACCGCTGACATAATTTTTTGATGTTAATTAATGATGATAATAACTTGATGCCTCTACGAGTTCCCGAGGAAAGGGTTTTGACAGACACACAGACAGATAGACAGACACATAACAACGAATTAAGGACTCTCGGATTCTTTCCTTTACTTGTGCTGTGCTTCTTACCAAATTTCATGATTCTAGGTCATATTATAGGTTTTGATTTACCTGCGAATTGAAATTTGATCAAATCTAAGACTTAAATAGCCGTATCTTTTGATTGCGTTGACTTAAAAGCTTGATTTCTTTACAGCTTCAAGGGACTGCAGACATATGTATTTGGTATTAATTTCAACTTGATGCATCAATGGGTTCCTGAGAAAAATGCTCTTGACAGACAGACAAACGGACAACAAAGTAATCTTATAAGGGTTCCTTTTTCCTTTTGAGGAACTGAACCCTAAAAACAAGCGAAATAAAATAGAAATCTTAACAGTCTAATCATTTTTAAAATTTTAAATGATGTAAAAGTATCTAGTGCTGTTACCTTAAAGACCCATACTACGTGACCCGTTCTGGGGGGGAGGGGCTGTCTTTAAGATACCACGCTTGGTGACAGGGGAAGAGGGGGGGGGGGCTTCGGTTTTCGTCTCGTAGTCAATATCTTCTAGGGAAATCTCGTGCTTTTCGAGCTATATTTAAATATGGCGCGCAGCGTTTAGCGCTTTTTAAACTCACAGGTGGCAAAAGGCAAGCGTTTAGCGCTTTTTAACTTTCTGTCAGCAAAAAATTATTAAAAACCATATTTATAAATTACTACGTGAAAACTAGAAAGGGAGGGGGGAGGGTCTGGGCGTATACTACGTGTGGTCACCGAGGGGTATAAAAAATTGTAAAAAATAAATCACGTAGTATGGGTAAGTTCCCTTACTGCAACCATCGTACATACATAGGGAGGGCGCACGCCGGTAGTGCGAATTTACGCGGGAATAAATTAGCCGGAACCCAGCGCGATTTGCATCCGATGGTATACGGGCACGTAGGTGAATGGTACTTAGTCATGGGTGATTTCATTTCAAAGGACATCAAGGGTCTATGGACAAATGAATTATGTTTGATATGCAGTAATTAACTGTACTAAAATATGTCGGACGCAAGTGACTGTTTTTATGTTGCCCGATAGTTGTTGATAGAAATAAATACCCGGGTGAATAAGTGAAATCACTAATTAGCAACCACTTAACACCACACGAACCATGAATTTGTTGTATTTAAAATAACTGGAAACCTGCCCCGCTTTCGCACGGGTAACAGAGACATCTTAAACAATCATCATCATATTTCAACCAATTTACACAAAATCTTAACAAATTATACACCTAAACCTTCCTCATTAATCACTCTGTATATTGGTGAAAACCACTTGAAAATGCGTTCAGTAGTTGTTCAGTTTTGTTGTCACCATTGTCAGTATTGTCACGATTAAATAATTACATAATGTAGTAAAAGTCTGTAAGTGCACTTACCGCCTGTGGCACAGGTTTACCCTAGTGCAATCACCCATATATTTTAAGCCGATTAATGTTATACAAGATCTGTTACAATGTGTACCAACTATAAATGAATAAATTTATTATTATTATTATACACAGAACAGACAGACTGACAGAGGCGGTGGGTGACTTTGTTTTATAATATGTAGTGATAATGAATAATAATTGTAAACTTAGAGAGCTTGGTCTTCCCGGAAACAGCGAGTTCGAGTGCCAAGTCTGCTACCCTGACCTGATCGAGCTTTTGTTCCCCAATCCATCTGTATAAGTGATATTCCTTTATTGCCATTACCTTCCTTTCTTACCGAGCTTTCCCTTTCAATATACACTCAATTTTCCCATTTTGAATTCCCAAAGTGCCCGGTTGACGGCAATAGGCTTGCCCCTATTACGTGAATGGGACCAAATTATAATAGGCTAAATAGGAATATGTTTGTATGTATATAATTTAAGTGAATAAGATTAACTTCCTCTTTGTTTTAGAAAAAATACTAATAACGTGGGTTGTGGTCCACATTATCAGCATTTTTACAGACTTGGCATATATTTTTTCTATTACGTCATGTAAACTGGAAAAAAAATATATTTGTACTGTAGTATAACAATCTCGGTTGTACATTGCAGTCAACTTGAACCCACTCTGCTACTTTAATTCTAACTTGAGCCTACTGTGGTAAAACATTCGTAAAAACAAAGAAAACCCGGTGTGGAACTCTGAGGCACCGAATAAATAAAAAACTGTGCAAGTGCATATTCGAATAACAGCTTTCGTGAGTAGTGTTCAAATTAGTTCAGGGTATACCTACCTGGCACCTGTAACCTACGCGGTTGATCGGACATCTGATCCGAAACCAGTTGGGCATCCCCAAAATATACACGTGAGTAAAACTGTATATTTTACTAAAAACAATAATTGGATTTGAGTTCATCATCGTCGATTTCCTCACACCTTCTCGCTAGTCAAGCAATTTAAAGTAATCTAAGTTCCGAGTACTAAAATATCATTACACATTCAACATTCACACAAATCATGCATTTGCTACTCAACCATCCAAGTATCATCATTTGCTACTCAACCATCCAAGTATCATCATTTGCTACTCAACCATCCAAGTATCATCATTTGCTACTCAACCATCCAAGTATCATCATTTGCTACTCAACCATCCAAGTATCATCATTTGCTACTCAACCATTCAAATATCATCATTTGCTACTCAACCATCCAAGTATCATCATTTGCTACTCAACCATCCAAGTATCATCATTAAATGACGGGATTTAATTTCAAAGTTCATTCTTTCATTAGCTACATGGGGGCGCGAAAGTTTACGAGGAACAAATTAGTCTCGGTATGCGATTTGCATTCGCATTACGACCTAATGGCCGACACGTGTGACGTCACAAAAACATGACGTTCTGACTACGACTAATCGTTCGATTTAAAATAGTTTTTGTAGTTTTAGTAGCAGTTACATGTTTATCTTTGTTAATGGTTATACACACGTGAAAAAGTACTCTGTTTACTTGATGGTAAGTTGTTAAGCCGTCTTCTTCTTCTAATTGATTCTGATAACGTCATCATGTTCATCATCATTTCAGCCATAGGACGCCCACTGTTGGACATAGGCCTCCCTTAATGACTTCCAAGAAGACCGGTTGGAAGCGGCCTGCACCCATCGACACAACAACAAAAAAAAAATTTGCTGGAAATTGTATCATAATAGTACAATTTAAAATGCTTTGTTAAACTCATTGGTATTTATAAACAGACAGATTCTTTATCCTCGGCCGAATTCTTATCGGTCTTATTCACACACGATTAACTTTTCAAAACATCAACCAATGAATTAAAAAAAGATCCTGTCACTAGAACGTCCATCCAAGCGAAACCGCATACAATGCACGTGTCAAAAACATAAATAAAATTAAGGGTCTTCATCCACCCCACTGATAATGAATCACCACTCGCCAGTCGCCACTAACAATAGTACTTTCAATTTGTGCCGAATTTACGGCAGCGGCGTAACGTCATGGCAGTAGGGTACGGTACGGCAGAAAATATAAATTAGTTGGGGTCCTGTATAATATTATACGAGCATATCGTTTAGAAAGAGATAGATATTATTCTTTTATTTAAATATTTTATTAAGTTTTTAATTTGAACGAGTATAGTGTTCTAAAAAATACAAAAACGATGAACTGATCTTTGAACGGCTAAACAGATTTTTTTTATATTATAGCTTAGAACACTCTCGTTCAAGTCACCTTTCAAACAAAAAAAACTAAATTAAAATTCATGTATCCGTTTATGAGCTATAATGTCACAGAGACAGACCTTACACGTATTCTGAAGACAGTCAAAGTGTAAACATCTTATCAAACATACTAGTCATTACCTTAGAACAAGCATTACTAAGTTACCGGCTTATATGAAATGGTATAATGTTTGATTATATACCTGTAGGTAAGTAGATAGCTATATATTCAAAGGAAATAATAGATAAGAGATACTTTGGAATTCTCATTTACCTTCGGCCTGACAAGAAAATTTGAAATGTTTGATAAGATCCCTGGTAGGTAATTCCTCTGATAATATCTGATGGTCATACAAATATTTATATGTTTTCCAGTAATTTGGCATAACCGACTATTAAATAAATCTCAAATTATCTCTTGTTAGCTGGAGAAAACATTTTTCTCAATAAAGAGATTTTTACGGGGGAGATAATAACATATTTCACAATATCCTGAGGCCACAAAACAAGTCTTACATTTTTATACACGATAAGACTTAGCTTGTGTGCTCTGACGATCCAACTCAAATACAACACACAAGAGTGACATAAAACTTTTCTTGTTTTACTTAAGTATACACCAAACAAACTGCCTTTAATCTCGTTCTCCGAAGCCCCATTTCAGGTAAATTGTGGATCAGTTCTAATTAAGATAATATTTTACTTTCATAATCTTCGCCATTTTTAATCCGTACCGTCCTCACATTTATGAGCGAGGGTCGAAAAATCGTAAATTATCGGTCTATGCACGCTGAACCGATATTTATGTTGATTTATAATGTTTAACCCTATTTTGATCTGTTATAGCAGTGGGGGCTCACCCTTATATTTAGATTTTTGAAAAGCTGTAAATGAATGTAAATGTATTATCCTTTACTTATAATAACAGAAAATATTAAGAAGCGGTTGTTAAAAGATAGAATAGATATAAAGAAAGAAAGAAAGAGAAAGAGAAACATGTATTCAATAGATTATATAGAATTTTACCAGGTTTATTCATTGTATCGTGTAATAGGGAGATAATACATATGGTTCTATATTTATTAAATTTTAGTACGTCAGAATGACCGCAACCCGCCTTATGAATAGCTAGATTGAAGTCCGAAGACTCAAGACCACCATTATAGATACGGATGGTACTAAAATGGTGGTATTCAGTTTGACGGCCTCGAAAGATGAATTTTCACACCCCGCTTAAAGTTATGAATTCAAACGGTGCTTAGAGTACAGACTCTTTATTTTAATAAGTCGTCATTGTACATACCAAAGAAACAGTTCCTTAGTATCTACAATGATGACTTACTAAAATAAATTACGACAAAATGTGCTGTACATAGGTGACTGTCAACCCAAACCAGATCCTTTTTATTAAATCTAACATTATATTAAATAACAACTTGTGACGTCATACCTTGTTATTGTCAAATATTTATTATTATAATCCCGAAAAAAGAAACGAAGCTATTTCTTCTATTAATATCTATCACAAGAATAATAGCATTATATATACATACATGCATATACTTACGCCATTATTCCCGAAGGGGTGGGTAGAGGTGTATTAAACACCCACATTTAGCCAATTATATATATAATTTGGTCCCATTCACGTAATAGGGGCAAGCCTATTGCCGTCAACCGGACACTGGGAATTCAAGATGGGATAATTGGAAGTAGGTACATGGAAAGGAAAAGGTAGGCGAAGGGAAGGGAAGGGATTTTGCTTGTACGGGGAGATCGGGGAGTGTATGCAATAGCTCGAAAAGAGGCTGTTGCCGGAATGTCTGAGCTCTTGAATTGTTTTAGGTAGATTTCGAAGAAAAGTCTACGTATTGGTTTTGTACCAGTTGTCGAGTATTCCAAAAATTTCTTCACAGGAGGTCTAGCTATGATCCCTAGACCTCAAAACAACCGCCTGTTAAAAAGTTTATATATATTTATATGTATGTATGTATGTATGTATGTATGTACCTCAATTGGAACGGCACGATAGAGGTCGCGTCAATTATGCACCGATTGCATTTCAAATTTGGAGGAAAAATCAACAGGGCAAAAATGAAGGTTAAGTTCGTGAATGGGGGATGTTCCCCCAAAGGGGGTGATTGGGTGGCAGATTTTCAAAAAAAATAAAAGAACACGAAATCTACCTCTGCAGGCCTGCTGCGGGCCCGAATTTTTTGCCTACGCTATTGCGGAAATTAAATGAAAGTTATCAAATTTACCATACTAAACGTATTACACAAGTATAAATATTTCCAGATAGCTAAATATATATAAATAGGTATTTTATACAACAGCATGCTGTTCAAAACGAGTGAGGTTAAAAGAGCTAATGGAACTGGCAGAAAGGGTTGCGGAAAAAATTAATTTAAAACTTTAATGGCCGCAAACATGACGTGAGGTCGAACGTTACTGTGCGGTGAGTTTTAGAGATCAATTCAGATTAAGTGACCGAACGAAAACTACTACCTAGAGTTTAAATTAATGCGATTACTTTAACAAAATATTTCACGAATGTTTTACTTTAAACACGCCCTTATCTATTCTGACGAAGAAAATTTTATTATAGTTACGTTATATATTTAAAATAATTGAAGTGATAACTTCTTATTAGAGGGTAAACCGCTTCATTATGTAACGCGTTACGGCGCCAGTCTGTATGGCTTCCCTTTCTCAATAGTTCAACTTAGATAAGTTTAAGTTATCACTTCTGGCGGCGTCCCGACAAGCACACTTTTTTTATTTTTTCAAAGTGTTCATGATATTAATTTAAGTGATAAATAAGACTGAAAAATTACATACATACACTCACCTATATCCCCGAAGGGGTAAGCAGGTAGCCAAGTGTTTAAACACCCACATTTCGCTCATTATAGGGCGTAGCGACAGGAAGCAGGGAAATGATGCACTTGTTAAAAGTATTCTCAGGAATAATTATATTAACACATCACGTATTGTATTTACATTATATATTACTATATTTATACTTATGCAGTGTAGCTCTTCGCTGTGCTGTACACCTGACACTCTCTCTTCTTCTTTCCCTGTCATATTTATACAATCCTACTAATATTATAAACGTGAAAGTTTGTGAAGATCTATGGATGTATGGATGTTTGTTGCTCTTTCAAGCAAAAACTACTAAACCGATTGCGAAGAAATTTGGTACGAAAATAACTGAAGACCTGGATTAACACAACTTTTTATCCCGATGTTTAAACTGCACCGGGACTTACGCGGTTGAAACCACGGGGTGAGGCTAGTTCAAACATTCTATATTGACATTATGTTACAAAGCATCTCATTGCGTGTTGTAACACCACAGTACCTTTATTGAAAGGGAAAATTAGGCAAGTAAACAAGGATAAGCAATGGGGAGTGTGAGCAAAACTTATAGCTCGATCAGGTCTGACTAACTGACTGCTGCCGGAAGTCCGAGCGCTGTAACTATATTTGATTTTTTATTTGTTTCTTTCATTTGTAATTATTGCCAAGCAATAGCTTTGACTTAGCTTCACTTGGATATAGCAAAGTATGTCACCACAAGTTGTTATTTCGTACAAGGGTTCTACAGAACCTACTTTTTTAATAAAGAGACTGGTTTTCAACCACCATATTATTCAATTAAATGCATAAGTTGTGTAAATAGTAGATTTCGTTATTTTAAAACGCTTTTCGATTTACGCTTTGGAATTATTTATTTCAGAATTATTAGTTAAATATAACATCTCGCTCTAACCCTTAGGACCGAAACAGTGAAAAGCGCGGGAAACATAGTACAGAATCTATGCATAGTCGTTAAAGTTTAAAAACTTAAGAAAATCTTTAGAATCAGATAATTATTATCTGATCGGCAACACTTGATAATTTAATATAACGTTTTCTCTAAAATGTAAAAAAAAAACATTTTTAAATTAATTGACTGATTGCTAAAAAAATCTTTTAAGTTTATTATAACTAGAAATTGCCAGGTGGTCTAATTTCAACCATAATTTATTGAGTTGTGAATGTTTTGTTTTCTGTAATGTCCAAAATAACTTGAATTATCATTCCTCAGACTCCCGTACCATGACAGGTCAAGATATTTATTTTTAAATGTGTTACACATATTTTATTAAAAATTGTAACTTTTACTTTTTCTACATATAAACTTAAAGTATTCCAAATATCACATTCTCCTTCACCTGTTAATTTATATATAGTATAGATGAAACGTGACTTAATCGTAGTAATATTTAAAATGTATGACATTTTTTGTTTACCCAACATTCTAATTACCCTAGCCGTGGTTTCAAGATTATCTTATTTTCTGTAGTTTTTCTAATCTTAAATTGAATTGCTTATGTTAATTTTATACAAACAGCTGTTGAGATTTTAAATGTGAAATACTGCCGACAGTACAACTCGTTTGAGGTTATAATTACGCAAATCAGGATATAATTATTTAACACAAACCAATATTCAGTAATTGTGCAATTTTGGTATAATAATGAAATTAATAATAAATTGTTATTGGTCAAGCATGGAGTGTCGATAAATGTGTTAGGTAACAGTATTGTCTATTCAAATAACAGTAATTGATTGTGTATAATGGGCTATCGGTACAAAAGGCATATGGTGTTGAGTGTGGGGCCTGTGGGAGATGGGTAGCTCCATCCATCACCCTTTGGCTTATCAATGCTCATGGAGATTACAGATCGTTCTGCGCTCTCTGAGGCATCCTAAGATATGGAATAAAATTTAGGTATTGTTGTCATTTATATACTTGTTGCAGATAGCGTTTTATTTTTGTGTTACCTTAAGTATGGGACGCGTAAGTTTCAAAGTTATTACAAAGACTACTATCTTACTTAAGTTTGATAGTGTATTTTTTCAATACATATTTTTTTTAAGTAGAATTTTTGCCTGTTGATGATACTGAACCAGAAAGCATAGCGCGAGCGTAGGACGTACATAAGCAAGGTATACAGACGGCCATGTAAATATCCCAGGACGAAGACTGCTTCCAAACGGTGTTTTTGGAAGTTATTGAGGCTGAAATTCTATCGGTTCTAGCTCGGGAGTGTACTGTGCTTTTATCCTAACTTATTCTTTTAATATTATTAATGCTAATATGAATTTGTTTATTTAATCAATCATTATAAAAATTTGCATCCCTACACGTTTTCAAAAATACAGAAAAGTACAGAATACCTGTCATCCAGAAAAAAATAATGTTTCCGAGAAATAGAAAAAAAGCGTTTTTTTTTTCTTTTTTTTTTAAAGACTACTAGTAACATGGGTCACACATTAGTAGTGTTCTTGCTAACCCATCCAGCTAAGCTAAATGCTTGTGTTAGGAGTGGGCTCACGACGGTAGTGCACTGGGTGGGGTTCGAACCCGCAACCACTCGATCGCAAGGCCGACGCCTTAGCCATTACGCTACCGCCGCTTAAATTTTAGTTAGTTTTAGTTACATAGTTTATGAGATTGAAGCCGCGGCCAAAAGCTAGTTTCCTATAAATAATTTAAAAAAACAATGTATTTATTACTTTAGAAACCGGTTTATGAAACCTTTCATTTCAACCAATGAGAAAAGAAAACAATATTATCACATAAAAATAATTTTAGCTCGTTCTACTGTCGATTTACTGTTCCGTGACATCATTGCTAGGTACATATCGTAGACGTTTTCGAGCTAAGTGCGTTACTGTGTCATTAAATGTTTCGAAGAAAGTTATTTAAGATGTCGGAGTTACAATTTGTGTCTCTTAAAGAAATTCATAACTTTTTATTAACCAAGACAACAAGTCATGGAGGCTAATACTAAGCTTGGTAAAATTTTCATCGTTTTTGGATTTTTATCCATAATAAATAAATACTTTTTCATCATCATCATCATCATTTCAGCCATAGGACGTCCACTGTTGGACATAGGCCTCCCTTAATGACCTCCAAGAAGACCGGTTGGAAGCGGCCTGCATCCACCGACGTCCTGCGATCTTGACCAGGTCGTCTGTCCACCGCGATAGTGTACGTCCTACGCTGCGCTTTCCGGTCCGTGGTCTCCATTCTAGAACTTTTTGGGCCCATCGACCATCCGTTCTACGTGCTATGTGCCCCGCCCATTGCCACTTCAATTTGCTGACCCCAAATACTTTTTATTGTACACAAAAAAAATCAACCAAATATACACGAACAGATTACCCATAAAATGCAAAATGGCGGCCTTATCGCAAGAAGCAATATTTTCCCGGCAATCTTTGGATGGGCAGGAGTGTAACAATGTGGGTGATTTTGGGGTCAAAAAGTAAAAAAAAACATTTTTAGAATGGTTTATGTAGTCTGTGCATAGATTGCATAAACATTAATACATTCGTATATTTATAATACGTCTAATATATACAGCGTGAAAAACTTACTAAAACTTCTTTCTGTGGATACTTATCACATTACAAAAGTCAGTTCGTCATGAAAATACGAGATTAAGGATTTGTAGTCATTAGTTTCATTTGCCGCTGCGCAACGTAAGCGTTACAAACGTAGGTATTCTTTTTATGCGCTACGGTGAATGAACTTAAACGCTCGGCGCCGTCAAGACCAGCTGATTGCATAAAATGTTTAAATGTTGTTTGATTAATTACATTGCAGTTTTTGGCCGTATGCGGTATTTATAATTTTTTTTGTTAACCAAAAAAATATAAATTGAAAAACAATTAATGAATTTTCCGGCAGAAAAGTCGAATGATTTTCGACTCAGAATGATGATCTGAATGCTACTATTTCAGTATTCAGCATGGTGTTACACTCTCTACTTAGCACATCGTTGATACTAAAAACAGTACTTTATGTAATGTGGGAACATCTCTCTGACTCGCGGCTCGAGGATAGCCAGATTGTACTTATTGAAAAACATAAACTCTGACAAGTCGTCACATTCTATATCAGTAAGCGTGACAAAACTGGAAGACTCTGAAATTTGGCTCAAATCAGTTCAGATAGGTACTGTAACTCAATAATTAGCATCTTCCATTCATACATTATGAGGGAAGCCCACCATTAATTAAGCGACTAATATGCTATAGCATATTAGTGATAACGTAAATGTATGTCCATGGAATGTCTAACCAGCCATAACTTCTCTTTAACTGTAATGAACACAAATCATACTTCCTAGTTTTGCCTGTAAAGTTAGAACATGAATATGCTAATATTGGTGAGCCACATAGTCAATTTGAAATTATTTCTCAATGGTTTGGTTTACCGGAGACTATGGGGCTAGATGTGTTGCATTCACCGCCTAAGTATACATTTTGATGTATAATATACAGCGTCATGACAACGAAATCTGTGATTTAGAATCCGTTATCATCGATAGAAAACTTCCACATAACAATTTGACTAAATTGTTAAATTATTTAAATGCTCGGATTTCTGAGAAAAACAATGTTGTTTTAAGGAATATTAGCCGTTACTTGGTTAAAAGTAGAAAAGTATGGTGGTAATGTTCTACTTTTTATTTACCCCTTTTTAATTGTTTTGGTATGAAAAGACGCTGGTAGAAGGAGAATTGAGTGAAAGAGTTGAGCACTTGACTAGACTAGGTTTTATACAGTTGGATAAAAAGGTTGTCGGATTATAAAATAAAAACTTTCATTACATTATGCGGCACGCAACCTGCACGGAGAAAGTGACATGCATCATGAATTGATGTGGGAACTTTGTTTACATGAATTTCCTAATACTAAGGTAAGGAACAAAACTCACCACTATCACGTTTTTGCTACAAACTATCAAATTCACTAAATGACAGTAACCTTGATGTTGTTAGTACCTGGATCAGCACTCAAATGACTGAAACCATTGATTAGGTACAGCCGAACCTAGTCGAGACGAGTCTCATTTATTCGTTGTGCGTCCATCTCAGCCGAATCGATTCAAAAGTTTCATTCATCGTAAGTCTTCTTGGTTGATTCTGCATCATCTTCGGATAAAGAAATGTTTTTGTTTCAAATATTTTATGACGAAGCATAGGAAAAAGAAAGGAAACGGCGTGCTCCCACATAAACACGATATTACACGATATTAATATGAAAATAAATATGACTTGTATGTGTTCAATATATATTATGTACAAGTGGGAGAGCTATGCTTCGGCATGTATAGGCTGGCTCAACTGAAGTGATACCTCGGCCTCATAGAAAACCAGCGTGAAGCAGTGCTTGCGGCGTGTTTCGCCGAGCGAGTGAGGTTTACTGGAGGCAATTCCCTCCCCCGCTTCCCCTACTCCCACCTTAGAGGTCGGCAACACACTTGTAACTCTTGAGTTGCAGGTGTGCATGGGCGGCCGTAGTCAATTACTATCAGGTGACCGTCTGCTCGTTTTCCCCCTATGGCATAAAAGAAAAATACGAATCAAACCCACGACCTCTGGCTCAGAAGTCAGGACCACTAACCACTAGACGAACAAGATAGCCATATTTGTATGTATGTATAAACACGTGTCTGCATTGGCCTGAATTTTTCTCTAAGTATGTTTATGTGTGTACTAGAGCTCAGTACCCAGTACAAGCTATACTTGGTTTGGGTCTAGACAGCTGTGTAATTAGTCCCAAATTATTATTATTATTAATCAAATACACAGAACAGCGTCATTATGAAAATGTTCATCAAATTATTATTCCGTGTAGCATGCCTAACACAAACTAAGTCATATCAAGTTATTTTATTTAGTTCTCAACTCAGGGTACGCTTTTCTCGAGCATTTAGCAACCATTACTAGAATATTGTTACCTGGTAGTTAGAGCAAATATTTTTGTCTTATAATTATTTTTACTACTAGATATTTTTGAATTGTCAGGAGTAGTAGTCGGTCAGACTAAGTCAGTCGTGAAGCTAGTTGACTGTTCCAATAAGTAGATCCTGTGGAGAAGAACTGGCAAGAAACTCCTTCAACTTCTTCAACTCTTCTCGGTCTTTTTCAACATCCTTTTTACAACTCTTTGATTACATGGCTTATATGCGCAAATTAAATGTGAGGACAATGTAACGTATTGTTCTAAACTATAAACAGTCGCGCAAACTACGACTTTATGTAAGTAATAGCAGTTCGGAGATGACCAGCCGGCCAGCCATCGTTCACTTCAACCACCTCAAAGGGAGCCGAAAGACGGAACGACCCGATACATACGCCACCAAGGATCAAAAATATTCATTCTTAAAATAAGTAAATAAATAAAAAAAAATACAAATTTTGGTCACGATTCAATAATCTGTATTTTTTTTATAGAATACGTGTCCAAAAAATATTTAATAAACAGTCAAGTACCTTTAGTTTTCAACCGTCGCTCGTTCGTACCACACCAACCTGAAATTATTAATAGGTTTTACAGTCTTTTTCAATTTGTCATTGTAATTTTAACGAGGTTCTGAAAATGAATTAGGGCTGATGCCTATAAGTTTATATTATCATTTTCTAAATACAGCAAAAACAAAATATGTTTTTTCTACAAATTTGGTAACCGCATGTTTTTCGATAACAGTGACTGTTAACGAGATATTCGTGAAAAACCCCGAGTACCTTTTTTAGCGGCTGCGCGATTTGGACTTTTGGGATTTTGTTTAAAACAAAAACAATAAAATAAGGTTCATGCAAAAATCCAGCTTTGCCCTAATTTTTCCAAAACTCAGTTGTTTCTTTTTTTTTTTCTTTATTTCCTGAACTATAAAGGATTAGGTTAATTTTTTATTATTCATTTTGTCATGTCGTGAACTATAATTAGATAAATCCTGGAAACAATTGCAATTAAACAGTCATCATAGAAATAGTTTTATAGGATTTTGCATTTCTGATTTTATTCTTTTTTTATTTTATTGGTAGCTATTAAGAAGTCTACTATTGAAAAAGTATTTCGTCAGTTAAAAGTCGTATTTTGATATAAAATATTAATAACCTCTGTTCTAAATATAACAATAAATTTTTATTTTTATTTATTAAAACTTTATGCACAAAAATGTAGAATGGCGGACTTAATGCCATAGGCATTCTCTACCAGTCTGCCCTAGGGTGGTGCAGAAATGGCTGAAGGAGATGCACTAAATTTAAATCGTAAAGTATAACGAATAACTCAGAATAGTAGTCCTAATATATGTTTAATATTCAGATTTCCTAAAGTATAAATTACTTTAATATTGCACCACAGTTTGGAAACAATCAACTTTATCATTAATACTTCCAAACCTTTCTAAAATTACTTTTCTCTTTTCCGCCCCTTTCGAATAAATTCCTTAATCAAGGTGAATGATCTTCAAGTTTTATGGATGGAATCTAGACAGAAGTTTGGCATACATAGGGCTTTATCGGGGCGACTAATGGCTTCCACAAAAGGCGCTAATGTGAAATAAATTGTCGACTGCCGACCCGCCCTGGACACCCCGATATATAGTTTCTGGATTCGACAGTACTCAAAATATATTGGAATCTGTATTATCTAGTAATGAAATAACTTAACTTAATAAGTTTATAGATTAACTATTGTTTAATAATGCCTTCGACCGTGACTACGAACAGTAGAATTCAATGTAAACGTCGAATATCCTTCGATCGGAAAACTAAAAAAACACGTTAACTGAATATTAAAATTCCGCTATCCGCCTTCTGGCTCATTCATCAGACCCAGTACACCAAATGCAATGTATTGAACTCATCAAAATAAATTATATGAGCCCAAAGTCTACTAGTAGCCAGTACTAGTAGTCCGCACTTACCAGTAGACACTGAAGAGTACCATTGTCCAACTCCTGGCACCATTATTAGATCAGCTCCAAACTGCTAAATTAAAGTATTGTGATCACAATTACATATACCAAGGTTTGCTTACATTGTTAGTTACAACTGAAGCTAATAAAGGCGCGATAGTGATTAATGCCGCGATCCAATAAACAAAAAACTATTCGTTTTACTTACGGACGGTTACATTTCGTTGAATTTTCAACGAAAATTTTACCGTTGGAACGCGGCATCAGTCGATTTATACATCCAAAAGATAGCCTGACGGTTGACTTTCGACCGTTTTGAATTTCTTGTTTTATTTCAGTGTTAAGTATTTTATTGCTTTTTTTTTCTTTAAAAAAGACTAGATACTAGTAACGTGGGTCACACATTACTAGTATTCTTGTTAACCCCTCCAGCTAAGGTAAATGCTTGTGTTAGGAGTGGGTTCACGACGGTAGTGCACTGGGTGGGGTTCGTACCCGCAACTACTTGATCGCAAGTCCGACGCCTTAGCCATTACGCTACCGCCGCTTGAATATATATATATATATATTACACAATATATATAACTTGACCTGTAATTGTACAGACTTTTGTACCATGACAGGTCAAAATTTATACTGGATCCCTAAAGCTTTCTGTACCCCTTTGTACAATTTTTAAACTTTATAGCACACATTGCTTAAAATATTTAAATTTCTTCACTTCATATTAACTTTAAGTATTCAAAAATCACAGTCTTCCGAGTGGAATATTTGTTTAATAAAGGGGTACAAACAATTCTCTTCTATATTGATAAAAAAAACAATTGTTGTTGTACTTGCAAAGTCAAACAAATCGGGCCCTTATCGGAGCAATATGCTGTTACAAAGCGCGTATTCAATACGACTAATAGGGCTCCTGAATTGAACTCCCAATACTCTTAGGTAGACATGGAAATATTTAGAGTTGGACCTTGGGTTTACAATAAGACTTGAATATCATTGCTATAGGTTGCATGGAATAACCAAATATAACCAAGATTACCTGGAAATGTTGAAACAAGAAGAGTAAAGGACATTTTTCAAAATCGTCTCTGGATTTACATTTCTTGTGCGTTCAACTTTTACCTGAAATCAGGAATTTCAATTTGCCATTTATTTTTATTGCCTTATTTAAACATATTACACTTTTATAGCTGCAATTCTATAGTTGCTGTTGACAAACATAGGGACACCTACATAATTATATTACTTTACGTTAGTTCTACTTACAGATTGGCCTGAACCGAAGTCACCTCCATAATCTCTATATCTTCAGAGCCAGATCCTGAGCAGTTCGCTTTTTACAACAGGAAGCGGAAACGGCTTGAGCCTTCAGGAAACGCTCGCGTGTTTTGTATTTAGGTTAGTGTTATACTGGGACGGTCGTGTCCGGCGTAGACGGGAGAAAGTGCCCATTGACACTCAGTGGATTTAAATATCCGACTGCAATTATATTTTACTACTTATTATTTAACCCCCGACGCAAAAAGAGGGGTGTAATAAGTTTGACGTGTCTGTGTGTCTGTCTGTGGCATCGCAGCTCCTAAACGAATGGACCGATCTACGGCCTTTTTTTTTTTAAAGGTGACTTAATCGAGAGTGTTCTTAGATATCATTCAAGAAAATCTGTTCAGCCGTTCGAAGATCATCAGTTTTTTTCTAATCGTTGAAGAAATTTTCGAATCAGGAGTGTTCTACATTTAAAATTTATGATTATATACATTAGCCTTTTTTTTTTGCAATATTTTAAAAATCTAAATAAAAAATATTTGTATGTCACGAGAATATTTTTAGTTGTAGGTGATGGTCAACTGTTGCTAAAAAACATACCAACGGTAATTTCACCTTCATTCACCACCATTTCAACTAGTTTGTTAATATAATAATATAAAAAATACATTCATAAGGTTCATAAGTTTACGTGGGAGAGCCATGCTTCGGCACATATGGGCAAGCTCGACTCCGCTCTATACCACGGCCTCACAGAAAACCGGCTGTGAAACAATAATTGCATTGCTTTTTGCCGCGTGAGTGAGGTTACCGGAGGCCCTAACCCTTCCCTCTCCCCTATTCCCGTCCTTCCCCTCTCTCCCTCTCCACCCCTCTAATCCCCCTCTCCCATCTTCCCGCTCTTCCCCCTTCTTCTCCTACTCCCACCTTAAAGGGTCGCAACGCACTTGTGACTCTTAAGTCCCATGGGCGGTGGTAGTCATTTGCCATCGGGTGACCCGTCTGCTCGTTTGTCCCTTATACCATAAAAAAAAAAGTTGATTTAAGTATAAAAAAATATCTTCAATAAACGATTTGCAATATCGACATACAAGAAATTCCATAGAAGCGTAAAATCTATGCTTGCTCGGTGTGAGCATATCCTAATAATGCAATCCTTCCTACATTTAGATAGCAATTAAAGAACTAAAAATTGTGTTAGCATTTTGTTAGCTTGGTATCGCATTATCACTGTTTCGCATCGCTTGTGGTGTATACTTACCCTATATATTATATGGTTCGCGTTTCGGTTTTGCTTTTCTTTATGACGTAATTGTATGGTAAAAGAAGTAAGACAAATACTTTGCTAGTTTTATACGATATAATATGTTAATATTTTGTTATTTTTATTAGAAGAAAAATCAATGTGAACGAATGTCAATCCAGAACCTTTAATATCGAAGACTGATCATTTAAAAGACACGTATGCAGATTTTAACTTTATTTTTCATATGGAAACCCTTACGGGTCGTCATCTAAATGGGGCTAACGGTGAAGAGGTGTGGTGGTGGTGTCTTGACTCAAACCGATTAAAACTACACGGTGTTCCGACACTAGTGGGTCTATTGTAGGAATACCCTAAGAAGGAAGCCTGTATGTGCATGTATGTGGGATACCTTGCCTTCATTCGAGTTTACCGTGCATAATGGTGAAGAATTTAATGTTCTGTTTGAACGGATAGTTAAGAACAAAAATAACCTAATAGATACAATCAACAGGTAAGTACATAAAACTAAAAAATCTTATTCATAAGTTATCTACCTACAACTAAATGGCTGCTTTTTCAATTCGTGTTAGTCTTTTCCCCGACTTCAAAACAAGAGGATCCCCTCTTGTTTTGAATGTGTGATTGTCACGTATATTTCTCGATAGCAATAAAATTTCTCTAATATCTTCTATGACATAGTAATACACTTATGAAAAAACTCCCTTAAAAACTATAAGCTTGGAAGTTTAATTTATGTATGACTAAAGAAGATAGTAGGACCCGAGATATAAAGGAATCAAATAAAGGTGCTCTTCTAGTTAATGCTGAAAGGACAAGACGTAATCTTTTAAAGCCAGTAGTTATAATCCAAATGATTTCAAGTAGTCGGTATGCTTTGGTAAACTTCAGAGAGAAATATAATTTATGTAAATGAATATGTATTTATATGTTTATTTTTAACACTAATCAAAAAGGATCTATAAATGTATTATTAGCGTGACGGTAACGAGTTCAGTGCTTTTTACCCATAGCAAAAGCACACAAACATGCCTAAAGAAGTTTTCACTTCAAAAATCTCCTGCAATTCTCTTACACCAAAAACTACCCATTATTTCTTTTATTTTCTTTCGTCTTTATCCATCCAAAGGTTGCCGGTAAGAAATTGCTTTTGGCGATAAGGCCGCTCTTTCTACATATTGTTTCGTATTCCTTGTAATTTATTTATAATTGGTGTACAATAAAGTTTATGTCTATTCTATTATGAAGATTTAATTAAATAATGTGTTCTATTAATATAATAATTGTGTTTTATTATACGGTGTGCAATTAAGAGTATCTATCTACGACACAATTGCTTCAATTACTTTCTTAAATTACATCAGACAATCTAACTCAATCGACCTAATCACAACCGCCCTTTGCAACTACCTACACGGTGTATAGAGCATAACACGAGTTCGCACTTACAGCCCTCGCGAACCTTGTCACCTGTAGGCCTTACTCAAATGATCGATCGCATACCTACCAAAAGTTTTGAAGTGACCCTACCTAGACTTACTAAGTATATTACTATCTAGGTTCAGATGTTTCGTAACTTGTTACTTTAGTTCAGGTCGGTACCAATAGTTGATGGATTGTGTCTTAAATTGATTAAGGACTTTGACGTTGAGTTTGACTACACTTTATCAGTCAGTGGTTACAAACAGTCTTTGACTTGAGGTATTCCCGAGGGACTATAGTATGGGGTTATTTTAGAAAGGGGTGTAGATATAGGTTTTTAAATTGTCGGCAAAGCGCATGTGAGTTCTCTAGAATTGCAAGCGTTCATAGGCCACCGTTCATAGGTTCATAGGTAACCGCTTACCACCAGGTGGGCCGTATGCTTGTTTGCTACCGACGTAGTATAAAAGACCACAATAAAATTTATTTGAATGTTTACATCTGAACAATCTAAATAGAGGTATTTATTAATTGATTTGGTTGTGAAAACAAACAAGTAGTTTGTAATAATCGCCCGATGCTACCTGAAATGGTATCTAAGGAGGTACAGCAACTGGGGGAAGAAGTGATCTCCTGTAGATATGGTTATTAACTTTGAAGCCTACGTTTAGCGGCTCAGTATATACACATATGTGATAAATTCTAATGTTTAAATTTTTTGTTTCAGGTAATTACATCAATTTTCTGGTATAAAATGTTAACACTTTAGTAAGTACTTTATGATGATTTGGATATCAGAATATGTATTATAAGTTCTAAAATTGTCTATCCTGAGGACCGCTGTTATGTTCAATACTTCGTGAGCCGTCACTAAGTAGGGAACACAGAAGTGACCGATGTGACACCGTGCCGCTTGTAATATACAGAAAGGGAGTTAATGACATCCAAAACCCTCTTTCAAGTTGTATTTTATTTAATTAATTTAATCTATCTGTGATCCGTCTTAAAAGGCTTGAGAGCTTCAGCTTAATAGCTTAAGTTATTCGTATTTTCAATACGAATCTGTTTATTTCAACTAAGAAGATTTCTTAAATGGAGTGCGAGTTACACCCCTGGTGCTGCAAAGCTTTAGGCCTCTTGTAAAACACACGGGTTTCGCCGTAACAATCTACGTTTAATTCACCGTGTGTAGGCACGATCGTCAGTGTTATATGTATCACTGTGGAAGCTTATTAACATACCGCGGTGGCGCTACGGAACGGCGCCGACGCCGCCGTATGCGCCGTGTCTGCCCCTCGGCGGGCCGCGTCTACACACGGCGTGATTTTCGTCAGTGTTGTATTGCAGTCTATGCGATCATTATCAACTGCGCCGGATGATTTAACGGTGGAAGTTTTGGGACAGTTAACATACGCTGATTTTGTTTTACGAGTAAAGAGTAAAATGAACATAAATTAAGAATTACTAATAACATTGATTCAAGAAAGGCTATTAATATGGAATAAGACTATAAAAAAATGATTTTAAAAATAAGCGGCCTAAGTAAGATTCCTAATCTAACGCCTAAGCAACGATAACCTTTTTTTTACGAGGGTTTATGACGCTTGGCCAGAAAAAACGCAACTAAGCCGTACTAGCCCTTGTCTCGATTGGTGGTTTTGCCATGTCATGTACAAGCTCGCACGGTTTCTTAACGGCTGACACGCCGCACGGTTAAGAAACCATAACGTGGGAGAGTCATGCTTTGGCACGTATAGGCCGGCTCGACCGGAGTGACACCATGGCCTCACAGAAAACCGCAGTGAAGCAGTAAAAGTTAGAGTCTTATTTAAATTCGATTTAAAAATCCAACCTTGATAGTGGAGATTGTGACACGAAATAATTTTAAAGTAGCCGATTTAATGCTAGGTGCATTAAAGTCGGCTATTTTAAACATTATTTTATAATTATAATAAAGTCGCGGTAAACAATGTTGGTTAAAACGTTGACTCCGTAAGACTTCCTTCATCCATCCATCATCCATAAATGGTTTACCAATGTCACAAGTATATAAGTATTTTATTGAAATGCGTTCTCATGGCCTTTTAAAATACACTAACTAAATATACTAAAGTCACATAAAGTTCTAAACTATTGTAATATCTCAAGTCTAAAGCAACAGAGTACATTCGTAAGTGAACTAGGGTAACTGTTTCTATACCCGGCCGTGTAATCACTGGTATTACGGAGTGTGTTCTCATACCGTTTGTGCGACTACAAACGAGCTAAGTTCCAAGTACAACTTGCATACAAGAAATTGCCCGGCTTACAATTTAGCTTTATGGGAATATAAGTAGTATTGAAATGTGCGGGCGCGTTGAGTGACGTGTGATTATACTAACTTTTAAACTTTCGCGTTCCATGATATAATATTATCTACGTAATTCCCGTAAATACGTAAATAATATTATGATGTGTGATTGTTTTAAAAAGGAGGAGAATCTCAATTCGAATGAATTTGTGAACCAAATATAATAATTCTTTTTTTAATTGAATTGGTTGTTCTCAAGGTTGGTTTCAAGAAAATATTCTAATATAAGAGTGGAAAATTAAGCAATGAAGATTACAATTTACCATGATTTAGGCGGATTGAAGTCGGTTTTACTTTTTTTAAGTTAATTATTATGTTAACATAATATTTTTCAGATATCTTGGATAACAAATAGAACAGTATTAGCTCATTCCTTGAAAATTACATCGCTTTAAATGTATGGAATAATTTAACGTATCAGGATGGGCTTCAGTTAGTTTAATAGTAAAATGACCCTATGTTTAGGAGATGTCACTGCCGACTGTTTCTAACTTTAGATCACAAGTCATTGGTCCCAATTCTATTACTACACTCGCTAAATTAAAATTCACTAAATTTTCTTCATATAAGATGTAAGCCTTGTACACTTCAAAACAAGGTCTTATTTGAATTTGAAACAGGTAGGTAACATATGTCGCTATCGAAATAAGCAATTTATTTGTCAACTAAAGTCTGATACGCTACCACGTGGCGAGAGCCGCTATCCGTTGAATGCCATCTCTTTTGCTTTGTGTTTTTAGTAAGCGTCTTCGTAGGTGTCGATTAAAATAACGTCATCTTAGTTCGTTTTGAACAAGTTTTTATACGGCAATTATACAGCATTTGAATAAATGGTGACTCTCGCAGCGTGGAAATAAAGTTGAGTATACGTTGACAGGTTTTAGTGAAATTTAGTGGCGCTGAGAAATAGATGCCAGTAACAAATAGACCTTATTACGAAGAATACAAGGTTCATTTCATATGAAGAAATTAAGTCAGGTTTTAGTTTAGTCGAGTGTACAATAGAATCGGCACCATTATCACTCTTATAAACATAAAATTTGACGGTCGCGTTGCCGCCACTATTCACGTCACTCGTATGTTTTCGCTGTTACACGCCTGTATTGACGCGACGCGCATGGCGCTAAGACGCTGTGTGTTTTCAAGGAAATTACTAAACTTACTCAATCTCCATGTGACGTTTAATTTATTTTTTTTACATTTGGACGCGTACGATCTTAACATGAGTTTAACAGCGTCGGTTATAGAGTAAGGAGCATGTATTTTAAACTTGTTACACGACTACACAAAAAGGGAGTGTAATGTTTTGAGAGTTCATGTATGCATGTATGTGTCTGGAAGACATCGCTTTCAGCGATAAGACCGCCCATTGTACTTGCCGCTTAGTATGTTGCTACTAAACTGTTACATACTATGTTAATTTCTGACCAACTGTGGTGTACAATAAAGAATGTTCTATCTATCTATCTATGTGAGTTTCTATTAGGTGCATGGGGAATGGTTAGGGTCCTCACGTCACCAAGAATGACTCATGCTATAATTAAAAAAAGAAAAGAATGGCGGAAGTTGTTCTTTTTTTAATTAGTATCTTGTATTTACAGTTGAATAAACGGTCTCTGATGGTATACGTTGTTTGAGATTTAAAGCAAGGGGCTATTTTAAAAGAAGCATCGAACGGGTAAAGTGACTTTAAATTATCAATTTGGTACGTTTATGCAAGAAGTAAGACGTCACACAAGTCTATTTGAGTTTGTCGACCGTATGGGGGTAAAGAGTTTTTGAAAACAGTAATTTTAGTTTGGCGGGTGTTAGATAATTAGACTCTAAATTCGCGAGATGGTTGAATCATGTAAATACACAGTTTGTGTGGAATTCTCATTACTCAAATAATCAAATAAAACCTATGATCTTAAGCTAAAACTAATTAAAAATGTAAAATATTGTACTTTACGTCAATAGTATTTTTTGTACCTTGTTTTTATTTTGACAAAAGTTTAGTAATTAATTAGTAAAGGAAAGAAGTAAATATCAAGTAGTGCTCAAAATGGAGCCCCCGGATTGATTGGTTCCAATGGGTGGTATAGGTGTCACTTCTAGTGTTAGAGATAGTATCCACCGGTAGCGGTTTGCTTGTTTGCAAACCTTGTTCTATGAAAAATTAAAAAAACACACAAAGATTATTACTACAATCTAAAAATGGATCAGCATCACCTATTTTGTTCTTGGGATATATTTTCCTGACTATTCAAACATCACCATCGGAACAAATTCCTATGCTAATCACCACAGTATTTTAATGTCGTTATGTTGAAAAAAATCACATTTAGTCAAGAACTTACTAAAGAAATATAACATAAGGGCCATCAAAAATCTACGGTGACAGCAAAAGTTGTACGTCAGCGAGTATTTGAACTAAGATTAAGCGAACAGGCGCCAATTTTAAAAGCTCGTCCATGGGATTTGTGACTTTACTCATAATGTGGCTTACAATGTTGGATATTACTGGCTTAGATGGACATACGACTGTTTTACGGAGGTTCGTAATAGAGGGATATGAGGTAGTTGTATGTTAACTAGTGTATGATCTAAAACCTGTAATTTGTGAAAGAAAGACTGTAAGAGTAAAGTTAACGTATTCAGATTTTTTTCATATCTTGAGAAGACGTAATCTTACTACTAAGTTTGGATGGATAGATGTTTGTTGATCAATCACGCTAGAACGGCAGAATGGATCTCGATGAAAATTGGCACAGATAAAGATTATTATCGGCAACTTTTAATACCGGAAAATATAGGTTTCCTGTTAGACATTGTCACGGGAACAAATTCGCGGGCAACAGCTAGTTAATGATGATGCTAATAATATTCTAGGACATTATTACACTGCGGTATGCAGCCCCAAGCTAGGCTTGTACTTTGGGTTTTAGAAAACAGATAAACATACTTAGATTTTTTTTTTGTAAATATATAAAAACCAGACAAATCCAAGTAGACATACTCACGCATACAAATATTGGTACTGAGTGGGAATCAAAGCCGATTCTCTGACATTGCAGTCGATGTAGTGACATAGTCACTACATCGACTGCAATAGGTAGCGAAGGCATCAGCAAGTGTGTTTAGAGGACCAAGGGTATTAAAGAAATAACAACTTAATCCAATAAAATTCATATAGAAACTAAAACAAAGATTAAATTGGCATATGGTGAATATAATGACCCAAAATTTTATATTATTTATTTTATAATTTCCCAAAACAAATTAAGAAGTGCCATCGTAGAAGCAACAGCCTAATCATAATATTTTTTTTTAAATTGTTTATCATTTGGATTTTTACCTTAGAATTAAATATAAATTGGATTTAGTTTCAAATTTTACTAAACCTATAATTGTAATAGTTGTTATAGGTATATCTTGGTAAGTGTTGTGTGTACCTGCAAAATGCAATATATGTTGTGGGTATACCAAAATATATAAAATAAAAATAACAACCAAGATAGTACACTGAAACAATAACATTAATATCAATAAATAATAAAACCAATAGACCCTAAATCTCAAGCCCATTATAGTAAATCTCCAATAGAACTTACACACAACCCACACACACACTCATACATAATATTATTTCCACATTCAGTCTGAAACTTTTCCCTCGTTAGCCGGGCCGCTGAGTTGGCGCTTTAAGCGAAGCACTGCTTCTGTAAGCACTTTTACTGGTAATTGGTTGTATCTCAAAATGTCATGTGTTCATCGATCGATTCTTAGATCTAATTGGTGTTCTCATCAAATGATATTCTTTGGAATCTATGTTAAAGTTATAAGTATTAATTCCACTGCGTTTGAAATCACAGAATGATTTCTGTCATGTATGGTAAGCTCCGTAAATGGATCGTCATTTGTAAAGATATAAATTCATATTAATTAAGGCACTTGATATTTTCTATGTATCTAAATAAAATTTAATGCTGTTCGTTTGTAGGCGCATTACTGGAGAACGGCTCGACGAATTTGTATAATTTTTATTTTATATGGTATTAATAGTCCGACAAAAGATTTAAGGGAGAGAGAAGTTCTAAACATTGCAAGGAAAATTTGAAAAAATCAGAGAGAGCTGGAAATGCTTTTTTGTTATAAAATGAATTGAATTGTTTACAGGAAAACGTCTGTCGGATCAGTTAGCATATTAAAATAAAATCGCATCCAAAGTTTTTCTCTGCATGTTTGACATTGAAAGATGGACATAGACTACATTTTATTTTCTGAAAACTAACCCTAAGATGAAGGGTGAATGGTAAACCGCTAGACCGATTTAAATATTTGGTACAGAGATGGTTTTGAAAAGTTCGCCTCTGAGGTGTCCTTTCCCATCTCCCACTTCCTCCCCCTTTTCCCCCATCTCCTACTCCCACTTCAAAGGAAAGCCTGGCAACGCACTTGTGAATCTTGAGTTGCAGGTGCCCATGGGCGGCGGTAGTCATTTACCATCAGGTGACCCGTATGCTCGTTTGCCCCCATCCCATAAAATATAAAAAAAATGGTTAAAGTATTAATTCCGACGAAACCGCCGAAAGCAGCTTTAATCTAATCATTAATTGCGGAAAAGCTGATAGTCTTTCTATAAAAGACTTTATTTAAATGTATATTATTTACTTCTGTTAGTTATTGATAGCCTCTTAACAAGTAAGCGTTTTTGTAGCAGTCTTTTTTTATGTATATTAATTACACAATCTTTTAAACTAGCCTTAAATAACAGTCTTAAATTTTGTATTTTGTCGATCAGTATTTCATTGCGCCTGTCATCGCGAAAATAATTTACAAACGCCTTAACTGAATGCCTGAACGGGGCCTCTCATACTCTCTTGAGCCTCCGAAGTTTACTCTAAAAACAAGTACCTTCTGCTTTTTCACATTAATTATGTGACAAGGGTCCTTTGGATACTTTCGATATTGTTACAGATTCACGGATGTGTAAATGTTTGGAGATCGGCTGAGAGCTTCAGGGGTCAAGTGGATTGAAGGTGGTTATAATTTGTAAGGGCTGCTGTCGATAGGGTTGGTGTACAAAGAGTTTCCTTTAAAAATACGCCTGACATCTGACCTGACCAGTCATCCACATAGGTCATTTAGTAGTAAAGTAGGTTGTTCTAATTTGCGGTCAATAATAGTTTCTGATGTATCCTTTACTGTCATGGAAAAATGCCTATGGAATACAATACCTATTTAATTCGTTGGTTAAAATCCCAACCTAAATCTTATAATAAATAATGATAATTACTGTAATTAATTGGTAAGTAGCTGGTTACTCTAATTACTGAAACTGTCTATATACTTTTTGTATTGAGTTATCTGTGTTAAACTGCTACTTAGTTTGGATCAACAAAGCACGTCATTAACGCGTTGCTGATTTTATGAAACCCTTTCAGCTTGTAGAAAGTATGGCAGGAAGTAGATTTCTTAGCAAATACGCCGTAATGTTTTAGCTATAAAAACTTGTTGTAACTGAGTGTCTATAATATTATATTACACATAGTAAGCATACATTATTAAAAAAAATGTTAATAATAAAATTGTACACGGGTCAACCATCTAATATAGTCGCATCTCTTTTTATACACCTATGCTGTTTTATTTATGTTTTATATCTATAATATCTTCTACACAGTACAAATAAGCTCAGTACTAAATACACATGTATTGGTGGATAGGGAGGCTTCCAAAGTCTATTGAAGACTCCACAGCATTCAAGCACAATTCACTTCTAAAATCCTTCACCATAGAATTACATGGTAAGTGAATCCTTTAAATCTTTAAAGCACTCAACCCCTAAGTGGAAAATATTCCGACTTCATAAAATATATTCGCCAAAAATATCAGTTCCGGCTTATTGCGGAACGAATAAAGGATATGCAAATATAGAGATGCGTTATGTTAATACACGAGATGAATGGAGTCTGGGGTGCACTTCAAAGGAGCTGCTACACCACCTCTTCGTAGATATACGCCTTGGTGTCTTACTCTTGGAACGTGAGGGTAAAAAAAAAAAATATAAATGAGAATTTTTTCTACTAACATCTGTATTTCTGCATGTTAGGCTTATTTTGTTGACACCGCCGAACGCTTTTGAATGTGTTTTAGATTTTATTGATATAGTGAAAAAAGTATGATCCATATTTTAGTAGAACTTAAAGAAACAGAAAAGTTTTTTCCCAAACACTTGAATATACAAAATCTAATTAACCATTCGTAACAAGTGACTAGAACCTTTTTTGTCCTAAACGTAAAACGCCAGTCTAAATTTAACAAATACTGCATAACCAATCATCAGAAACTTCAGACAAAATTCTAACACGATAGTCTTACCCAATACGTTCTGTTAAACATGCAAATACGTGCAACGAATTTACATGAGAATCCTGCACTTTTCAGTGTGCGTTAGCGTTTCATCCCGGAGCGAACGCCTCATTGCTTACGAACATACGAGCCTGAATAACTAAAGGATGTGAATATACCACAGTTTTGAATGGTTAAAGAGCCTTTGGATTGTGTTGTTGTACACGTATATGAATGAGTTGATGTTTTCTGCAAATGATTCAGACAAGTTAGAAAAATGTTATAAAGGTTTATGCTGTTTCTCGGTGGCGCGCTATGTTGTGCTGACTTAGATTAGTCAATATCGCTGTAGGCCTCTTTATTTTGGGGAATAAGAGAGGTTTATATGGTTTCTTTACGGTATCGGTACTCATACCACAAAGAATGTATTATTACTAGAGATCGCGTAGTGATCGAATTCCGACCATGGTTTTTTCATTGGCTAGAATAACGTGAGCTGCCATTGTATAGACTTACTTGACCATGACGGGTAATCACATATACTGGACGTGTGTAATTTAATTAAGCCGTGCTTACGTATTTTTAAAGTTGTTAGACATATTGTTTAAACATTTTAGCTTTCTGCACTTCTTCTGTATATAAACTGTAAATATTCCAACATTCACATAACTACTTTTCTTAAAAAGGGGTACAAAGAATTCTCTTCACGTATTAATATAATGACTACATAACTAAGTCGTCATGATTATGAGGTATGTACTTAAGATAAAAGTAGCGCTCCAGTAGCTAGCCAATGGGAGTGTATGAGTTTCTTTCCTCTTTGTCTGGAGAAGAGTTGCTATTTTTGGCTAATGCTCTGTCACGGCAGGATTGGTCTAGTCCCTTTATGGATATGGTTCGAGTAGTTCTAATTGCAATCCTCTCCGGCAGCATACGGGGACAACAGTTTTTGGGTTCCTGAGTAGTAAAATCTTCTTTAAAATTAGCTAACTCTATAAAATAGCACATAGAGGTGTACGGGCTAATGACCGTACTTTACGCTCGGTCAGCAAAATAAGTAACAATATGAAGTGTGAACTAATTTAGTGTCAGTGCACGTTTAGCAATAGGACGGTACTCATAGCAATATAGCGTAGCAGTTAGAATCATATATTTTATAACATTATGTATAATTACTTGAATAATAGCTGTATAATTGATTCGGCTCGAAGGACCACTTATGTACGATCTCCGTACACGATTTGATAGATAATAATGCTAATGATACTACTCGCTAATACTAGATGATTTATTGATACAGCTATTATTGAAGTAATTACAAATAATGTTATAAAATATTTGATTTTAACTGCTACGCTATATTGCTATGAGTACCGTCCTATTGTTAAACGTGCACTGACACTAAATTAGTTCACACTTCATATTGTTACTTATTTTGCTGACCGAGCGTAATGTACGGTCATTAGCCCGTACAAGAGGTTTATAATTCAAACATTACTAGTAACAAAGTGCACCACTCGACCAAACTGTTACCTAAAGTAGTTCTTCAGGGATGTGAGGAAATTAATCTTTATAAGAAGTTGCCTAGATGGTTTGGCGTGTGTTGTAGTCACTGGATTTATAGGTTGAAATGTGCAAAATCATATATCGCCCATACTTCTCCAGAGAGCAAGAAAGCTGGCTTCCAGGACCTTCTTGAGGTCGGCAGGATCTTCCTATTAAATATCTGATGTCAGATTCACAGTATAGTTTTAAATTCATATGCTTCGTTGTACCCCTCAATAAATTGATGACAATGGAATCCTAGGGAAAGTTTCCATTGTATAGGAAAAAAAAAATTTAGGCTTTGTAATATTAAATTTAAAAATGAGTGCAATATAGATGGTGTGACAATATGTAGGAAGAACTGGAACTAACATGTTGAATATCTGGTACTAGTTGTCAAATTTAACAGGCTAACTGCATACGACCTGGAAAAACCAATTTGTTCTCACAAAGACCGTATTTGTATGCGACCCTGCGTTACGTAGATTTTCCAAATATTGAAAGCACTGTGCTGTGTAGGGTAGTTGAGAATTTTATTTACGAACACTTGAGACGTGAATAATTTGAATGTCGAGAAGCATTTTCAAATTCAAATTATTATGAAACACTTTCGTATGTCTGCAGTACCTATATCATATTTAAACTAAGAGTAAAAGTTTCCTCTTATTATAATCCAGCAGTTGTATTACAGTAGTCAGGGGGTCAAAATGGTAAAGTCATTGTATTTGCTTTGAATCATATTTTTCCGTTGTGGGTATTAAAAACCAACTTCATAGGCCTAATCACCTATTACAAAAAAGACAGAAATCAGAGTTGAGAGCAAGTGAAAGGATTACTGCGTTTTAGACGTAATTAAAAAAAAAATCAGCGTTGCAAATTTCAATAACTTAATTTTTTTGACGATAATGACGTCAAAAATCTCTAGTGTCCCTTGTTAAAAACTCTTGTATTATTCAAGTTCATTTCAAAGTATTATTAGTTATATTCATATTATTGTACCTGGCCAATCAATATTTTAGTTTTTTCTGTCAATATCTTACAATTAATTTATTGATGATTCTTGTAATCTCATCGTCTTCTTACCCTTTTCCCAAATTTATTTGGTGTCGGTGCATTAGGAATATTCCAGTGTCGCGGGGGGCTTCGCAAACATTTAAACAACGGACACAAAGAACATCCAGACTCGGGACAACTATTTGTGTTCACACAAGTTTTTGTCCCGTGTGGAATCTGAAGCTATAACACTCGGCGCGGCGTATTGGAGAGGCGACCACTTAAACCATTGCGCCGTCCGTGCAATGCGCAATGTGTTCTTTTGTCACATTTTACGCTATCTTTTTTACATTTCACAGCTATTTCTCCTTTTAGCCATATCTTCTTTCACGAAGTGTATCCATATTTTCTTTGGTCGTCCTCTACTCTTGTACCCGTCAACTTCTATACATAAAACTCTCTTGACACATTTTGTTCCTCCTTTCGCATCACATGTCCATACCACAATAATCTATTGCTCCACAATACCCAGCCTGCTCCTACACAACTTCCTATTAAACGTTATTTGTATGTATGATATATGTATTTTAAACCTTCATATACAACACCAATTAACTTCCACAGTCACGTTCCACAACTAAGGTGCAACTCGTACAAAAACCGGCTTTTGAACACATCCTTTGAATTTATTAGAGTCACGTTTGTAACAGGTATCTGTATTTGTTATCTTGTTCTAATATTTATTTCCGATAATATTGTTTGTTGGAGGTTTCTTTTTAACCGACTTAAAAATGTAGGAGGTTTTCAATGTGACTGCTTCTTTTGTGTGTATGTTTCGCGACGTCTTCGCAATTTGTGAACCGATAACAATCATTCTTTTTTTTGTTGGACTTGTTGTATTCAAGGTTGGTTCCATATAATTTTAAAGAAATTGTTGCAGCTTTAATAGTCTAAAATTAATTGATGAAGGATACTGCTCATTAAAATTTTTGATTTACAAGTCGGTGATTCTTTTTTTTAAAGTTAATTATCAGTGAATGTGATTAAAAACCCTATTTACAAACAGTGAATACTTTTAAATAATATTACAATTTAATGATTGCTTTCTTGTTGTCAAAAGGTTTGCAGCTTGATTTCTGCTACCTATATTTTGTTGTCAAGTTGCCATTAATTACAATTTTCTTAAATTGTAATTAATCGCAATTGAAAAGAATAATAAGAACCGATATCCTAACTACATTAAAAAAAATATGGGACCAAATGTCAACTATTCCGCATCAAACTAAAGAAGAATCACGTAAATCAGATCATAAATCTCAGTGTAATCGGTGTACATACATAAAAAAAAAATACCAATCGAGTTGAGAACCTCTTTTTTGAAGTCGGTTAAAAAGATGACGTCCACTGTCTGAGATGATAATTATAAAGGTAATGATTTAACTTTGTCGTGAGTTTCACAAGGTCGTCTGTCCACCTTGTTGATGGACGTCTTACGCCGTGCTATTACGATTATATTTAGATTACTATGGCAACGATTTAAAATAGTAGTTTTTGTATTCAAACCCAATAATATATCTGTAACTTTAACGTTCAAATGCTCTTGAGCCTTAAGTAAAAAAAATAATACTTGAGTTAACACTTACCGTAAAAAAGCATGAAATTATGATGTTACTGACTTTTATAAAACAAAGAACTAGAGCACAATAGATTTCTTTTCTAATTAGATCACCCTGATTGGAGAAGAAGGCTGCGATTAGACTATTACGTGCGAGCGATCGGATAAGTTTCCGCTTGTTATTAGGCGCTGTCTGCCTATTTGGAAGAGGACAAGTTAAAAAAGAATACAAAAGTATTTTAAAATCCCAGACCAAATTTGACTCGTTTTTTTCTTGTTTACAATAAATAAAGTATCAATATTACCATTATCACTTTACTTCGTAACAGACTAATCCTTCTTCAAGCCGTTAACAAACGAATAGGAAGCTGCATGTACCTCCATAACGCATATAGCCCCTTTTAATCTCACTGTACTCAAATAAAAAGGGGACGAAACCATCCTTATTAAACACATTATCATGTCACGTAGCAACTATATATACTGGCGCCCTCTGCTGGCCAGCACTGGAGTTATTAAGGGGTGACCGGGACACAACGGGCTACCGGTTAAAATTATAACCCGCGCGTGAGCACCCGTTCTTTGTTCCTGAATATTAATAATAAGAGTTGTGGGATATAGAAGTGTCTAGTTTTTGATGTATGGTTACATAAGGCTGGTAGGAAAGAGGTTTCGCACTAGAAATGGGTTGAGCTTTTGTGTTTGAACAACCAGAAATTATTTTATGTCGAGTAATCACTTATTTGATGCCAAACTGTTCCCTAGTTATGTAAGTGACGAGATAACCTACCCAACGACGCTTGCGTGCTAGAGCATGGAGACATGTGTCGAAGTCCCTTCATAATATCGGAAGATTACAAAAGATTATTATAAGATTATTCCACTTGTACTGAATGATAAGTGGAAATTTCAACCCAAATTTAAGCAAACCCAACCTATGTACATATAAATATTACAAATAAGTACTTTTATAAATTCCACAATTTATTGAAACTTACCTTCTCTTTAACACTTTGGGTTAAGAAGATAATCATTTAATAGAACAAATCAATTCCATAAATATTTTACTATATTTCTGATTGTAAGTATTAAAAAATGTACGCAAACAAAACCACGTAAACGAATTAATAATTCAGAAGGCTTAACTTTCATGTGAGCAACTCCGCGCTCACAACTTGTGTAATTTATACAAAATGAAATTAATAAGGTATTTTAATTAATTCTGTTCTGTGAATGTGTTCTACGAAGAACATTAAGCTGCACCTTCAAATTATGGAGAGCAGGATTATTGTAAGCAAGTGTGTTGTATTGAGTTTTGTTTTTTGCTTCTTAGCAAACATCTTATTTAATGTTCACAAATATTTGGGGCACCTAGTAAGGCTTATAATATCAAAATAACTACTTCATTTCAATGATCCCTTTGTAGTATTAGGAAAATAGTTTAAACATGGTGCAACTGAGTCACCGAGACACCATTCACGGCGATCTCGCCTACTTGGCGGAGAGATGATCCTTCTATCTCTGGGAACAACGCATAATTGCTGGCTCTCTGTCTCTGTCTCTGACCTGGGAAATTAAAGGGACGATAACAAATAAATAGGTCCTGCAAGTATTGGAATTGTGACGTACTTACAAAAGGTCAAAAAGAATCCTGCTGTCAGAGCCAAAAGGACCTCAATGGTTATCTAGCTGAAAGTGTAGAAATTTGAAATTACCAGATTTTCCATAGGCTATGCTCCCTTATTATATGTTCAGAATTTATGTTCCCACTTCAATGGCAAAAAATTACTTCCCACTGTACCCGATTTTACAACACGCACACAACAATAGCGGTTAGATAAATCATTGGGGCCAGAGAAACCGCGTATACCAGGATAAAGTTGGCAGCAATATTCCGACGCGTTACAAATCACATTGAGCAACTAGTGTGGCTCGTTATCACATACATATCTAAACTAAGCAAATAATTCAGACGAACATTATAACACAAATATGAACTGTATTTTGATAAGTGTAAAGTCTTGATTAAGATTTTTTTCTTCCGTTGCTCTTCCTTGTTGAGATTACTACTTATCATCCATTAACCAGCTTGGTGAAGGTCGTTGTACACTGGGATCTTAGACTATACGTATTCGATTTTTTTAATCAAGGATTGGTAATAAAACAGAACTTTCTTTTTAAATATATACAGCTTGTTACACGTGTGATCAGATTTTAGAAGCGTAGATGTATATTTCTAAACAACATAATATGCATTTTCATACATACACATAGACTCAAGCCTGTATGTCTAAAGGGGCAGGCAGAGGTGATTAAACACCGACATGAACTTTCATGTCCATTTCAGTGATTTCTTTTTTTTATGCAGATATTTCAGAAATATCCGAACATTTCATTAACACCATTGGTGTTATCATCATATTATATTGGTAGTTTCATTCTTGTCAGCAAATATTAGCTGTAACGGTAAATTTTCTAATTGAATTTGTTAGTTTCAACATAAGTGTTATTATGTATTAAAATCTCGATTTTTTTAATTGTTCGGGATATCTTCTTACGACCCTAAAATTTTACCAAACCTTTCTGTAACAGCTTTTACATATATTAATATGTAAGTTGCAATGACTTTACAAACATGTAATTTGTACATGTTCCAATTCTGTCAAATAGTTGCCCCAAAAGGGGTATAATTATACAACGCTAAAGACACTACGACCCACTGGGATATCCGTCAACAGAGTCACTTACAAGGTAATTGTAAAATTTATAAAATCCAATTTTCAGTTTTTAATTCCATGGTAAAAATAAGCATGACACCAATGATTTTTTTTTTAATCCATATTAGTTTTCAGGCATACTACAGAAAATTTATCGCTTTTAATAAACACAAACTCAAACTACTAATTAAAACTTCTTTTGATGTATGAAAATTAACTTTAAACCCACAGTCAACTTCTGTTAGCTGAGTAACTATGTATGTACTTCACCTACAAATCGTCCTTTATGAAAGGTTCATGTATAACTATCTTAACTTCAGAAAACATGACAAATGAGTCAGCGCAACCAGTGCCAACACCGCACTAGTACACCGAGAGTACGTGCGAGTACACGAACATAAATAAGAGTACTCGTACCTGCAGTACGAAAACCAGTTGGTCTGTTGATTGTGAACGCTCGCTACTTTGACGCGATACTACACTTATGGAATAAATCACCTCTCGTTCCGGGAAATTGCTGACTTGTGCTCGTGCGATACCGAGTAGGGATAAAAAAAGTCGATAGTTTAATAAGATAACAATTAAAAGTGTACAGAAATAAAAAAGTTTTTGAATATTTATTTTATAATTGGTACTTCATCAAATGTGTTTTAAGCAATGGTATATTTAACTTGGGACATTTTCATATCTTTTTCCTGCTCTACACAATTACTCAAATATCGCAGAGGCTTGACAAATCTTTATCTTTATATAGGTATATAAAAAAATATGTTAAGTTGTTTGTTCGCGATGAACTCCTAAATTAATTAACGGATTTTAATGAAATGTTGCACACTGTGTGCAGTTTGGTCCAAATTGAGAGAGAATCGGATGAGAGGAGGGTTTTATCTCAATTTATTATTACAATATTTTCTAATCTGCCAAATACTTAACCACAATAACGCGTGGCCGGGTAGCTATAGCGGTATATACATACACATAATTGTTCCGATCAGATGGTATTTATGGTAAGCATATTTACAGTTTTGAGTACAATATCGTGGAACTTTAAAACCATAGACAGATGAATAACACATTTTTTATTGTACACCATATAACAGACAGAAATTAAACATAATTAGAAACAATTGATGGTATAATATTTAGAGGTAATGAAATATGTCAAAGTTTGCAATATGTCCCAGTTATAACAAAGATTGAGAAATGATCAACTAAAATTTTGATATTTTATCGATATCGATAATATCGCAACACTGCATCCCTAACGCTGCGTCATCTAATTTCCGCGGCACAAGGCGGACGAATGCGTTGTCAAACTCATGGTGCTAACTGTAATCTTCAGTTACGTAGGCAACATGCACGGTTCAACCGCATTGTGGTTAGTGATCAATTTCGCAATTTAGCTGTGGACGTATTTTACTAGATTTGAAAATTATGACGTTTTGATACTAGTATTAGGGGTAAATTGACATAGGGTATGATACTAGAGTGTGGTCCTGGTTTTTATAGTGAGTCGATGTTGAAATTAATTGATAGATAGTCAGTTGGAATCATAGGTTTGCGACCCTGAGCTGAATCTTGAGCTATTGCTAACACTTCCCAATCATCATCAATATATCTTTTCCTTCCATTACCTTCCTTTCTTGCCTACTTGCCCGCTATTATGTGAGTTAGACCAAATTAAAGTTGGCACAAACATCATCACCCTCTGCGCCTTTTTCCAACTAAGTTGGGGTCGGCTTTCAGTCTAACTACGAAACTTGATAAAACGAACTTTGATATTTTACATGATGCGACTGCCATCAGACCTCCACAACTAGGCGATATTGAAGTTCTGTAGTTCAAACAGGTTGTCGGACTTTTTAGGGCTCCAACTACCGGTAACGAATGCCACAGATGTTCGTATGGCATCCGGGACCGATGATTTAACGTGCTCTCCGAGGCACGGAGGGGTCTCAATGCGTTAAGAATGGTCACCCATCCTATAGTGAATTGGCTAGTATTACTTAACTTTGCAATGTGCTCACCTACTCGGTTACAAATAGGCCCGATCCCCTCTTAAGTTGGCACAATATGGAGGTTTAATCACCTCTACCAAGAACTTCGGGGATACAGGCGTGATGTATGTATATATATACAGTATGTGTGTTAATGTATTTGGTAGTATCAAGATCTGAAATCGTGTTGTTCTGAAACAATACGCACAACAATAAAAATATATAATGATTGTGATCACATACCTCTGTTGAGAGGAGCGTGAAATTTGGATTAGATTAATGCCAATTTGAAATACTTCATGTATTTTTAATTGGCAATACATAGTTATGTACATCTGATCAAATTATAGTTGGCAAAATGTAGGTGTTTAAATACACATTTCGGCGATATGGTTTTGAGAATATGTATGTTGCTACCTTAAGAGTTTAAAAAAGTACTAATTCAGTTTTCTGAGCATGCTTGCTGTACCCCGCGGTTTCACCCGCGTTAATTTGAGGAAACAACCTACCAAAATATATTCCATTACTTTAAGAGTATTACTGAAGATTATCACATTATATTAAGAGGCTATTTAAGGTACATCACGCTATGATCAGTAAGAGTTGAACTATAGTAAAAAATGTCACGGGAACTGGAATAATAAAGGAACGCTGGGTAAAGTACTGGGGTCTTATAAAATGTGGGTATGTAATAATATAGGTATTTATATAATTAGTACTATTTTGTACTAGGTATTTTAAAGAACTTTTGTGCACAGGATAAAGAAAAAAAAAACAAACATTAAAAAAATTGTCGAAACAATACTCAATAGAAAATTACTACAAAATAAAATTATATACTTAGATAAGTAGCTATGTTGAACGGTAAGTACCTATTTACTTAGTTAAGAAATAATAGAAAAAATAAATTGAAATTAACAAAAACAAAACCTATTAATTTAAAAAGTGTTATTATAGGATAGATATCGCAAAAACGTATTAAAAAAAAGCAGTTGGCAAGTGCCCTTCCACTTCATGACGTGGGAGGGCGCTGGCCAACTGCTTTTCGATTACACATCATAAATGCGCGCGTGGTACTTGATGATATCTCCTAAGATATCCATTCAAATCAAATTATTTTTGCGTAACTTTAACCGAGCTCTCAAAAGGAATAATTTTGCCCGTTTTGCAACATTTTTCATTTATACTCCGCTCCTGTTTGAACGTGATGTTATGTAGCCTATTGCCTTCCTCGATAAATGGTCTATCCAACAACAATTTTTTTCAATTCGAACCAGTAGTTCCTGAGATTAGCGCGTTCAACCAACCAAACAAACAAACAAACAAAGAGTTAGAGTTGCAAATGTAATGATGTGTATAAACATACCCAATCAATAGTGAGCGAAACATTTGATAATAATGCAATCGTTTCGCGTGAGCTGCACTTCAATCAGCTTTCTCATTTATGGGCGCTAAATTTACTGCACGTAATGGACTTACGCCAAGTGAATTGTTTACATTTAGTGTGGCCAATGTTTGAAAACCGAATTCAGTTTATGAAGCACGCTGTACGAACTGTCATGAATAAGAGTTTTTTTAACAATAGCTTTTTGTTTTTGCATACGTTTTGATGTGTTACTATACAGATGCTTCTGACAAACTCTAGTCTTATTTTCTCATTTACTTACCAAAACAACTCAGGTTCTTTCAAGGACGATAAAATTACAAATCTACCAAATTAAAATTCCAAGTTCATTCTTTCAAGGAAATTACAGTAAAATGGTTATGATATCCGTAATCAGACCTATTGCTAGGAAATGTGGTTTGAAGGTGGTGCAGTGATTGGGTAATTGGTCATCTCGTCCCAAAACACACTTGGCCCATTAGGGCGAGTTGATGAATTTCAAAATTAATATAATTTTCATTCGCCATCTCGTCCCATTCTTGGTTTTGTTAAGTTTTAACAGGAGCTAAAGATTTATCTTTAGCTTTAAAATTCTATTTTAATTGTCTTTTATTTTAATATCTTGAAAAGTTTTCTTCTTGACTGTACTAAACCAACGAAAATTTCAAAGAACTCCAAGAACGGTACGATATGACAAATGAAAAAATATAAATTTTGAAATTCGTCAACTCGTCCCAATGGGCCGAGTTTGTTTTGGGACGAGGTAACGAACGACCCCAGTGATTTACTGAATCCCACAGGACTAGATAATGATATATTTTTTAACAACCCAGTCCACTTCCGAGTTGTTTAGTACCGTACAGAGTCTGCTTGTGAGTGGGGTCACTAAGACTGTATGAGAGAGAGCTCTATCCTGCTGTAATAGAGTTTTAGTGACCCCCCTTCTTTATTATGCAGAAGAATTGGTGTCAAAAGTATTTTTATTTGTGTGACAAATTATGTGTATGAAAAAATTATATCTTAATTAGTATAACTTGCACTTCACAAGTAGGTACGATCATTATTTTAAAACAAAATAAATTTAGAAGCATCGCTTTCCACTCTATAAAGATACGAAAACCTCATCTGAGAGTGAGCCGTAAAATCAGCTTAAGTATTTAACGATATCCCATTTCACGAATCATCCATAAAACCCATTTGATAACCGTATTTAAACAAACATTACATGATAATAAACTTTTATAACGTGCTTCGAACTACATAAAACAACCAAAACATATTTTTAAGGATATTGAGTTATGTTGCTTGCCAGCAACAAATAGATCTATATATCTCTAAAACAAAATGGGCGATGGATGCAACAGAAAGCGATAAGGAGTGAAAATGTAGACGTTAAAACATTATAGTACTGTAAACGCAGGTAGCCGCTAAGGTGGCCATAACAATAAAACATTGGGGACTGTCCCGATAGCTGGCGTGGAAGAGATATATGTCTATTGTAACCAAGCAATCACTTTTGTTCGGATAAATCTGTGAATGTCATTCTCGGTCCAAATAATGGGCTGGGTCGTTATATTTAATGAATATTTTTGAACGTGTATTGTTTAAATTACTAACGTCTCTCTTTTCATTTATTTTTATTTACTTAACGACTGATCATATTATATTATCATTATTATTTTATCGTTGGTACTGAATCGATTTAACGAAATGAAATTTATTTATTTACGATTTAACTTTTAAACGATTGTGTAATATGGGGTTTGTTGCCATTTTGTTATTTATTTAAATACGCTTATGGGTATTTATAAATTTACAACCCCGTGCATTTTGTAGGAGAGCCATGCTTCTGCACGTATAGGCCGGCTCGCCCGGAGTGGTACCACGGCCTCACAGAAAACCGGCATAAAGCAATACTAGCGAAACACAACTGTTAGCCAGCCGAGTGAGTGACGACACCGGAGGCCCTAGCCTCCTTCCTCCACCCCACCTTAAAGGCTGGCAACGCACTTGTGACTCCTGAGTTGCAGGTGTCCATGAGCGGTGGTAGTCACTCACTACCATAAGATGATCCGTCTGCTCGTTTGCCCCCTATCCCTATATCTATCCCCTATATATATATATAAACTTTAAAAGAAATCTGTTCTTTGTACACTGTATATAAAATCATCCCACATAAATGTACAACTTTCTGTTTCTACGTTTCATAAAATCAAGTTTAATGACTAAATAAGCTTCTAAATAAAATGTTAAAATTGTAGAGGATCACGGTTCACGAGCGGATGCCTTTTGTACGTTCTCTTGCAGTTAAAAGCACATCCGAATCGTATCCGAATTAACATAAAACCCAGAGGGCGATAAAAGTACACACAGCTCAGTTTGTAACATCCTGTAAATAATGTAGGGTTATCACTTCCGGGTTTTGAAATACTATTGAAAATATACATTCTTACTAAAACAAAATGCTTTTAAATACTGAAGATCCATAATAGTCCCAAGGTAGACAAGATTCGGCTTGGATCTGTTTTATTTATTTCTCATCTAATCTAGGAATTAATCCATATATACGTAAGTCCTCTAGTTTTCTCAGGTGCAATTAAACATACCGTAAGTCAATTTCCAAAAAATACAAGTAGTCATAAATTGACACTTCTAAGTAAATCCAAACTTAAATTTTTATCAAACTGAAATAACAACTTACGGCACAAATTAACAAAAAAAACACGATATCGCTCATTTTTAACTATGTACATCATATAAAATTATTTTGTTTTCCCTAACTACTAAGACTATTTTTTTTTAAAGCATAATAGCCCACATTACTCGTATTCTTGTTACTCTTACTCTAAATGCTTGTGCTAGGAGTGGGTTCATGTCGGTAGTGCCCGGAGTGATCTCAAGTCCGACGTCTTGGTCATTACGCTACCACCGCTTAAATCTGAAACTTTTATAAAAATTTAAGTAAATTAAGTACCTAATAGTTTAAAACGACAGACCTTGTCTAAAATTGAATGATCTAATACGAATCTGAAGCAATAATGGTGATCAGAAAAGTTTACGCATTTTTACACAGTCTCGTTTATAAGCATAATAAACTGTGAAGACACTTCTAAAAACTTCCAAGTATAAGTACTTTAAATTTTACAGTCTAAGGCCAATTCTTTATTAAGTATCATAGGACCCGTTCCTAAAAAACCTTTACATAAAAAAACCGATAATAACAGTAAAGCTATCAAAAATATGCTCACGTTAAAAAGAAAGTATGGGTAAAGATGAATGACAGCCCTGGGCATTTTTACGGCAGCAATATCGTTTATATACAGGATGACGAGAGGGGCTCTCAACTCAATTAGCTAATGAAAACGTGCTATTTTGATCAACTTAAACGGAGTCTCCGCGACTAGCTTTTTAAACATATCTTATAGCTTTTTTGGCTTTTAAAAAGTGTACGGACAAACATTGCAATAATGAATGAAAGCGTAGGAAGATTTTTCTTTATGATGAATAATATATGAAGTCTAGTTAAATTATTTAAAGATGAGTACCAAAAAGGCATATACGAGTACCTTCGTTCCACTTTGCAGTCTTTCAAAGTCGCTTGACTTTAATAAGGCTTTAATAATAGCTCAGTTTTAACAAAACTTGTGTTTAGTGTACGTTCGTAACTATAACCTCAGCAGTCTAAACATACAGACATACAGGTCTGTCAAAGCGACGTATAGTTTTTCATGTCAGAAATAGAAGTACTGACTACTGAAGTATCTGCTTTTGTGGCTTGTAAGTTGAGGAGTACACGGTTTTAAGAGGCACTAGAATAAAGGAGTGTTAGTGGGACATTATGTAGAAGTAATCATGTAGTAATTGAAGTATCCTATATTTATTCTGTACAATTCGGGTAGAGCTCAGTTGCGGCAAAATATAATCAAGACAACGATCTCCACGTTCACAATATGCGTTAAAAGTTCACTAGCAGAAAGAGTTTTAATAAATTCTAAGTTTCAATGTCTGACGTCGATCTTGTACAAGCACACCTAATAAGTATTACATTGACGAAGAAAACACCTTGCCACCTTGCCTTTTTTATATGTCATCATAGCCAGTGTTTCATGAAAACTGTGGCTGAAAAGAGCTGTGACAACACTCAACGTGTATATATTCTGTCTACAGGCTCGATTTTCTAGCAGTGGTACATCCTAAACAATCGAAGAGCAATCCCTAGACAAGTGCCTCTTGTGACACAACCAGCTACGAATGATACGGAACGCCAGCTGAGTTTCATAGTTGTATTTCAATGTAATCTGTCTAGTGGTTTTTGCACGTAGATTGAAGAAATGTACAGACGCGCAATCGAAACTTTAAAAGTTATATTTTTGGTATAACATCCTTTTTAGATTTTGGATAAGTGTTTTCAAAAGTCTTCAATGTAAAATTGTATTACATTAATAGACCTTATGTGTCATTGACCGATATCTTTTTTTTTTGGAGAAGCGCAAGTATTATATTTACGGCTATATTGTTAATTTAGGAGAAAAGGATACTGAAATATTTTGTCTTTGCTTAATTACATATAGATGATAATTATACTGATGAAGAATTCAGTTACGTAAGTGTTACTGTTTAGCCTAGATGCTTTAATGATATTTTGATGGTGATGATAATGTTTTTAAAAACAATAGGGAATATGCATGTATTTTTTTTTTATCTTTTATTGACTTGTTCCATCATTCTACTCTAATAAAAAATATAAATAACCTTGGCAATGTTCAAATTAATTTTTAAAATAACATTGAAAACATCGATAAATTTGATCTGTTTGAACGCCGCCATATTTCGCGAGCCTTGGATGACGTCAGATATCACGCTCAGTGTTTGTTTCATAAACTTAGTATACTTACTTGAAGTGTTACAGTAATTTTATACCGATTTTCAGTTGTAATTACTATGTATTGTAATTAATAGACGATGGATAAAGTTTAAAAAACATTTTATAAGTATTGCCTTGTCCCTAAGTGTAAAAACACTACGTAAGTACACCCAATACAGCATTTTTTCCTGTACAAAATAATAATGTAAAATACGAAAACAATGGTGTAAATTAATGAGAAGAGATGAAGTATCTTCAATATCGTGTTTATATTGTTGTGAAGATCACTTGAATGTAAGCATATTACAATTTAATTGCTAGAATAGTGTGAATTAGTCAGCAGTAGGTCATTTATGTTGGTTTTAAATATCAAGCAGAAGGCAACTTGCTTGTCTACTTAAACTAGGTAACAAAAGTCCAATAAAACTTCATGAATATAACTAACTATACATATCTTACCTATCCATTAGATTTGACCTCAGCAGACGTAACGTTTGGATTTGATGCAAAATATGTAGTCATCAGGAATGCATCTATTTTCGGTAGATTGTCCGATTGTTCTTTGACAAAACTACGTTCAGTCATCGTCCTAGATAATTTCTAATATCACTAAAATGCTTAAATTGCACTAGCTAAAAGCAAAAACACGGAAACACCTATCTTTCTCCGTAACACTACGAATATAGGCACCGATAAATGACAGGGCGGGGAATTTGACGTCATGTTTTGTTTCGACCAATAGTGAAGCGTTTTGCACAGTTGAATTTCTCTCCCTTATTTTGCATATTTTAATTAATATTTTTTGCAATTAAAGACGAACTAAAGAAGAAAATAATTGTTTAGGCATAATATGTGGACAATAAAGATTCAAGGGAAAATTAATCAAGTAAATTTAAACAACATGCATATTCCCTATTAACTGTGTCTGTAAACACAATCATATCTATGTACTTTGTTTCAAGATTGTATAATGTAGATTTTTTTTAAAAGAGAATTTTAATAGCGTGAGACACTAGCTAAGCAAAATCCTCGTGTTGGAATTGGGCTCACGTCGGTAGTGCACTGGATGGGTTCAAACTCGCAACTACTAGATGGCAAGTCCGACGCCTTAGCCATTACGATACCTCGTCCGCCGCTGAAATAAATTTTAATAATGCAGCACACATTTAAAAAAAAAAAAGAATTAATAAATAAAATTTTGTTTTAGACCTGTATCGATATAATAGTTTTCTATGTAACATTGAGAAGAAAATTAGTATAATGAGAAACATGAACTCAACCTTTATACAACGTTACGTTGCCTCTAAAGCAAACAATTTACTTCAAAGGTTCCCAAAGATATTCAGAAACAAAACAATTGCATTTCTTTTGCTTACCATATCCCCTTCAATATTCCATTTCCTGGCGAGGCTTATCCAATACAACTAATGCAATTTGCAGTGCTTAGCAACAAACCAACAGTGTTCAAGTTCCGTCGATAGCTGATTAGATAGCCAATCAGACCTTTGTGCCAAGATAAGAGAGGTCTTGCCTTTTTTCTAATCCATTACAGCCTTGTTACTAACGAAATACAAAATTTGCTGAAAAGTAAGAGTTTTTCTTAACATGTGGGACTTGGAATATTGGTTTACTGATAAAACCTAACAATTTCTATATCTACCAATTTGTTCATGTATACTTCCTCGAGTTTGTACTAATTTTGTAGATAGTTTTTAAATAACGTTACTGAACATATAGACTACATTTGAAGATAATACGATTCAATTTATTGAAGGTATGGAGCTTAAAAAAATCAGTAGAATTGGAATTTCGCTACTAGGTTGTTCCTACAATCGTTATTAGCTTCACTTTTAATGAAATAATAATGTAAATAAGGAAGTTTTTAACCTACTTCTTATAAAATTGTCGTATCGACATCAAACTTCATATGTAGTTCGGATGAGAACACTGCAATTTGGTACCTTGGAGCTGATTTGATAATGGAGCCTGAAGGTGGATAGTGAAACTCGTCAGTATCTACAAGTAAACACCTCGATTTAGGGGTGATATGATTCGTTTGGATGTGTTCAATACATTGCACTTGGTATCGAGGGTCTGATGATGGAGCCTAAAGGTGGATTGAGAAACCCTTTTCTCTCCTCGTATTCCTAGCAACACCTCTTCATGGAATACTAGGCTAGAATCCCTAATCGCTTTCACCCTGGGTAACTCAAAAGTTCTTCTAAAATAGAATTATACTTGCATAGCAATTAATTTAAATAATACATATTTAGACGGATAAAATGAAACTCTTAATCCTAACATGTTAGTTAACAATTCTGCTATAATGAAGGCTAACGATGACATTTGTATCAAATATTCCAGCCCAACTTTGTTTCATATAAGCTCGTGTGGGCACAATTTTGTACTAACTTGTTCTGTGTAAGTACTAAACTGTGTTATGAAATTTCAACGTGGTGTAGTCTGTCGATTTACTTACAAATATTGAACGTTCTCTGGAAAACTATAGTAGGTATATATACCTACAGTTACAAGTGATTAAATCACAATACCTAAAAATACAAACCTTCAAATGAACTCTTTGAAAGTCAGGATTTTGTTGAACTTTTGTTCCTCTCTTTTATTTGCTTTATGTGAAATGTTTTTTTATCGTGTGAAAACGTCCACGGGTCTAATCTCACCGAAGCCAACGGTCAAGTGGTATGTCGGAATCGAACTGATTAAAACCACATGGTCATGTCACAACTGGGTCTATTGCTGGGAACCGTAATGTAGAATATTTCTTAATTTTTATACGAAATTTAAACTAAAATATATTTAATAATTCTTCGCCAATTTTATTTGATATTGCAAATGTTTGATATTATTTTAGGAATGATAGGATACATGGTTAAAATCTCTTTTTAAATTGAAATTATGAAACATAATAATGATCGTCAATCATCCTTGTAACGTATCGACACTTATGTCTGAAATGTTCACGGTTATAATTCTTTCATCGTAATATAACTTAATATTAATTTATTAAATAAAAAAAAAATATTTAACAATAAAGGTTCACATCACATACTCGTACCACACAAAACACCATTAAAATTTATGATTAAAAACAAAACAGTTTTAACCATGATCAAAATCTCTACACAGACCAAATTTGGAAGCCAAAAAACATATCGCATAGATTTTTCATCGGCGCAGCAATAAATAAGCATCGCGTCCAAGGGTTTAAGGTAGGGTTGCCATATGGAAAATTGAAAAACCGGACAACAATTTTTGAATAGTCACGATTTATTTGAAACGAGTTCCACAAGCACGTGACTTTTTGGAACTAGTGTTGTTGTTCTATTTTTAACTAAAGTTTGAACGTCTGCCTCTCAAAATAAGTTCTTGTCCTATATTTTCCTGATTTATGAAGTTTAAAACAGTTGAGATGCGTGACAGATTATAATGTAGAAAAATGAAATCTGAATAAATTGTTTTTCATTAGGGTGTCGTGTTCTATTCATAAATATCATTGTGGTGTCTGTAAGTTTTTAAATCATTATAGTATATAAAATATTATAAGATTATTTTAAAAACTATTATGTTTGCATAAATAATAAATGGGTACTAGACAGAACACATTATAATCTATTTTGTACTGTTCCTGACAGAGTGCATTTGATAAGTTGTGCGCATCAATAAGTTTTTTTGATAGCTATTTTTTTATAATGACTCATTGAGATATCTAGTTTCAAATCCTATCCTTGGAGCTAATAAAGATCTCTATGAAAGAGTAAAAGGATTTAAAGTGGATTCCGAATTTAAAACTTCGAAAGCTTGGTAACCATACTCACGGGTCCCTGGATAGGTTTTGCATTCGCTTTCTTTTTGCGTGGCAATCTCGGATACCTTTAGGGAATTAGGGATTTTCAAATAAGTGGAAGTTGAGAATGATATCCGATGAAATTTTGTTATTTTACGGATTCATACGCTAAAATGCTGGGTAAGCAAGGAATTGTTTGTTTGCAAAATACACTTACCCATTATTGTCGCGATAATAGGTTACCGATTAATCGCGATGATACATTTTTGTTCACCCGAAGTTTCGATCGAATTGCACATCTGGTCACGAGTGGACGGGAAAAACACATTTACCAAATCAATTTATTTTCTGGCTTACTGTTTAAGCTATATCTCTTACAAACCCAATGTGTGTCTAAAATAATTTATAATTAATGAATGCAAATATTGTATATGCCTTACAAAAGCATCTATCACTCACGTGTATATTTCGGGTATGCCCGGAAATAATTAGGGTTCCGCGCCATATATATAAACTAGCAGATCCCGCGCGGCTTCAATTGCGTGTGCACATTTATATATTTTGCTCGGTACCTCAAATCTTTCGCCAAAATAAAATTAGCCTAACTCCTTATAACACCAGCTATCTGTTAGCGAAAGTCCCGTGGAAATCGGTCCACCCGTTCCGGAGATTACTCTGAACAAACAGACAGACAGACAGACAGACAAACATTATAAAAACTGATTTTTAGGTAACGTGTAAATAATTGAATGAGCTTAAAAAAAACTATTATTTTGACATTACAAACAGACACTTCAATTTTATATATTTGTATGGATGATGATTGATGATGTATTGATGATGATAACAGACGAGAGGGGCTTTTATATCCCGTTACCATGATGTGATAGCTAATCTTACACACAGGCTTCTTTCAGATATAAGAATGACTGATATCAGACTTGAAGGTATGCATTTAGATTATACGACTTTTTGTAATTATTTTTCTATTCAAAAGATGCACACATAGTCGTCGATAGTATAATTTCCTTTAAACTTGCTTGTGTTAGTGTATAGTGTAGAAATGTAGTAGGTGTAACAAAATACACTTAAAAATGCGTAAAGGATCTCAATCGCTATTTAGAAAAACGAGTGATATAATCATATTGCAGGCTTTGAAACATTTTCTTTCAATCCTATTTATGACTTTACCTCTAGACCTATTATTCTTATTCCATTTTCTATGCAAGAAACTTTTCTATGCAAGAAACTTTTGCTTCTTAACTACTATTAGTACAATTCTATTATTTATTTTAATTTTTTTAGGCAATTCCACACAATATGAAACCACATTTAGTTTATGTATGTAGTTTACTCTTTCACAAGAGATAGGACTGCCAAGATCGCCGACGTTTGATCGAAATAGAGTTTTACAACGCACGTACATGTACACATACCATTTGACAGCATTCGTAGTAGTTTATAAGCTTAGTTGTTTAGAAAAATATGATTAAAAGAAATATATATATATTTTTAATCTTTCTAGCTTATTAATAAAGTACTTATAGACTATATAATAGTAACAAATAAAATACTTGTACTTTTACACTTTCATGATACTATTTATTCTTGATGTAATCGGATCGGAGTCGGCTCGTAGCATGTATACCATTCATATGGTGACTAAGTCTTGAGGGTACTTCAGTAAGTGAGTTTCCGTGTAATGACCAACCATGGGCTCTTTATGTGGCTGGACAATAACTGAATCATAGAAAGGGTTGCTTTGGAGCCTTAGCACTAATGTCGTTATAAGTTCTTAAGATGTTAAGTTATAGGGCTTAGGCGGTAATTAACGACCATTTATTTTACATTTATTTCTCTAAAAGCGGTCAGGAATCGGAGTACTTTATAAAATTTGTCAAGATCACATATGATCTGAAAGTAAAGACAGCTTTAGATAGATACATGGGCAAATACGACAAATACCATGGATAAATACATGAAGCGTTCCGTACAATCGTCGAAGAAAATATTAAGATCTAGCAAAAAAAAATACACGTTTCTAGTAAGGGGCCCCCGTGATTTTTTTTTTTGAAGTATTTGTTGTTACAGCGGCAACAAAAATACAAATTCTGTGGAAATTTCAACGGTCTACTTATTACGGATCATGAGATACAGCCCGCTGACAGACAGACGGACGGACATACGGATAGCGGAGGCTTAGTAATAGGGTCCCGTTGATTACCCTTCGGGTACGAAACCCTAATTACGGTAGTATGTATGAAAGATGACAGCTAACAGAAGTATACTAACTTTTAAACTTTCGCGTTTTAATGATATAATTATGTACATGTGCGTATGACCAGGCTGACGTAACGAGAGACGAGTTACGAGGTCTGTGACCACGGTGGCAGTGCAACCTGGTCCAAACGTCAGGCAATTCAGAAATGTATAATACATTTTTCGTAATCGCGTCAATTGCCGTAAGATGTCTGAGGGATTATTATATCTAAAAGTTAGTAGTTATAAGTATGATAAAGTCAAGAAGATGATTATATTGATGATGGTAGTTTTCACAGGGGTTAGTATTGATGTTTCAACGTAGACATTTAAAAATTATTGTTTTAATGTCTTTGAAATAGTAACATGATATCAGCAATTTAATTATAATGCTATAAAACTAAACCTTTTAGATTATACAAAATCATATTTTCAGGCATTACTGTTAGTACTGTACTTATAGGAACTCACCCTTATTACCGTCTTTTTAAAGCAAATAGGCCTTAAATAAAAGGTCTGGTACCCAAGAGAGTTAAGCGGCGGTGGCCCATAAGGCTTTCGTTCAGAACAGCCTTCGACCGGAAAATAACAATAGCACGCTCATTTGACGCGCCGCGCAATAAGCCTTGTAAATTTTATTGTATGAAAAAACATTTTAACATTTCTTGGGCGTTACATTGGATCCACACTTGTATTGGAAAGCACACGTGGAAAAGTCAATAAAAGAATTTCTGGTTATTGTTACGTTCTATCCCTCGTGGTTGAACGGAACTCTATGGACCTCTCTCCCTTGTTGACATATGGCGTTGTTTACTGGACAAATTTTAAGAATGTAAATTTGACCTCCAAGATCTCCTCATCCTCGTTAAGAACAGTAAGTATTCAATGAACAAGGTTTTCAATTTCCATCTTTATTGCACTCTTTCCTACTCGTACATTAAAGGGGATTGTGATTGGAGCTCTGTTTATTCCTAAAATAATATGTTCAACAACACTTTAAAAAGTGGTTAATACAAAATCATTGTAACTGACTGTTAAAATCGTATAAAAAATTTAATTTTGTACTATTTTAATATTTAATGATATGGTATCTCTTTTTTTATTTCAATTTAAAATAGTATTTAATCTTAATTTTTAATTATTTCGGATGCTCTCATTAAATACTAATGTAATGTTGCAACACCCGAAATGGGTAACTGTTGGATCTATTTGTGCAGTAACATCTGACGTTGCACAGTTTTATGCAATAAATGTATGTCTATGTCTAACACGTAAGTAAGTTTTGATGGTTGCGGAAGTTATTACATACATAAACTTGTACCTTTTTCATCAATGAGCATTGTTCTTGATTCTTTTTCTGATATCTTTTTGATTAAAGAAATACAATGTGTGTATATTTTTCTAATAACACGAGTTTTAAACTTTAGTATAGGTACTATTACTATACTAACTATCACTATACTATTGTTCAACCCCCTCACTCCTTCTTATCTCAAAGAACGCTTTAGCTTCTTAAGTGACACACATTCCAGGTTCTTGAGATCATCTGAAAACTTGCAACTGCAAATTCCAGTGCATTCTACAAGGTTCGTAGACAAATCTTTTACCGTTGAAGCAGCACACCTTTGGAATGCACTACCACTCCCTATCAGACGAGCTCAAACAATATCATCTTTAAAAAAAATGGTTTAAGAATATTATCTTTTAAAATAAATATGTTTACTTTTCTTAGTTATAATAGATAATTATAATGTATGTATTTATGTATAAATATATATGTAATTAAATAGGTAGGTTTATGTATATGTATCTGTATGTGTGCTGTACTAATATAACATATAATACAATTAATATATGAATGTATAAATATTATTTATGTAATCCATTCACTGATTGCATAACTCACTACAAGCTCTTCCTTGGCATTGTGACACCAAAACCACCCACGTATATCATAACACTCCTGTCCATCCTAAGGTTGCCTGGAAGATATTACTTCTAGCGATAAGGCCGCCCATTGTGCATTTTGTGTATAATTTGTTCATGTATTGTTTCCTTTTCTTGGTGTACAATAAAGAGTATTTATTATTATCATTATTACTATGAATTTATGAAAAAAAAACTACTTTGTTATTCTTAAAAGTAAAAATAAAAACATTAGGACGAACACATATCCCGTTTATTGTTTTGCTATTATTTTTAACACTAAAAGGACTTTACGTTACTATTTCCATGAATTTAAACAGGTATTGTTAGATTGTTATTCCATGATTAAGGAATCAAATATGATGATATTACTATTAAACCCTTAACCCTGATTGTAACTATACCTAGCAATTAGTCAAGATTATTGAGAGACATCTTAATTTGTGTATTACTTGACGAATGAAGACTGGCCTGTTGGTCTAGTGGTTAGGGACCCTGACTGCTGAGCCAGAGGTCGTGGGTTCGATTCCCACCTGAGTCTGGGTGTTCTTTGTGTTCGCGACACAGGAGTAATTCCTATTGCGGGAGTTGTCTTTTTGAAAACAAAAAAATATATATATATATAAATATAATTAATACAATCACATAACCTATTAATTATCATTTATATAGTGTTGAAATAAAAATTAAATAAAAAAGGTTACTGGGGCAAACACCAAAATAATTTACTGTGTTTGTTTTAATATACAAGCAAATTATTATTCCCGTCAACAAAATCAAACTAATGGACCAAGTTGACATCAACAACAATTTTATATTTCAAGCGTTTTAGCATTGAACAATGCAAATCTAATGTCAAACACATATTAAGCTGAAAACAAAACAACCCCTATAAGCCTCTAAACATTTCATTCATTATATAAACAAACAGACAAGATTAACTTTTCAGTGCATATATCGAATCCATAGAAAGTTAAACACTGAACAAAAAGCTACAGAGGATTTTCCACTCAATCAACCCCAATATACAGGCGAAATCACCATAAAATTGAGTTACTGTGACACATAACGGGTAGATAATATCTTTTACATTTGACAAATAAAATTCAACTATATTTTCACCATATAACAGTCGATTATTCCTTGCTGATTCCACATGGTAAGTCATAACCTCATAACTCCTAAATGTGATCCATCGATTGACAGTTTGAAGCTACTGTAGATTGGGGTCTTCGAATACGATAAAAGCATATAAAAATAAATATTTGAAAGGTTCACTGATTAACAAAATTGTCACTCTGCCTAGGGACAGTATATGCTATAATTTTAAAGAACTCCCTAAAAAAGTACTAGAAACAGATAAGACAGATCAACAACTGCTCGACTATTGAACATGGTTTTAATTTAAAAACGATAGTTACACTATCCAAAGTATTCGTGCACTCACTTTATTGTACTTTTAGGGCGATAATGCACAAAACAAAATGTAAGTGTCCTTTACTGAAATACATTCTTGAAATACTGTCCTCAAAACGATGAGTAGGTACTCATAATTTTAAGGACAGTAAGTATGGAAGGCCTTCTAACTGTGATACTACTTAGTTTTGTTTGAACTGTGTTTATAAATTTGTACTCATCTTCACAAGGTAACTAGGAGCGTGTTAATAAAAGGGGCAATGGCAGCAATGGAGAGAACACCGTATTGAAGACCAGCACTCGTAACTCACTGAATAATTATATAATTAAAAGACTAATATTGTCGTTTAGTAAGAGGTGGTTAATAAGGAATAAACATGTGCCGTCTTTTTTTTAAACCAGTATTACCTTAAACCAATATTACAAAATAACTTGAAAAACCTAAACAAAAAGGCTGTCGCATAAGCTGTTTAGATATTCAAGGGTAATGCCATCTGGCGTGACTTATGGTAATCTACCTTCGCTCTCAAGTTAAAACTTTTGTATGGACCTATCGTTCAACTTTGGAGATCAACTCTTCTTTGTTTTGTATTTTTTGAAGTTGATCTTGATTTGGGACAATCAGATGGAGAGACTTTTGCTAGCTTCGCTTAGGCATACGTAAGGTTTAAGCTGAGCTTTTTGTTCCACTCTCTGTGATTCCCATTGGTGGCAAATCCCAGCCTTGGTTTGGTCGATCCTGCAAAACGGCGTCCCGCCGAAAGCAGGAATGTTACCAAGCTTGGGCAAATGCAGCGGCAGTACGGAATGTAAAGACCAGACCAAAAGCAGCTCAACTTTGCCTCCAGGTCCTTCAAAAGAGACATTACCAGGGCGAAGTCGGAGCACATGGGCAGAATTGGTGAGAGACTGATGGGTCTCCCTTCTGGAGCATTTTGGTCTCTTGCCTAAGCTGTCCAGGGGAACTTCTGTAGACCATCCCTTCCACCCCTGCAAATGGAAGATAATTCGTTGGCCCACGACGCTAAGGAGAAAGCCGACCTTTTGGGCAAACACTTTGCGTCCAATTCGAATTTGGAAGACGGGGTAAACGTACCGCCGACCATACCGCGGTGCGACAGCTGTATGCCCGAAGTCCGCTTCTTCCAAAGCTCAGTGCGTAAAGCACTTCTTTCCCTCGATATTCATAAATCGAGTGGGCCCGACGGAATCTCTCCCATCATGCTGAAGACGTGTGCTCCAGAGTTGGCACCGGTTTTAACGCGCCTTTATCGGCTCTTCTACTCCCTCGGCGTCGTCCCGAACTCATGGAAGTCAGCTTTAGTGCACCCGATCCCTAAAAAAGGTGACCTCTCGGATTCGTCCAACTACAGACCTATAGCCATAACCACCTTGTTCTCCAAGATAATGGAATCTATTGTCAACCGCCAGCTCCTTCGGTACTTAGAAGACCTCAGTGACCGCCAATACGGTTTCCGTCGGGGTCGTTCAACTGGTGATCTTCTCGTATACCTGACTCACCGTTGGGCACAGGCAATGGAGAGCCACGGGGAGGCGTTGTCAGTCAGTTTGGACATAGCGAAGACCTTCGATCGGGTCTGGCACAAAGCGCTTTTCTCGAAGCTTCCTTCCCATGGGCTTCCTGAGAAATTATGCAACTGGATCACCAGTTTTCTCGCAGACAGAAGCATCAAGGTCGGTGTCGACGGTGCATGCTCCGACTTTAAGTCTGTGAATGCTGGTGTCCCACAAGGCTGTGTCACACACCTACGCTGTTTCTTCTGTATATCAATAATATGCTGCAAATCAGCAGCATTTATTGCTATGCCGATGATAGTACGAGTGATGCCTTGTATACTGGCTAACTTTTCTCGGGAAAACGTCGCTGAGAGTCAATCCAAACTTGTGTCTGAAATCGAAGCCTCCTTACAAGGAGTTTTTGACTTGTTGTCTGAGTTTGGGGTTGACTTAATCTAGTCCAATTATTAACCCAACGAAGACACAGGTTTGCGCGTTCACCGCTAAAAAGATACTGTTTGTCGTGTCACCTCGCTTTGAGAGCACTTCCCTGACTGCCGCAGCCATCATTGGAATCCTTGGCGTCATATATCGAGCGAAGTCCAGTTTCGCGGTCACTTGGAGGGTAAGGCCAAATTAGCCTCGAAGAAGCTTGGCGCGCTCAACAGATCGAGACAGTATTTCACCCCGGCCCACCGCCTACAACTTTATAAGGCGCAGGTTCGGCCGCATATGGAATACTGTTCTCATATCTATGCAGGAGCACCCCAGTACCAGCTTCTCTCTCTTGACCGCATTCAACGGAGAGCGACTCGAATCATCGATTGCCAGGATATTTCAGATCAGCTTGACCCCTTGGCGTTGCGTAGAGATGTAGCCTCACTCTGCATTCTCTATGAGCACTTCCCATGTATCATGGGGAGTGCTCCGAGGAATTGTTCGGACTTATACCGGCCGCAACGTTTCGCCATCGTTCAACGCGACAAAACTTTCATCCCCATCACCTGGATAATTGGCAATCCACCACTGTGCTTGTGGTTTTCCAGATTTTTTTTGCCTCGCACAACCAATCTTTGGAACAAATTGTCGCCTGCGGTATTTCCGGACCGATACGGTTTTCAAACCTTCAAGAAAAGAGCGTATTCCTATCTCAAAGGCCGGCAACGCACTTGTGACTCTTGAGTTGCAGGTGTTCATGGGCGACGGTAGTCACTTACCATCAGGTGACACGTCTGCCCGTTTGCCCCCTATAACATAAAAAAAATATCTAAAAAGTTATAAAATATGAAGCTACATCACTCGCCGAATGCTAGATAAATCAAAAAAATTCAAATAACCAAAAATACTATAATATATGTTGAGCCTATTAGTCTAGTGTTAAGTGATTCTGGCTGCTGAGCAAAGAGGTCCTGGGTTCGATTCCTACCCAAGACAAATAATTGTGTGAGGAGCACGACCATTTGTTCTCTGTTTGGGTGTAATTTATCTATGTTATGTATGTATTTAGTAATATATAAGTATGTTTATCAGTAGTCTGGTTATCATAGTACAGACTCTGCTAGGCAGAGTCTTTGGGATCAGATAGCCGTGTCTGAGAGATCTCACATTATTATACTACTAACTGCTGGTTGCTGTCATATAGGGCAACGGAAGGTATATTGGTGATAATATCAACAAAAATGTTTTTTTTTACTAAACACGGGAAGGATGTACTGAAGCGCGAATATATACCTATCCTCCTCACCCTCGTAGCAACTCAATTAGCGCTGACTTTTGAATGTAATTGCATAGGTATCTGCGTGGAATTCTTTCTAAAACACAAAGCCACATTACTTATATCACCGATACAAATTTCTTCACCATACCGTATACATAATAATATAAATACATACGCATACGATACATATCAAAATCTTAACAACCATATGGAAATAAAAAAAAAACAATTGATCATTTTTTGTATTTGATATCAACTGGCATCCTTACTACCTACCAGCAATTTCATTGTTAAAATTTCAGAGTTAATTTTTCTTATCGGAAAAGGTAAACAGGGGAGGTTGACCAGAAATTTGGATAGTTTGGATAACTGACAAGGCCTTTTCTCGATTGCACTAAATTGAACAAACAATTGAAGAATGAAAAAAAAATGTATAAACATCACATATATTTACTAGTAAACTAGTAAAATAGTATAAAACACAGGTTATCGTGTTTATCGGCTCCGCACGCGATCTATCACGCACAGCCGCTTTGATCAGCTCCAGCGAACTGGAACTTCAGCCTTCAAGTATCGGTAAAGGCTTTTGAGTTTAATATAGAAAGATTTGTTTTAGACGAGGTAAAGTGGATTCGTAACTTGGAGTTTGCTATAGAATTTGGTAGTAGGTATTATAAATTGTTGAATGGATTTCTTACTTATTTTTAGAGTTCTGTTCCTTAAAAACGTTGCCCGTCTGTCAAACGACTTAATTAGGCGAGTGCTTACGACTCGCCTATTGAAGTCGTGATCATTCTACTGGCGTATGATTTTCTGAAGTAGTCGCAAATATAAGCCATACTTTTTCAGCCAATTGTGTTCTGTGCAGATAGAATTTTGACATAGGTACTTGACCTTGTACTTGATAGACACAAATAAAAATGGTAACAGTTGACAAACAAAGAAGAAAGAGAGATAACATAAATTGTTATTAAACAACAATTTTTAACCTCACAGTTGCCTTCAAGGTGCAAATGCACCTCGTCATAAATATGACAGTCTATATTTAAATAGAATATATATTTAATAGGCAAAGAGAATAGAATTTGTACAGAACTATTTTATCTCCCTTTCTTCTTTGTTTGTCAACTGATCCCATTTTCATTTGTGTCTATTGACGAACTTTGGTGTTATAAAAAAACACAAATGGAAACGATTGTAAAAATCAAAATAGTTTATTTCAATTTAACCAATCATAGGTATTTATGAATTGTCAGAAGTAGGAGTCGCTCAGAATAAGTCAGTCGTGAAAGTTGTAGCCTGTTCCAATACGCGGATCGTATGGAGAAGAACAGGCAAGAAACTCAAAGTACACTCTTTTTCAACAGTTTTTTTATCCCTCCTTTGATGGAGAGAGATTTATTGTTATTAATAATAAATAACGGTCGAATTACGAACTCTAGGCGATCTCTAATTTTTTATTAAATAAGAGAATATATTTTACAGCAATAATCGTTCGCAATCCTGCAGCCCTATAAAAAACCCTATAGTCTCTAGATCAAAGATTTCAGAGTTTTAGCATCCGTGGTAAGGGATTCCTTTTAAACTGTGCTGAAAAACAAATTTTGCTCGGCGGTCAACAGAGCTGCATAGAGTGATAGGACAACTGGTTTTACGATTATTTGTAGAACCTACATATATGTGCACTGGTTACGTGTGGGATAATAGTGTTGCACATTTTATTAATATCTAATATTTTCCATTAAAATTGATTACCGGTTCTACACCAACTCTGAAAGACAACAAAATATAAAGTTTTATGCGTACCTACGGTAAAAAGAAGCTAATTATAAAATAAAAAATCGCAATTTTGGTCATTACCAAATACGCAGGGACTGATGATATATCTATATATAGTCATATTATACAAAAATCTGAAAGTTAGTACCTAACGCTTACAGCATACAATACTGCTGGCTATCTATAAAAAAACCTTAAAGGTGCACATTTGACCGCTATTATCCAACCTGAATTTCTTCATATATTTACCGACCCGCCCTACATGTAAAACCATCTTTCCCATCTCAAAACAGGCTATAAATGCTGTCTTAAACATTTTCAATGGGATGTCCCAACAAAAGTATGTAAATGCAGGGTCTAAGGACGACGTGGACCGTCTTGTAATAAGGATTAAGGACCTTTGAGCAGAATTTGTTTTGCTGATCATCTTAGGTTATAGTAAAGGGTTTTAGGGCTATCGGAATTGTGAGCATATTATTATACTGCATAGTTTTACCATATATCCTTTGTTAATACTTTACTTTTAAATAAGTATCACCGGCTTCAATGCACCTAAACCATGATAAATTGTAAAAACCTCTTCACCCTTTAATTTTTCGCCCTTAGAGGTGGCAAATTTTCTTTAAATTTATATGGGAATAATTTTAAGTATAAGAAATTCAATAATAAAAAAATAGATGTATTGAAATCGATTCACAAATGGCGAACATATCGCGTAAACGTACACACAAAATATCCTTCTTGAAGTTGGTTAAGAATATATCTTTCAAATTAAGTAACAGACAAACAATAGAAAATGAATAGATTTTCCTTAAAGACTACTAGTATTCTGACCCCTCCCAATAAGCTTAATACTTGCGTTAGTAGTAGATTCATATCGATAATGTTCATAATGAATAATGAGGTCAACCCTTTATTGAATTCCACTTACGGCAATTATGAGTTCAAAGTCACGTGTGTGTTTCGGGTATACCCGAAAGTTCATGCTTGACAAAGAGCCTTTATCCCTGACAAAAGAAGCAACCTGTCGCATCCTTATGAGGCACCACACTAGTATAGTGTTTATTTGGCAGGGGTTTAAACCCGTAAGTTCTTTATCCGCTACCGAAATTTTTTTGTGAATTACAATTCATTGTTTTACGTGAGGATCGAATCGGTTCGAAGCAATGACAATTAGTTATGTAACCAATTGTTTATACCACGGCGCCATAAGTTCATTCATACATCAGTACAATAATATTGACGCAAATGTTAAATTCCTGCTCCAATAAAATGGAGACAAAAAGTAAAGATGACAAGTGTGATAACTGATAACAGACCATAAAGTATTTATTTCAGATAAATATCAGTTGCTATAAAATAAACATTATGTTTTTTTTTATTTGTAATGTAATATTGAATTCGTATTCATTTAACAAAAATGAGTTATTGCTGTACTAGCTCAAAACCTTTCGCTAACACGGTGACCGTAACCACAAATTTATCCTGAAAATCCGCACAAATCCCGGCCAAAATTGAATTCAAGTACGTAAAGCATAATCAGGCGGCATGTAAGGGTGTCAACATAAATTTCGAAATTAAAATATATCATGGCAAGCGGTAGAACGACACAATAGGTGGCCGTAGCTAGGACGGCGGACTTATGTCGCATGCATTGTGCAGCCAATTGTGTTAGGCAGTGCTTAGAGTTTATTTTTTTTTCCAAAGTTAAAGCAAAATTAATGCTTGTTTAAAAACGTAAAGTATAAAGAATTGGTTTGCAAAAAGATAATCATTTATTTGTAAATGAGTTTAAAGAAATAAATAAATTTGCTTAAGAAAGTAGTAAGTATCACAAAAAAATAAATGAAATAATTATTTACTGGCAAATCTTTCTTACCTTAATTGAAAATTACAAAAAATCAACTATACTTACCTTAATTGAAAATTACAAAAATCAACTATAATCACAATAAATTCAAAATATGTAGTTTGGTGTATCTTTTATATATTTTACTGAAATTGACATATATATATATATACATTATAGCCTGACATCCGTCTTGTGGCGACATTGTGGCGATCCACTATGTATATCGCGCAATGAAACTACCCAACAATCACCGTGCCTGATCAACACGAAGGGTCTCCCTTCGTGTTAGAGGGATATCACAAACCATTCCTTCCCAATGTGAAAATCAGCGCGTGTTTGGTGCACAGAAACTTCTTTGCCAGTGCCAGCAGCATCAATGCTGACCAAGTTCAGTAAGTGAGTAAGAGAGTAAGTGTTTTAATTTGTATTTCTTTTATAATTGAATTGAAATACAATTTGTTCTTTCTTGTTAATCAAACATAAGCACTTTTGCTAACGTCGCTATAGAAATAAATACTTTTTCTTTCTTTCTTTCAATCTAACCCCAAGTGAACTCCAATTCCTGACGTAGTACATTTTATGTTATGTTATAAGCTTTAGATATCTTGCATATATTGCCCTGCCAGTTTTAAACTCTAAAAGTAAACCCTTTTATTGCAGGCAAAATTTTTACTAGTTATATGTATACTTTAATAAATTTGCAAAAACACAAGGCATGTTTTTCATGCTATTGTGCGAGTCCGCTTGGTCACGGAATGATAATAAAACGAATAGAGCGAATGGGAGAACGTTATTAATAAATCATTCCGCAGTATGTCTTTTGTTGTATGAAATATGAATGGCCAAGATTGTCTGCTGAATAGTTCAAATGTGTCTTTTGGCTTTTTGGACACACACTGGACACAACGCACACCGAGTTATATATTCGTATCTAAGCAATAGTAGCTTATAGTAACTTTTTTGTCCTCTTTTTTAACGGACTTCAGAAACAGAGGAGGATGGCAATTAGACGGATTTGTTTTCATATTTTCATGTTTCGAAAATTGTAGGAACGAATAGTGTTTCTGTTTAGTTTTCATTACTTTATCAGATATTTGCGTTTAGAAATCATCACATCATGTACATGCTGCGCTGATGAAAAAATAACATAATTTTTTTTTTTGTAACTAAAAATTAAACCGATAAAAAGAACTAAAAAGCATAAAATAAATAAACCTTTTAAGTCCTACGTAGAGCCATATCCATTTCTCTTCATATGAATTTTAGATAATTCATCAGTTTGTTGTTTGGCGCTGACTAAAAATTAGTTTATATAAAATTTTATAGTTTATGTAAATAAGCTCAATGCTTAAGACTTAAAAGGTGTATTTATTTTATGCTTTTTAGTTCTTTTTGTCGGTTTTTTTTTTTTGTTAAAAAGATTTTTATTCAAAGTTACATCAGATAGTGCCACAGTATATCATCAGCCAAAGATAGCAGCTAATTCAATAAAATTTCATAGAATAACGTTCATACAAAATAAATTATTCCAGTTCAAAATTTGAATATCCAATGAAATCAATTTTCATTATAATAGGTGTCGGAGCTCACGCTTGGCCGGATTCTGTCGAAGTTACCCGAAAGCGCCCGAACGAGCGTAAATTAATTTTATCATAACAGTCAGTTATGAGAAATACTTTTTATTGATTTTGAATATTTCATTGCATAATGTTATTGTTTGCCAGTTTGTGAGGAAATTAATATGCGGAGGTTAACATATTACACGGGATCCATGCGATCTACGAATTGGAACAGGTAACTAGCTTCACGACTGACTTATTCTGAGGAAGACGTACTGACAATTTAAAAATACCTGTAATTGGTTTAATTGAAATAAATGATTGTGATTTGATTGATTTTTTTACCTTCGTACAGTCCAGATCCATTTGATTTCATCAATTTAATTTTTAACAAAAAACAAATGCCAATCAACATGCCTGACTTCGACGGCTCTGTCAAGAGCATACGAGTAAGAAGAAGAAGATTCAAACACAAATAAATACATAATATATGAAATCGTCAAGTTCAAAATAAACATTCCAGTTACCCAAGTTCATACTCGTACATGAATTGTTTATTTTACCGTTTAATAATGGAGAAAAGAAAAGTGTCTCATTAGAGTTTTTGAAGTTAGTACCCTGAATATAGTATCGTAGGAAAATATAGAACAAATAAGTATTTTCACTGTAACATTCAGATGCTAAAGAGTAGAAAACATCACAGAATCGAAGTTGATAGTACAGTTTTTGAGGCAAAGATTGATGTACACAATTTTAATAATCGATTTGAACCTGATTAGACCTGTATTGGGTTCGTATTAGATCGATTCTTAAAAAAATAGATAAACTTATGGAATCAAATCAACAACCTATCCAATTGGATAGAAATGTGATATATCGGTCCGTTTGGACCGATATATGATATTTCCATAAAAATAAATCATAACTACGTAAAGTAAAAACATGAAACTCAACATTGGAGTCTTATATGAGGTACAAATTAAAACGATTAATCGAAAATCGATGAAGCGGTACTAGATGGAATTCAATAATTGATTTAATTGCACACACATTGTTTTTTCGTCGAATCGTCATATCGAGTACTTTGTCTTTATTTTTTTTAAAGTTGTGCATGCTGTACCTTTTTTATTACGACCCTCATGGAAGAGTGGGAGAGATTAAAATACTCGTCAAATAATATTGAAGCCTGAATACTATGATCGTACTAATTCCAATAAACAACAAATTTAAGTTACAATGTTTAACGCAGCTTAATCCACCATTTTTCCAACTACAGCGCAGCGTCATTCTCACTGAATGAATCTCTCGGGTCCTATAACTCACCTTCCAACTAAATACAATGTCGCGTCCACTTAATTTTGCTTCTTTTGTTCGAGCTTTAATTTAGATGTTACACCTTTTGAAAGTTAATTTTAGGAGAAACTAAAATGGAGTTGGAAAAATAAAATGTTGAATTTCGCTTAACTACACGAGGGATGTTGTAACAAATTGTTTTTAAACTTTATATTTTCTGGAACTGTAATTGAGCAAGCTTCTAGTATATGTGACAATGTGCACCTGGTGTATTTTACACGAAGGTAGTACCCGGGTCCGGATGTCTTAATCGGGCAAACGAGCTGGCGGGTCACCTGATGGTAAATGACTACCGCCACCCATGGGCACCTGCAACTCAAGAGTCACAAGTGCGTTGCCGGTCTTTAAGTGGGAGTAGGGGAAGGGTGGAACTGGGAGAGAGGGAGGGAGGGAAGGGTTAGGGCCTCCGGTAATTTCACACACTCGGCGAAAAGCAATGCAAACATTGTTTCACTGCCGGTTTTTAGTGAGGCCGTGGTATCACTCCGGTCAAGCCGCCACATACGTGCCGAAGCATTGCTCTCCCACGATAAGCATGGCTCTCCCCAGATATCTCTTCCCGGATTCCTCCTATGTTAGAGGCAGGTCTTCGCACACCGCATGGTTTTAGTCTGTTCAATTCCAACACACCGCCAAACCAAATACCCCGGATGGGTTTTTTTTTGGGATGGTTATCACACGCACAAAAAAAATAAAACGTAGATGCAACGTGTTGATTGATTAAGGAATTTAAAGATAGGCTCATGACTAGCAGAGACATAACATAATTTTCATCCTCTTATGTTGTTTGTTTGATTTTCTTCAGCTTTCTAGCCTACTGTTTTCTTTACAAAGTATGTCCCTCGAACTTGTTCCTTAAAAACCAAATGTCATGAAAAGAAATAATTCTGTAAATCTAAGCTGTTGCTAGTATTTGTAGTTCCCTAGCTATCATCATCGCCTGATGATGATAGCAAGGGAATTTCCTTTCCTTTGACAATTAGTACCCTACCCGCCTGGGTAGGGTACTAATTGTCAAAGGAAAGGAAAACAAATTCAACACACACCAAACCAACTCTACAATATGCTTTAAAATGAAGATCATTCGACTCGTCTGAAAACAAAATACTTTTCTTAACACATAGTATCATCAAATGAATTCATCTCATTCCACCATCGAAGATGATAAGCATTTTCAAAGTTATACGTAGAATAAGAATTGCCGCATCAGTAAGAGATATGAAATAACCAATCACGTGACAGCACGAGTTTGGCATACTAACGAGTCACTGAATTGGTACACCCACGATATTTGGTAGCCGATAGAGCGATTGGCCAAATATTTATGAATGTTGATCTTGCAAAAGTTTGTTACTTTCTGTACGGTATCTTAGACAGTAATATTTGATGTCAAATCACTGGACCCCTGACCAGGATTGGTGCAATTAGTAATGTCGGGTAAACAACGGGTAAATTATTAATTGAATTTTTTTAACTGACTGATCCCTTAAAATCTTGGGTATTGTCTACGGTGAGTACCTACCATAAGACGGACTGGAAACTTATTGGCAAACCAGATCTTTTTAAAAACTTCTTTCACTCTTCATCGCATTATACATTTTCATTGACAAACCTCTAAAGTATATGTTTCCTGAAACAGATTTTGAAAATCTGTCTCAAGGTACTTGCAAGACAAATTTTATATCTCTTTTACAACTCACTCCATAACAAACCCTCATTTTCTTGCCGCTATTACCACAAAAATCACATCAGCTTCTAACTCGAGATTTTCATAGAAACGACATGAAAGTCCAACCACATACAAAATTAATCCAAGTTTGTGAGTTGCCGAATAAAAAGCATCCCTACAGACTTCCTCGAGAATAAGATGGGGCAGTTAAAAAGTGGAACTCGACACCTGTTTAAAGTGGAGACGTTCTCGTCACCGAACGACTTTGTGGAAGGTAGGGATCACAGTAGCTTACAAACAGAGGTATTGTTATATAATGTGTTAGTTTTATATAAAGTTAAATAGGCGATAGGTTTATTACTAACTGTTTAATTTCGCTTTCGGAATCAAATAGGTCGTAATATCACTCTTTATGATTTCGCCCCTTAATTAGAAGACTGTAAGTTTAAATTCCATCAAAATTATCATTAACATAATTTGATTTCTAAAAGAGTCCTGATTTGATTAGTGGAGCTACTTATTTAAACTACGATACAAAATTATCTCGCATAGCTTACATATTATAATTTTAAATTTAAAACAATTTATAAATTCTATGTGTTCTTGTATGCCTTGTATGTCTATGTCTTCAAGTACCACTTACCATCAGGTGACCCGCCAGCTTGTTTGCCTCACATACCATGAATAAAAGCTAAATAAATTACAGACATGTTGCGGTACAGAATTAGGTTAGTAGTCGGTGGTCTTATTACTCATGCCAGATGATCTCTTGCAGGCAGCCATTGTAAGGATATTGAGATTCATTTTGATGTCCTACTATGGCAAGAAATGTTCAACATCAACTTAACACAGTTCACAGTTTTGATCTTTTTTAAAAAACCGCTATAACGCTATTATAATTCCTCTTCCGCTTATCACTATAACATCAAGCTGCGAACCAGGAACGGTCTCCGAACAATTCGCATTGGCAACAAACGCTAACGTCTAAACTTGGAACGTCAAACGTTATACCTCTTTAATTTATGTATTTTATCTCTCCCTGCCCACCCCTCACGTCCCCAAGTTTGAATATAATGGTACTTTTATTGAGATTATGAACCATTTGTTGTTAATTTTAGAGGTTTTTGAAATAGTTAACTAACGGTTTCTTTGGATGTTGATGTCGTCATATTGCAGACAAATCGGTCAGTGTTCTTAAAGTGAAAGTTCCAGGATAAGATATAACTAGAATAAAAAAATATCGTGAGTGTCATTCATATTTATTTATATGCGTTTATCAAAGTACCTGCCAACGACTTGACTGGCTTGTTGGCCTAGTGGTTAGTGACCCTGACTGCTATGCTACAGGTGGTGGGTTCGATTCCCACCTGAGTCTGGGTGTTCTTTGTGTCCGTTGTATGTATGTTTGTAAAGTCCCCCGCGACACAGGAGTAATGCCTAATGCGGGAGTTGTCTTTTAAAAAAGATAAAAGAAAACGATGCCGTAGGTCGGTTCACCTTAAGGAATTAGTTGGAAGGCCTACGTATATTAAGATATACATATTAACCGATCCCCGCAGTGTCAGCTTCGTTTGTGGTCACTGCTCCGCTTCTAAGGGTCGCAGCGTGATGTGACACAGCCTATAACCTTCCTCGATGAATACTCTAACCAATAGAAAAATAATTATTCAAATCTGATTGATAGGTTCAGAGATAAACGCGTTTAAACAAACAAACAGAAAACTTTCAGCTTTATTATATTAGTTAAACTTCCATCATATAATCAGTCTATCTTGAATACGTATAGACGAAAATGATGTGGCCTTTAATTAATAAATAGCGGAATGTCAGATTATTTGTCGCGTATTTTTTTATTTTGTATTTTGTATATATTAGGGTAACTTTCCTTCCCAGTTGGTAAACAGGAAAGTTGAATGGACTTGCAATCCATATTAGTAAAAAAAAATAGCTAAAAAAAATCGAAATATCAAAACCGAACAAAAAATAGAAAATAATAATAACTTGAGACACCTCACATACGGCCGTATGGTCCCAAACTAGGCAGAGTCTGTACAATGTTAACCAATACCGTATTTGAAATAAAGAATATATTGAACTTCGACAAAGGAACTCGTGACTATGCAATTTTCAATGCCTGATTTATGTACATAAAAGCTATATTGTAAATAATTCAACATACATGTGATTGCCATTGACTGAAAGAATGGAAACAATATTTTTCATAACAAACCCTGGGACAAACGTACTGAGCGATGTCCCTGTTATCATTTGGATGTGATATAATTATTTACATTAATTTTTTTTTGTTTTGTTTCAGGTAACGAGGAAATCAAAGTTTATTCATGCGTGTTATTGTATGTAACACGTACACATCACTACATATTATAAAACAAAGTCCTCCACCGCGTATGTCTGTCTGTCTATTAGCGATAAACTAACCACTGAACGGATTTTCATGTGGTTTTCACTAATAGACAGGGTGATTCATGAGGAAGGTTTAGGTGTATGATTTGTACCCGTGCGAAGCCGGGGCGGGTTAGTAATATTTTGTATAGATGACAAAAGTAATTAAATGCTTTGTACGTTGCCCTACAGTGGTATAAAAATAACTAATTTTACACAAACGAATTGACTTATTTGAGTCTCAACATAATAATATTGAAATTTGACTAATTTACTGAAGAATCCCACTAATATTATAAATGTGAAAGTTGAGATGGATGGATGGATGTTTGTTACTCTTTCACGCCAGAACTACTCAACGGATTGCGATGACACTTGGTATGTAGATAGCTGGAAAGCTGGATTAACATACAGGCTTTTTATCCCGATACTCCCGTAGGATCGGGACTTATGCGGGTGAAACCGCGGGGCGCTGCTAGTTAAATATAAATACGAAATAAAGAAATTGGTTAAAAGTATATCTAACCTTAACGTTTAAGCAAATTATTGAAACATTAAAATAAATTTAAAAAAATATATAAACTTCACGGTAATGAAACCAGAACAAAAAGTAGCTTAATGTCTGCTATGTAATATTCAGTAACGTTCCGTCCGTAACTTAACTATTTGTGTTGAGAAAAACATTTAAACAAAAGTTTTGTTCATCCATTGTAAGACAAACATAAAGATAAAACGTCGGAACTGTTAAGTCATTCACATTGAAATTTTATTGTGTTTTAGAGACTAAGGTTGTAACGCACCTGTGGCACCGGTAACTGCTTACCATTAGGACGACCGAGTGCTCTTTTGGCAACTTGGCGTGTTGCAAAAAGTTGTCAATGGTTTCGGAGGATTGTGGAAAATTACGTAACTGTCTAAAGAAAAGTTTAATATATTTCCTAAACTACATATCAGTAACTACTTACTACAAGGTAAGCAGAGTTGGTATTTACAATATGTACAACTTTCTAATATTATTGGATACACAGGCAATGTTTGTTAAAAACAGTCTCACAACCACTGATATAAACTATGAAAATCACTAACTAACAGTAACTGCCAAGTTGTCCGTATACCCTTTTATAACCCCACCATTCATCAATATTTATCAATCGACCAATAGCATTGCGTTACCTGTATAACTAGTCAAAATAATGTCTGTTAACTTATTTTGATTAAATAGGGAACTGTCTTATCATCTATTATAATATGCCCCTATTTTTAATAAAATAAATAAGAGTTTTTGATGTGGCGACTACATGTTTTATAAAATGTTGACGAGAAACGTGAAATGGAAACGCGACTGACAGCTAAAGGAAACGACTAAGCAATTTACCGAATAATACCCTAACGGCTAAAGGAATATAGTTCATTAATATCTTGATGAAGCGATCATACCTGCGGATTGAAAACGGATTATATTTCGGTAACGGGCCTGTGTAATCTGCCGCTTAATTTGAAGCCTTCCGTAAGGACGTTATGATTTAGACTTCAAAGTTGTTAGAATATTTTGTGACTTGCGTAAGCAGGCATTTACGTGTACATTAAGAGCAAAATGTGTTTTCAAGATTTTAGTGACGTTTATAAGTGCAAATACTATTAGTGGGTCTCTTTATCAACGTATAGGCCGGCTTAACCGGAGTAATACCACGGCCTCACAGAAAACCGACAGTAAAGCAATGCTTGCATTACTTTTCGCCAAATGAGTGAGGTTACCGGGGGCCCTAACCCTCCCCTCTCCCCTTCTTTCCCCTTTCCCCTACTCCCACCTTAAAGGCCGGCAAAACACTTGTAACTCTTGAGTTGCAGGTGCCCATAGGAGGCCATAGTCATTTACTACCAAGTGACCCATCTGCTCGTTTGCCCCCTATCTCATAAAAAAAAATCCTGTTATGTAAAAGTACTATATGAATTTGCCCACGACTTGTTCGCGTGGAATTTCAAATCTATTCCACGGGCACCGTACATATTTCTAGGATAAAAAGTAGCCTATGTGCTATTCCAGTATATTCTATAATCTATCTCTGTGCCAAATTTCATCTAAATCCTTTCAGTCGTTCAGGCATGATTGAGTAACAAACATCGATTCATCCAAAGTTTCACATTTATAATGATAGTAAGATTGGCATAAAATTAAATGACTACTAAAGTAATCTAGGCGGTTAATCAAAAACTTTTTATATTTTGCAAGAATTAAAAAAATAAAGAATTAACTAGGAAAAAAATAAATTAATAAAATTTGAGAAATAATATCATATTTCCTCAGCGTAAAATGAAAACAAATAGTGAACGGATTTTCACCAAAGCTAACCTCACTGAATAGCTAAAAATTCACCAGTAGGTAATAACAATATTCACTAACATTAATATTCATTTTTGGAGTATTAAGTTATCCAAAACTAAATATCAACAACACTAATTGTGGTTAGTGGTTAGTTATCCTGACTGCTGAGCCAAAGATTGTGGGTTCGATTCCTACCCAGGACTAATAATTGTGTGATGATCACGATCATTTGTTCTTTGTCTGGGTGTTATTTATATTTTCGTAATATGTGTGTATATAGTAATATATAAGCATGTTTATCAGCAATCTGGTCACCATAGTACAAGCTCTGCCTAATTTGGTTTCAGACGGTCGTATGTGAGGTGTCTCAAATTATTATATTATTATAAAGCTTCAACGACTAACACAGCCAACATAACTATTCTTAAGTAGGTGCTGGTCTGTTAAAAAAGAAGCAAAGATGAAGAATGCTGAAAGTTTCGTCTCGTAGGAGCATACGAACCTGAAAAGATCTTGGATTCTATAAATCAGGATTGACAGAGAGTAGGGATGTTAAAACTCAATGACCTCTCCATTGATATGAATAAAGTTTAAAACGCAATGGGACTCTACTGATGTAACGAGTACTTATGGGCTACACACATAAAAGTGTAATAAATTATGCCAATTTGTGTTTTATGGTGTCTGATTATTTCAGGTAGGCATAGTGTTTGGAGAAGTCAGCTAAGTTAAATCTAAAAAAATGTAAGGTCCACTTTGAAAATCCAGTATAACTTGAGCTGTCATTGTATAGACTTACTTACCATGACAGGTAATCACATATGCTGGACGCGTGTAATTTCAGTAAGCCGTTTTCACATAATTTTTAAAGTTGTAAGACATTTTCTTTTTTAATTTTAGCTTTCTGCACTTCCTATATAATATATATAAACCGTAAATATTCCGAAATTCACGTTACTACATTCGCGAAATTTTCCTAAAAAGGAATACAAAAAATTTCATAAACGTTATAATGGTTTCTTTCTCAATGTGCATAGTTGTTTGTTTATCCGAAGTAGAATAAAACAGTATTTGACATAAGGAAAACCACACTCCTGAAGATTACCCCAAACTCATCTTTTCTTCTAACAATAGTAAAGATAAGCCGAAAATAAAACTCGAAAAACATGCGACATTCCCTTACAAGTTTACAAAATGGTACCGACATTTCGTTTTTCGCATAAAATAAGAAAAAGGTATATATCCACTGCAAGCTATACTTCATCTACAATTATTGAAATTATAGCTTACCGAAGCAAAACTAATGTTATTTCTCATTCATCGCGATAATTATCCACCTGAAGATACTGAAGATATTGAATTTAATTAGAGAAGATACTAAAAACATAATATTTATAATCCTGAAATTAAAAGACACACCAAACTATTGTAGAAAACAAGAAATTAAAGAAAAACGTAAAAAACGAAAAGAATTTCAAGTAAATTATCTTTTCGTTTCTTTTATTTTATAAGAAGAGAGCAAAACGTTCAATTACTTTAACGCTTTTATACTCTCTAAGTTTATGTATAAATGGATTGAATAAAAAATAGAAAAATAGGGCTATAAATAATATTTTCAAAAAGTAAAAGTATATCTACCTCTGTATACAGTCCTAAGCTCGAGGCCAATCTCGTTCGTCCGTAGGCCTTGAAAAATGGCCTTGGGGGATGAACGAATTACTTTTTTGGATTCGCATCCCTTTTTCATCGTCACCTGTGCCCGCCCTCCTACATATATTTTATTTTTTGTAAATATATACTTTACGTTTGGTACGTTTGATCTCTATTGTTTTGCTCTTCTATCGAGGCTTGTATAACTCTATAGATGAGCATATTATAAATTATGATTATTGTATAAAATAAATAAAAGATACAGTCCATTGATTTTTGTGTTATAATGTTAAGTTAATGAGTAGATGTACAGTACAGACGTTGTTATTCCTTAGTGAGAGGTGTTTATTACTTGGAAATGATTTCTCCCTTATTAACAATAACGTTCCTCCAGTTGCCCCTTACACATCGAATCGTTTCAAAACTATAGGAAAAACTCTGTAGTTTTGATATAGTCCGTTGTGTGCAACTGGAAACTAACCGTCATTTACTTTACTCACCAAACTGCTCCAAAAAAAAAAAATTTTTTTTTTTGGAAACACGACAACTTTTTGCATGTGAAAAAATTTTGATTCGATGAGGCGGTGAAAAACTGGTTTAAGTTGTTCGATTCACCGATTGATTCGGTTCTCCAGGAAGATAGTTGTGAAATATTTTTTCAAAACTATTTGTTTGATTTTTATATGTATAAAAGTGCAATTTGATTTCGACATATAGATAATGAAGCCTAATAAATAATTTAACCACAAAATCTGCAAAGTCGAAGCATTAATAAGTTCTAGACCAATAGCAACCTCGCGGCGGCTATTGGCGTGGGTCGCTGGAGACCATGGTTCTGTCCATCGTCCAAAGTGAAAGTGCGTGGGATTCCACCGCTTCATTTTGTGAGGAAGTGATGTCCGCTAAAGAGGCGGTGGAAACGGAAAGGGAGAGGGCTAGTACTCGCCGCCTGAAGAAGAGACATCAGAAGCCGTAGCGCGCAGAGTGATCTCCGACCTCCATGAGCGCTGGCCTGGGGGTAACGAGTGAGGCTGTTCGTTACCCTCGCAGAAGCAGGCCTAAGATAATGGCGCGACGTGTCCCTAAACCGGGAGGGGCGGGGGCCAAAGATCTTCTGCCCACAATGGTGTGGCTATCTAATGTTTAGAGGTGGCCAAGGTCTGCCGTGGTTCTCAGGGACATCCTTCCTAAGGTGTAACCGAGTCCCTTTCAATAGACTCCCTTATGGCGGTACACCTCGTGGTTTTAGTCGGTTCGATTCCGACATACCACTTGACCTTGAGCCCCGGTGAGATGATATGGGGTTTTTCACAAGACAAATCTTTTTATATGCAAGATTAATTTTAAATCTCTATAAAATCAAACAAACTAAAATACAAAGGTTGATGAAACATATTATTATTATAGAAGCGGGATCTGCATATCGAAATCTTATTAAAGCGCTCGGCTGATACAAAAAGTGACATGAACGATATTGGGGGCACAGGCGGCGCTCACCGAGCCTCGACGACTCTTCTATATTGAATCGTACTTAATGTATGTGAAGTGCAGCCTGGTTGGGTCATTAGTGATGTATATAAACCACGAGGTAGAACGTTCACAAACTAAATCTTTACCGGCTTAGTAAGTAAACATTACTTATTACATAATTCCATTAAGATAATTATGATTGGTATGTAAGCTTCTAAGATATAAAAATTACTAGTTCAATAAAAAAATAACAATTAGAATATATAATGTTTAAAGTTATATCTACTGGGTGAAAAATAAAACCATCAAATTATGTTTAAGGAAGATTATGTGCGAGCAACTTGTTCTCGCTCAAACAAATTATGGTTTAGAAAACTTAAACACACTCTTTAAGAGCGACTCGAAATTAAAAGTCCATTATCAGACCCTCCACACCAAGCGCAATGTATTAAACTCATCAAAACGAATCATATGAGCCCACTACTAGCCACTGCAGAGTTCCACTATTCACCTCCTGAGCCCATCAGATCAACTCCAAGATGCTAAATTACAGTATTGCCATCAAAACTACATAAGTATAATAGGTATACATACAAACTTGATTTCGATACGACAATTAGTAGTAGGTTAAAATTCACTTCCAAGATTTGTTTACATTGTTAGATAGACAAAAGCTAATAAAATGGTGTGAAACAAAGTCTTATTTCAAATTGAAACAAGTAGGTAACATATGTCGCTATCGAAATAAGCAATTTATTTGTCGACTAAATCTGATACGCTTACATAAACTTTAATAGCACGTGGCGAGAGGCGCCATCCGTTGAATGCCATCTCTTTTGCTCTGTGTTTTTAACCGACGAAAAAAAAGGAGGTTCTCAATTCGACCGTATTATATATATATATATATATATATATATATATATATATATATATATATATATATATATATATATATATATATATATATATATATATATATATATATATTTATTTATTTTATGTCTTAAGTATTCAGATTATTTACATAAACTATCAAATTTTATATTAAAACTGATTAATTATCAAAATTTTATATGTATCTACGTAAGTAATTAATCATTTTATTATTTGGCGCCGACTCAAAATAAGTTTATATAAAATTTGATAGTTTATGTAAATAAGCTGAATACTTAATTTCATCGGTTTAATTTTTTGTTAAAAGATTTTTATTAGTAAGCGTCTTCGTAGGTGTCGATTAAAATAACGTCATCTTAGTTCGTTTTGAACAAGTTTTTATACGGCATTTGAATAAATGGGGACTGTCGCTGCGTGGAAATAAAGTTGAGTATGCGTTGACAGGTTTTAGTGAAATTTAGTGGCGCTTAGAAATAGATGCCAGTAACAAATAGACCTTATTACGAAACATACAAGGATGATTTCATATGAAGAAATTTAGTTAGGTTTTAGTTTAGTCGAGTGTACAATAGAATCGGCACCAATGACTAGTATTTTTCGTCAATATAGCTCAATCAATAGGTCTTCACACGGGCGGGGCGTGTAACGCGACATAATTTGAAGCAAAACACTTGCATTGCACTGCAACTGTGTTATTAATTCCTCATTTTGCCAGCCATACTGACTACGCAAACGACGGCAGAGCTTCAGTAAACAGTCAATCACATACATCTCGTAACTCGGGACACGTAAATGTTAGCTTACGCATACTGCGCGAACTGTGGCATACAGCTTACAGCTGATCGTAGGTACAGTCGAAAACAGCAGTTCTTGATTATATCCGACGCAAGCATTAAATAATCAGTACCTGGGAGACCAAGCTTCACTCGGTAACTTTTTGTAAAATTGTACCTTTTTTTTTGTAAAATTGCATTTTAACAAAAAATAAAATGCTGTTGAACTTAAAATGCAAAACTGTATCTGTATAAAAAATTTCATCAAAATCGTTAGAGCCGTTTCCGAGATACCAGAAATATAAATACATACATACAATAATTGCTCGTTTTAAGTAATAAGATTATTGTATTCTGAGTTTATGAGAGTCTTACTATACGAATTTAAATATATTATTTTGCTACCCTGCAAAAGATTGAAACTAGTAATTATACAAAAAACTTGTGTTATATATATTATATGACTAAATCCTATTTAAAAATAGGGTTCCGTTCCTCAAAAGGATAAAAAGGAACCCTTATAGGATCACTTTTTGTCCGTCTGTCTGTGTGTTTATCAATACCCTTTTTCTCAAAAATCCGTTTATACATCAAGTTTAAATTAATAGCAAATATTTATGTCTGCAGTCTCTTGAAACTGTCAACCAAGCTTCTTAGTCAACGTAATGAAAAGATAATATGGTCATTTAAGCCTTAGATTTGACCAACTTTGAACATTTCTCAGGTAAATCAAAACCTATAGGGTACTTACCATTGACCTAGAATCATGAAATTTGATAAGAAGCAAGGTCTCACAGCACAAGTAAAGAACAAAATCCGAAATTAATTAATTTATTATTATATTGGCAAGGGGATATACAAAAGTACAATAAACGGAAATAATGTATACCTTACTATGTATCATTCAACAATGGTTGTATGTTGTTGTACCTTCAAATGGAACATTTGTGAGTCGTAATCGTTCCTATTTAATTTAAAATAGGTGGTTGTACTCATTTGTGTGTTTCGGGAAAGCACAATTAGTTTTGGGCCTGCTATTGTCGAAACCTAGGCGCTTTCATGATCAGAAAACCCATTGGCTACATAAATAGTCCAGTAGCTTCCCTTCTTGATAAAGGACTTGGTAAGCTTTACCGATACGTGAGTGCATCTGTATATTACACCGATTGTGTCCATATCTATAATATATATATATAATAATAACTCCACACATCTGACACACGGCCGTCTGATCCCAAACTAGGCAGAGCCTGTACTATAGACCTCTCATAAACATACTTATATATGTCTAAATACATACATGTTATAGATAAAGTACACCCAGACACAGAACAAATTATCGTGCTCATCACACAATTATTTGTCATGGGTGGGAATCGAACCCACGACCTCTGGTTTAGCAGTCAGGGTCACTAACCAACAGGCCAGTCTAAATCTATAGATATCCATGATGTACTTTTTTCTGGATTAAAGGACCTCTAGGTATGCTAAGTCCTATTTTGTGTCCCTGATAACGTGAATGTAAGATTATTTGAGTAGAAAGCGTAACAAATACACAAACAAACTTACATTCACATTTATAATATTAGTTAGGTTACTAGTATATTATTTGAGATTCTGTTAAATTTATCTCGTTTCGATTTATTCCCCACTTTGTACTCGCCAGTACAATATGGAGGAAGTTTACGAGCTTGGCCAGCAAAGTTGGTGTCGGTCGGTAGCCGCGGCTCTGCAATGTGTTTGATTCAACAGAATCGATGCGGACCCGCCGTGCAGAGTACTGCTTAAGTATGACAAACGCGCTTTTGTTAGTTGAAAGTTGATGTGATGGGTAACTCTGTTGAACTCGCATGTTGTTGATGAATAGTTTCAATGTTGTATTATGTGTCTTTTCTTGTATCCGTTAGTATCCATTGCTTTACAAATTGCGACCTGCAACGTTCGGGGGTTATTGAAATGAATTGTAATTGTCGCTCAAATCAAATCAAATCAAAATCATTTATTTCAATTAAACCCAATATAGGTACGTTTGAATTGTCAGGAGTAGTAGTCGTCAGACTAAGTCAGTCGTGAAGCTAGTTGGCTGTTCCAATAAGTAGATCCTGTAGAGAAGAACAGACAAGAAACTCCAAGGACACTCGTTTTCAACACCTTTTTTACAACTGTTTGGTTACATTGCGTATTTATATGCGCAAATTAAATGTGAGGACAATGTAACGTATTGTTCTAAACTATAAACAGTCGCGCAAACTACTAGTATATGTAAGTAATAGCAAATATTTGTATCCATCAATATGTCCATTTGTATGAGTGTAAGTGTTTCTATCTATAATTTGTAATATTGTATATTGGTTATATAGTATAACTAGCCGTTCACCAATGGTAAAAACCGGTCAATGCTCTGAAGGCCGATTGTGAAAGCGTGATGATTATTAGCTCAAATTTCTAAATAATTGGATTATCAAAATGCAAAAATATATATTTAAATGCGTATGCGGTCCAGAAATTAGTGCGTTTAATAAACACTCTTAAGCTTTACTATACAATATATAAACAAACTTGTCAGCTTTATTAAACATAATAATATATATATGTTTAATAAAGCTGATAAGTTTGATTATAATATTAGTATCTATAGGTTGTAGTATATTATATAGTACTCACAGAGCTACACCGAAAGTTCTTTAAATAAGAAAAACACATGAATAAATAATAATTTATACAATCATTCCAATTATGAGAATACTCTGAGCTAATACCAGTATTGTGCCAAATTTATTTGGAGTCGGTGCAATGTGTTCTCTTCTTCCATTCTACTCCATCTTTCGTCATTTTACTACTCACTCCCTTCCTGGCCATATCCTCTTTCACACAATCTATCTTTTCTTTGGTCGTCCTCTACTGTTGTGTCCGTCATCTTCCATACATAAAACTTTCTTCAGCACATTTTCCTCATCCCTCTGCATCACATGTCACCGTGTTATGAATCTGTATGATATTACTTTGTAAATAGTTTTGTTACAATAAAATCTGTCAGTCGTAGGACTGCATGTCAGAAGTGAAAACACATACACACATACATGTACATAGACACATCTATATGTCATCATGACAATATATATTATGTCATCTGATCGTGACGGTCACGCGAGCTCAATGCTTTTCCCCCTACCAAAAGTGCCCAAAGTTCTAAAGAAGTTTTCACTTCAAAAAGTGATACCATAACACTTCAACAGAGAAATTAGTATATTGTTTTCACTTTTATTAAACTAATTATATTTTTAAAGATTAATTAATAAGGAGCTGACAGAACTCAATGTTTAGATTAGCGCCCTCTAGTGGATATATATATGTACCTATTATTAGCGTGACGGTTACGAGTTCAGTGCTTTTTCCCCATAGCAAAAGTGCACAAACGTGCCTAAAGAAGTTTTCATTTTAAAAATTTTGTGATACATATTCAGTTGTTCATTTCAATCGATCAATTTCGATCAATTTGAAACTTTTACTCCGACATATTACAATAAGAAATGCATCTCACAGTCTGTGGAAGAACAAAATATCGAACTCGTCCGAGCAGGTCGACAGGAAATGAAATAGTGAGATGTCATCGCTCCCTAACGTAGACGTGTCGAATATATATTGTATAGTATAGAAGCAATTAGGAACATTTTATATGGGATATTAAATACTTGTTAGTCATACATTTAAATTATTACTTATTTTGTATTTTATTGAACAGTTTCAATATCTTTATGTCTCCATTTATAACCAGATTTTGAACATAGATTTTGTCAATCAAAGGAAACAGTATTTCTTTCTAGATAAAAGGTATCCTGTGTCCTTTTCTGTAACCTTGACAATGTGTATGTAAAATTTGATTATGATCAATTGAGTAGTGGAGGCGTGAAAGCGTAACAAAAAAACAAATACACTTTTGCATTTACAATATTATTAAAGATACGTGTACTATCGAAGAAAAAAGCGACGAAGTGTTTTTAATATCTTTCTATAACCATGGCACAAGTTGCCTGCTGTAGATCTTGACAACTCTTTGTAATACGCCAGAATATTTATAATAAGTATGTAGTAATATTTTAATATTAGACTATTAAAGACAGTATGTACGGATCTAGTTATGGCATAATGCTAGAATGGCCTTTTGACTGGCTCGTTGGGCTAGTGGTTAGTGACCTTGACTGCTATGCCATAGGTCGTGGGCTCGATTCCCACCCGAGTCTGGGTCTTTGTGTCCGTTGTTTGTATGTTTGTAAAGTCCCCCGCGACACAGGAGTAATTCCTAATGCGGAAGTTGTCTTTTAAAAAAATAAATAAAAAAAATAGTCAGTAAGTCAGTATGGTCACCTTGGCATAGTAATTTTGATCCCCTTATAAGATAATTATTTTTACTTATGATCTACAGACATAATGGTTTTATTATTTGACATACTCTGTGTCGTTAATTCCTATGGTTGTATCAACCCTCGACACATAGGTACAAAATAAAATATCCCAGGTGTTGAACTCTTAGATCACGGTAACAGTACTAATTATATATTTATTTGTGAAAATAAAGTATTTCCACAGACGGTTGATTACAAAATATATCTATAGTTACAAAACCCCTGTTTCTTGTTTAACACCTCAAGAACATTAAAAATAATAAACAAAAATGTGTCCCGTATCTTTTAGAAGAACACTGTATCAATTAAATAATAAATATCTAATAAATAAATAATAAATTCAACAAACTGACACCAAATATACACAACAGTTTAAGCATTAGAACAATAGGACTGTTTACAACGATACTCTGCGCCGTTCGGCCGGCCATCCTGTTTGTCATGTAAACAAACATGACGACAGATGGGACCCAGATATATTGTGATCACCGGCCTATCATGATTCATCCGTATCACCAAATTATTTAGAAGGGGTCAAAATGCCAGAGTTCGATGCCAGAGTGCCGGTAAAAACTATATATTATGCATTTCGACAATATCGTATTGGTAGCATCTTTAGACGTTTTCGGATTGAGAAATATCATCACATTTTCGTGTTTGTTCTTGTTTGTTAGTTTATGTAAATAGAATTCTAGTCGAAGAGCCGGAGTCTGTCTAGTAAGGTAATTTCATTCCACTCCAGAGATCCATGAAGTGAGGGACACGGTTGGAAACAGTGACTGTTATTAAGCTGGTTAGATAAAGCTAATAGAACTCAAAGTAAGGGGTAATTTCACATTGGCATTGCGAGCACTTTGGCGTAGCGCGTGGATCCGGGTAGTAAATAAAAACGCTCTCAATTGCTGCCCCGTCTGCGCCGGATGCGCGCCTGGCGCGCTTGCTAGGGTTGACATTTTGAAAAATTTTGTATTATACCTATACTGTGGAGACATCAAGATAAAGCAAATATATGCATCGTATTATAAAATGTTTCGAGCTGATAACATACAACTTACTAATATTAGCCGTTGATCCGCGGCCCGCCAGATACCTAGCCTGATCAAAAGATGTTCCCTTTGTCTCAGAGAGACATTATACTGTTTCTTTACACCCAGATGTAATGAAGTATTTAAAATAAATGAATAGATGACTAAAAGTAACCTTAGCCATGAGACGTCCACTGGTAAAAAATGAATTCAAAAATAAAATCCGTACAATCCTGACGAGTGGCGGTCCCAACTTCACCTCTAGTTAAATAATATTTGTCCACAATACGCCTTTGGCCATTTAGTTTAATGTACCTTCCAAATGTTAAAAGATTGAATGTAATTTTTCAGATAGTTGCAGTGGTTCTGGAGATTACCCTTGACATACAAACACACAAAAATATGCATCAGACATAACATCAATCACAGAAATGAGAATTCATTTATTTTGTAGTATATATACAACTTCTGCCTAATTTTTAATACTAAAGATAATACCGCTCATATCCACTGTACCACAACAATTTTTCACACAGCCCTCAAGCACCCGCCCGCCGCGCGGTCGCGGCTTCGAATGCACTCGCGATGAATCCGGATACGCACTTAGCTGTTTATGTCGACTGCATTAGCTGCTAAATATCTACTGTATTTTAATATTGAATGAACCTGTTTCAAATAGGAAGAGGAAATCTGTGGCTGAAGTTTTGAGATGAGCACCACTTACTTATTTACTTAAGGGTAAGTAGTTTTAGCAGGAAGTTTTAAAGTGGAAAGAGGCACTTATAGAATGTAACAAAAAACCAGAGTATAGCAGAGATGATACACTGCTGAATCTTTGAACGACAGTATACCGCCTATCAACACGTAGAAATCTACACTTTTAGCCTCAATGTGAATAAAAAATTATATCACACTAGCAACCCGCCCCGGCTTTGCACGGGTACAAATTATACATCAAAAGCTTCCTCATGAATCACTCTGTCTATTAGTGAAAACCGCATGAAAATCCGGTTAGTAGTTTTTCAGTTTATCGCGAATAGACAGACAGACAGACGCGACGGAGAACTTTGTTTTATAATTTGTAGTGATAATAATTGAATCAGTGTCATTAAAAGACACAAGAGCTTTGAGGATAACTGATAACATCATGACTAATCATGAGACATGTAAAATCTGTCAAAATATTATAAAGACAAAAGAAATATGAAGTATTAACAATTTAATACATAACAGGTTTAATAATACGTAGTCGTTATCGGTAAACACGTGACGTTCATCTTATTAAGTGCCAAATAACTGTCATAGGGATCCTCAACGCTTTAAAGAACCTATTCTTTACTCCGATTATACCTAACAGTTAATCAGATAATGCTAACTACCTAATTCTACTAATATTATACATGCGAACGTAAGTTTGTTTGTTTGTAGATACATTTTTACGCCAAAACTACACGACCGATCATCATAAAAATTATGCATATACATTTATCAGGGGCACAACGGATCCATGATCCAGAAAAAAGTACGAACAGTACCTTTTCTGGATTTCGATCGTACTTTCCTCCTTTAGCTCCAAAGAGGGGTAGGACAAAGTCTACATATCCGTGTGTATAATCATCATCCAAATCATAATATGTTTTACAATATATATTGCATAATTACTTGTTTGACAAGCTTTAACTGAAAAGTAAATTATTTATATACACAAAATTTCCGCATCATTGGAGACTGGTATCATTCCCAGATGACTGACAGCACTGCCATGTTGAATAATAATTTTATTACGTATAAAATGTTATTCACCGGTCAATATTAATATTGTCAGTTTTACATTTATAGTGTTTCGAATAATTCTATAATATATTCTAACACAATATTGCAAGCTATTGCTACATTAATGCTACAAGAACGGAGGTGAAACATCTTTAAAACGTTGATCCGACTTTGATAATAGGACCAGGCGAATTCTCTCTTAATATTTTAATATATTATTATTGTTAGTTATTTAGCGTATCTTAAATAATTAAACTGAGGAATTGGGTTAAAATTAAAAAGTACTTTCTAATAATATACCGAAGTAATCACTTGTAATTAAATACAAACTTAAGACACATACAAATTATAACTTTTTTATCATTTTTTGCCTTTTTTTAACTATTTACACAAATTTAAGATCCCGTGTTCTGTCAAAGTTTAACTAAATTTTACTTTCCATTCGTTTAATCATTTCTTAAACTATAGCCTTATTATTTATAGTATACACACTACAATTACAGCCTCCCTCAAATATCGATCCTATTCATTACCATATTTATATACGGTTGTTCCGTTATTAAAGTTTGTAAGTTATCGTGTTATGAGCATTCATCGGACTTTACCATGGTTAGAACGTGATGTCGGCTTCAAGAACTATCAACGAATAGATATGGCAAATAATAAAAGAAAAGACAATTATTATACTTACGTCACAAACACGAATGATGAGATTGTTTCGTGTACCAGAAACAATCCGTACAGTAAAAAAAAGCATAAAGCTATTATACATATTAATTTCGTTCTTCAAAGATTAACTGGTGTCTTAACAAGCAGTTTATTATGAATTCTAAACAAAACAAAACAAAAATAATGCGGTGAGTAGAGGTACAGCATGCGATGTCTTTCAAATACAAAGGGCAGACCCTAATTCCAACCTTGGGGATTATCCTATATTATGTATAAATTAATCAACGTGACGACTTGCATTGCGCGATGCAGTATCAGTTGTTACCGAGTAGTTGGGCTTTTCTTGGTTAGATGGCGGTGGGTACGACTTTAAAATAATGTATAACAGTAATGTACAATAGGATTCCTTTCTTTCTCTCTATACTTGAGATCTGGTATAATAATTTGTTACCAAAACTCCAACATCTTAAGGTAAATATGTAAGTGATTTCGTTTTATTATTGGGTTCACAATATATTTTAAAGAAAAAACTCAAATGAGAATGTGGACTAGATATTATGGGAATCAGTTATGTTAGTATATACCACAGAAGTTCTCGTCATAATTCGCCATACAAAACGGTTTTAATTCACTATTTTACTATGCTGTAAAAAGTCTGCCACAACCATCATCAAAAATTCCCTTTTATCTAGAAAATATTAAGATAAGGTTGTGTTGTGTATGATAGGGTACGATGGGGTTGGCGTATCCTTGTGGATAAAAATCCCTTATTAAAAAAATAAAGATTAAAAAAAAAACTATGCTGTATATACTGAATCATTTAGTGGTTATCACTTCTAACAAAAATTAGCTCTGTGGAGATTATCAGCAGTTGGACGCATAAACTTTGTCCCCTCGTATTTGCACATTTAAATATTGCTCTTATAAATATTTATAAACTGTTTTCTTTACTTCCGATGTTATTTCAAGACACTTTGTAGTAGATAGAGTTTTGATGCAATTTCTGATAAGCTTGATATTACCAAATTAATAATGGATACAGTTGTTTTCTATGTTTTAAAGGCTGAAAAACAGGGTAAAGTATATTAATTTAAAATCTTGAAGAACTAGAGATCATTGTTAGGCATTTGAACGTTTAAGAACTTTTCTCATGTAGGAACTTCTTGAGGTGTAAACTACGCCTACGGACTAGTCAACTAGGGTAAATTATACCCTTTACAACGCAAACACGCCTTTTCGCGTTGTATTAAACAAAACAAGCATGAATTCACAAAACGTACTTTTTATGATAAATAAACCGAATTTCCGAAATACATGCATGCATTGTATTTACTTTAATTTGTATAAAGTACTAACTTATAAAGTATTAATTAATGTATTTCTAACAATAACAACGCGCAGCCAAGAGTAGGTCGCAACGTGTGCACAAAATTATCTATATGTAAAAAGTAAAAACTATTTGTGTGTACGATAGCGAGATCGTACAGTGCCATTATTATTTCCTGCGGTAGGGCGTTCCAGAGGAGGACAGACTATATAATGAAAAAAGAATTGATATATGCTAATGAATTACTGCGACATAATAGGAGAGGATTATTTGACTGTTTATAAATACAGCAGTATATAGAAAAAGAAGATCAGATACACTATCTCCAACAAAATTATATTTAAGATGATATAGAATTGAAGTTCTTTTAGATTTCCATACCTTTTTGTTTATAAATATGTGAAATCTTATGTTACACCGTGACCATGATTCTGGGTAACAGAAAGTACCCTATAGGTTTTAATTTACCTACGAAATTATAAAATTTAGTCAAATCTAAGGCCTAAATGGTCGTAACTTTTGATTGCGTTGACTTAAAAGCTTCAGGCAAACAACTTCAAGAGACCGCAGACATAGGTATTTGGTATTAATTTCATTCTAGACAGACAGACAGATGGACAACAAAGTGATCCTATAAGGGTTCCTTTTGAGGAACTTTCAGGAAGAGATGTTACGCATATTTTAACATAATCTGACATATTCCGACCTAAACGCGAACGACGTCGCGGGCACAATTAGTCGTGTCTAAAAGTACGCTAATAATGGCAGTATAAATATCATGTGTCACACATAGCAGCTCTATAATGCCTACTAACTAAATAACGCTATCAAAATGATATATTCTCATCAGAAACTGTTATTTCTCAGAGGTGAGTACCTAATGGGATTGTGGTGTCTCCGGCAACGCGATGAGAGTACGTGCAAATAGACAAATGGATTCTGGCGTTGGAGTACTACTGTTCCGTTTTGTTAATTGATCGGAGATAATTCACGATAGAATAAGGTAAGATTAGATTAACATCTTGAAGGGAAGTTTCGTATTTCATTAATTAATCATGTTTATTAGTACAACTTCTGCTAAACCTCATTAAGTTGAAAATCTTCATAACTCGAAAAATTCGTTTTGTTCCTTTCTCTTCAATCCCCGAAACCTCCATTGCTCGAAATATAAACCCTCTTTAAATAATCAGTGAGTCTATACAATCCATTTCAGTACATATTTTCCCTCCATAACTCGAAAAAATAAATTTTACCTCTGTATCTCCAACACAGCACATGTTTGATTTTACATCCTTTGCAACTCGATAATTTGAAACTACTTACCTCTAGAGCTCAAAATGAGTTAAAATGAATATAAACATCTACAAGTCGAATCTTTGTTTACAAAATCTCTCTTTATCTAAGCCTAAAACAAACACTAATTTTCTTTTTTTTTTTGTTACAATGCAACTCGATGGGTTCTTGAGTCGATTAACGCCCGGTTCCTATAATCAAGAAACGATTCGTTGTGATTACTACTTACTCGTTGTAAATTCAACGAAATTTTACCGTTCATGAGCCAAATGAATCGTTTCTTAAATTTTAGGAACCGGGCATAAGTGAATCGATCTGATATATCAGTTCGCGCTGAAATATTGATATATTTTTTTACCAGTCTTACATATATATTTTTATGCAACAATCACAACCTCAAACAACACTTTGAATCCTCTTACACAAAACGCTTGTAAAAAGCCTTCAAATCAAATTACCATCTACAAGCAATGTATCAATGAAACATGGCAGATGCGTGAGGCGCAAAAACATCGGACTATGACTTACGCGGTCGTGTCTCGCATGCAAAACAACTTTTCAAACCTTATCTTGTCTTGCTATTGTGTGCGTTGGCAAATATTTGCAAATATTTTTAACTTTACTTGCATATTTAAGTTATACCTACTAGAATATTTCGCGATTTCTATGTATATTAGATCATGTACTTGAGCAAAATATACAGGGTGTATTTGAAAAAGAAACACTTAAATCACTGAAAAGGCATGACTTTAGATTGCTGTTACAATAAAAAAAAATTGAAAAACTATCTGTTTACAAGTTATGACCGTTTCAATTGATTGATTGATGACTGGCCTGTTGGTTTAGTGGTTAGTGACCCTGACTGCTGAGCCGGAGGTCGATTTCCATCTGAGTCTGGGTGTTCTTTGTCTCCGTTGTTTGTAAAGTCCCCCGCGACACAGGAGTAATTCCTAATGCGGGAGTTGTCATAAAAAAAAAACCAAAAAAAAGATTTCCAGGTATTTTTACCTCTGTTTAAAGTTATACAAACTTTGTAAAAAGGAAGGAAGTATGCATCAATGATTATTATAACTTTAGTCAACAAACAACAAGTATTCAATTAAAACATAAAACATCGTTAAAAAGGGATCAACGCTGTCAAGGCCTTTTTCACTCAGTTTACAGGATATAAACCGTCGGATGCCGCTGTTATTACCTTAATGAGCTCTTGTTCTATAATTATATGTGTTGGTCCATCTTATGCGTTTATTGGCAGTATAGTGCCATTGCAACTAACCTAACTACATCCAGAAGAAAAGAAGTCTCTATGGAAATTGGAAGCCATCACGAAGATTCCTGGCGGAGATAGTTCGTTTTTATACGCTAAAGTTTGTACTTATAAGAAGATCTTAAAAAAAGGGTCTTGGCAGACAGACAATGAAGTGATCATGATTAATTGTAATAAGCTGTATTCTTCATACCTTTATTTTCCAGTCGCAGAGTTGGAATATTTTTTTTAATATAAATGGGAGCAACCTTAAGTACAATCAATTCAATTAAAAACTAAGTCGTAGGACTGCACGCCAGAAATGATAACACACACATCCTGTGTATATGTATCTCAGCGTGACGGTCCGGCGAGTTCAAATATCTTTAAGACTGCACCTCGCCACTACGCCGCGCTGAGTGTTGTGGGTTCAAATCCCACACGGGACAAAAACTTGTGTGATCCACAAATAGTTGTTCCGAGTCTGGGTGTCCTTTAAGTCTGTTGTTTGAATGTTTGTGAAGCCCCCCGCGACACAGGAATATTCCTAATACGTGAGTGGTCTTTAAAAAAAACAATCTTTATTTCATTAAATTCTTTAAGAATGGTTGAAAACGTCTTTTTTAAAACTAAACTTCAAAAATTATTGATCAACATAATGTCACCGCGACATTAGGTTGCTTTGTGAAAAGTAAAACAAATAAGTAGTAGTAATATTTTAGTGCATTTCCCCGATACCAAAAGTGCACCACTTGCCTAAATAAGTTTTCACTTAAAAAAACGGTTCACAAATGGCGAAGAGATCGAGTAACATACTGTAGTGATGAGACCTCTCGCACAGCTTGCATACTCCTTCGATTGAAATAATAACTCTTTGAAATGCGAGAGGCCTGGACTAGTGGCCCCAAACTCGAATTTAGAACATGTTCGAAATATTTTATGAAGAATAAGGATAGAAGAAAGGACAGTCGCCCAGAGGACAGAGGATGGGCTTGACGACTGTCGGGCAATGTGCACAGATTAATTCAAGAAGTATTATTTATAATTAATTTGTTTCAAGTTGTAATTGTTACACGAATAATAGTTCTGATTATATCGCATAGTGCGTTTGCCTACTCTTTTAATTTTCCTCCTCTAGATAGAACTTATCGAACCTGGTTACCATAAAGCCCCAAGCTTTACACGTGTTGGAGTACGCCGCAGTTGTTTTAGAAGAAGTACTCCACGCGTTACAATACACACAAAGAAGTATTTCTCAGTTTGAATTAAGAAACTCCTCCTTTTTAAAATCTATAAAAAATAGTGACCATACAACTTTTAATGCTTTTAATATCGCCCGTACAGTTTCTTCTATAATAAGTTTGAAAAGACAATCTATTCTAATTTCAAACGAAGCTATATTCCTTAAGGTCTCCACACATATTTCACTGTCAGCAAGACTTGGTGTATAAAGACGTATGTACACATATAACTGCTATCTACTAGCGCTAGTACTACATCACTTTGGTTAAACTGGCCCATAAAACTCACTCGAACGTGTATCCTGACTTTAAAATAGGTTTTACACAGTTTCATGTTAAATTATGTTATATGTTTCGTTTCAATATCTAAATTGCCTGGCTGTAGTATTTTAACCCTAAAATGCATGTTTTTCTATAGTTGATCGAAAATATATGTGTGCATACAAATCTTACTATGGTTGTTTTTTCAGTAGAGTGAATGTGTCAAGTAAAACAATTTACTAAAATAGCTGTGTTACCTTTTGTCATCATATGACAGTAGATAGAGATATATTCTATTAGACTCTAGTTCCTTCAAAGTACGTCACTATCAGAAGGACGGATCAATCGGAGACCTACGAGTACGTTCCGTTTTTACCGCTGATTCTAAAACATTTTATATTTTCTTAAACATAGATAAATAATACCACTATGAGGTTTTTTATGAAAGGAGTGTACAGGTTTTAAAGGGTTGGCAACGCGCATACGAGTCCCCTGGAGTTGCAAGCGTTTATAGGCCGTATGCTTAAAAAAATAATAAAAACCCATTACCCATATGGATGGAACATTATAATTGAGTGAAATGAAACACAGAAATAAAGTATTCTGATACGGGGTATTTATTGTTCAACAATCTTATTATCACGAGATATACCCACAGTAGGTGAACCAATATAGAAGTACCTACTTGCAGATACAGAACCCCTTACACAGAAAATTGCTCAGTACTTTAGCATGTATCGCGTTGTTTAGAAGTAGTCCGTATGAATAAAACGTAGCAGGTTGGTTATGCAGCCTACGGCGTAGAGTGTACGCGTGCTACGTGCGTCGATTATACAGTGCTACGGTCTACGAAACACGCCTTATTTACGACGTCGTATCTGAAATGATCATTATTAATAAAAAGTAAAAAGACATCTCTTTTTTTATGGGATAGGATGCAAACGAGCAGATGCGTTACCTGATGGTAAGTGACTACCTGTGGCAGTGGTATAAGTGGGCACCTGCAACTCGAGTAGATGGGGTTAGGGCCTCCGGTAACCTCACTGGCTCGGCGAAATACATCGCAAGCTGCCTTCACTGCCGGTTTTCTGTGAGGCCGTGATAACAATCCGGTCGAGCCAGCCCATACGTGCCAAAGTACGGCTCTTCCTCGTTTTGCAAAACTTTTTTCTGTTGCTCAAAAGAGTAATAGAAAATGTAGAGAGAACAGCTAATCCACTCCTAACACAAGCATTTAAGCTTAGCTGGAGGGGTTAACAAGAATACTAGTAATGTGTGAGCCACGTTACTAGTAGTCTTTTTTAAACCAAAAAAAAAATACTCGACTTAAAGCTTCCAATTTATGACATGATTTCAGCAGCATTTCTTTTTTATGGTCGCTTACCTTAGCCGTTACCACTGTCTAAACACTTACAGTACCAATTTTGTCACTTACACACTGAAAATATATTTTCTATGGTCTAAAAACTGTTTTTAAATATTCCACGGCCATCTGACCTCAACCTTGACGACAAACTACTTCAAAAACCCATAAGTTATGATTCCTCAGATCTCGCAAATGACTTGTTTGTTCCCGAAATGGACCACAGATCGTTTTATTTCTCTAATATTATACGTGATCTCGTTATAGTTTCAAACTAATTTCAAGAGCAGCCTCCGTTGTGTGGAATACAAAAAACCTCTTTGATGAATCTCTTGGCGGTCGTGTAATTTATGTAAGAAATGAGAATACGATATTTTCTCATCGACTTTCAAAGTACGAAAAAATAGGCATTGAATTATTATCGATACGCCAAGTATCGCCCATTCGATATCGAATCTCCAAGTATTACTAGTACATGCGATAATTTATGGTGTTTTAAAGACAACGAAATTATTTATGAAAGAAGGTAGTGTATTGGGTAAGATGTAGGAGTTGCGAACAAGTAGTTGCGGGTTTGAACCCCACCTAGTACACTATTGACGGCAACCCTCGGACACAAAATAGCGCTTTTTGGTTGCAAGAAATCCCAAAAGGTCGTAAAGAACAGTAACTGGCTTAGTATTTTTGGATTTTCTTTTAATAAATATTAAATTCTTTTAACAAATAGAGTAGTTGTGGAGACTCTTAACATCTCGATTCAGAAGGATGTTATAACGCCTTCCATCTATGAAAAACTAATAAGAACAGGTACTATATAAACATTGGTTGTTTGTCCATGCACAGGAGTATAGTGTATTTGCTAAAGAGAATGAATACACTACAGTGGCTTAAAGAAGTATATATTTGTTTAATACTCTGCGTAATGAAGGTATTATTAAAACTAAAAATGTGACAACTAAACGACAATATCATTAAGTGAAAAAGGTTAATTACAGAGCTGCCGTAGTTTCAGTCTCATTACGTCAAATGCCAGACGGCTGACATTCCGACACTCAGGATAATGGACGTCAACTTTTATTATAATACAAGCGATGGCATAAAAGGGAATTGTTGTACTTATTTGTTATCTATATATATGTACGTATCTGATATAACTATATCTATACATATGTACGTACATATGTATAGATATAAACTTACCCTATTGCCTGGTAGATACGTATCTACCAGGCAATAGGGTAAGTTTTTATAGTTTAGTTAATGTTTATATAATTAAGTCTCTGTATCAATTGGGTATAGGTTTTTCAATAAGTTATAATTTGCTGATTTGAGTTTGAAATATTATTTAATAATAATTTGGGACACCTCAATCGTATCTTTAAAAATATATTTTTCAGAATGTTAGTATATAGTAAGAATAATATTGAACTGAGTATTAGATTAACGGGAAAACTGTTGCAAATCAATGTGCATTTTTTGGAAAATTAAGGTCTTTTTTTTATTTTCTTCGCGACTTGCACACGTCAGATATCGAACCTCCTGATTTTGTCACGGTTTTAAAATACATACGAGTACATAGGTTCATAAATTACATTTGAGATAGTGTTGGAAGGTGTACTACATTGGGATGTGTGTCAGAAACTAAATCCTACTAATACTATAAACGTGAAAGTTTGAAAGGATGTATGGATGTTTGTTACTTTTTCACTACTGAATCGATTGCGATGAAACTTGGTATGTAGATAGCTGGAGACCTGGATTAACACAAAGGCTACTTTTTATTCTGATAGGCACCGCATAGGGACTTACGCGGGTGAAACAACAATTTACAACACACTTTTAATAAATTTGAAAAATTCAAGTCTTAACCAAACAAATTTACAGTTACATAAACTAACCACGCTACCTAATAGTGTCGTATTTTTTGGCAGTACTTAGGGTTACTAAGGTCTGATGAGAGGAGTAGGCTTTACTATGCGTGAACGACACAACTATATTTATAGACTCTAGCAACCGCTTAATGGTATACAGGCACACAAACCATCAAAGTGTGTGCCTGTATGCCAACTTAAAAGCGTAAAGTATACGGACTTCTCAAGGTACCGGGAAAAAAATTAAATAAAAAATCTGATAAAGAAATAATTTCTGCTTAGAATACACAAACCTTCGAAATGCGCAGAAAGAAAATTGCTGTTTTAGATGACTCAACAATAAAATTGAATAAAAAATGGGTACCTGTCCTTTACAAATAATTCCACCAGCAAATTCAACGTAACGCCAAATAATTCAGCATCGTGGGCTCTGGCGAGAAACTTTCCAATATTTTTGAACTCAGCCATCTGCACGATGAACGGTTTAATTTAGTTAAGTGAGAGACAAGATAGCCTATAAATTATGTAGAAGTTTGTGATGTAATGACTCTCTCCTTGATTGGACAGTGTTCTAGATAATTTTATTTGTGGCTAGATATATTCTGCAAAGTTTTTTTCACAGAGTTTTGACAAAAAGTTAGCGACGAGGGCGAGTGATTGCTCTTATTTTTTAACAAGGTGAATCAAGCCGATAAGCTTATCTTTCGAATCATGATTACCTCCTAAATTGTAGTCCATTGTAAAGTAAGTTCTCTATCTCTCTAATTACGCTTAGTAATTAAGTATCTACACTTTAATATCGCAGGTGAAATAAACAAATAATAAAACTAACTACGAAAACTTTTTAAGTTAGTTTTTTTATGGATTTGCTCAATAACTGAGTAAATAATTCCAAACAAAAAGATATGTACAATTTAAATTTTTAACTTTACACATACCACCTGCTTTTTGAGAAACGCAGGTAGTAATTCCTGGAAATTCAAACGGTTATAATTTTTAAACCGATAGCTTTTTTTCCAAAAAATATTTTTGTTACTGCATGCTACAGATATGCCCTTTCAGTGATTTCATTAAGTGTGTCAGATACACTCTGTATAGTCAGATAGATAATTTGCAGAACCTTTAAATATATATTTTTAACCCCCGACGCAAAATAAGTTTGACGTCGATGTCTGTGTGTGTGTGTGTCTGTGTGTGGCATCGTAGCACTGAAACGGGTGGATCGATTTCGATGCGGTTTTTTTTCATTTAAAGCCAGTTTCCTTGCGGTCGTTCTTAGCTATGTTTGGTTAATATCGGTCCAGCAGTGTAACAGTATTAGCTCTTTTCCAAAATGATGAAAGGCATTTTTGTTGTTATTTTGTGTCGGGAGTTTTTTAAATTTTTAATTTATAGTTATTATTATTCAGGTAATTTAGATCTTTGAGAGCAACAAAAGAAAACTCGAAGATTTAGCAGCTTTTAAAACGCAATTATTCTGAAGAGCTGTTCAATAGTAGTAACTCTGCCACTATCACCTATGTTATGACTCCATCTACTTTTCTTAGACGAGTATGTATGAGAATAGCAAGCTTTTCAAAAATAATAGCGTTGTGTGTCGTAGCTAGATAGTATTATTTTATGTGATGTGTTCCATCGCGTAATACTAATACACTACAGATTGGGTAAGGCGAGCGTCAAAGGTGATGGATTGTGCATAGAGCGTTTATACCTGATTATTTTTGTTATGACAGTCTCTTGAAAAATGTCTTCAAAATTAAACTTAGTCCTTAGTCCAAATACATGACACTTCGCTTTTATCGAGTCGATATAAACCACCACGTTTGGAACGTGACAGAACTCTTAATCGATCAGAGTTAACTAATGTGTTAAAAAAACCATTAAAAATCATTATTGATCATGAAACGCGATAAACATTAAACCCAATCCTCTACAATACGGACGCCCACCTACTTCTTTTACAAGGGTTTAGCGTACATGCAAACAAAGTGACTTGAAGTCTTATTAACACCTAAATGTAAAACCATTCCTTGGTAAATAGTGTTTGTCCTAAAATACCTTTTGCAACCTTAATCACCACAGGCGCATCAGCGTAGGTTAACATTCAATTTTAAAAGTCTAGATAAAAGAATACCAAAATAAGTTTTCCGTCAGCGCCGTAATCAGGAGTATAGCTCAACACCACCTCCTTACACGAGAGCGGGTTTTAAACGAATGTCACCGTAATAAATAGCCTGCCCATCGAATCATCACAAATGCGATGCAAAATGCATGCGGCGATGTTCTAGCCTTTAAACAACCAACTTATTTGTACATTTTTGACATTGAATCATAGATCTTATAACCATGTAATATGGTTGTTAATCTTTGTACGCATAAGTTGGTGATACTATATAATGTTGAGAAGTCTAGACTCTGCGACGCGGTACATTGTAGTTTGATGTATGAGATGAATTTTTGTCTATTTATAGAATGGTCCTATTTATGTAGTTTGATTTGATCGAAGTTTTCTGTGCAATGCAAAGGGAATTGAAGTTGATACTGTATAATATATTATCTCTGTACGATGTATTTTTAAGAAGAAGGTAAAAAGTATTTCAAATACAAGTTATAATTTTGATACGGGCCGAATTTAAACCCAAAAAAAATTGTCATTTTCTAACGTAAGTAACGTTATGTTTACATATATTTTAATATATATTTTTTTACTATTATTTTATGCAAAAACAAAGTATCTCTTTTACAACTTCTTAACATTTATACCCTAGAAACATCTTGACTATTCAATGGATTCTAATCAATTGCTTGTCTGTTGATAAAAAACCTAGAACAGCATAAATAAACAGTAAATTTTAAAATATCGACTGTGTAAAAGCAAATATTGAAAAGATGTGTATATGATAATTCAATAAAAACCAATAATAACCATTCGAATATGATAAATAATAGCAATCGTTGTCAAATATTTAGCGGTAGTTGCTGTAAACAAACAATTAAACTTACTTTTTTGTATCTCGTATATTTAAAAAAAAATATTAAATTGATGTAGACATCTTCTCAAACAGTCTACCTACATATAATAATAATAAGTTTATTTCACCAAAATTTTAACTTGTACAGTGCACTATTTGATAACAAAGGTAGCTTATCTATGTATATTTTATATTATGTTCACTAGTTAGACCCTGTCTCTTAAACTAGGCAATTTTACCTGTATTTTAAGAAACAGTGTTCGGCAGTAGAGGATTGACATTAGACATAATTATAATAAAGATGACATTTAAAAGTAAATTTATTACATCGTTTAGAACTCCTGTAACTTGAGAATTACTGCGTCACTATGTCCTGTAAGCTCGATCATTTTCTGTATGATGTAGGTATATGACTGTGTATAAAAGGTATGTTGTAAAAATATATCGCGCTCCTGTAGCTATTTCTCACAGATGTTTTTAATTAATTTTTAGATAATTGTTTTCTTTTATTAACATGTGAAAGAATCTCTAAGTTTAGGTTTAGTTAATATTAAGTAAAAAATTCTTAGATGAAACTGTCCCTTACCATGCAGTAGCAACTTGTAAGTAAAACAGCACACAATTTACTGTAAAACATGTTTGTAAACTCAGTATTAGTGTATGTTTTGTAAGTTGTCCTAAATAAATAAATAAATACATTTCCTATAGTATTGTACCTATCCTACAGCTGAAATCTCAACATGAATGTAAATTAAAATCCTTTTCCTTAACTAAGTTAATAGCAGCATGACTCTTTTATAGCTTTTAAAATGGTTTTATACAAGTTAGATGCCCGGCGCCGCTTAGACGAGACTCAATTGTCTCAGCAGGGAACCATACACCCGCACTTTGAGTATTCTTGAAACGTATATGAACTGCGGCTACGTGCTATGTCTGTCTACGTGGGGTAAGAAGTCGTTTTTTGAAGTAAAACTTCTTTCAAATCGTTGTGTTGTGTGAAAAAGTCACATTAAAAAGAGACAAACACAATACAATAGGATTTCGCCTGCGAGAGAATGAGATAGAATACAAGTATACAGCACTAAAAAAAATAGAACATATTCATAAATAGGGTATAGTCTGCGAGAGAATTAGATAACATACAAGTATACAGTGTTTCATATAATCTTCGTATGCTACCACGTGTCTTTGCGCTTGCTTACTACGAAGCCTTCAGAAAATGCTACATAGTCAACGTGGTGTTTCATTAACGTATATCATTTTTGTGCATTTGCGTATTAAAATTCGTTGGTTAATTAATTTAGAAGTTTCATTTCTGCCGTGTGTGAATTGCACACACACACTTTTTTAATTTATTAATAAGTAGCTTTTGCTCACGGCTTTGCTCGCGAATGTTATTTTTCTAACCCTCGTGAACGGTACTTATTTTCGGAACGATACCATATGTCTTTTTTTGTATCCCTGACCACGTGTATGCAAAATTTCATAATGATCGCTTGAGTGGTTAAGCTGTGAAAACCAACAAACAAACAAACTTACTCCATATTTATAATGCTAGCTGTTGCCGCGATTTCGTTCGCGTAAAATTTTATAGGGTGGAAATACGATACTACTTTGGCGGCTCCTATTTCGAGCAGAAATCTACTAGAACCTACATCTTTAAATAAATTGAATTCAAGCTTGTAGGAATTCATTACCATTCCAAATTATTCCTCTGTTCCCAATTTCAATACATGTCCGTGTAATAAATCAGAATACATAATTCTGTCTAGACATAGCAAGACTTTATTGTGTCTTGTAAAATCGAACTATGTCGTTGTGTATGTATATTTATTTGAAATTATGAACGTTTCTTTTTTTTTGTGTTTGGCCATGTTTTTGACATTCATAATGGTATCCCATTATGGATGTCAAAAACATGGCTAAACAAATTTCTTAACCCTTAGAAAATGTGTCTATTTCAACTATACAACTTTTTAATTAAATAACAGTGATCATGATACATTTTGTTTTGTATTAGCGATATTTTTATAACTTTTTTTTTTTTAAAGACAACTCCCGCATTGGGAATAATCCTGTGTCGCGGGGGGCTTCACAAACATTCAAACAACGGACACAAAGAACACCCAGAGTCTGGACAACTATTTGTGGATCACACAAATTTTTGTCCCGTGTAGGATTCGAACCCACAACACTCGGCGCGGCGTAGTGGCGAGATGACCACTTAAACCATTGCGCCCTCCGTGCACTCTCTAAATGATTTAAGTTATGCAAAACAATTTTCACCTTATCTTTTTATTATTATGACACAGTTTTGTTCAACATTTAACTTCGAATACTATATTACTGTGTATTAGCCTTTTTTCTGTTACGGTTAAAAGATCTACCAGAGGCAACACTAGGGGCACAAATGCTTTGATGGTCTTATTGTCATAACGACCTTGAGAGTATTTCAACAGCTACCTATCCTACTAAACATCCAAAAAAAAAACCAATCGTTACGTTAATAAAAAAAAAACAAAATTATTATTAAATGATAATCATCATAAAAATTAGTTTACATAAAGATTAATTAAATACTTTGTTTAGTATTAAATATGATGACTACGATTTCAGGTCAGATGAGAAATTGATACCACAGTTTTAAATGAAGCCGTTGGAACAAAATAACAATTGATATTAAGATCTTTGACAATATCTTAATATTAATTTTAATATTTTCTAATCGATTCATTCATATTGTTTATTTATCAGACTTTTTTTTTCAAACTATATACACCACTTTCCGTTACTAAACAATCTAGTAATTGTGATAATCATGGATACTTTCGTCCAGTCTATTTACCCTTCCGTACCAACCCTCAATAATTATTATTTGTCCTCTTATTTTCGTTTGCGCAAGAGCAAGACATTATCATGTCATACTTTTCAAGGCATTGTTTTTTGAAACAGTGTTTAAATGTCTTTATTCCTTCACTGTCAGTGCTTTTATTCTCAACATATTCATATTCATCTTCTATATATTGGATAGGTAATCCAGCAAGCTCCACACACCGTGCTACATGCATTTTCCGGCCGTGGCTTTATAATTAAATCTTTGGCTTTTCTAAACAAGCAACGTTTGAAATGAAAATAGCATCCTCTAAAGACAATTTTCGAGAATACGCTTTGAATTGCATTTATTGCTGCCACTTTAAAATATAGAGTAATTTTTTCAGGCTTCCATTTCTTATTTCTTTTTTTTTTTTGTCTGGTGTTAGCGCAAAAATCAAAGGAACTACGGAATGGTTGTTTTTATCGTAACCATGTATTGAATAAAGTTGCTTGAATGCTTTTAGGCAACTCTTGAAAGTTCCATCAGCGAAAAAGTGATAATACTTACTGATCTCTTTTCTATTTGCATTGGAACAGAAAACAATTAACATTTTATCATCATCCACGTAATTAGCAAGTAAGAATCGTTGATATTTAGTGAAATACATACATCATTACAGAAATAAATACATACATTTTCGTACTGCTTCTGTATACGAGTTAAAGTTGCAGCTACTGTTTTTTTTATTTATTTTTTTATTTATTCTTTTTGCACAAAATGTGTCAAAGGTGGACTTAATGCCGTAGGCATTTTCTCCCAGTCGACCTTTGGGCGATGCAGAGACAAAACAAGGTAGATGCACAGAGGTTAAGAATTGTTTATTTTAAATTAGATTAAATAATATCATTATAGTACCCACAGTACTTTATAATCTATTTGCTAATATAATACATACACATGTACATTTAATAAGTTATAATAATACTATTACATGTAATACATAATATATAAATAAATATATATAAACATATAATATAAACTGGTTAAGGAGAGAGTCTAAGATTTAAAAGAATCTGATAATACATGTCTCCGCAACATGTATTTGAAGGTAAGCCGAGTTCTTGCCATCCTGATCTCGAGAGGGAGCGCGTTCCATAACAGGACAGATTGAACAAAGAAGGTGGAATGTACGAAGTCGGAGCGGTGAGTGGGACAATGAAGAAGCCGGTTGTGTGAAGATCTAAGATTTACAGTATGATTGGCACCTAAATATTGAAATTGACAAGTTAGGTAAAAAGGAGGATTTGGAAAGAAGAGTATAGAATATAGAGTAGTTAATGCTCGTGTCTGTCTACGTTGGCGAATTGGCAGCCACTTCAAGTTAGAGAGGTGCTGAGACACGTGATCATATTTTCGTAAATTGAAAACGAATCGAATGCAATTATTGAGAAGACGGTCAAGTTTATTGAGCAGATCTGCATTCAGGTCAAAATAGCACACATCGCCATAGTCGATTATAGGGAGTATTAGAGTCTGTACAAGCATTGTCTTTGTTTTCGATGGCAGAAAGTTCTTTAGCCTATAAAGGGCCCGCAATGACCCTGTTACTTTCTGAAAAATAGATGCAACATGTTTTCGCCAGCTCAGAGTTGTGTCAATATACAATCCGAGGTCTTTCACACTTTCACAGTATGGAATGACCATACCATCGTAAGTAAGTGGTGGGAGTGAAGCAAGGTCGAGTTGGCTCATACTACGGCTACTTCCCACGATGATGGCCTGACATTTATTCGGGTTCACTGATACGCCGAACATATCAGACCAACGTTTAATGGCCGCTAGGTCTGTATTTATTAACGAAACCCCGGACAAAATATTGCACAACTCCGTTTGATAATATAACTGCAAGTCATCAGCGTAAAGATGGTAGGAACACTGAAGTCTTGGGGTGATAAGATTGATGAAGATCGAAAATAGAAGAGGTGAGAGAATACCGCCTTGAGGGACACCAGCAGCGAGACCACGCCAACTAGAAGAAGAATCTTCAATACGGACCGACTGCTGACGATCCCGAAGGTAAGAAGAAAACCAGTCAAGTGCTTCTTGAGAGACCGAGAAATGGGATAGGATAGCAAGGAGGAGTTCGTGACTGACGGTATTGAAGGCATTGGAAAAATCAACCAGGACCAAAGTAGTAACCATGGTATTCTCCATACCTACTTTAATATCGCCAGTCACTTTAAGGAGAGCAGAGGCCGTGCTATGGCCAGGTTGAAACCCAGACTGAAAAGAACTAAGTAAGTTGTTGTCATAAATGAAGTGGGAGAACTGTTTGTGAACGCAGGCTTCTAGCACTTTGGAGAGGAAGGGAAGAATAGAAATAGGACGGAAGTGAGTGGGCAGAGACGGATTCGAGGTTTTGGGCAACGGGCATACATACGCTTTCCGCCAGAGAGAAGGAAAAGTGCCAGACATGAGGGAGAAATTAACAATATGGGATATAGCGGGAAGGAGGTGGTCTAGCAATGTGATGATCATTCTCCGACTAATGCCATCACAACCAACCGCTTGGGATTTGATAGACAGGATAATTTTCTTGATCTCTCCTTCTGCAACCGGACCGAAGTGAAAATGGCATAAGTTAGGGCGCGGTAGACTATTGATGTAATTTAGAGTATTTTGTTCAGATAGACTGTCCAACATGAGAGAGTCGGTGAAATGTTTATTTATGGAATCGAGACTTAGAGATTGTGGAAAGTCTACATGTCGCGATTTGCCAACACCTAGAGTTCCGAGGATCTTCCAGATGTCGGCAGGAGAGGAGGAGGAAATATTATCTAGAATATGGCGGCGTTTAGCATTCCGTATCATCTGGTTACACCGATTCCTTGCAGTTTTATACAGTTGCCAGTTGACTTCCACACGGTCCCTTTTGTAGGTTTTGAACGCGCGATTTCGACGTCTCATGGTCATCTGTATAGCTTTGGTCATCCAGCTGTTCTGTTTCAGATCATCTATCTTTTTAAGTATGATATTTTCTTTCATGGTTAGCTACACAGTCAATATCTTGAGTCTTTGAAAACTTTATTGCGAGAATTTTAGTTTTTGATGTACTTGGAACATGTAAAGTTGACATGTTGCCGTTGCGAATCCGAAAAGAGTTAACTCTAATCCTTTTTGAGACTGCTTTACTCCTCAATGACATATATATAATATCATGGCAGATGTAATTTTATACACACTATTTATATTAATAAAACGAATTTGTGAATATCGAAGGTTACATACAAAGAATAAAATCTCCTTAGTGGCACCTGGTTGCGAAACTCGGTTGCGATTGCGAGAAAATTATTCCTGGCAGGCAACCGGTAGCGTAGGAAGGAAAAAAAATCTTCTATCGCAACTAGTTGCTAAAGAAGAAGATAAAATCCTCTTTCGCAACTGGTTGCCTTAGTTGCCATAGCGGCCGAAAGGGCTTATCAACGACAACTAACATTTCTACAGAATGTTACAGAAAGGTGCGGTCATATTTTAGGGTAGTATAGTAGACCTCGTTAACAGCGTGAAGCGCTAACAATTTTATGAAAATTCGTGACTTTTAATATAGAAATTTTATTTTGAAACTAAAAAAAAAATGTTAAATAATATTTCGTATGTAAGAGGGCTGACATAATTGAAACTATAGATACCAATGATGATGACGGAATATCCAGATTTCTATAAAAAATGTCTGCATAACAAAATAAAAAATATCGTTAAATTTTTTGATGATGTCATCATGAATTTTTATGTAAATCTAACGTTTTTTTTTATTGTGTTGTTTAGGAATGTATTTATTATTTATTCCAAACTAAATCAACTATTTGTTGGCTACACATAACGCTTCTAAAATTTGAAAACACCTTTCTGTAACACTCTGTATAAGTATATTTTTCCTACCTGAAACATTTAAATCACGACATGCGAGAGATCGTTTTAAATCCCGGACAAGTGAGCTTTATCTTGTGCAAGTTATAATTTCGCTCCAGATACATCATCTTCCGTTAATTTGATTTGTATTAAGTTCGTCAAAAGTTGCTGATAATGAAAAAATCAAAACACCTCCCACTAGTGCTGCCTCTGGTGGATTTTTTTTAAATCTTTACAGATAAAAAGCCATATTTTATTCGCGATCAATCAGTACAATGATGAGGGACTAGCAATTCCCGCTTAATTAAGGGAGTTGAGAATGAAAAGTTGTGAATGAAATTCTATGAAAGGACTGATTGATGCTTCAGGCCATTGCAATAATGGTTTCATTCATAAACTTTGTATACAAGTGTAGGTATACTAAGTTTATGGTTTCATTATTGCTAGACATTTCATTACTTTTAATATTATTTGCTGTTTAATTTTAAATAGTGTGGCTGTACAGTTTTGAAACGGTAACCCATATCTGTTAAGGAAGAAATCTGTGCCTCTTGTGATGATGATGAGTGATTTAAGTCGAGTTGTACCCTTTCTGTGATTTTACATAGAAATTATGAGAAAAATAAACCTTTTTTTTCCAACTCACGTATTTTTGTGTACTATAGTTTCGGAGATAATTTTTTGCAAAGTGATATAACTGGCAGGATTGTTGCAAAAATAGAGTGATGTATTGAATAGAGATATATTGCAAGTTGTGACCTGTATAAGTAATCGCTGCACACATTATTTTTCATGCTTAGTGGTATAAATGCGATTATATTAATTTTCACATTTTATTTTTCAGTATATTTATCGTGAATATTGTTATAAATAGGGTTATATCACTTTTTAAACATATTTTTCTCAATAATGATTAGGGTACAATTGAAAATGTACCTACTAATCCGAATCTATATTTATGCCTAATTTTGAATATTTAATTTTTATCGCATTCGTGGCGGCTACGGATTGGATTGATGAACCGATTCGAGGACTATGTGTCGCCGAATGTATATAACATGTTTAAGTTATTAGAGATAAGACAAGGATATGGTAGGAATTAGATATACGTTATTTTTTAACACATTTTCTATTCACAGTGAATTTAAGTTATGCTAATCTAATAAATTAAATTGATTAAATTGGACTAAATTTATTTAAATTTGAATCTAATCGTTCGCAAAATCTGATTGTGAATAAATCAATGCGAGAGCTAAAGTTTGAAAGGCGAGCGTGTAAAGGCTCCCCCACCTGTCAGGCGCTCATTGAAGCTTGAAGATACGTGTATCAGCCTTCCTCTTAGCCCCTTGAATGTACAGCATGATGTTTGCTATCTGTTGACGTGTTTATACAGTACGGCACGATTTTATCTTGTACGTAGAATGGGTAGGAAATTGAGATATGAGAACGTGATGTTTTCAATCGAAGAATGCTATTATTGTCAAAACACATTTTGTTTCTTTAACTTGACATCTATTTTTGTCCTCCAGTTTGTCAGGCTTTGTCTTTATTTATGTAATGTCACAGAGTATTTTTAGCTTTTTAACCGATGAAAAAAAAGGAGGTTCTCAATTCGGTCGAATTGAGAACCTCCTTTTATATATATTTTTTTGTTTTTTTTTTTATGAATGTTCAGCCCTCACTGCGTTATTTATAAACCGATTTTGATTATTCTTTATTTGTTGGATATCACAATTACTCAAAACTTTTGTTGGACTCAAAATAAGTTTATATAAAATTAGATAGTTTATGTAAATAAGCTCAAAACTTAAGACTTAAAGTTTATTTATTTTTTTGCTTTTTAGTTCTTTTCGTCGGTTTAATTTTTTGTTAAAAAGATTTTTTTATATTTTACACTTTCATTTATATGGACTAAACTTGATACGTAGATATATACACAATTACTTACACAAGGTAACATGTTTATAGAACAGTGAAAATCTTTTCACATATATAAAAGCATCTCATTTGTCATGTTAAGTATACTTACTAGTAATCAGACATACATCTCACTTAACGGGAATTGTTTCTGTTAACGATAAAATTAGTTATGTAAGAAAACAAAATATGTATTTCTGCTAATTCACCTCACGACATCTTAGACCAAACAATTACCAATTTATTACAAATATTATAAAAAAATTACATTAAACATTAAAGCTGTGTCATCCAAGCCTGGTAATTTTAAACAGTCACCGATGTAGGACCAAATCTCCTACAGTTTGTTACCAAACACTAACAACATTACTCCGTTACGTCTATTCGCGCAGTCGGATGCGTGCTGTGTAACCCATTAATTTCTCCACGTTGCGTTGTTCGAAACTACATCAATTCAGCGTGCCCCTTGACGTGTCTGTAATGAACTAAACTTTGTGAAGACTTCTACGTAAATGACGGTACAAGTGTTATTTTTGATTTATTATTGTGGTGATTGTTTTGTGAATAGGTTTGGAGTAAGAAGCAGAATTTGTTTTGTGTCTAATGAAATGAAGAAGACACTTATTCATTTTTATGGTTCCGTATCCGAAGGGTAACGCACGGGAATTACTAAGCCTCAGCTGTCCCTCCGTCCGTCTGTCTGTTAGCGGCTTAGCGGGCTGTATCTCACGATCCGTAATAGGTAGATATTTGAAATTTTCACAGAATGTGTATTACTGTTGACGCTATTACAACAAATAATAAAAAAATAAATAAAAAATAGGGGGCTCCTACTAGAAACAAATAGACGATCTTGTACGATGGTTCGGAACCCTTCATGCGCGAGTCCAACAGGCACTTGGCCGGTTTTTATATTTAAACACTAGTTTTGTGTAATATACAGTTATTATTATTCTCTTTATTCATATAACCATAATTTACAATTTGAATACATAAGAAAATTACATAAGTATACAGATTTAAAAGTATTAAAAATAAATATTTAAAAGTGTAAAAAGTAGACCCCCACGTATTGGGGCACGTATGGGCCAGCTCGACCGGAGTAAAGCCACGGCTTCAAAGAAAGCCGCCAGTGAAGCAATGCTTGTATTGCTTTTCGCCGACTAACAAATAACACGGACAAAGAACACAAGGGTAACTTTCATCCAGAAAAAGTACAATTCCTTTGGGATAGATTGATTGACGCGACGATAGGTGCGACCTAAAGCTTAGTTATATATACTTCTAATAATAAGTTAGGCAACAGCCACTATTCCTGACTGTAAATACGGCTACCTTATGCAACAAAACCCTTCAGGGAATACCGTAGGAATATATGACATACATACAACAGGAAAACCCATTCAACCAACAGCAATATTTTGTTCCACGCTAGTTGTCCGATAAATTTCGTACAAAAATATCTTTATGAACCAAACAAAGTGGGGCGACAGAGCGTGTAGTACGCAACATTTGACACGCGACAAACGTTTGTCGTGCGACAATTTGTTTTGTCGCTGTGGTCACTCGGACGATTGACGCGATAAACGTATGCACGACAATTTCCATTGTCGCTCGAACGAATGTTATGATGGCATTTTTTTTGTGAGGCCTGTGATTGATGAGTTGATAAGAGAAGGTGTTTTGTTAGTATTGGGTAATTGATATTGGGATATATGCTGAGGCTAAAGTAGCTTTGTTTACTGATTGAGTTTGTGAGGTGTCTGTGTTTTGCTTTCGTTTAGTAGACGTGAAATTTCATATTGAATTGTTACGTTGGCAACATGCTAGTAGTAATGCATATATACGTTTCAAGAAGCTAAGGCACTGTAGATTTCTGCTAGACTTTTAGCAGACCAGAAATGTGACAAGTGATTAGGTTAGTACACAATATGTTCTTTACACTGGCAACAGCTTACCATCAGGCGAGCCGTACTCTTGATTAAATTCTACAAAAACATAATTAACTTGGTTTTTAAAAGAAATTTAATTAAGTAGTTATAAAAAAAGAATTACTTGCTTTTTGCAACTTATTAAATTTGGTTGTATAACAGAAGAAGTGTCTTGCTATCTGAAGAAGATTGAATTAAAATATTAGTCACGACTGTTTGTAAAGTGGGTGTGCCATATTATTTTTTTTACAAAATATAGAAGAAAATAAATAAGAAAGGGAAAAGAAAAAAGAAAGCTACTTCATTTTGTTAATTACTTAAGTATAACTGTAGGCATTTTAGGCTTCAGTTTGCGACTCTTCTGGTTTTCTTCCATCAGGACTTTCGCCAATTTGTATAGGTAGTTGATAATCTCCTGTTTTGTAAGTTGGGTCAATAATGATATAACAAAAATAATTAATTGTCGTATTGTAATAACTCTGTACACCAGTAGGTATGTAAGATTGCCACTCACCACTAGGCGTGCAGTGTTGCAAGAAATCTTGGTAAAAGATAGAACCACAAAGCGCGAGTGATACCACAAGAGTTGCCAACGTTTATAATCAATGATATCCATTTACTACTTATTTTATTGTTTATGTTCGAGGTTCATAAATTGTTAAAAAAGGATCTTTAGGACTTAAACAATATATATTTTTTTTGAAATTGTATCAACCTAGAGCGACAATAAATCGGCACTGTAAATATTTGTTTTAACCACCAGATTTATTAATCCCCTAACTCATAAACGTACCCTTAAAACTAACAACCCCAACCCACAAGGATAGTTTGTATCTTGAACAATGGTTGTCGACTTCTGTCTGACACTTCACAACCCCAATGTTCAACAAAGTTCAACACAAATACTCATTAAAGCTGCTGAGAAGAATGTTTAATACAAACTGTGATTGACGTACCGAGACCGCACTTGCAAGACTTGTGTGGACTAGCCTCTTGGAAATTTAAGGTTAATTACGCAATATCCTATTATACGCGTTTGTTACTCAATACTACACTAACGGTTCTAAATTTGGGTTTTAATGAACTCTGTCCAATGACGGCGTATTTTAAATATTAGAAAAAATTAAAGGGGACCCCCTTCATTCGCATGTTCGAAACAGTCTCAAAACGACTGATATAAACTATGAAAATCACTAACTAACAGCAACTGCCAAGTTGTTCGTACCTCTGTTTGCACTCAAGCCCCTCGTTCTAAACATATTCCTACCCTTTTATAATCCCACAATTTGTTAATATTTATCCATCGACCAATAGTATTGCGTTACCGGTATAACCAGTCAAAATAATATCCATTAACTTATTTTTATTAAATAGTGAACTGTGTTATCATCTATTATAGTTTGTCCCTATTTTTAATAAAATAAATATGAGTTTTCAATGTGGCGACAACACGCATGGCTCTGATCCTGTTTTTTTTATGTGGTAATATAGGTCATAGGTCATCCTGCCGAACTAAATTTGGCAATGAGTAAGTGTTTCACCGCTCATGGACAACTTTACTAGTAAAACATAATCGGATTGCACTATAGTATAAATTTCAACATCAGTAAAACTATTTCTTACAGTAAAATATTACCCTTCATAAATGATTTCGTTTATTTGAAATAACAGATTTGTTTTTCGAACAAACATATCTTACCAGTAAATGTGTACAACAGACCTGTAGCTAATATTTTGATAATATACACAATATTGAGATAGGTAGACCGCATACCGCATTTGGCAAATCGTAAGCCTCTTGTAACATGCTCCGTCTAATTAATTTTGTGTATTTGTGTTAATTTCGGAATAGACAGCTAAACGGCGGTTCTAATGATAATTTAGATGACGAAATATAATTGCACGGTAGACATGCGAATACATGTTTACGCATTGATTTAGTGGAGAAAATTCCCATTAATTAAGGATCTATTTGAAATCATATCGCTTCTTAAAAAAAACTAGATGGATCGCAGAAGCGACTTATAGAGTGAGCGAATTTTATTTCACCAATCACACACATACATCAAATATCTACATTTTTAATTATACTGTTCATCAAACCGTTTAGGATACTCTTTTGGACAAAATAATTGGTCCAAAAGAAAATTCTTGCAAGGAATTTTATAAAATTTTCCACTCATTAAATGTTGGATGAGTGAGCTTACTAAATTGGAATACTTCATCTAATCAAAGTAATAAATAATTTATTCTTGCAGTAGCCCTTGTTCGCGGGTGCGCTTGTATGCACGGGATTAAAATTTTATGGCCTATTATTCTCCGACCCCAGAGGGTATGAATACGAAAATTGCATTGAAAACGATCCCGTCTTTGAGTTATAGAGGTGTAGACGTACGAGTACAAAGTTATAGAGGTGTAGACGTACGAGTACAAAGTTATAGAGGTGTAGACGTACGAGTACAAAGTTATAGAGGTGTAGACGTACGAGTACAAAGTTATAGAGGTGTAGACGTACGAGTACAAAGTTATAGAGGTGTAGACGTACGAGTACAAAGTTATAGAGGTGTAGACGTACGAGTACAAAGTTATAGAGGTGTAGACGTACGAGTACAAAGTTATAGAGGTGTAGACGTACGAGTACAAAGTTATAGAGGTGTAGACGTACGAGTACAAAGTTATAGAGGTGTAGACGTACGAGTACAAAGTTATAGAGGTGTAGACGTACGAGTACAAAGTTATAGAGGTGTAGACGTACGAGTACAAAGTTATAGAGGTGTAGACGTACGAGTACAAAGTTATAGAGGTGTAGACGTACGAGTACAAAGTTATAGAGGTGTAGACGTACGAGTACAAAGTTATAGAGGTGTAGACGTACGAGTACAAAGTTATAGAGGTGTAGACGTACGAGTACAAAGTTATAGAGGTGTAGACGTACGAGTACAAAGTTATAGAGGTGTAGACGTACGAGTACAAAGTTATGTCCGCATACGGGTTTAATTTCTGTTCTGTAAATTGTAAAGAAAAACTTGCCTAAATATTATACACCTTTTATACAGGTTGCTACAGAAATGTGTGGTCATATTTTGGGGTCTTAGAGTAGACAATATGAATAACGTTTGACTGGCCTTTTGGCCTAGTGGTTAGTGACCCTGACTACTATGCTACAGGTCGTGGGTTCGATTCCCACCTGAGTCTGGATGTTCTTTGTGGCCGTTGTTTGTATGTTTGTAAAGCCCCCCGCGATCAGGAGTCATACCTAATGCGGGAGTTGTCTTTTTAAAAATATAAAAATAAAAACGTAAAGCGCTAACAATTTTATGAAAATTCATAATTTTTAAAACATAAATCTTGTTTTGAACTGAAAAATTAAACTTGAAAATTGATCGATAAAACTAATATTTCGTATGGGATAGGGCTGACATGAATTAAAGTATGCCAAGGATATTTATAAAATGTCCAGATTATTCTGAAAATGTCTGTATAATAAAACAAAATAATTAAAATTGACATGAAAATTCGCAAATTCGCAATGTGTTGTTTAGAAATGTGCACCAACACGTGGAAAAGCATTTTCCAAAAAAAATAAATCATCTTTTTTTAAAGTTTGTCTTTTTCAAGCTAAATCAATTATTTGTCGGCTACACATAACGCTCCAAAATTTTAATCAAAATCAAAATCATTTATTTCAATTAAACCATTATGGGTAATTTTGAATTGTCAGGAGTAATAGTCAGTCAGACTAAGTCAGTCGTGAAGCTAGTTGCCTGTTCCAATTCGTAGATCCAGTGGCCACATCTTTCTATAACAGCCTGTACACTTTCATTATAGGTTCAATACGTACAAGTATATAAAGTCTTACAACAAAAAGTTGTGGTCATATATTTAAGTTCGCATAGTGGACCCCGTGAATATCTGGCAAAAATTGCAATTTTTAATACACCTTATTTTGGAACTGACATGAATAAAACTATAGGTAAAAATACTACGAATGTTGATGCAATATCCGGATGGGTCCGGACATGCCAACATAAGAAAATAAAGTGACCGTGAAATATAGAAATATGTACATAAAAACCATTACTCCTACTAATATTATAAACGTGAAAGTTTGTGAGGATGTATCCATACATGTGTGGATGTATGGATGTTTGTTACTCTTTCACGCAAAAACTACTGAACCGATTGCGATAAAACATGGTATGTAGATAGCTGAAGATCTGGATTAACACATAGGCTAACATAATAACACATACTTTTTATGCCGATATTCCCACGGCATCGAGACTTACGCGGGTGAAACCGCGGGGCGCTGCTAGTGTAATATATAAGAATTATTGTTAGACCTTTGAAATCTTTTCTTTACATTGTCTTTAAACGAGTAGAATATCTATTTAATACCATTGTATGACCTTACAGGATGCAGGTACATTTACCTGCATCATGCATTTCCTGAATGGAAAATCATGCAAATCAGCTCATTTAAATAATAAATGTAAAAAGAAATCGTCAATTAAAGTTTGCTCAGAGTTTCGAACGAAGATGGAGGTTGGTTAGGTCAAAGGGTTAATAGATACCCTGAGGGTGGCGTTAATTTATGTATCCTAGATCTAAGAGCAAGGTGGAAGATGCTTCTAAACTTGGAGTTCTTCTCTGTTAAAAACGTGGAATAAAATATAGCTTTTGTATCTTCGTGCAGGAGAACACTATGTTCTTTGGCGTATCAAGAATTTATACTTTTAAACCTTTATTACGTTTTTTTTTTTGGTATAGGGGGGCAAACGAGCACACGTGTCACCTGATGGTAAATTACTACCGCCGCCCATTAGAACCTGTAACTCAAGAGTCACAAGTGCCTTACCGCCCTTTAAGGTGGGAGTAGGGGAAGAGCGGGAAGACGGGAGAGGGAAGGGTTAGGGCCTCCAGTAACCTCACTCACGCGGCGAAAAGCAATGCAAGCTGCCGGTTTTCTGTGAGGCCGTGGTATCGAGCGGAGTCAAGCCGGCCCATACGTGCCCAAGCATGGCTCTCCCACGTACAGCATGGCTATCCCACGTATACTTACTTTTTACACTTAGACTTGTATCTATTTAAGTCATTTATTTTTATATTAGTACATATTCCTTTTCTGCTGTTACATGTGTTGACGCCTGTGATATTGTCCATCACAGCGAAACAAGAACAATTTATTTTTTATTATCTGCCATAAGCGACTTTTTATGTTCACGCACATATTTATTAACATTTCTCATTTGTCTACAATTTTTCTGCTCAGTACAAATTATTGTGAAATCATTGATTTTTTATAAAATTACAAGTTCGCACGTAATTCGGCGGTTTAATCAATTTCTAAACGAGACATCATGTAAGTACGCCGTACAATGAATCTTAATTCAAATATGAGTATCGTCGACCAGTCGACCAAATTACAGTACATTTAATACATAAGTGGAACACAGACAACCTCAGACAACCTTACTACCACCTTAATCACCTGCTTTGAACAAACATGCCCACTTTCGTTACCCAGAACCGGACTATGCAGTAAACAACACTGGTGGGGACCAGAACTGGAAAAACAACGGCGTAAGGTTAGAAAGTTGTTCAATAAAGCAAAAAATTCACAATTAGATCAACATTGGGAAGCATATAAACAGGCCCGACTTAACTACAAGAAGCGGATCAGAATCAGTAAAACTGAATGCTGGAGAAGCTTCTGTACTAACATAGACAACAACAATCAGGGAAACAGAGTCAAGACTATCATGTGCGGTGAACGAAGGCACAGTCTCGGCTTCTTGAAAAAACCCGATGGGACTTATACGAAAACAGATTCAGAGACATCAGAACTGTTAATGATAACTCACTTCCCAGGATGTCGTATATCAAATGAGAAGGACACATGGGAAGAAAGCGAGGGAAACACACCAGGCGATTCAGACTGGACCACTGCCCGCAAAATCGTGAATCATGAAAAAGTACAGTGGGCGATTAACAGCTTCCTCCCATACATAGCGGCAGGACTAGATGGTATTTTCCCAGGCCTGCTAAAATGGTGCGATGGAGCACTAATAGATCATCTCCGGATCATCTACGGCAGTTGCCTGGCACACCGATACGTCCCCCTGAAATGGAGAGAGGTCAAAGTAGTCTTCATTCCTAAACCCGGCAAAGGAGACTACACACAACCCAAATCATTCAGACCCATCAGTCTCACATCATTCCTACTTAAAGTGCTGGAGAGACTAATAGACAGAGAAATCAGGAGCACTGCACTAGTCAACTACCCTTTGAACCCCAACCAACATGCTTACTCGATGGGCAAATCAACAGAATCTGCCCTTCATCAAGTTGTCTCATACATAGAGGGCAATCTAAAATGCAAGATGTGAACCCTAGGAACCTTCATCGATATCGAAGGTGCCTTTGACAAAACTAACTTCACCAGCATTAGCCAAGCTCTGTCAAGACATGGGGTCGATTCCACAATTGCTGGGTGGATAGACAGCATGCTCAGATACAGAGCCATACAATTTACTGTGAACAACACAACAAGAGGGGTGGTGGCCAGAGGATGTCCGCAAGGCGGTGTTCTCTCACCCCTCCTGTGGAACATTGTGGTCAATGAGCTTATTACTCATCTCAATGACCACAAGTTCCTCACAGTGGGCTATGCAGATGACCTGACCATCCTCAAGGTCGTTGAACAGTGGTGTGAGAAACACGACTTAACAGTGAACCCGACAAAGACAGAGTTGATTATGTTCACAAATAAACGTAGTTTAGGAGAGCTAAGACTACCTAAACTTTTTGACACCCGTCTAGCCCTTACCAAGGAGGTCAAGTATCTAGGAGTGATACTGGACAGTAAACTCCTATGGAACAGGCACCTGGACACAAAACTGAACAAAGCCAGCATTATTTTCTACCAATGCAAGCGACTCCTCGGCAAAAGCTGGGGCATATCACCAAAAATCACACTATGGCTATACAAAACGGTCATACGGCCAATCATCACGTACGGTGCTATTGCCTGGTGGCAGAGAACAGAGCTAAGTACAGTCAGAAATAAACTGCAGCAGTTCCAGAGACTCGCATGTGCTGCCGTCACTGGCTGCATGCGCACAACACCCACAGCTGCCCTTGAAGTGACTCTAGATCTAGCACCACTAGATCTATATATACAACAGGAAGCAGCTGTGGCAGCCATCAGACTAAAGCACCTGGGTCTGTGGTACAACCTAGAGGGTCCCCATTCCAAACTATGGAATCAATTAGTGGAATATCAACCACTAATAGCTGCCCCATGCGATAGGATCCCCAGACAACACATCTTCGGAAGGAGGTACCAAATACAACTATCTGAAAACGACAGAGATCAATCTGGCATAAACGAAGTCCGGATATACACGGACGGTTCCAAGATGGGGACAGGGACTGGAGCCGGAGTCTTCTCACAAGACCTGAATATAACAATATCACTGGCGCTGGGCCAACACAGCTCCATATTTCAATGTGAGTGCGTTGCAATAACCTACGCCGCTACCGCGGTCATGTCAAGGGGTATAAAGGAGCACAACATCCGCATACTGTCAGACAGTATGGCCGTCCTAAAGGCCCTGGAGGGCAACACCATGAACTCCGGTCTCATTTACGAATGCCACCAGACCCTGGAACGTCTAGCTTCTACCAATGGGCTAATTCTTCAATGGATCAAGGGGCATAGTGATTCACTTGGGAACGACGCCGCCGATGAGCTGGCAAGGAAGGGATCTGTAACATCAGTGGCAGGTCCAACTGTACTGCTGCCACTTCCCTTTAATCAACTTCGCTCATGGGTAAGGCAACGGACCCGTGAAGCGCACAACGGCCGTTGGGCCGACACACCCGGCTGTAGGCAGTCTAAACTGGTGCTGACGGAGGTCTCACCACGTTTAACGTGCAGACTGCTCAGTCTCAACCGATTTGACATCAGAATAGTAGTAGGAACCATTACGGGCCACTTGGCCCTAAACCGACACCTATTCACTATCAACGCGGCAAGCAGTCCTCTATGTAGAGGCTGTCTTAACGCGGAGGAAACGGCCTCCCACGTTGTCCTGGAATGCGATGGAGTGGCCACACAACGGGCAAGTATCCTCGCGGGAGCGAGGTCGCTCCTAGAAGACTGTGAACGCCCCAGGAGGCTTCTGCGCTTCTGGAAGGAGCTAGGCTGGCTCAACTAGTCAGCCTATCTGAACGCATAATGGACCGCATATGAGTCTAGATGCGGAAACAGAGCCCTACACCAATACCAATACCAAAAAGTGGAACACAGGAAAAATGTTACTTTCATTACTAAGTATAGACTTTGTTAACACACTTACAAACTACAAATCATTGGCTAAACATTTCCAAAACTAAACGCTTTACATTAATATAATTATTGACATACTAAACCGCTCGGCATATTGCCATGGCCGCCAGTTGGCACGAGGGTTGATTACCACACAAAACATTATATCGCCATAAATATTACTACATGCATCGATGTCTCGAATTCATCCCGAAGGCATAATCTCTCCGTATATGGTACGTGCCCCTGAAGGAGCTATTGATTGCCATATACATTGTATTGGATGTAAAATGTAAATTTAACTAACAGGTAGTAAAATATATATGCTGTTTATCAATAGTAGTTGGTGTACTAAAGTGAGACAAGCTCTTACAATAAAAGCTTATGTGCTCATTATTCATGATATTTTAAAGACACGGTTGTATTTACGACTAGATTTAGATTTTTATTAATTTAGTACGACCGACATTGTAAATCTGTGAGTTCTTCTTAATGTTCTTGAAGCGTATTTCAGTTTGCATAACTTCTCTAGACATTAGAAATGGATTGTAGACTTGGATAGAGTTGATATTAATTTCTATAATAATAAATAAAACGCGTGAGGTCTTGAGGCCTTTCGTTATATATAAATATATTTAATGGTTGGATAATTTGTATTAAAATATTGTAAAAACTCGAAATTAAAATTCCGCCATCAGTGAAAGTTGCCTGAACTTATAATTATAGATAATTAGTATACAACCAACATAAAATTAGTAGTATCGCGCAAAATCCACAAATGGCGTAAAAAAATTAATCAACTCGCGGTCCGCATTTTCCGTTGCGCTAAGACTTTTTTCCTTACAGTAACGTGCAATAAGGAACTTCGTTGCAAAACTTAAAATGCGATCCATTCGTGCAACGCCGTCAGAGAGCGCTCCGGTTGTTAAATGAGACAGGCCTCATCATGTGCAATTTTTTTCAACAATGCGATCGAATGCCTTCAGCTTTCGCTTGGCTTTAGCCTACATATTCTCATATCATAGCAGTGGTTTCTTATACGAGACTAGTTTACGATCGCGTTCATGTAGATTTTGTTCTACACGAACGCGATGGCTCTTCAGGATGACATCGAACATTTCTTAACTTAACGCATCCTCACACACGGCCGTCTGATTCCAAACTATATAAATAAAAATGAATCGCCAAATGTGTTGCTAAGGGCAAAACTTGAGAGAGGCTGAACCAATTCGGCTAATTTCTTTTTTCACATTTTTGTAAAGGCACAGGGAAGGTTCTTATGGAGAGAAAAAACATAAAAATTGCGAGGAAAATAGTAAAACAACACTTTTCTTTTCCTATACAAACCTAAGAGTAATTAATAATTACCACACAGGTCCCCAGCTGTCAAACATTTGACGTCGTTAACTTTTGATAGAACGAAGTCTGTCAGGGCAGCTAGTTTCTAAATAATATTAAGATAAATTACACCCGGACACGGAACAAGTGATGATGCTCATCACATAATTATTTGTCCTGGGTGGGAATCGAACCCACGACCTCTGGCTTAGCAGGATCACTAACCACTAGACCAACAGGCCAGTCAAGCAAACAAACAAACAAACTTATATTCACATTTATAACATTAGTTAGAAAGTGAGGATTGCAAAGTAATTTGTATTTCAAAAATAACGTTATGTGACATGAAACTGAGGTGCTTGTAAGTACGTGTATTAGATATCATAATATAGACCCCTCAGTAATTACGATAGAAAATTAGTTTAATAGGGTATTCTAGAATCGGTAGATTGTAAAACTTAGCCTTACCTAAGTTAATAGTTTGGAATATGGGTCAAATTTATTTACGTTGATGTGATATCAAAAACTTGTGTGTCCACTGATGCATGATGTTAATGTAAGTTTGAGTGTATGTTTGTATATTTAACTAAAGCATTAATCATGTATTTGTATAAACATGGATATGAAGGTGTTACAAATTTTAAACTTCTAACATATTGTACCTCATTTTATCTTGTTATGAAGTCCGTATAAGCACCGAGTGCAGGAATTCTAAATAAATAAGAATAATTTATTTTCCGTATAGAAATGAATGTAGACGTAAATTTGAATGTAATCTTAAATAGTAATAAAATTAAATGACATTGCATCCTATTTTAGATTGATTCAAAAATACATCAATTTAAGAAAAACACTCAACAAAAATAAATATGTATAAAATAGGCGATAATTAAATGCAAAAAATACTTGGAGAGACGCGTGTACAATTTGAATATATCAAAATCCAACGTCACACCCAGAGAGGAGAATATAGAGGAAATTTCGCATTTCTTCGTATATTCCCCGTTTCCTAGGAAACTTTTTTTATTTACCACTCTGAGTGACTTTGACGAAGGGTCTAAGTTTAGAATACAACTTTGAAATGCGGGAATACCGCAATTTATGTTCTCCTGGCCTACTTTGCTGCTGTCACCCTCTGATTTATACAGCGAGATTATTTTTTCAACCCTTCCTGTGAATTTGTTACCTAGACGCGTTTTGGCTTATGATGATATTGCGATTACTTGGCAATCGCACGACAAGAGAATCTACATACAAACAAAATGATCGTAGCATTCTGGCGCTGTATTTATCCTTATGTGATTGTGTTGGCTTGCGATTACCAAGTCATTGCAGTTATTAAACAAATAAAGACATCTTTTTACTGGCCTGTTGGTCTAGTGGTTAGTGACCCTGACTGCTAAGCCAGAGGTCGTGGGTTCGATTCCCTCCCAGGACAAATAGTTGTGTGATGAGCACGATAATTTGTTCTGTGTCTGGGTGTAATTTATCTATAATATGTATGTATTTAGAAATATGTAAGTATGTTTATCAGCAGTCTGGTTACCATAGTACCGGCTCTAGTTTGAGATCAGACGACCGTGTGTGAGATGTGTGGAGTTATTATATTGATCCGGTTATTTACTGGATAGTTAGGAGAAAAATTGTAAATATAGCTGATTATATTTTTGGAAAGCAAAATTTCCACGGAACCTATGTTAAAAATCCCTAAAACCGTTTTTTGTGATTTTCAATGCGAATTTTTTTTTACATGTTAACAATTATATAAATGTTTACAATTATATTTCGTATCATTTTCAGTTGCGACTTGCATTTTTTACACGTTATGTTTAAACAGAATTTCAATATATCCGAGAACGGCTTGAGTAATATAGTTGAATATAAAATAATCTGAATTCGACTAATAAAAAGATACGATGCTTCCACCAAAGAATAAAAAAACAAAAAGTATGTATTAATAGGGGTATAATTTTATACTGTCAAGAACACACGCCACCCTGCTGACGTTTTAATTCCAAATACACGTAAATACCTAGATATTTTGAAATCTGCCCGAGACGGTGGCGCCGTGCTCCACGCGTGCCCAGAGGGGCACGCGTGGAGCACGGCGCCACCGTCTCGGGCAGATTTCCTCTGTTAGAGAACAGAGGATAAAATCCCCCACAACACAGTGGGGTCGCCTGTTGTTTAACAGGCTGCCAAGTCTGCCAGGGTTTACAGGGAGTTCCTTGTAAGGGTACACCTGAGGCCTTGGTAATATGGACTGCGACGGAACACCGTGTGGTTTTAGTCGGTTTGAGTCCGACATACCACCCTACCGCTTAGCCCCCGTGGGGTGACAACCCGTGGGTTTCCACACGTAAAAAAAAATACATATATTTATTTCTAAGCGTACTAACTATTGGACTCCACAACGTAAAACACATTAAGATGAGCTAAGATTTTCGAATGAAAGGCAATCTAGACGTTTATCTAAATAATTTAACCATTCAATACTATTTAGAAAGTAATTTAGATGTCATCCAAAGCCTAACACATTTAAGTCTCTTTGAGTCGTTAAGCTGTAGGTCTCGTTACGTCGAACGTGTCACAGAACAGTTTAATCAAACCAATTTAGCTTGCGTTGGCCCCACGTTTTCGTTACTGGCAATAAAATTGATGATTTCAACCAATCTAATTGGAAATTCTTGTTCCAAAACCCTATACAGCTTATATGACCTTTCTCATTTGAATGGAAATATTTAGCTACACTTTTGTAATGTTTGTGACTAGATATTGACTTGACACCAATATTTTAGAGGGACCTTTTGAATGTGAATGTAGTAATTTTTATATATATATTTCGAATACTACTTATCAAAAACCTTTTTAAACAAGTTCCAAACGCAGTATAAATGGCAAAAATTTAAGCACCTTCGCTTTAAAACACAAAAAAATTCAACTAAATAATTATTTACCTTTTATGTGTTAAAAATATTTTTCAGATGTCGTGTTAGTGTTTGGTCAATTTTAGTACCTATACTATATAACTCTATACTCTATGGAATGTATAAAAAACTTCACATCACTTTATAACTTTAGTAAGTAAAATTTTTAATTCATTAAAAGAATAATTGTCACTAATTTCAAAGCGCCTAAATCACGATATTAAGATGTATCCTTCGTCCCTTAATTTTACACCCTTAGAGGTGGAATATTTTATTCAAATTTAAATGGGACCAAACTTTAGTATAACCAATTCAGTCAAAAAAAGAATCATTGAAACAAAAAACAAACAAATAGCGAAGATTGGGTGTAATATACACACAAAAAAAAAACGATTTAATTGAGAACCTCTTCCTGTTGAACTTGGTTAAAAAGTACAAGATGACGGTCATTTATTTATGACTTTGTTCGATAATTCTATGATATATTACTTATATAATATTAACTATTAATATATAGGTACACCAAGTATCCTATAAACCCTACAATCGACCCCACAACATTAAACGAAGTATCAGTTTCATATTTAATTTTTACATAGCCTAATAGTGTTTAGAGACACTACTCCGCTCCTAAGGGTCATAGCAAGATGCTACATAGACTACAACCTCCCCTAATGAATCTATCTAATACAAAAATAATTATATAAATCTGACTGACAGTTTCAGAAATTAGTGCGCTTAAACAAACAAACAATCAAACGAAGAACTCTTCAGCTTTATTATATTAGTATAGATGGATTATCATACATCACACTTCACAGTTACACACCCACTCCACCTCCGAGAAAGTGCAAAGAAAACAAGTTAAGGGCTTCTTAAACAAGTTAAATTGTTTATCTTCTCATTCTTTGTTGCTCACCCTGGGGATGTTTAGTGACAGTGTCAATAGATAAGCGCTCAGGGACAAGGAGGAGAATTTCAAGGTGTGACGTTTCATTTCCTTAACAACGATTTTGGTTACAAGATTTTTTTTTAACCTATAAGACCTTATAGGTTTACAAATAGTCTATAATAATATTATAAAGCTGAAGAGTTTGTTTGTTTGATTGAACGCGCTCATCTCAGGAAGTACTCGTTCGAATTAAAAATTATTTTATTGTTGGATAGCCCATTTATCGAGAAAGGCTATATAACATCACGTTACGACCAATAGGAGCGGACCATCAATGAAAAATGTTTCAAAAACGGGGAAAGTTTACAAACGAAGACGAAGTTGCGTAGCTTATTATTAACATTTTATTCAATTAAGATATTAGAAAGGGCTCACAGCGGTTGATGGTACGCGCTTACCGCCAGCGCTTATAAAGTCTTGAAACACCAGCGGTATCACTCTATCTTGCCTAATCCTATCCCCCTACAGATGGTCCTCCACCTACCCTACTTAACATCTGGGACACGGCATTATTGTAAACAACAACCTCACTATTATAGCTATAAACTATCACATTCGCACTCAAGAGATCGTCATCTCTTATGATGCACGCCTAGAGTTAATATCACCCAACTATTACTCACTATTTCTCAGACGGACCAATAACGTTGCGTCACCGGTATAACTAGTCATAATAAGGTCTATTAATTCATTATTATTAAATAGTGAACTGTTTTATCATTTACGATCCCTATTTTTAATGCAAGAATATAAGTTTTTTGAAGTTGCGATAACATTTTGCTAGTAAAGTTTTAAACCGTGGCACTGCAGGGTTAAGTTTCAATCCTAGTCGCGCGACTACAATTCAGGCCGCAATGTACTAACTTGTCCACATCCAGAAAGAATCACATTCTGGATACTTGAGATTCAACAATATAGGAATGTAAATGTTTGACTACTCAGCTCCTGTTCCAGTTTTGGGGTCACCAACTGAGTTACTAAACCTACCACACAGCCAACCGTAGATACAAGACGCTACAAGTGCTTCTGACCTATGTATCTTTTCTCAAGGTTATCACTAAGGTTACCAGGTTTTTCTTTTCCATTCTGTGCAATGTTAATAAATATCAACCAATGAAATGAAAATTTATTTGCGAATATGGGTGTACAAATACAGATGGTAAGGTCAATATGTATGTATGCGATACCGTGTCCAACCGTTGCCAGTGTGAAAAATAATTATATAGTTTTAATTACTTTGTGATCATGAATAAATTAGTTATAATTATAATATATGGAAAATAATTTAAGGATAAAAAATCAAAACCGAATCAAACATACACATCCTTAAATATAATTCTAGGAAGGTATTTGAGCCATTAATATTTAAAGTAGGTACAACAGTCTGGCAAGTGAGGGCCGAGAACGAGCCCAGCCATCCAATAAATTTGCAAAACTTGTGTGCTATCAATACAATGCAATTCTATAACATTCTTACAGCTTGTTTTCAGCACAAAGACTTAAAGTTCTACCTAGATATGACTAAATGGAGATACTTAAGAGATATGAGTGTTGTGGTGACACCCACACACATAAACATACTTCGGCGCCATCTAGCGAAGGTCAGCTGAACTACGAAGTACATAATCCTCCATCGCGCAATGACAGTTCTCATACTGATTCGTATTCACAAATGTGGTTAGATCTTAAAATGTATCACTTCATGATATGTCCAACCATTTCATAAACTAGTCGTATTTTATTATATAGCCAGCTAAAACTGACCGTATCTTTAAAACGTTAACGTTAAAATATAGTATGTTTCTATCCACGTTTTGCCATAGCATTAATATGGGATCTCCATGATATAAAAGGTTTGATTAAAATTCTAAATCTAAGATATGGCTACAACATACACAACATCGATCTTCCTATCGGCCCATTGGACATGATTACCTACCCTGTGTTAGAGGGACATTATATCCCCAAGTCCAAAGTGTAATAGTTTTATTTTAGCACTGTCAGACATACTGTTAATACAAGCTTGGTACTGTACTTGGTTGGTAGGTAGTCAATTAGTTCAGTCAAATGAGTCTGCTTTTGTCTTATAGATACAATACATATTCCTGCACTTCAGACCTTTTAATAATTACATGACCAACTATTATTTTTTTAAACATTCACAGGTGAAAAACTTTGAACATTACGTTGTAACATCTATATTAGTAATTACCAAGTTCAGTAATCAAGAAATTCGCATGAGCAAAATTTGTGTATTACGGTCGATTTCTCTTTTATGAAGCCTTCGCTCAATTTTTGTACTTTTACAACTTATGGAGACACCGACACCTAGAATAAAATTAACTTTTGAAGGATCAAACAATTCTACCAATGGTAAAAGATTGCCGTGTTTTAAGAGGCTTTACACCTCTTACACCTGAATGAATTTCTCTTTACGACAAATATACGAGTAAATAAGCTTTAGTTAAAATAAAACCATTTCATTGTTTTAAAACAATGTGGGTTACGTCGGATAAAACAAAAACACATCCAGACAAGTATCTCTAGGATCCGTGTAATGAATGTCTTTAAAAAGTATAAAGCGATTATCTACTCCAACAATACTTATCAGGAGAAAAGAGGCAAAACTGACATTTCACTTTTACAAGTAAACAAATACAAACTCGCAAAGGGCTACTTTGGACCTTTTTACTAATCTTTTAAATTTTTTTCCTCTATATTGTTTTCGGTAATTTATCATTTACTTTAGGAGAACCTTTTAGTATTTTGTTTTTACTTTATGTTGATTTTTCGGGGTAAAAACTTTGTTAATTGTCACCGTGCGTAACTCAAAAAGTTGTTGAATTTGGAGTACATGGAAAATTTGCAACCTTACTTGCAACTATTGAATAAGGTCGTATCGATTCGATCAAAGGAGCCTATACTTGAAAAAGCAAAGTAATGTTATTCATCATCATCATCTTCCTTCCACCATCATTTACCCAATTTTCATCAGGGTCAGGGCCAGCGCAATGTGTAACATTGTAAAGGGTTTTGGCTGGTTTCTTTTATGGCCGGCCGCCTGCCTGACGCCAACCTTCCTTGGGAATGTAGTCGTTTTAAGACAGGAAAGAAGGAAGAAGGTAAATTTGTATGACGAAAAATGGGTAGGGAGGGGAACATAGGGTAAGGGATACTGCAAGTCTTGGATGGGGAACAGGACTGAGAATGCAATGGCTTACAGAGGCCAGGGTCGCGTACTCGAATGTCCTGTATTGCCTGTGACTGGAGAGACCACCATGAGTAATTGAAAATTTTAATTAATAATCAACCACATGAATATCACTATCGTATTCAATTATCAGAAAGTATATAAATGAACCTACCACATATATAGTAATCATGGCTCTGCTTATGTATGTAGGTACATTACCAACTCTTTTGAAGGTAATAATTATAGTTAATGCTTTAGTGACTTCGAAAATCTTCTTCAGTTTTTAGGTTTAAACAAATTTTGAATTTTGATTAGAACAAACCACAACTAAAGTGACATATTAAAAACATAGTTGGTGGCACTCCACTGGCCACAATGGTATTGCTCACGTGTGAATTTAAGGGATGCCAGTCTAGTATTGACGCGTCAGATCGCTTACCATTTGACGTTCCCCACGTTCCTTTAACCCTATGCTCTTATTTCTTCCCCCGAACGGCTGTGAAATGAGCTCACTGCTGAGGTTTTCTGGATGGACTACAATATGGGTTTCTTCAAGAAAGAAATGTACGGGTTTTTAAGGGGTCCGCAATGAGCATGCGAGTAATCTGCAATTGCAAGTGTCCGTAGGCTATAATAACCGGTTAGCAACGGTCGGGCGGGCCGTATGCCTTTTTACAGACATGGTAAAAAAAAATTTTTATAAATTTATTATGTACTGAATATTTGTTTAAGTCATGGGTCTTACGTTTAATCCTGTATAAATGAAAGGATAATTGGTTTATTAGTTCTTATCCAAAAATGTAATTGTTATAACATAACTTATATGTTATGTTAATGACATATTTGGCAGCGATATTACTATACTATGTTATTAATAAATGTAGTCAACATTGTTTAAGTCATAGGTGTTATCATTAACATACAATAATAATAATAATTTATTGTCACAAAAGTCTTGATGTACACAGTGATTTTCAGTACTTGAAGCCTTCTTTTTAGCATATAGCAATAGTAGACAATGATAAAGATGAATTAGATGAAGGAATAAGGCTGATACTTCCTAATGCAATACATAAGAATATAATTATGTAGAATGTATAACACACACACCCCTCTCAAACTCTGCGGTACCAAGTGATATTTAAGCAGGTTACTATCACAGCCTTTAAAACAACATGGCGCATATCAAATTCAAATTAGATGCTTCAGACGTTGCAGTATGTGGAAGCTCAATTATAATTTGAAGCGTCTCCCTGGGAACCGTTACAGGTGACACCTTTCTTTGAACCTCGGGCTATAGAGAATCCTACTCTCAAAACGTGATATAAAATACGTATGTATTAATACATCTTTCGTCAAAGAAACAGACAAATTTCCTTTGGCTTTGAAAGAATCATATCAATCAACTACTTTAATATTTGTAGCTAAATATAGATTAATATTAGAAATAATAATATTTAAAACATTTGAAGCCGAACTGTTGTCATATTATTGTTTTCTTGGAACGACGGGCTTTTTGTTGCTCCTAAAGTTTAATTTTCGATTTTTGTAGAACGTGTCCTCTAACTTTAGGTCGGCGGGCAATAAAATTGATTACCTACTATCTAAGTAAAAAAATTACATCTTCAGCTATCGGCAGTTGCTGGTGGTTACTGATTCTAGAAGATTTAAACACCCACACGAAAAGGCCTTGTTGTCTACTTGAGTTGATTTTATAGGGAGAACTACTTGTGAAATTGCTTCACTGACGGATTCTCCAAACTAGTTCAGCCTTGTATTATATAAGGAACCACACGTGAGATTGCCCGAAGATCATTCCCGGACTTTTTGTTGAATCAACGGTGGAAAGGTCATCAATTCACCAAGCATTCAAACACGAGCACATACCTATTGCATAACTATACCATCTCGGCCCGCCCTATAAAGGGATATATGATATAAGTAATCAGGATCGATATAAGTAAACAAAGTTTTACGTCCTACTCGTGGAGACATTAGAGGGAATGGTTAACTTCAGAAAATCCAGACTCGTGCACACTAGATGTTGCAGAAGCAATCACCGCTCAAATGAAATTTTAGAAAAGAATAATCTATGTAACTAAAACCCTTCTTTAGTTTTATATATATCAACGAAATTGAACACAAATATATTAGCTACAGTATTTATAGCTGGATTTATCATTTTTGTTTTTTGAGTTTTGAAAGTGACCGGGTGCATTCCGTATTTCACTTCTCGCTGAATATCCATACGTGGAACTTCTTTAGCAAGGATTTAGCACTCGCGGCATTGTATTCACTAATGCGCGTAATTTTACTTTTAAATAAAATCATGTCTGTGATTTCCACGACTGTATATATATTAGACTATATATATATATATATATATATATATAATTAATAGAAACGGGACCCGGCGTTTGGTTCTGAGACTTTCCCGATTTTCCCGGACGTCTGGTGACCTTAACCACGACATGCCTGCCCTTCTATACGGGTGTAACCCTCTTGTAGCGGTACTGAATTATTAATGCGACAGCTATAGAGCCATGTTAGATTGATTGACAGTACTATTGAGATACCGATGTGCCGTAGAGGATTGTATCATTATATATACACGTACCTACATATCATGAATAGGTAAATCTTTGGTGGTCGTCTTTAGGAAGGTAATAAGATCGCATTTTCGTGTCTATAAGGTTTTTTTTTAATAGTTAATAGTGGCCGTCTATTATGATGACAGTAATAAAGCATTAGCAACACCGATAATCAAAAAAATACGCGTAATCTATAATACAATATGTTTTTGAGTTACAGCTATAAAATGTTAGTTTATTGTGGTAAAATCAATAGTTTTCAATTCAGTTCATCCTTTCACGGATCGTCGAATATTTGATAATGCACAGCTTTTGTTGATATTGATTATGATAAAAGGTCGAAGTCACATGTATTATGTAAATTGGCTAATTTAAACAGCCTGGATAATATTATGATTCTACGACAGACAAAAGAATGAGCTGTGTAGGATTTTTGATAAGGCACTCTTGTGATTCAATATTAAATACATCAAAGTAAGGTTTCACCTTACCTAGGACTGAATTTTATTGTTTATCTATAATTACATACGTTTATATTATTCTATAATTTATTTAACGAATTACAGTCGATTTCTGACCTTTGGGCTACCACTGATACCAACTTCATAATATTTCATAAAGTGAAATATAAGTGATCGTCTTGCACAGTCTGGCACTACACAAACTACTGAAGCACATCAAATAACTTCTGATGCTATAAACTTTGTTAATAAAATCAAAGGCTCGGAACCGTCGATGTCTGAACTTCACAAAGGAAACAAAAGAACTGGAGATGACAAGAACCCTTCAAGACTGTACGAGAAAGTTTCTGATCGGCATGTATAATCAATTATAGGTTGATTAATATAATAAGGATCTAGTGGTTAGATGAAAAATATTACATTGTTGTAATGCGGTGTACCTAACTGTTTTAATCATTTCTGTAACGAAATTTTAATGGAGACGAAATTGTTTTTCTTCGAAATTTCTCTTGAAGGAAATGAGTAAGTAATTTGTCTTATTCCACTGTAATAGTATAAATTGTTGTCGCACTGGTTTTCTGTGTCCAAATTGTAGTCAAAATAAGACAATTTCATCGAAGTAGTTTGAGTTACAATGTATTATATTGTAGGTGTAATGTACTAGTTATTTCAGTTTCTGAAAGCGCTGACAAATATAAAACTTTGAGTGAGTGAGATTTTAACTTTTCATTTATTTTCAGTCACTAGGATTTCAGCATTTCATTTTATTTCAGTCATTGAGATTGAGGGAGAGGAGGAAGGGGGGGAGGATTAGGGCCTCCGGTAAACTCACTCACTCGGCGAAAAGCAATGCAAACATT